>OZ014507.1:2767618-3967618 GCA_963966075.1 Aphodius sticticus
CGAGTGGAAGAGACAAAGCAAGCAACCAAAGATGCATACGCGTCTTATAAAGATAAAACTACTACTGCCGCTGAAAAAGCAAATAAAGTCACGAAGAATGCCTACGGAGTTGCCAAAGAGAAGACTGGTGCTGCTGCTGAGAAAGCCATAGAAGTCACTAAGGATGCCTACGTAGTTGCTAAGGATAAGACCACTGCCGCAGCTTCAACTGCTGCTGATAAAGCAAAACGCGTGCAAATTGAGTCGGAAAAATGGGCTGCTAAGATGCTAGCAGGTGCATCCGAAGCTTTGGAAAAGCATGCAAAAAAGGCCGAAGAAAAGAGGAAAGAACAAGAGAAAGATACAAAATAAATAGATGTATATTTAGCATGATGTGTGGTGGTTTGTGTGGAGCGTATGGTAATGGAGTAATATAAGTGCAATAGTATTAATGTATGATCGAACAAATACAGAATTTTAAAGCTTTATAAGGTATGTTCTCTACTCGCTAGAGCAGCGTTTCTCGACCTTTTTACTCTTGCGGAGCCCTTTAAATAGGGTTGGTTCCTACACGCAGTGCCAATAGGGGCCATCATTGGCCATCGGAGTGCTTCGCGTAGCGGGACCCAACTGTGCCAATGCACATCGCCAATATGTCGACCTTGTCCGCTTTATTTCAGTCTGTTTTAGCATTGTAGGTACTACCGATGAAAAGTTTAGTTATCTATCTATGTTTTATCATATATACTGCATTATTTATGTTTGTACGTACTTTAAGGACAATGATGATTTATTATTTGCCCAAATGCCTGATTGCGCAAATGTAAAAAAATGAAAACTTTTTTTAATATTTTGTAAATTTATTCACAATAATTATGGTTCTTATACGCATTATATTAATCTTACAGTTAGAATAAATTAACAAGCAATAAAATAATATTCTGAAGACAATATTGAAGTCGTTATAATGGGTGACCCACGGCATACGTACGTTTGTTTATTTTTTGTGTTTTTGACGCCGAAGGAATGAACGTTGTGTTAATAGACAGAAAATGCCAATATATGGGATGGTCTTGAGCTTATGACTTCCGGGTTTTCCAGAAATGACGTCATCATTAAAATTTTAAAAATGAATTCGCACACAATGGGGAGGCATACGGTATTTAGGTTCTTGGATTGCGGTCAACCTTATTCGCTAGGGTGGGGTGGAAAAGGTGAGAGAGGGGGTTGGAGGGAAGCGGGATATGAATCAACACACGATGGGGAGTCATACGGTATAGGGGTCTAAGGACTGCGGTCAACCCTCTTCCCTACAATCTTGACTACAATCAAACAAAATCAATCAAAAAGTTGCATTTATATAATTAACAACAATTAACTATTTATTAATTAACAATTTATAGTTTAGTTTTAAGCGGCAAATTTAAATAATCTGATGTATTTAATGTATTCAACAAAGTTTAAAAACTATACTGGATGCTTTTCCTTATTTTGATTATCAGAAAAATATCAAAAAGTATATCTGTTACTAAAAATTTTGGGTTGGTAATAAATATACCTGCATAATATACATACACGGAGTTTTAATATCTATAATTAAAACTCCGTGGATGTAAGGGTTCTCAATTTTTCTTTGTATCTTATTATAAATAATTTCAGTTTTATTATATAAATTATATTTTAAATCAAAATTATGAATTCATCGATTTGACTGAAATGAAATATTTATATAAAGAAACGACACAAATTAACAGGGTCCTGCATAAAAATATAGACCACTCAGTGTATCAGATCTTATCCCATCTTATTCTGCATTTGTTGCTTGAAACATAAAGAAAATAAAAAGGGAGATTTTTTTAATGTCACGTGGTAAAAAACTAAATAATTTTGTTTCCTGTATTGCTGTATATTTGTATTCCTTAATGTATTTAATATTTTCGAACGTACTGTATAAATAATGACTGAAAAACATGTTTAATATTTAACAACCTTATTAAACAGTGTCCTCTTTCGAGGGTTCCTTTTATTAATTCTAAGCAACAATGCACTGCTTAAAATAATGGCAGCTGCGGCAACAGCAATGATATTGTCTACACTGTTCATTTTTAATTCTCTACGGGACGCTGCGAGCCTTCTACGATACACAGAAATACCTTGCGCCCAATACCAACGTTGGCCAATGTTGGCGAAGTGAATGCGCACACTACGCGCAGCGCGTCACATCACCAACGTTGGCGAGACGTTGGCACTGCATGTAGGAGCTCCTTTACGTTGCAGATATTTCTCTCTAGGTATCAACTTATTTGTTCTTTTTAGTTTCTTCAAGTATTACCAAAGGAAGGAAGAGAAAAATACAAATCAAACAATGCGAAAACGAAGAATACAAAAAGTACCTTTTACAAATAATTAAATAAATAAATTCAGAATAAATTTAAAAAAAATCATTGGTCAAAATACAAAAATTAAGAAACATTCATTCTGAGTAAAAAGTTTCATATGGACCTATTGATAACAAGTTAATATTCCTTAAGAAGTTAAAGCCATTTAAAATACTGTCTTATTTTTATTTTAGTATTTTTTAAGGTATTGAAAAAATAAATAAGTCCTTATGAAACATTTTAGTCAGAACAATAATTACGTTCTGAGAACGAAAATGTGGGAATAAACACCCAAGTAGAAGATATTTATACACACTAATTGTATCTATAACAGATGACTTCTGTATTTTCTCTTAAAGTTTGTTAAATAAGAAAAGCTTGCTCATACATACACAATGTTGAAAACTGAACTGATACAAGGTAATTTATAACTCGAGGTGAAAATTAAATGCAAAAACATACCAAATTATAAATAAAAATATGTGAAGCACTTTTAAATTTGATTCATTGTCAAAATTAGTACTTAATTCAATTTAATTTAATTATTTTTTGTTTAATTAAATGCACTCACGAAATTTGAAATTACACTTTAGTTTCCTGTCCGCATAAATTTTCGTCTATAATTGCAAATCACTCTGTATATTTATTGATTTTCTATGAATGGGCCCGACATAATTTTCGTCATAGAACCTCAGAACTTGTCTGGTGATAGGTTAGTTATTTTATCTGGAATGTAAGATCATATTGAAATCCACCACCTACAACTCTGTTCTTCTCCTAAAGTACCATTATGAGCAGCAGATTCAAATTATAGGTTTATTTTGTCACACATTTGGAAAGGCAAAAATATTGAATACAAATAATGTTAGAGTTTGATCGATAACTTTGCCAGATTGTTGTTTTCTAGAGGTTATTTGGTTTTTATGTAACAGATAATTGTAAGTAATTTTGTCAATTGAAGTTGATGAATAGTCTAGAAAGTTGCCCGTTGGATGTAATATCGAAATAACAGTGGTTTATTGGGTTAGAAGGGCTCCAAATCAAAATTATTCATGGATTGACCTTGTTTATTAATCCAATATTTCAAATAATAATCCCATATTAAAATAATACATAAAAATAACACTGAATAATGTGCCCATGAATCGGCGACGGCCACTGCTATTTGTTACTATTTTTCCGCGGAACCCCTGACGACTTGTCGCAGAATCCCAGGGTTCCGCGGAACCCCGGTTGGGAAACGCTGCGCTAGTAGGTTGAGACGTCAACGCTTCTAGACATAGGACCTAGCATATTCATCAATTAACCCAATATTTATATGTATATGTATATGGGCACATAACCCCACTATACTATCAAATATTCCACATATTCATAGTACGTGTGCGTATATTCATAGTACGTGTGTTTTTGCAGATATCACTTCATAAACCGTAGACAAATGTTGAAGTTATATAATAATATGCTAAAGAACTCATATTCTCAACATAGGTTGTGTCAACAATTTATCACAGTAATTTTTTGAGTTCCCAGGTTATGTTGATAAGCAGTTTACAAATATTTCAACCACTCAGTTGCTCTAAGACTCAAACAGAATTGCGACTTTCAGGTTTTTTTTTATCCAACACATCACACGATTGACATATTCCCTCGGTTAGTTTATTCAGCACAATTCGTATCTGCGACTCGTCCGTCCGACGAAAATGGCTTCACTTCGCTCCGCATTAGCTTGCTCTTTTTTCTCCAAATCGGATGCGAAACAATTTTGCACGAGAGTCCCAAATTGAATACGCTAGCAGGGCGCGTGGTGCCGCAAACAGAATACGAACGACGTTGCCGATATTGTCAAAGCCATTCGACGGCGGAAACTTGTGGAAATGCCAGGTAAACGTGTGGCGAAACAGTTTTTCACCAACGCAGCCAGCGAGTGCCGACGTCGCCTTTGTATGTTGTTGCCGCCCACATATCGGCATTGACATTGGCGGGTATAGGCTGTTAAGAAACGGATTTGTCAGATGCGCCCTGCGTATTGAATTTTGAGGATAAACCGTCAGTGGGGATGTCAACCGTGGATTTTCAGTGAGTGTCCTAATCTTTTCGGGTAATACGAAGCTGATGTATTTGCTATCTAAAAGTGTCAAACTAATAGAAAAATTGGATATCTACTGATTGAAATATGTTTTAAAAATTTAATTTTTGGTCAGCCTTCACGAGTATCGTCTATAGATTGGCGTGTTTATTTTCTTGATTTTGTATGTTATAAAGTCTGGAAGTAAAGAATCCTTATTTATTGTGATATTCATCCATTGATATATAATAACATTAAAGTTATTTGGCAATTTTTAAGAGTGACATGAATGTAATTGATTCTGTGCGCAGGGTGGTTCCCCTCTAGGAAAGGGGATTACGGACGGGAAGCGATGCGAGGCCTCGCGCGACGATTTCAAACGATCAACTCTCAGGACCGTATTCAATATTTTTGTCATTTTCTCGTTCGGTTTTATTTCTTACGCTAGCATACGTGATTTTTTTCTTTATTTGGGGAATTGTATACATATTCTGTTTTGTGATTTATTATTACTTCGCAATATTATTTCTGCCGAAAATCAGTTGTTGATGATACATGCAACGTAATCTTGACATATCTCATTTGAGACAGTGCTTCGTTGCAAAAATTTAACAAATCTTTAATTTTAAATGCTTTTCGCAACTTTATTCTTTACATAAGCCCAGATTAACTCAATTGCGTTTAACTCGCAATGGGCTACAGGTAACCACAATAATTTTACTTCATTGCATCCAGTGATGTTAAAAACCCGGGTACTTATTATCAAGGGTAAATACCCGGGTATTTACCCAAAGTGAGTATTTATAAACATAATATTGTTATTAAAAGTAGCAGTAAAAGGAAATATTTAATTACTAATAATGGTTTTCCTTTTATCACAAAATGAAAAGGTATCCTCTTATCACAAAATAAAGGTTATTCTTATAAAAATAAAAACATTTTTAAAACAAAGAATAAAGATATTAGTCTCATCTGACGATATATCAAGAGCACACATTTCCTTGTCATCATCGTCCATTCAATCGAGTGAATCTTTCATATTTTGTGATTCTGTTATCGAAGAAGATTTAGCAGAAACTTATGATTATATGTTAAGGCTCCGTTTTAAAAACATCGCAACTTCCAAACGAAATATTTCGTTGCGATGTTTTTTTTTGCTGGGAGTGGTCTGCCTGGCCCCCACCAACGTCAACCAGGCCACAGTTTTATGATAAGGGGAAGTTGGGGGGTTTAGAGGAAGCAGGCAAAGGCGGAGCATAGTCGACGCGGGTACATTCGAAGGGGAAGTACTCAGCCAGTTTGTCGCCGCGCGTCGGTGCTTTCGCTTTCGCTCAAGTTACAATGTATTAGTGTTCTCACTCATCACGGTCGCATATGCATACCGGACTGCATACAGCTGGCTGGCGGCCGCCAGGCGGTAAAAGAAAATATATTGATTTAAGTTAGAGAGAGCGCGCTTGCTGTTATAATATTTAATCTTTTTAACAGGGTGACATACATACTGTATAGTAAATTGACAAAAATGTATTACCTAACTCATGATAACTCATCGGTGAATTATGGACTTCAATTTAGAAAGGAATTAATTAAAATCGAGCAATGAGGACCCAATACATCTATAAACATGCTGGATATCGAACGAACGCACGGCAGTGACACACGAAGACAAAAATAAAAAAAAATAATCTGATGCGTTCAGGCACATTACTTTATCATACCATATATAAAATTAATAGTTTAGCTGCATGAGATTCTATTTGATCGAGATCGGCCATGTCTGTATTAAAATAAAACTACTGGAACTAGACGGATATTTTGATTATATTGACAGTAGGTATTGTCAAAACATCAGCGTTTGACACTACCTACTGTCATTAGAATCACAATATCTGACAAATCCTGGCTAACTAGTTTCAATGCAGCGATCTCGATAAAATAGAATTTGCTCATGCAGCTAAGCTATTCATTTTACCAAAAAATGCCATAGTCATAAATTGTTCAGAATTTCCTGTACTTTAATTTATTATTTAACTATTTCGACAAATTTCCAGAAATGGCGGCTTATTTGCAAAATCTTTCAAAAATGCTATAAGACTAAACGTCCAGTTTCTTTGGATCCTTTTCAACAAAAAGCTTTTCGGCTCTAAGTTTGGTTATGAAACTTCTAAATATGAAGTTTCGTCCCGATACCTTAGTAGTTTCTCCGGAATCGTCGCCACAAAAAAAGGCACACACACATACACAGAATTTTTTTTTTACCTGGGTCAAAAATAGTCCAAAGTTCCCCAAACCATTTATATAAATCCCAAATATTTTGTCACCTACAAGTTCGCTATATTTTATAAACGTTCTGGGCGCCATGAATGCAAGATTCATGAATGAAAACAAATTCTGGCATTGGCTATATCCAATTCCCGCTGTAATACTGCCCAATACAGTCGCTGAACTAATATTCATTAGAGCCGACCCAAGTTCGTCACTGCTAATTGTCTCTTCCTGTCCGTAAAACCGACATTTTAAATAAAATGTTCATTTGAGTCCTGTTCTGGTCTCTTTGTCTCATTTGTAATTAAATAATTACAATATTGTTCTTTTAGATTATCTATGCAATATTTTAACTTAGGTGGTACGTAGTCGTCTTTTACTAATTCGTCTAAAGGACAGACGCGGATGTTTAGGTATTTTGCCACGACTTCTACCCATTTTTTTTTTCATCCAGCCCAACTCGTTATTTATCTAAGAAGTTACATAAAAAATTTCATAAACTTTGAACAATAAATAACGCTTTTATTTGCAAACGCGTTTTAGGAGAGGTAGAACTGGGTCTTAAGTATAGTTGACATAGCGGTTTTTGTAGTTGTTAATCAATTTCTTATTTTGCTATGAATCCAACTAAATGTACTGAAAATTACTCAAATATTTTACGTATTTGTAATCAAGAGTACACATCTACAGAGTGTCCCGCTTTTTCCCATTTTGTTCTCGCATAACTTTTTTCCTGATAGTAAACGCCACACTGAGTAAAAACTTTCATCAGGAGTATTTGCTTTCCTTATTTCTTAAAAAAATTCTAACCGTTTGAAATAATTGTAAAATAATTGCGAAACTGTATATTAAATGACTTAACTTCGTTAGGAATTGATAAACCCAATAAGTCGGCATGAAAAAAGCTTTCAGAATGACAATTACTTGTAGAGAAACAAATGTCTAAAAAGTTTCATATGAATTTTGTTTTCGTTGATTTGTTTATTTAGTTTATTTATAACATTTTGAATTTTTTACTTAAGTTTATTTACTTTTAATTTTGTTATGGGTATTTATTGTGCTCTTTCTTAGTTTTAGCAATGTTTGATATGTAGTTTAATGTTTCTTTTTCTTTATTTAGTTAATATTTCAAGCGGATGTAACTTGGCGTTGAAAAAACAATTAGGTCTACATGAAAAGTTATACTCAGAATGACATTTACTATCTAAAAACAATTCTTGCGGGAAAAAAAATGTTATACCCTGTATAAATATCTCTGAAATGTTGTTAAATGGTGTTTTACGGATAAAAAGGATAAATACCCAAAATTTCAGTATTTACCCTAAGTAGGGGTAAATACCCATTTTATAAGTTCCCACCCGCCGGGTATTTACCCGGCCCACATCACTGATTACATCTGATTTTTTTGCCATAAAATCTAATAGAAGTACCTTCTCTTGATGGTGATTTTTGACAGATACAACAGCTGTGCTAGAGTTAATTGAGAAATAAATTTCTGACATTGATAATTAATTTTTGTACTTCCTTGGAATAATACTTCAGCATCTCTGCTGAAGACTTGCAAAAGACGTACGCACGCAACGCAGTTACTCAAGAAACATTATTCAAGTAATTAGTTATCAATGCAATATTTATGTATTTAACTCAATTATTAAATTTCTATTTGCCGTGTTATTATAATAGTTATTTATTAAATTTTTTGGGAAAACAATAACGGTAACAATAAAGTTTTTTTAATTTTGAATAATATTTCGCCTATAACATAGGCTTCGTCAGGAAATCTACAAGGAACGTTTTAAACAACGAATATAACAAATTTATTAATACTTACTAAATTAACTATAAACTACTAATAGACATAAAACTTTTTTTAAAACTTCTGACAAATGTCAAACAAAATACTTCATAACAACGTAAATTAAAATGATATCTCAATATCCATGAAAAAAATATATAAATTAATTAAGAATTTCGACCCTTAAAAGATTTCAATAACGTTAATAATTTTTTATAAATTATGCTCACATTTTCTACATCAGTTATAAAATTACATGTATTTAATTCATTAATAAGCAATATTTCCAAAAAATTTCTATTCCGTTGATTTTTACAAACTTTAACATTTTCAATATCAAATCTATGGTTTCCAAATTGGAAAAATTGGAGAACCCATAGGAGTTCCGTCAATTTGTTGAAAGAATATTCCATCGAAAGAAAAATAATCGTTCTTAACAATTAATCTTATCATAGTAAAAAAGGAAATTTCACGAAAATTTTGATATTTTTCAGAAAAAGTAAATGAATCTTTAATATCATACAAGACACTTTATAAAATTAATGAACATCATGTGTTTCTATTTCAATAGTTTCATTAAACAAAATTTTGTGATTGTTTTCGTTGCTGTCGCGTTGTCGTGCTTAATACTCGTTGCCTAGATATTCCCTTTCATAAAAATCTTATTTATAGCCTTTATTGCAAGGAAAATTAGGAAAATACAAATCTGTAGACAAGATTTTGAGTTATACTCTGTGTAAATTTGAATTTTTTTGGGCAAGCGGTTTAGGTGAAAGCAAATGGGAAAGACGAGCGTTTATTAAAAACTGCTAAAATATTTTGCAAATTTGCAAATTTTATGTAAAAATAATGCAGGAGTATAACACACTTTATTTAATTTTTTTTCTTCAGTCGTTGCAGAGTTAGGTAATTTAATTACCTACAATTTGAGGTATTAAAGAAATTTATACAACAATTTTTGCAAAAGTTATAAACTGTAGACGGCGATATGTCCCCTAAACAAAACAACACCAAAGGGATAAAACGAAGATTAGGGTGCAATGATGAGTTCGGGTCTGCCACGTACCCCTTAATTTGATTCGCCTAACAACATTAACCGAAATTACCATATTATCGGCTTAGTGGACTGCGGTCCAGCACGCAAATCTGACTGTCACTCGTGTATTTTTTGCGGAACCAGAAAACGGTCGACCACAATTCCGCCGCGCCCCCATTGTAAAACAGTTCCTTGTTTTTCGTGATGCCAAACCCACTTAGGGTCAATTGCACTGTGTTTTTAACGCACACCCTCATCAGTCTGCGCTACGCTGTCGTGTTATTTCAGAGTAGAGAAAAGTTTTGCGGTGAACATTGTTCCGCTACCAAAAAAATTAAATGCTTTTGTAGTTTTTCGACTGCATTGCACGACAAAACATACTTTTCGGTGGCGATGCTGAATTTTCATGAGATGGAATTCAGTTAGGTGACGCGAGAAACCTGAAGAATTGTATGTATGAGACATACGTGAACAACATGAAATTCAAAAGTACAACGCCTAAGGTTTAATGATCTTGACAACCGTAACTATCTGTAAATAGATAATAATGCTTAAATAGGTTCGAAATCACCTCTATGATACGTTCAAATGAGTGTATTAAATTAAAAATTAGTCCATAGATAATTTTTTGTATTTTCCTATACAACGTGATTCCATTTGCAATATCATTTGCTAACCGTAAACCTCCAGTCTCTTTGGACCCTTTTGAACAAAACTTCTTTCAGTTCTAGTCATGAAACTTCTAAATATGAAGTTTCGTCCCGATATCTTTAGAGGTTTCGTAGCCAGAAAAAAACACAGAGATTTCTTTTTATCTTGGGCCAAAATGTTGAAGGGACCCAAAAGGACATATCTCCGCGGAATCTCATTTTTTTTTTCGACACGATTACAATACTTTGACATACTACGTATGATAAAGTAAAAAGTTACTGATAAATTTTTATAAGTTAATAACTGAAGCAAATTAAATTAAGGCAGTAATACTGAGTAAACAAAAAATTTTATTTATCTTTTTATTTGTTGTGGTACGCAAAATTCATTGTACTTATTTAATATTTATTTTTGTGATTATGACAAAGTTCCTTTATTTTTCGTAACTTTGACTTCATAAAGCAAACCCAAACTTTGAAATAACTAAATAACCAAAGCACACTAATAAATAATCATTATCAGTTAAATGTGAATACGAAAACATTTTTGTTTTCAACTTTTTTATTGAAAAGACTATACCGATAAATAATGACAGTGGAATAATGGAATAATGGAGTAATGACATTATTGAAACATTATAAAATGAAACATTCAAAAAAATTAGGTGAATACTTTTTTGGAAACCTGTAACTTTTTAAATAATAATTCTAGGCATATCAAAATTGGTACGCTTTAAGGGCATACCAAACTAAAATAAAATAAAATAAAATAAATAAAATATATTTAACTAAATAAAATTACAAAAACAATGTTACAACTCTTAGTTACTTCTAAGTTACACCCAAAAATGTAAATTAATAACGCAAAACAAAATGGAAAAAATGTCCTACGTCAGCGTACTGCCACAGCACGAGACCTCCTAAACGACCTAAGACGAGCACATGAAATAGAAATTTCTGGCAAACTGTTTAGAAGAAGCAAATTTGAAACCAAGAAGACCTGTCCGCGCACCACGACTTAAGGTTAGCATCACAAAACAGCGCGAATGAGATTCGCTCTGGATCAAAGAAATTGGCAACTTCGCCACTGGACGCCTGTATTGTTTACAGACGAGTCCAGATTTCGTGTAACTCGTTGTGACGGTCGAGTACGTGTATATAGACGGTCTTGGTGAACGCTACGCAGCCGCTACTATGCAGGAAGTGGATAGAATTGGTCGTGGATCTGTGATGGTTTGGGCTGGAATCAGTATAGACAACAGAACTGATCTTGTTGTGGTTCCTGGTAGATTAAATGCCTTGAATTACATCGAAAACACCTTGGAGCACCATGTGGTGCCTGCTGCATATGGCGTCGGTCAAAATTTCATCCTAATGCAGGACAATGCAAAACCACATACCGCCGGCATCGCCAGATACTTTTTACAAGAATGTGGAATTCCGGTCATGGATAAGCCTGCGTTAAGTCCTGACGTAAATCCTATTGAACACGTGTGGGATCAGCTTGACCGACGTGTTTGCAAGCGCCCTAATCCACCACTAACCATACAGGAACTGACACAAGCCCTGTTTGAGGAATGGGGAAGCATACCCCTAGAATCTCTTCGCAGGCTAGTTTAAAATTTAATTTAATATTTAATATTTAATTTAAAATTACCGCTAAAAGACTACCACCCAACCTTAATGTTAATCTGATTAGTTATGCCCAACACAAATTGTCTCCAGCAGAACCGGAAGTATACCGAAACAGGAAGTTTGATGCGGTCCGCTTGAAGCTATCCGTTAAGGGGTGGTTCCCAAGATTATAACGCAATTTATGCGGGGACGGTCGTGCTAATATCTCAGGCGTCGTGTTTACTTACAACGACGCCACGCGCCGAAATACCCTTAAAATAGGAACGAAGTCGTTTCTTTACCACAGGTCCATCGTTAGAACTACCAGCTATAATTTACTTCAGGCCATAGCTGAAAGAGGCCATCAAATCAAAGAAATTGTCCGCTCAAGATGTTTCATTTAATTGGGATAAGAAAACATTGATAAAAATGTTAATTGTCAAAGAAGAACTATCATACTTATACGACAGTACTGTCAAGTCTGTCAAAACCTACGTGGTTGACAGTTATTTGACAGTACGCCTCTCCACCATTGACAAACAAATTTAAAATATTTTATATCAAATTGAATATATGAGTCGTGGCTAAAACGTCGTACTCGACTCGCACATAACGGATATAAATCGCTCGCGATTTATATCCTTAATTATGTGCTCGTTAAACATATACTAACTATTATTCTAGTGATCCAATGTTGATGAAATATTGTCCACATTGGTGGCTTGGATGTGCGAAATATAAAATGTAAATGTGATTTCCCAGGCAAATTAGTTTGAATAAAATTGCTCACCAGAAGTCAAGTCGTTGACGTTCTTTTTGTTGGTGTGAGATTAGTTTGCCTGTCCCGTTTCTATGGAACAATGCAACCGGCTAAATTGACGTAACAAGGTGCTGCAGGCACACAAAGACGGTTCTGGCGCAAATGTATGCTCAACGTACTGGATTTTAGATGTACGGAATTTGCGTGTAAAGGGATGCAATTTAACCACTAATGAAGATGTACGAGACGAATTACTTCTATTTCTAGATATTATTATGCTGAAATCTTTCACGTGGGCTAAGGAAAATTTACCAACACATTGATGAAATAAGCAATATTTAAGTTAAAGTTACCGAGAATAAACTCAAATTTCTCAACCAGTGTTATCGTAACGACAGATGGCAGTAACGACAGATGGCGATTCTTTCATGGGAGGTCACATATAGTAGCCTGAATTACTAACTTTATATAAAATCAATGACGCAAAGTAGAAGAAACAAAACCTTTTCAAGTTCAAATTGGCACTAATCAAAATCAAATTAGCACTAATCAATATCAAAATGACAATTAACAAATTCAAGTTGCCATTAGAGTTATTTATGTACCAAGGGCATTATACGGATGTTTATTCCCTGAGGGTGACAGCTTTTTAGGTCGCCCGAGGGTATAAACATCAAGTAATGCCCGAGGTACATACAAATATTTATGTCCTACAATGGTTTTGTTCTTCCGTTTGCATAATATTAATAAATATTTTGACATTATCAAGTGACATGCGTATCTACGGAGTTGAATAACAATACAAATAATTCGAAGTTGAGTGAAAATACAGACAATTAGTTGTCAAACTTATTACCCTAATCGCCAATAATTTACATTGACGATTTAAAATTTACAATTTGAATGACAAATATTTGACATATAACCATGGCAACCATTATTGCCCGCGCATGCAGTAAGAATCCTTATTGCCCTCGCAGGCAATAAGAAGCTGTTTTCGCCCCGGTATCTAAGATGTAAAATGTCACTTTATGATCATTTAGGACATAATAGTATATTATTATACAAGTTTTATAAGACGTCAAATTGGCGCACGAGTTGTTTTGGGCACGACGAGCGTAGCGAGGAGTGCCCAAATGGAACGAGTGCACCAATACGTCTTATAAAACGAGTGTAATATACTATTTTTTATACTTTGCGTCATTAATTTTATATAAGTTTAGAAATTGTGGTTACTATATCGCGCTAAATTAGAATCTAGGGTATTTTGCGGGTACCACGTGGTAGCACTGTAGTAACTGTCAAGTTCGTTAAGGATGATATCGATGAGATGAAATCATGACAAAATCTAATTGTGAATAATTTTACTCTACTTTAGCCTACAAGTTTGAATAAATATTCAGCGAGGTCGCAACGATGATCATAATGGAGCTTGAGGCAACACTTTTAACCCTGCTGTGATAAATACATGAAACTTAACCTAAAAAGTTAACAATTTTAAAATAGTGGTTTCATAAGTATAATAATCAGAATAGAAGTATTTGGCGGTGACTGATTAGTTACTTCGAAGAACAAGAACTTACTAAAGAATTGTTATAACGCTTAACGTTTAATAGCGGTGTCTACCTAATTCCGCTACGTAGCCGTTGCGGCTTATATATTTACAAGCACTTATAATTGAAACCCAATTCTAATTTCGGCAAAGTAGTTTATTAGAATAAATTATACTTAGTAAAATTACAGTGATGAAGGTAATACAAATACGTTGCACACAACCAGAACTAAGACGAAGTCGAAAGCGACGGACAAACACGAATATGAATTGAACCGAGCATCCAAGCGTCCAAAATGTTACCGAAAACTTATATGTTACATAAACTAAGAAATCCTCTACACTTTAAATGTACTATAGCTTCGTACGTGTATGCTGATAAACCATTTATTGCGAATATACAATCTCGCAGCAGTAATTAAAATCGCTCGTATCTACCATGTAGGTTTGATCTTCGCATAATACCTTATTAAAGTAAATGTGGTCCTTGAATTATATCTGAAAAGGGGATTTGATGTTTAGTTGAGAAGAATGATAACGATCACTTACTAGAGTCGTAAAACATCACCGTAAACGTCATGCTGGCGTATTTTGATGAACACAGCAAAACTAAGAAAGCCCCAATCCTTTGGCCATACTATAGCAAGCTACACCCATGTTTAAATATGTATAGAATATTGATATTTCGCAGTTTATGTGATTGCAAGCGATTAAGAAGATGCAGTGTGTGGTTATGTTGGGTTATGTATTGTACGTTTGACATATGGCATTTGATATCACTGTGTACCAATCAGACAAAAATGTTACTGTTTTCGGTATTACAATGTGTTAATTGTAACACCGAAAACAGTGTTACAATGTGTGCATTGTGAATGCAAAGTAGAAAAAATAATTTTAAATTAGCAGTATCATACGACTAAATAGAACTAAGTATATAATGTTAATTATACAATATTTTAAACAATAACATGGACATATTAAATAAACAACATTTGTAAAATTAATTAATTAGAAAATAATATTTTTCATATTTAATGCTTCTGTTGGTCACATTGTTTATTCTGAACAATATTTTCTAACCGGCGCATTCTGTATTCAGTTTGGGTCATATTATGCCGATCTTCTCCTGCTAAAACATCTCTTAGGTTATCTGCCAAATCTGATTTTACACAAGCCTTTAATACAGACCATGCTTACTCAATCGGATTTAACATGGGACTGTAGGATGGTATTCACTAAGTAGTCCTCCTTTTCCCATACTTGGTTTAATAAGATAACAAAAAACGAAGAATATGGAATAGAGTCTCTTTATTCAGAAACTATTTTCGTGACGAAAATAGTTTTAGTCACGAAAATAGTTTCTGAATAAAGAGACTCTATTCCATATTCTACGTCTTTTATTATCTTGTGGGACTGTATGGACTGAGTCTTATTAATCTATGGTGAAAAAATTCCTCTTCTGCAAAAACTTGTTCAATAGAAGAATGACAAGGTGCATTATCTACAGCCATAACTACTGGTTCTTGGTATGCTGTTTCTCTGGACTGTCTTGATTTTTCACTCATCTATACGCCGTTCTTTTTGAAACTACGAGATCATTTGCAAGATTGCGCCAATCCGCGTTAGAATGATAAACAACGCAAATTTGTATTTTTGAGTTTACGCGTCAACTTTTTGTTATTTAAGGCATTATGAGAACGTGGAAGGGTTCTTTTAAGATGTTAATTTGAATCGACAATTAAATTATTTAATGTCAACTTGAATTTGTTATTTGTCAACTTGATTTCGATTAGTGCCAATTTGATTTTGATTAGTGCTAATTTGATTTTGATTAGTGCCAATTTGATTTATATTAGTGCCAATTTGACTTTGATTAGTGCCAATTTGAATTTGAAAAGGTATAGGATTATATTACAATCGTTTTATAAGACATCTTGGCATATTCGTTTATTTATGGCACTCGTCGCTGCGCTCCTCGTGTTTTGGAATATAAAATTGACAATACTTGTATTCCAAGGAAATTGAAAATTAAACAGTCAGGAATCTCCGAAAAGAGCATCATTTTGGTAACTCAATTTGCACAGTTAGTAGATAAACTGTCTGAAAGAGTTCACGCCTCTGCATGTTCTATTCACGAACAAACGTGATTTGTCGGAAACTATACGCGCCTCATGCAAATTAACCTATAAATTCACGCGACGGCAGAATTAAAAAGATCCTTTGTGCGGCCATTTTTATTATTATTTAGCGGTTACTTCTTCATTTGCTCTCGGACTCCGAATTCAGCGCACAAAGCGGATCTGCACTGCCAGCGAGTATATAGGAACGAAAAAAATTGCTTTCGCACAATAGTGGCGCTCCCGAAAAAAAGGGACGGCGGATTAAAAACCGTCGTCCCCTGCGGTAAAGAATTGCCGCGGAGCGCGACTCGTGCAGCGGGAGGCGTTGAAGCCGGGAAAAAGCTGGACACCCCATAAATTTCTGACATAATACGGGCTGACGTTAATATGGCCGCCGGCCCTCCGACGGTATGTATAACAACAAACAAATTAACGGCTAGCTTTGTCGTAAAATATCCAGACTGGAATGCAAATGCTTGTAACTTGTGCCATGCAACAATAACAACAAAAAACCAAACGTGTAGGAAATGCTAGAATGATACATATTTGAAGAATAATGACTTAAGACCCAGTTCTACCTCTCCTAAAACACGATTTAAAATAAAAACGTTATTTATTGTTTATGAAATTTTGAGTGTAACTTAGATAAAAAACGAGTTGGGGTGGATGAAAAATAATTTTTGGGAAGTTAAAAGTTAATGTTACTTGTACATCTTTGGCTTTTATCAAGTATAAAACATCTAGCCGAATACAAAAATAGATTTATTATTTAAGTACAATTTTAACCCAAACATTATAATTGCGATAATAAAGAGTAATTGCGAGAAATGTATTTATTTGCCCATATTACTGCTGCCCGGTGTAGACAGCAGACGTCAGGAGCTTTAAACACCGCCTATAATTGGTGACTACGGATTGACGTTGATGGTACTGCCAAATTTCAACAAAAGAAGCATCACAAAGCAGCACGATTGAGGTTTGTCCAGTGACTTCGTCACTGGACACCTCACAGTGTGAAAAATTCCCAAAAAGCTGGACAAAATTCATATTTTATAGTTTTCAAAATAAACAGAATTGACCCTACATAACAACTCTTTGATCACGCGCGTATCACAATCGTAAATTGGAAAAATGTTTGCTGAACAGGTTAAGAATGGTATCAGTTCAAAGTTGTCGATTTGTGCAAAGCGTATGTTTGGTGTTTGACACCATTGCAATTGTTATTTTCTGTGGGCTTGTTGACAATAACTTAATTATTTTTCTAAAATGAATAGTGTTCCTCAAGGTATGTAAATACGTTTTATAATTTATTCTATGCAGTTACATAATTTAACATGTTTTTTACAACTTTCAACGTAGCAAAAATGTTAGAAACTTAAAGTTTGCCTAGACTTTTAAAAAATTTCCCGTATATCCCCGGTTAGAATTATAGCTCATTGTAAAGATCAGACTTTGTACTTTTTGAATATGTACAGTTTCTTCTCGTACTTACTCAAAATTATTTTCTATTTAGTTTTAGAATCTAATACATACAATTTATTACGTACCTATGCGTCTAAGAGAAGGCTGTTTAATTTTTTTTCTTATGAAGCTAGACGAGTCAACTTTCTTAAAGGATTTCTAGTTCTATGAGATATTCTTGAAGTAGGATTGATTTTTTCTTGCCAAAAATTGCGTCATCCTTTAAATTTTTTATTGTATTTTAATAGGACGACTTGAAAAACTGCCGACAACTGAGCACAAAAATTAAATAATTTTTTAATATTATAATTAATTGTAATAATAAACAGCAAAAAAGAGTTTTGCTAATCTGATGATTCCAAAGCAGAATGATGTTCGACTAAAAAGGAGTTTTAAAACTCTGAAATTAGCCATAATGACAAATATTCAGTTAGTTATGAAGAAGCGAACATGGTTTGCAAAACGTTAGCAATTAATTATTTTGACGCATAGCATAACCCGGAATCAATATATTTTCTAATATCATCACAATTAGTACCAAAAATTGTATCAACGGAACTTGAAAATAAAGAAGACAGTTCCGAATATGAAGTTGTGGAAAATGAAGTATAGATGAATATAGTGAAGCTGATGATGAAGATGAAGAAGACCAAGTCGAATGAACAAATACTATTCTTTTTTTATAATTTTATAGTGTTCAATAGGCACAATATCTTTTTATTTACTAAGTTTTTAAAATTACTTATTTCATTCATATTTCAATTATTAAAGAAGAATACTGAGCAAAAACATATTTACATTTTAACCTTTAGTGCCTAGAATAAATGCTCCGTTACATTATGTATGTTCACTAAGATAGAAACTTAATTAAGTGGCGTTACATTTCATACTACGGGAACAACCGGATTTAAACCTGGTTGGGACATACTTTTCAGGATTTGTCGTTGTTACTAGGTTATCCGATTAAAAGTAATTTTGGAGCAAATATCCGCTATTTTTCTACTCTTCTAATTTTGGGTTTGTAATCACCAACCCCGAATACTAAATTTCAACTAAATGCAAAATATAAAAACAAATGTCAGCCAATATATAATCCGCTATTTTGCTTTTTTATTTTTTGTTCGAATTTATAATCATCTACCTCAAATGCCCACAAATATTGAATTTCCACTAAATTGAATGTAGTTTTCGTACAAATGTCCGTACATTGAATTCAGATTTATAATCAGCGATCCCAAATCACCGTCTAATAACAAATTTCAGCTAAATTGAAAGTAATTTAAGAACTGAAGTCCATATTGGATCCGCCATTTTGATTTTTTGTTTATTTATTTCGGATTTATAATCAGCTACTCCAAATCCCCTCAAATACTTCATTTCAACTAAATTGAAAATAGTTTCCGCCATATTGGATTGGACATTTTGCTTTTTCAACTTTTGATTTCGGATTTGTAATCGGTGACCCTTCAAATATTAGCTTATCGAGTTTTATCTAAATAGAAAATGCTTTCGACTTTTAGCCAGGTTTTTGGGAATTTTTCACACTGTGGCGCCTGTACTGTTTACAGACGAGTCCAGATTTCGTTTAACTCGTTCCGACAGTCGAGTACGTGTATATAAACGTCCTGGTGAACGCTACGCAGCCGCTACTATACAGGAAGTGGATTGATTTGGTCGTGGATCTGTGATGGTTTGGGCTGAAATCAGTATAGACAACAAAACTGATCTTGTTGTGTTTCCTGGTAGACTAAATGCCATCAATTACATCGAAAACATCTTGGAGGACCATGTGGTGCGTGCTGCATATGGCGTCGGTCAAAATTTTATCCTAATGCAGGACAATGCAAAGACACATACCGTCGGCATCGCCAGAAACTTTTTAGAAGAACGTGGAATTCAGGTCCTGGAATAGCCGGCGTTAAGTCCTGACCTGAATCCTACACTGTATTAAACCTCAGCAATCCACAGAAAACCCGACAGTCACCGATACTAATACAGTCATATCCATTCTGTTTTGCATTATTAATTTACATTTTTAAGTGTAACTTAGAAGTAACTAAAAGATGTATGTAACATTGTTTTTGTAATTTTCTTTAGTTAAATATATGCCGTTGAAGTATACCAAATTTGATTTACCTAGAACTATTATTTAAAAAGTTACAGGTTTCGAAAAAAGTGTTCCCCTATTTTTTTTTTAGCAGTGTATAATCCTTCCACTGTATAAAATCTGACGGCACAGTACATACTCGTACTGATGATAACAGGGTTTTCCGGACATACAATCACGAATCTATTACCATCGGGGATGTAAAAACATGAAAATAGGCCCGAGGCACTCGTATAACTCGGTCACCCCATCATAAATTTGCTCATAAACAGGAGCCCGCAATAACGGCCTCTGGTGTAACAAACGGACCTCCGGACCTAGTTATAAAAACAGTTACTGTCCTGTTTTTTTAATACCTAGTTGGACATAGTTTGCATCGGACATACATCACACGACCCCAAACTTTTTACTATACAGTATACACCGTAAAGTTTGAAACATGATACACAGTATCATCGGATAATAAAATTTTGTTTACGTACCGCCTCATCCCATTATTTGATTAGGTGAGTACCTAGAACTACAAAAAAAGGAAAATAACTTATTTAGGGAACGTCTCTCGAGAAAATTAAGGCACTAATGGTGCCGGTCAAACGCTCGTTCTTCGCCATGAATACAATGGGATAGTCACGATGAAAAATAAGGTGTAATAAGGCAAAAATAGACTGAATTATTCGGAGAAATGGCACGAAAAAACGTGAAGTGTAGACATCAGTTAAGTGGGAGGTTGTTAGGGAGCGCCAGAAGGATGCCAGAAAAAGAGATATTTTTCACGACTCGCTGCTCAAACCCACACAATTCTGTGACGCAATGTTATGTAGCCAGTTCAATTTTCAGCAACTGAATTAAACATAATTTTTTTTTTATAAAAATATCAATTAAACATTAAGAAATTTAAAATAAATTGTGTTTTAATAAATACATGCTTTATAAATACTATCAATTCTGTAAATATCTGGATTGTTATTTATTATTAATTGATGACAAATGGCGGGAATACTGACGAAGTATATTTCAAATATTTACCGGTTATATTTATTGACCTGTCCGGTCCAGATGTTTTTTTTTCTGTCCCATTTTCATGATAAATGTTTCATCAATACACAATGCTATTATTTTCCATTATACCTTGCTCCACTAATACATAAATCATTTGAATTATAACGGACGAAATGGTCGGTATTATTCTAAGAATACGGTAATTGTAAATAAGAATAAAAAATCGATACAACTGTTTTAGACCGGGTTTAACAAACGACGAATAAGCTACTTATTTCGTAGTTACAGCTTACTATGAAAGTAATTTATTTTACTTATTTGTATGTGCTATAATATTTTTCAATATCTCAAAGACGTGGGATAATGTTGATAAAATTGCCTACAGTGCACAGTGGTCTAAATCGGTCTTAATTTTTTAACTACAGGATGCTAAAGTTTTAAGAAAAAATTCATTTTTTATGATAACTTTGGTACTATTCTAGATATTGTGAAACGTAGTACGCATCTTCTATGCATCAAAAGGCATTTCTGCTGTACAACATATTTTTACTTTATCATACGTAGTATGTACAGTATTGTAATCGTGCCAAAAAAAAATTTTGAGATTTTAGCGGAAATATGTCTTTTTGGGTCCCCTGAACATTTTTGACCAAGGTACAAAAAAATGTCTGTGTGTGTGGATGTGTGTGTGTGTGTGTGTGTGTACCCGTTTTTTTGTGGCGACGATTCCGGAGAAACTACTAAAGGTATCGGGACGAAACTTCATATTTAGAAGTTTCATGGCCAAACTTAGAGCTGAAAAGCTTTCTGTTAAAAAGGGTCCAAAGGAACTGGAGGTTTAGTCTTAGCATTTTTGAAAGATTTTGTAAATAAGCCGGCATTTCTGGAATTTCGTCGAAATAGTTAATAAATTAAACTAGAGGAAATTCTGAACAATTTATGACATTTTTTGGTACAATCAATAGTTTAGCTGCATGAGCAAATTCTATTTCATCGAGATCGGTCGTACTGCATTAAAACTAGTAGCCAGGATATGTCAGATTAGATGTCAGATGTGATTATAATGACGGTAGACAGTGTCAAACGCTAATGCTTTGACAATATTACTGTCAATACAAGCTGCGTTCGGATATTGAACACCGTTAAGGTGCGCTTTCATTAGTGCTAATGGCAGTGGTAGTAGACGCCATTATAGTATTTCTAATAGAATTTCATTACGACATGTGAGAAACACTATAATTTCGTCTGCTACCACCGCCATTACCTACCATTGCCACCAATCGGAACGCACCTTCACACTTTCTACACCCAATAACACGTGTCATTTGGGCGGTGTACCCGGTGTCAACGGAGTACAATATCCGAACGCAGCTTTAATCGATTTATCTGTCTAGGTCTACTAGTTTTATTTTAATGCAGACATAGCCGATCTCGATCAAATAATATCTCATGCACCTAAACTATTAATTTTATATATAGTATGATAAAGTCATGTGCCTGGCCACATCAGATTTTTTTTTATTCTTGAAAGTGGCGTTCGTGCGGAGTTTGTACCGAATTATTTCAAAGAGAAAAGTGATACGCCGCTGCTTTTTCTTAAAGAAAAATTATTTTTGCAATCCTCGTTCCTTTCTTAACCAATCTGGTCTCTTGAATATTTTTTGTTTAACGTACGGTTTTCGCATAAAAAAATAAAATTCATTCATTTGCATCTCTAAACCTTTACAAGAAAAATCAATTTAAATAAAATACAACTTTAAACAAAAACTTACTTAACAGAATAAGTTTTAAACGGTAAAATTATAAAATTAACGTAATCTAAACACATTTTGGAATGAATGTCGTATGAACGTTATAAAAAAAAAGAAATTTTCCTAAAACTTTAGCGTTTCTCTATAAAGCGTTTTGAGATCGCTTATTACGAATCTAAAGTCTAGATTTAATAGAATTTAAAGTTTAAAAAGCAAATATAAGTCAATAATTCGTTGATTTTGGACCTCTAATTTGATGCATTGCTTGTAAGTTTGCATGACCAAATAACAGCCAAAAACTTGGTTGGAAGTTGGCGCGTATTGCGTTAAACACAAAGGTACTGGGATTTCTAAAACCACGAGACATTTTTCTTGAATTTCTTAAAAGATGCTGAAATAATTGTCAAAATCTATAAAAGATTACAAATGTTAGATAAGACCAAATGTATTCAAAATCTAATAGAATTTCTAAAGAAAAACAGTTCCGCTTCTTCTTTTTCTAAATACAAGAACAAAACGTTAATTTCTTGGGATAAACGATACGTTTTAGGTTCATTATCCAATACTATCTATCCTTTCAGTTTCCTTTTTCATTCACATTCAAGTAAACGTTCCTATTTCACTGTACTTTCCAGAACTTTATGGAAAATTTATTTTTTATTGCGTTAGTGCCTTCAAACTCCATATTACCGACCCGAACAGTGGAAACCAACATTAAATGTCGCGCCTTGTCGGTATATCCCATGATATATCACCGTGCTCTTTACCAAAATCCAGTATAATGCATTTATGACACCGCGGATGCAACGTCTCCATACAGATTCTCGAAAGGTATATTAATTTGAACCACTTTGCGCTGACTTTACTCTGAGAAATCGCTAGATGCAGTTAAGACCCAGTTCAACCTCTCCTAAAACGACTTTTCAAATAAAAACGTTATTTATTGTTCAAAGTTTATGAAATTTTCAGTCTAACTTCTTAGATAAATAACGAGTTGGGCTGGACGAAAAATAATTTCTTTTAAAGATAAAAATTAATTTTACTTCTACATCTTAGGCTTTTTTCAAATATAAAACATCCAGCCCAACTCATGATACAAAAATAGATTTTTTATTTAAGTACAATTTTGACAAAATTTACACAAACACGCCCACATTACGATTTCACCACCCAAAAGATTCTTATTATAGATAAACTAACGAACGGCTCACTACGATGATGTGAACAGACCAATGTCACTGTAAGCGAGTGGAGGGAGACCGATATTTTGCCGCCGGCGTTGTTTTGCCACAAGATGCAGCTCCACCGTGGTAGGCTGTTGACGATTTTCTTGAGCTGAACGGGGTCGGACACTGTTTTTTTTTTTTTTAATTAAATTTCTCAAGAATAATGACAGTCTTTCAACACTTCCTCCTGTAATATAATTTTTTTCTAATGGTGCGTTAATAGCACACGAGTTACGGGTGTTCGTATGCAACCCCAAAGAGTTGTAAACTTTAATCAAATTCTTTCATAACTATCCCGACGATTTTTAACGGTCCGCGTGCTTTAATTAACCCTATAACTTACACTCTCCCTCGTCCATATGCTTCAGCATCCATAATTAACGAGACACACTTTACGGCCGACCCAGTCATGACGTTCCGGAGGACCTGAAGCCTTCAGCCTGAAGTCAGTGAGGCGATGCGGAAGCGTGTGGAGCACAAAGAAATAAGCGCGCTTACAGAGACGCGGGAAACTCCTTACGAATTAAATTTTATTTATTCAGCGACAACGAGAATTGTTCTCTAATAACACTTGGGTCGACGCATACCTCTCGAGATTTGCTAACTTTTCATCGCTTGAAATGAGAATTGTAGAATGTCTTATCCCGACGTTATCTTTAACATATTACTTGTTTTTTAACTAAAATAAAGATTCTACTTCGTAAATTTCAGCCTAATAAGAAATTACTGAGAAATCTTTAAATTGAAATCTGTAATCCCATAAATGTGTATTTTTAAAAAATCATTCATAGGTAACTATCCCGAATAACTGGCGTTTTGCTATATGTCAAATAACTTGAGAATTTCAAAGGGACACCCTGTATATGTTGACATACCTCAAAAGATTGATAAATCAGCTCTCCTAAAATGTCTAACACGGCAGGTCTATCGTCAACAGCTAAAAAGTTATTAAGCATCTAATTTGACATTTGTAACTTATGCACAATAAAGTAAGTACGTAGGCCAATTTCTTCATGAAATTGTTTGAAGAAAAAGCCATTAGGTCAAGTCCTTTCAAACCCAAGCACTGGGTCAGATATGTCGACGATACCTTTGTGGTTTGGCCACACGGTAGAGATAGACTTACTGAGTTCCTTAACCACCTGAACAATGTTAGTCCTTCCATCAAATTCACGATGGAAATAGAAGAGGATAATCAGCTGCCTTTCTTGGATGTGCTGGTATACAGAACGCCAATGGGTAGACTTGGACATACAGTTTACCGTAAGAAGACACATACCGATAGGTACTTGAACGCTAAATCACACCACCACCCCCAACAGAAGAGAAGTGTTATTAACATTTTGTTCAACAGAGCCGAGAAGGTATGCGACTCTAGCACCTTGCACGACGAACGGAAACACTTGGAGTGGGCCCTACGCCAGAATGGATACACCAAGTCTGACATACGGGGTGTCACACAAAGAAAACCGCAAGTCTCAGAGGAACCGCAAGAGTCAAAGGGGTTCGCTTGCTTACCATACGTAAGTGGGGTATCAGAGAGAATCGGTAGAGTACTGAAGAAATCGGGTATCAAGGTAAGGTACAGAGCACCAGCTAAGGTAAAGGATCTTTTGCCTAACCCAAAGGATATCACACCACTCCTGAAGAACGAAGGGGTATACAAGATAACATGTGAGTGCGGAACATGCTATGTAGGACAGACAGGACGAAGCATCGAATGTCGAATCAAGGAGCACAGTAGGGACACCCGGCTAGGCAAGATCCAACAGTCCGCTGTTGCTCAACACTGCCACGAGTCGGGACACACAATGGATTTCGATGACGCGAAGATGTTGGCAAGGGTGGGTAATTATCATCGAAGGCTTATTAGAGAAGCCATAGGCAGTCGAATGAGATGAGAAGTTTTGCCGCGATCAGTAAAATATTGTTGCGTACAGTTAATTGTACATCTAACTTCATTATTTATATTTAACTGGCACTATTATTCAAAATTCTGAGATTAAATTGTTCTGATCGTATCGTACTAATAGTAAATAATCTTCCACTGTCCCAGCTAAGTTTCCATTTACCGCTACGATTGACGTAGTGCGCGCAGCACGAAATGTATATCATTCATAATAAATCGCTTTAAAAATTACTTAAAAATTAAGATGCAATTCTGTTTCTACAGTCGCATTACATAAAATATGACGATTGATTACGTGCATATTCCGATATCGTGCTAATATTCGTTACTGAGACATCCGCTTCCATGAAAATCTTGTTCGTAACCTTTATTACACAAAAACTGAAGAATTCTAAAGTTATTTCACATATAGCAAACCTCCATTAATTCCGGATAAATTATACTATAATTCAAATCAATAAAAACTACAGAAAAGTCTGATATTTTTTCTATACAAAACAAGTTCACTTCTTTACTTATTTACCCCAGAATGATTTTTTTTGAAAAATGCCCGTTTTTGGCATTAATTTCACAATATTTCTGAAATTTGATAATTGATAACGTGTATTTCGGTTTCCCAAGGCCATTAATGTTTGTTTCTAGCGTTGGACAGCCTGTAAATGCCTGCAACCCAAGAAACTACAATTTAATAGTCATCTGAACGTTGTTGGCTCGCAGCAACAGACTTATTGGCGTTATAAAATAATTAGTTCCATTCAATATGAACGCGCCGTTTGTTTTAATTTCCCCAAACTTAAAATATAAGTTAGTTAGGGCGTTCTTGCTACCGCCGGCCGTCGAGCGCTAACGCTAGTAAGTAACTTAATTTAAGTATCTGGATTCGGTCCAAGAAAGTTGGAGACAGTTTTAAAAGTTCTGCCTTAGATATCCGTACGTGTTATGAGCGTAATTTCTGCCGCTGAACACGGGCGTAGTGAGCGATAAAATAATAAAAAAGCAGCGACCGCGATAACGAAGACAATTGCACTTACCGAGCCAATGAATATGTCAACCTAGATCCTAATCTTAAGTTATTGTTGAGCTTACTATTGGTAGAAAACCAAATACATCCTTCAGCATTTCTGGAGCATCCAGGTAGTGCTTTTTGATTGTAGCAGGCATGGAGACGCTATGGCTGAAGATAATTTTCAGCACGGCTGAAGATAATTTTTTTACTAGCTAATTTTATAGTTTATGCCAACAATACATAGATTTGGTCCCAATGTGCGTCCGTTCGAATAGCAAACGTATCTCAATTAGTTGCTACAGAAAAATGTTTATAATCCTAATGGTGAGAAATTTGAAATGGTTCCGACGAGCTGCATTTAATATCGTCGATGGTACAGACAAATGCAGCAAAACGATTCATACGGCATAGAAATAACGGCTAACCTTGAAGCATATCCGCCAAGGACAGAGAAACAATTTTGGTCAAATAACGTATAGACTATTTCAAAGTTTTAGGTAGCAACAAAATTGTATTGAAACTAGTAAAAAAATTATCTTCAGCCGTACTGAAGTACCCCCCAGAAATACCCCCAACGTAAGATATTTAAAAAAAAACAGGTGAACCGATTTTCCCCATTCACTAACTAGAGAGAAGCTTGTATACCAAATTTCAGATCAATTGCTTCAAAATTACGGCAGTTATCGTGAACACAAACGGATATCTGGTACTACACAAATCACTACACAAACACGCCCATATTAAGATTCCCAATCCAAAAGACTCTTATTGTAGGTAAACCAACGAACAGCTGACTACGCACATTCTACACTAAACAATCTCAATCTGTGCGCTGTAACCACCTTCCTGTATATTTATATGTATGTACAGTACCTATACGAAACACCATTTCTAGGCAATTTGAAACCACCGAGTAAAGCAAGCATCACCTTTCAGCATCACGGCAGCATATCACTAGTTGTGTTAGGTAAAAGGCAACTAAAGGCAGTGCCTACGGAGGCACATTTCAATTACATTCATCTGCGAACACAGTCGACTTCTGCACTCCCTCCACGTTTATTCTTTACGTTCCTCTTTTGTTGTCGCCGGCAGCTGTTTGCAATCTGCCGGCAGTCGGCACCTACAAGCCCTCACCCGGGTTTCACTTGTCGTATTTCAGCTTACTACACACTCACCCCTTCACCCATACGTGTTGTTTTTCTTGCAGGGCGTCGCGGCGTCCTCCTGTTCCTTCAGCAAGCCGCGTAGGTCCTTACAGATTACAGCCAGCGCATTGTGTATGGGTATAAAATTCGCTATCGTAAGGCGTGTGGGACAGACGGACAAGGGTGTGGGAGGGTGTTTGGGACAGCCTAGTCTTTTATTTACTTTGTGTCGCCGTTAGTTCACGTAATGGCCGTAAATTAGTGGACATTTTCTGGGCCTGCAGATGAAATGTCCAGCAGGAAAGGCGATCAGAAGTGGGTTTAGTAACGACTTCGAGAGCTGGAGACTAAACGGTTCGGTACAGAATGAGATGTGCTTGATAATTGCTGACTTTGGCACTCTGGCCTGAATGAAACATAGACAAGTTAACTGAAGTAAATACTAGGATAAAAGAAGAAATTCCATTGTGTTGAATTATCTATAATAATACGGCCAATACAAAAATTGAAGGCATGGCAATGAAAAGTGCAAGGTTATAAGCAATTGTGTTGCAAGAAGTAACTATTGTAGTAGAAGGCTTCATTTCAAGAATATTTTGATTTTTAATATTACATTTTAACAAAAGTATTTTCAGAGTGATTACTTATTAGAGCATTTCACATATTTTCAAGCATGTATTTAATAATGTGTCAAAAATACAATAATCTAAGCTTAGTGAGTATCCTGACCAACAATTAACAAATGAAAGCTGTTTTCCGTAGAATTTGAATATGACAGAAGAAATTTGGAATTGTACCTAGATTTTGAGAAAAAATAATGGGGTTTTGCTTGTCTTTTTGCAGTTACTGACACCACTGATTTCTCAAAAACTAAACGCAGAATTTCTGTTTTCAAATACATAGTTTACGTAAAAGGCGGAAACCAAAAACACTTTTCACTTGTTTGATTTTATTCATTGTTGACCAGAATGATATCAAGACTCAAAAGATAAATAATTATTTTTTATTTTCATTATTATTTTTTATCAAGTATGCATATAAAGGGGCAAATTTAGAGGGTTTTGCAGAAAAATATTTTAATTGTTGGCTTAAACCGACTTAACTGGGTATAAATTTGTCTCTTAACGATTAAATCAAAAGGTTTGTTCCAATACTGTAAAACGGCCTCATGCCGTAATTGAGCATTGCGTTCAACGTATTTGGCAAAACTCGCAAAATAGTCCACGTATTTTTTGTTGCCTTTAATTCCATTTTGTTTGCAAATTAAAAAATTACTGCGGCTTGATTGCAACGCGTTATTGAAAATCAATGAAACGATCACAGAAATACAGCGGCTTTAAATATTTGAAATCCGCATGGGATTCATTGAAACAAATTCTGGTGATTGGTACTGTCAAATTCAATTCAAGCGGTACACGCTCTAAAGGCCCGTTTACACCAGGGCAACACTTGGAACCAAACCATATCACATGTATTCATTTTCAAATTAAATCTTGACAATTTAAATCAATTTATGTTTCTATTAGAGTACACAAATCAATAAATTAATAAAAGAAGACGTTATCCCGTCCATTAAGCACATAAAACAAATTTCCCGCTGCATTTTCCGGCACATAGCGCTATCGGAAAGATATAAATATCGAAATAAAAATAACGCCCGTTATATCTCCTGACGTCTTATATCGTCCGCATAATTTTTCCCATTGAAAATTCGGTATACTGCGTTGGCAGGGCACACTCGATCGCGAGAAATGGCGGCAAAACAAATAAATCAGCGAATAAGCCATCTTGATACCGTTTCGCGGGCGTTCCGTGAATTTCAATATCAACGCATTTATAATCGGAATCACGAAATGAAGTATAAAAAGTCAATGGGCCAGAAAGTTTCCCTCTCCCCCCACCCCCCACCCCACCCAGGTCGCTCTCGAGGTTGAATCGATCTCGGGGAGGGGGAAATCCCTCTGTCGCTGAGGGGAGAATACGAAAATTCGTCGTAGTAATTTGTCCCGCCCACTAATAATGGTAATATTTGGGTAATAATACTAATAATACCCGAAAGTTAGCGAACGAGTCGAGTAAAAAGAACTCCAAGAGAGAGAAAGTTTTATGAAAGAGCAACGTTTCTTTTTGATGAATTTAGTTGGGTTGGGAAAATGTTGGAATTCAGGGTCAATAAGACCGCAGGATTAGAATTGCGCGCCATTTTAGCTGTAATGATTCTATAGGTCAACGACTGTACGACTGTACGATACATATGCCATAAGTCAAACAATTCGTTTTTATTTTAAGGTTAAAGACTTGAAGAGTGTTTAGCAGCAGTCCCTCTCCCTATCGGTTGCTACGTAGTTCGTAGTCACTCAGTTCGCCACTCAACTGCTGGCAAACTAACCACTGGATATGTTACAGAATACCATATTATATTTTAGCAATGTTGCTAAGAAATTTAACTTGCGACGTAACAACTGCGTTACAGAATTGGCCTGATTTACTGAATGTGTAATTACATACATGATTCCCGAATGTCTACACTATAAATCAACAAATATTTCAGTACTTTACTAAATAAAACCATGGTTAATTCAAATCTCACGTTCTTATTGAGAGACCTTTATTTGTTTTAATAGTTTAATAGTTAGTTACCACAGCGAAGTTTTCCAGCCGAGAAAATTTAAGCTCTCCGTGAGTCTTGAGTCGCCCGCAGGATACTAAAGTACCTCATATTTTAACCGTTACAGGTATTAAGGATAATTTATCTGGCTTTGTAAATTAGGATTAATATCTTCAGGCTGAACAGGCTTACCTATCTCAGAAGTACCACGACTACGGACGAAGAGGAAAAAACTTGAAAACAATTTCCCAAAGCAACTTCGAATTTTTTTTATGCCGAGCCACTGAAAGTGCGCGTAAGGGAATTCTGTTAGTTTGGAGTTAATTTATACAAAAATAAGAACAATTATGTATAATATAATTGTAATAAAAAACCTCTTTAGCCTTTGCAGATTATTTATTTCTCCAAGAACCGGTTTCGATCAGAGATCATCATCAGCTTAAAACCTACAATTATAATTACATCACTCAAAGTCATGAATTATATAATTTAAAAAATTTTACAAACACAATAGAAAAACTATCACTTACGTCAAGAAATCCAAAGCCATATAAAAGTAAAATACATTTTTAAAAGAGACGCTAATGACTTGTCGTTCCTTGACGAATTTTGGAGGTTTCTTTTATCGTGATATCGATAAACGACCTCCTAAACGACATAAGACGAGCATATGCAATAGAAATTTCTGATCACACTGTTAGAAACAGATTAAAAGAAGCGAATTTGAAACCATGAAGACCTGTCCGCGCACCACGCCTTACGCAGCATCACAAAGCAGCGAGAGGTTTGCTCTAGATCACAGAGATTGGCAACTTCGTCACTGGACACCAGTACTGTTTACAGACGAGTCCAGGTGAGCGCTACACAGCCGCTACTATACAGGAACAGGATAGATTTGGTCGTGGATCTGTGATGATTTGAGCCGGAATCAGTATAGACAACAGAACTGATCTTGTTGTGGTTCCTGGTAGACTAAATGCCATGAATTACATCGAAAACATCTTGGAGGACCATGTGGTGCCTGCTGCATATGGCGTCGGTCAAAATTTCATCCTAATGCAGGACAATGCAAATCCACATATCGCCGACATCACCAGAAACTTTTTACAAGAACGTGGAATTTAGGTCATGGAAAGTCTTCACCTGAATCCTATTGAACACGTGTGGGATCAGCTTGACCGACGTGTTCGCAAGCGCTCTAATCCACCACTAACCATACAGGAACTGACACAAGCTCTGATTGAGGAATGGGAAAGCATACTCCAAGAATCTCTTCGCAGTCTAGTACGAAGTGTCATGCTTCGCAGGCGTGAGGAAGTGATTCGTGCTCGTTGAGGGCATACACTGTATTAAACCTCACCAATCCATAGAAAACCCGACTGTCATCGATACTAAGACAGTCATTTCCATTTTGTTTCGCGTTATTAATTTACAGTTTTAAGTGTAACTTAGAAATTACTAAGAGTTGTAAATTTGTTTTGGTAATTTTCTTTAGTTGAATACATATATGCCGTTGAAGTATACTAAATTTGATTTGCCTAGAACTATTATTTAAAAAGTTACAGGTTTCGAAAAAGTGTTCCCCTAATTTATTTGAGCAGTGTATTAAAACTAAGAATAACAAATGCGATAGAATCTCTACCACAGCCGTAAATTCAAAATTCTCATAAAGAATTCAGAATTCGTCTTCAAATGTGTACCGAATTAGGGGGTGATTTGCTCGAACAGTTTTGTTCTTTTACCCACCCAGTTTACCAATTAAAAATAAATTATCAACCGACAGAACGGTAAGAATCTAATTTTGTGGAACGCTTAATCGCAATTTTGTGACGGAACCGTTGGCCTCGTCGTCGAATCGAATAAACAGCCGAAAACAAAAAGGAAACGGCAGAGAAAATGAGTGACGTCCGGTAGGCGGCAGCACAGTCGCCCTCTTGAAAGAGAGCAAATTTAAACGTTATAATTGAGTTCTAAATCGCGGAAATAATTACCGCGCCATTTTTTTCTAGCCTCTTTTTCAAGTCGTCGTTATAATCATCGATTTAGTAATTCACAGATTGATCGTTTGTTTTGTTATTAGTTCGTGATTGCTAAATTAAGAAATTGAACAAAAGAGGGCGGTAATCGTTTTGAACTTAATTATTAAAGATCAGATCCAGACAATACTTGGTTAAAATAGACATTAAGGCTCCGTTGTAAAAACATCGCAACTACGAAACAAAATGTTTAGATTCGATGTTTTTCTGTCGGGGTCCGTGTATATGCCGTGGTTTACGTATCGATTAAAGCTTATGGTGTCTGCGATGAGCTGGCCATACGTAGCCGAAATATGGCCATTGTTTACATATCTGACAATTATCGCATTTTCCGGTTAGCGGAAAAGTTATAATGTTTGGCCTGAAATTGTACCTAGATAAAAATCTATTATTGCGGTGAGACTTTGGCTAGGGGTATTATATTTGAAAAAAGAGAAAGATGTAGAAGTAAAATTCATTTTTATCTTACCAAAAAAGACACTGAGAATTTCATCAATTTTGAACCATAATTAACGCCGTTAATAGAAAACGCATTTTAGCACAGGTAGAACTGGGTCTTACGGTAAAAATAAAATAAAACAGATATTTCAGTAGCTTTTTATCCAGCCTTTTTCATAACTAAATTAGCGATTTTGGAGTATCAGCATTTTTCATATTCTTTGTAAAAATATGTTATTTGAAAAACGTCCTCATACCCTATTATACTAAAATGTGGACACAGAAAACCGGGTTTCATCCAAAACGTCGATGACATACTCGTAACGTATCCCTACATTAACCGATTTAAATATAAAATGTTATTAACATATTTGAATGTAAATAAGGCGGGGTATGGACGGCCCTTGGTTCGATTCGAGGGCGCAAAAACTTTTCGGGTGTGATTCTGTAATGAGACCGAGGCCAACCCTTCATCAGGGCTGAAACGGGCAAACTCTAATGACGCGCTAAATTTATTAATATATTCAAATTAATATAGATATGTCCGTGTCAGTTCGGTTTTGAAAGGCCGCACTCATACAATTCACGTTCTTGTGCTCGTGTCATACGTGAAATCAAAATGGGATGGAACAAAAAAAAAGTGATTTTGCATACCAAATAATAGAGGCAAGAGAAAAAAATTATATGGATTTTGGTTTATTTAAAATGTGATTAATTATAGAGTACATACTGAGGTGATGACTTTTTTTCAACCTTATTTCCCTGTATAATAATCAGTGGCCGGACAAAAATGTATATTTTCCAGTGTCGTGCATGGGACACGTGCTGGTGGGGACGCGAGCCGCTAGCCGGTCTGGCTTCGGCTCATGGTGTACATACCACTACACCTTTGGCGTTGACCGAGTACAGTCGCTTGCCTTGTTTAAATTTCCGCTTCGTCGATAGATAATTTGAGCAGTTTCTTTCAATTGTGTTGTTCTTGAAATTTTGTGTGAATATCTGTTTTTATTTTCCATTTCGAATTTGTTCATCTGTTTTATACTTAAGAGTTGAATTATTTTTTTATTTTATAGTTGTACTTAGTTTGAAAATCCTGCAATGAATCGTTTGCTAGCTGAGTTTGGCAATTCTTTCACGTTCGTTAAGAAAGGGGAAGTGGTTTGCAATTTCTGCTCACGAAGTTTAATTATTCGTAGTAAACAATGTCTTCGGGCTCATGTAAAAGCAAAAAAACACATGGAAAATGTATCAGGAACGTCAACTAAAAACTCTTTTGATGATTTATGTGAAACATTTATTTCTGCTAATATACATTCCACAAAAATTAATAATCCCGTTTTTAAAAAATTTATCAAGAAGTATACTGGACGAGACTTACCCGCTGAATCCACAATTAGAAAATATTACGTACAAGGGCAATATGACAAAACAATTTCTAAAATAAAGTCAAAACTATCCGATAAATATATTTGGGTTGCTGCAGATGAAACTACGGATATGAAGGGTAGATGTGTGGTCAACGTCGTTGTCGGATTGTTGGACCCGCAAGACTTATATAAACCCTATTTAATATCTACTCAGTTGCGCTGTACCGTCAAAGCTGAAGAGATATGTACAATAATGACGCCATAAAAAAGTAGGAATCACAGACGCTACCAATTATAACTGTTTGTTTCTGACGTTGCTGCGATTATGTTAAAAGTTGGAAAATTACTTAAACAACATTTTTCAAATATTCTTCATTTGATATGTTTTGCACACGCTATTCATAGAATTTGTGAATTTATTCGAGAAGAATTTCCAGACGTGAATACGCTAATAAGCACATGCAAAAAAATTTTATCGAAAGCTCCTTCCAGATTGTCTCTTTACAAGGAAAAGTGCCCTAATCTACCTTTGCCACCACAACCAGTTATTACGAGATGGGGTACATGGTTAGAAGCGGCAATCTTTGATGCAAGAAACTATGATATCATCAAACCCTTCGTCTTAAATTTGCCTGATGAAGCAGTTAGTATTAAAGACTGCAAAAAAAGTACTATCATTACAAGATTTGCATGAACAATTAAAATTTATTGATACAAATTTTGCGCAAGTATTGCCAACCGTAAAGTTTCTAGAACAACAAAATGTTGAACTTGCAAGCAGTTTTCAAAGGATTGAATCTCTGTACGAAAGGTTACGAAGCATTGAAGCACCAATCAGTAAAAAAATACAAAAAAAAATTGATGCGCTAGTACATAGAAATCCGGATTTTAATATTTTAAAACAAATCTCTACAAATTCATTTACGGATGAAGGAATTTCTCAAAAATATTCCAATTTGGTGTTGGTTTATTGTTTTGCGCCTGTAACTAGCTGCGATGTAGAAAGATCATTTTCAAGGTTTAAAGACATTTTAACATCTAAGCGAAATAATTTTACTGAAGATAATTTAGAAAAATGTGCAGTAATACAATCGTTCAATGCATATCCGAGAAATGAGTAAAATATTTCAGTGGGCACGTGTTGCATATAGTTACGACAAACATTTAATATTAAATTCACTCGGTTTACTACCGATCGCCATGCGCCGATCGCGCCTATGGATATCAATCCAATCAACCGCATAAGTCGTCATTGACTCATGCGTGCCCGCTACGCACACTCATAGCTGGGGGACTTCTAGCACTGCGAGACATACATTTTTGTCCGGCCACCGATAATAATTTGATAAGCTTAGTTTAAAAATATGGTTTGTCCGTGACCTTTTTCAATATTTCAATGGAATATATCGCATCTTAGTCATGAAGAGGGGCGTTTATCCATATACCAGTTACATGCAAAACACGGGCGCATAAAAAGCAGATCGGAGTCGAAACTATTGCACTGATGTGTAAAAGTAAGGTACTGTTGGAATGTGTAAGCATAAGGCATTGTTCTTGAATAAATATAAAATTCAACCGCGCTTGCTTTAACATTGAACCTACTTAGTGAAAAGAAGCTAATTTTTTACACAATATTAAACCTTTAACATTAAACCATTAATATCGGAACAGGAGCTAATTTATGGGTGACATTTTAAGACATAGCTCTTTAAAATTGACCCAGCCGTTGTCAAGTTGATCTGGTTTTTATGCAATTGTGTCGAATTACTACGAACTGTCACCGCGGAGCTCTGTAAAGAAGGTTTCTGTAATAAAGTCCACAGACCGAGACAAGGGAGAAGAGTGCCAACAGCTCAGATCAATAATAACAAACAGTTGAAAACAACTACAGTGGGTGCCTATTGGCAAAGGGCAGACATTGGCTGAACAAATTAAGTAAATATGTTTTTTGTTTATACACAAAGACTTGAGTACAACGGTTCACCGTTAGATGTCAATCTCACTGGCATAAATGCCCCTCTTAATAGACAAAAGTTTATTCATTTGTGCGACATGAAATAATTTTTCAGAAAAAACGGTCATCACCCTAGTACATAGAGGCCCATATTATTAGACTGCTTTATTTATTTATTTATAGTGTTTTTGAGAAGTTTTACGTGATAGTTTCCTGGTATATCAAAACATGCATGCACTACTTACTATTCTCGTGATATCAGGGAAGCATTCCTTACCTAGAAACAAAAAATACAACTGTAATTTACCAATTTTACATTATAATAAGTAGAAACTACAAGCAATAGGAAATGTTGCTTTATTACATATTCTTCCCAAAGCCAATAGTTGCTACCATATTATAAAACATACATAAAACATACTACCAGTTAATACCATATAAAACTGTCAAACCATATAAAGCATACAAAGTAGGTGTCCTAAAAAAAAGTTCCCTTAAAAGTTCTAAAAGTTTTTCAATAGATTTTCCTATAAATTACATTTGGTAACCAATCATCCTCTTTTCCTGTAGTACCCATCAATACTTTTAGTAACAAAATTTTATGTTAGTTAAATTCCCTAGATGCAGCCTGAAGATGACACATTAAATTTCGAAACCGGTTACGTCAACGAGTGTGTAACGTCACCGTCGGAGTGAGGACATAAACGTTGATGTTGCCAGTGGCAATTTTAACTTTATTATTAATCCCGGTGCTTGTTCACGCTACCAGCACCGGCTCAGTCGATAACAAAACACAACAGCACCGACTGCGCCATATCTGGTGTAATACCGAGCACCGAGAAGACCTATCTCGCCCTGTCCACGTGCCGTCCACACTTTGCTGATACCAAACTAGCAAATATATACCACACACAACTTATATAAGCTCACAGACGACAAATAACTCCAGTTCTGCAAATTTACGGTTACTATATGATGCTACCGTTGAAGATGACTTGTTACATAATTCGTTCGGCTTAGTTAGATTATAACTAAATGAACCCCATCTACTTGAAAATACGTTAAACATTTGATATCAATTCGAGACATCACACATGTGGATTTCCAAACAGCTGAAGAGTTATTAAGCATCTAATTTGGTACATATGCGACTTATACAACTAACCCAAAGACTCGTTAATATTCTTTAAAGAATTTAGAATACTACGTAAATAAATAATAAAAAATATAAACAATTTTCGATATCGGTACTAAAAAACTAGTTCTTGGATCATAAATTGTTCGTTTGTGTAATTCATAGTAGCAGTAGGTATGCATTTATTCGATTATTGAATTTTGTCGTGGCAACTAGTTAATTTATATTAATTTATGAATTATTGTGCATGAGTTATAAATGTTAAATTAGATTCTTAATAACATTATTAGCAGTATTTCAAGATATACAGATGGTTCATTTAAAATTCTAAAGTTATTTCACATACAGCAAATTTCCGTTTATTTCGGATATATGATACTAGAATCTCAAATCAACAGTAACTGTCGAAAAGTGTGATATATTTACTATCTAAAACGAGTTTACTTGTTTCTTTATGCCTTTCAGTTACCTCAGAATGATTTTTTTAAACATGCCCGTTTTTTGGCATTAATTTTACAACATTTCACAGTTGATAATAGCCTAATACAAGTTGTAGTCATAATAATTAGGACAAAAATCCTAATCAAAAACTGCAATAATATACCTAGCGTTCCGTTTAAAAAAATATCGTATGGCTTCTCAACACTAGTTTCACGTGAGATTCTCACGTAAGTAGCGTCTATTAATACGAGCCTGCGTGAGTCTATTTTACAAACCAACTACAAAAGAAGTATCCAATGCTTGGTAGTTAGCATTCACGAAGGAACTCCAAAACTCCGATCCTCTCTAAATTATTTTCTAAACTTATCATGCATCGTTTTGCCGAAGTTGCGAAGGGGGTGGTGAGCATACCTACCCCCATCGACGCCTTTCAGCACGTCGAATTGCTTTCCAGCGGCGCGGCGACGTTCGGAAAATGTTCGATCGGAAACTGAATTATATTTCGCGCTGCTTCGAGGAGAGAACAGTTTAACTCTTTCTCGTGGGTGCAAAATTTGTTCGCGAAGTGTTGAGTTTACGTTGCTTAGTTCGCCCTTCGCCGCCCTCGCTTTGACAATTAAGCAATAATTATCGTTTAGTAATAAGAACGGGCTGGAGTTAAGATGTGGATGTTTTAGATTCAAACGTTTTGAATTATTCGATCAGGTTTCGACGCAAAGTCAACATGCAAAACAAAAAAAAACTGGCCAGATGTACCATAATTATCACTGTACAAAGTATGTATCATTGTTATTAATATTATATCAAAATGGCCTCAACAAAACCTTACAACTTTTTACGTTCACTTGAACACTTTGGAAAAGTTTTGAGCCCGGATTTGCATTCAGCGCAAACAAATCTATCGAAAACGCCTAGCCGCTCTCTGTTCGCAAACTTTTGACAATTGTTTCTCTATAAAAAAAAAACAGGAACAGTTTGTTGTTTTAAAAATTCCTTAATGATTTTGATACATCCTTTAATCGTCAGAAAGGTAGCATAAAATATTTTTTGCCTTTCGTCAGAACACTTTTTAACAAAAGGCAGTCGAAATTAAGAAAATAGGCGTAACTGTAGGAGCATAGATTTTGTGGATGAGATGTGAAAAGAAAAAACAAATTATTTTGCAATGTTCACGTATTTGAATTCAGAACTTGTCCATAAATGATATTGAAAGAGATAGTGTCTTCTTCACAATAAATAACTCTTTTCAAATAAATACTAGGTCACTGAGATCTGACTGCGTGCTGATGTGTGGCATTTCTGGTTGAAATGGCACAAATCCCACCTCAGAGTGTGACAATTCTTCCAAATCTTCATCCATACGGTACTTACTTTAATTGCCGTAAGAGAAAAAATGTTCTTTAACACCACCATGTTGTAAAAAATGGAGTTTAATATTTTTATGGCTTCTGCACTTAGTACAGGGTGCAACCCTCTGAAATCTATCGACAATGTACCAAATTGATACTCCACAGTGTGATATTGTTATACAATATTTTCCTAATTATCAATTTACTTTTTGTCAATTTTTTTTCTAGATTTAAGGCCATAAAATTTGCAAAATAAGAGATTATTTGATATGAATAGGGTATGAAAACGAATATTTTGATAATTAAAAATTGACGTGTGCGAAGATTTTTTAGATAATAAACAGTTTCAATTTTAATGGTGTTACTGTATGTTTTGACTTTCTATCTAATAATAAAGTTTATTCAAAATTTCTCAAAATTGTGACGTGATGCAAACTTTTAGTATGTATATAAAATAAACTGCTTCCGGGTTATGCCGTGTGTCAAGATTTGTAAATGCGGACGTTTCGCGAACCATGTTGCTCGCTTGATACTGAAGACCTACCAAGAAAATCTCCCTTATATACCTAAATTTACACCTGACTGCGCACATCTGGAGCTACCGCTTCCATGTGCTTTTCCACCTGACCGCGTTAGGATCGATTTCCAGACCCTACTAATGTCAGTACCGTCCTCGCGGTCGATGTTGTCACGATGTTTGTAAATTTCGATGGCTTCTCTAATAAGCCTTCGATGATAATTACCAACCCTTGCCAACATCTTCACGTCATCAAAATTCACTGTCCCGACTCGTGGCAGTGTTGAGTAACAGCGGACTGTTGAATCTTGCGTAGCCGGGTGTCCCTACTGTGCCCCTTGACTCGACGTTCGATAAACTTCGTCCTGTCTGTCCTACATAGCATGTTCCAGACTCACATGTTATCTTGTATACCCTTCGTTCTTCAGGGGTGGTGTGATATCCTTTGGGTTAGGCAAAAGATCTTTTACCTTTGCTGGTGCTTTGTACCTTACCGTGATACCCGATTTCTTCAGTAATCTACCGAGTCTTTCTGATACCCCACTTACGTATGGTAAGCAAGCGAACCCCTTTGACTCTTGCCGCTCCTCTGAGACTTGCGGTTTTCTTTGTGTGACACCCGGTATGTCAGAGTTTGGGGTATCCATTCTGAAGTAGGGCCCACTACAAGTGTTTCCGTTCGTCGCCCAAGGTGCTGGAGTCGCACACCTTCTCGGCTCTGTTGAACAGAGTGTTAATAACACTTCTCTTCTGTTGGGGATGGTGGTGTGATTTGGCGTTCAAGTACCGATCGGTATGTGTCTTCTTACGGTAGACTGTATGTCCAAGCGTTCCCGTTGACCTTCTGTACACCAGCACATCCAAGAATGGCAGCTGATTATCCTCTTCTATTTCCATCGTGAATTTGATAGAAGGACTGACATTGTTTAGGTGGCTAAAGAAGTCAGTAAGTTTACCTCTACCGTGTGGCCAAACCACAAAGGTATCATCAACATATCTGACCCAATGCTTGGGTTTGTAAGGACTTGACCTAATGGCTTTTTCTTCAAACAATTCCATGAAGAAATTGGCGACTCCCGCCCATTTGAAGTATGTGGTGTAGAGACAATACTGTACAAGATCAGGTACATCGGTTGCTAGACCTAGGGGCACAAGCGTTGTCCGAAGGCCTTCGACTGCCTCCTTAACCGAAACACACGTAAAGAGGGATGTTAAGTCGAAACTTACGAGCATATCCTTGCGGGTCAATAACAACTTCCTTCAGAATCTGAATAAAATGTTCGGAGTTCTTGACAAAAGATGTAGTTTGTCCTATAAACGGTTGGATGGTTTTCGACAAGTATTTTGCCAACAAATAGGTTGGGGAGCCTATTGCGCTGACGATTGGTCTCAAAGGTACGTTATCCTTGTGGATCTTTGGCAAACCGTAGATCCTCGGTGCCCTAGGGGCCTGAACAAAAAGGCTTCTTTGTTCCTGTTCTGGAATCGATGATGATTTAACCAATTCCTTCACTCGCCGCGATTTTCTGATAGATAGAAATTTTTGAGATACTTTTTGAAACACAAAAAGCAGCTTATTTCTAAGTAAATATTTCCATTCTCTGGTTCCCGGCATTTGACCTGCTTCTTTTAAACCCCTGTCCTGTAAAATTAATTTTAGGACCTTAAAATCTCATGTAAGGAAACCTGTAAGAAACCACGTTACTCGATAATCTTCGTCTTTATTACGTTTTGACGACGTCCCTCCCAAATCCCAAGCACAAGAGAAATGAGATTCGACGTCAAGTGTGTTTATACAGTAAATTTGTTTGGACAGCACTTGAACTCACTCCTCCGCGCGCTTACATACCATATTCGCTGTCCGGCTTCCGGTGTACACTGTAAAGCCGTCAGAGATTATACATTTATACAGTTGTCGCAACTGACGACGCAAATAACTGTACGCGACAACAGACACGTCATCACTTGGTCCACACATCCTCCCCTGCGGATGCCTAAACGCTTCCTCGTTTCCCCGTTTAGCGTCCATTTTACTCCGTTTCACTTAGCGAAAGTCAGAAGTGGGATAACAAAGGGCTGGGGGCATAACGGTGAGCCGTTCCGAGCAACTTTTATTTTTGTTTTATATTGACTTTGTGAACTCGGCGCGCGAGCGACGTTTCGTGAACGACCCGGTTGTTTAGCTTCCGTTGCCGTCAGTCAGTGAGTCCTTTGTTCGACGCGGACTTTCGTCGTCGGATAAAGGATAAATAAGACATCGATTTGACGGGGACCTCTATCTAGCTCAGGTCCGATAGATAGCGCTATCGAATTAGGTATTTCGGCGACCTAATTTGATTGTATGCTTTCTAAATTGAAAACTAGTCTCAAAATTGACGGTTAAATGTTGATCCTATGATTTGTTTCACAAAATACACTGCTCAAAACATTTAGGGGAACACTTCTTTCGAAACCTGTAACTTTAAATAATAAATACGTAGTCGATGCTTGCAAGTATTAGCTAATTCTAGTGGAGAAGAAATAAAACGTCTTATTTTTATTTGCAACGGTGATTTAATTTATATAGGAGACATTTCGTCTTCAAGGCCTTATCAATCCTAAATCCAAAAATTAATGTAAACATGTGTCACTATACATATTCAAAACATTCCAATTCGGTAAATATTAAAGTGAAAATCAGTTACTGTCAAATGGAGATGTAAAAGGGAACAACTGTGGTAAACAACATTCAGATTTCGCTAAACACGTGTCGAAGGAACAATCAACAATTAAGAAAGTAGAGATAAACTTGAATGAGCAGGAAATGACGTGTATACAAAAGAACTATACAAGAAACCACAAGTTTCACTAATGAACGAGCAATTAGATTTCCACATTAACCCGCTTTATACCTTCCTTAACCTGCAATGATTTAACATATGAATATCTTTATATCATCTATTTTGCTTTGGATTAAACATTGTTCCTGTATTTTCTCTATTTTTGATAACTTTGGTTTTTAAATTAATATTTTAGAAAATTTTCGCCGGCGGTTAGGCTACTCGGCGTACATGTGTTCGTTTTGTTTCGTTCATGCGCCGTTGCATTTTGTATGGACGCCATTTCCTGCTCATTCATGTTTGTCTCTACTTTGTCAATTGTTGATTTTTTCTTCGACACGTGTTTAGCGAAACCTGAATGTTGTTTACCACAGTTGTTTCCTTTTATATTTCCATTTCACAGTAAGTGATTTTCAGTAATAATATAACAAGAGAGTGAGAATAAATTGAAAATAATTTGACAGATTGTTTGAAAACTTGTTGCCAGTCTCTCGAGCCCTGCGAGCTCTCGTGACTATTGCCAAATGGCAACAAGTTTGAACAAAATCTGTCAAATTATTTTCTAATTTATGGAACTCTCGAGTTATATTTGACTAGATTATTTTTTGATTCACAAATTTTTACAATAAAAAAGATCAATAAAACTATCATAAAATTATTGAAAAATTTAATTTAATTAATTATTACTTACAATATATGAAAATATCGTTGATACATTGTGAATATATTAAAAGAATTAACAATTTAAATTAGTACAAGAAAAACGCAATTATTAAAAATATTTCGAGACTCATTATTTATTGAGGATTTGGAATTGCTTGTTATATTAAGTGTTTCCTCCTGCGTATTTTCTCTAAGATTATTTATTATATTTGAATGATGTTCTTGGTTCAATTGTAAGTATGGTTTAATCGAACTTGCAGAATTATGACCAGTGACCTTGATTAGTTCTTGTTCTCCTATACCTGCTTTTGAAAGGTTACTTACTGCACTTGATCTGGCAGAATGGTTAGTTATTTTTTTTAGTAACTGTGTCTAGACCTACTTTTTCTGCGGATTCTTTCATCCATTTTGAAATGGAATTTATTCCCACAGGAACGTTTTTATACCAAAAACCATGAGTTTGCCAAGCCGGATTTGGAGTAAGAAACAAGCGTTCGGTTTTAATATTTTCTTCACGTTTACTCATTAGTTTTTCAAAAAGACGAACAGGGCAAATATCTGGGTTATTTATGTTTGGAGTCAACCATTTACTATTAGCGCACCTTTGTGCTCCACCCTGTGCAGTTTTTGTAAAGATGGGATTGTATTCAATGCGGCCAGTATTTAATCTTTTTATGTCGGTTTCTTATTTAAAATAATGAACTAAACATTTCGTAGCTTCTTCTCCCCTCCAAGCTAGTTCATACGATGCAACGTGAAAAAACTTTCTTTGCAATCCACAAGGTGTATCTTCGTCCCAATAGTTAAAAATTTGCAACAATTCTGTATTAGAAAGTGCCACAGAACTTTGTTTGTGCTTTTCAGGATGTTTTTGTAAAATTTTCCTTTTTGCATCTCTTGCATTCCGAGCATTTCTGAATTCTATATCATGGAAAGGATCAAAGGACCTGTTATACTTATTAAAGTAAAGTTCTTGAACTAATTTTGCCGTTTTATTCCACATTGTCTTTATTACTGCTTCTTTATAATCATTTCCGTCTTTTCTTTTCATGTTATAAGCCCAATCTTTTAAAATCAATGCCAGAGTAGCTGTTGTAGTAGATTGATCCAGAATATAATTTCTTTCTTTGGTGAAGGTCTTAAATTGTCTCCATATAGACTGATTACTTATTAGAGTATTTTTCGAAGTAGTTTCTAAAATCTTTTTTGTAATTTCTGCATTAAAAAAGGTACTAAACCGATGACTTTCACCCATTTCGCGTTGACACAATTAAGTAATTATTTTGACAAGTATCTGACAGTTGCTAGGCAAATAAAAGCTACAGTGATTATTCCCGAGAATAATCACAAGAGATTTATTCCCACTATAATAATGACATAATTGGTTGAAACTTACCCTTGTGACAAATAAAGAAGCATTTCATTGGTTTTAAGAAACGTCAAAAAATAATCACTTTAATATTTACCAGATTGGAATGTTTTGAATATGTATTGTGACACACGTGTTCATTAAATTTTGGATTTAGGATTGATGATGCCTTGAACGCGAAACATGTCTCCTATGTAAATTAAATCACCGTTACAAATAAAAATAAGAGGTTTTATTTCTTCTCCACTACCATTAGCAATTAGGACATGCTGAATAAGGGCGACAGCACGAGCAACTTGCACTTCACTAAGATGCCTTATTTGATTTCTAATGACGTTTCTAATCAACGAAAATTGGTAACTGAATTCATTTGCCATCCTTAATAGGCTTTCATACGTGAGTTCATACTTGACATTTTTCGTAATCCATTTTGTAATTTTCTTTAATAGTTATCGAAAAAGGTGTTTAATTTTTTTGAGCAGTGTATCTTACTTGGTGTACTAAAGGCTGTCTCAATTCAGCCACAAGATTTTAATTTTAAATTAAACATGGTTTTCTTTAGCAAAGTACTGAAATATTTATTGATTTATAAAGTAAAAAATTATTTGTGTAGTGTTAAAATAGCAACATTGGCCACTATATACAGTAAATACTGACAAGCTTATAATAATTTTCCCGTTTGAACTTATTAAATGTTTTACAATATTTATCTCCCAAATATTTATCGACTAAAATATGTACATAACAATTAAATAGCATAGTAAATGCAATCGACGTCAAAATAATTGTTGAAAATTTAAATTTTAATTAAACATCACTGGCCAATAACGTTGGCGCTTCAACATGAATGTGGGGTCAATTGATTTGCAAGAGCTTAACTGCACTGGCATCCGTTTTGTCCACCAACAGTTTCTGTCATCTTTATGACACTCGATTGTTTAAGCTATTTCACATTTCAATTTATTATTGTACTGCCGTTCGTTTTATGTACGAGAAATGGTTTTTGAAAAAAAAATAGAATCCTAGAGTTGATTGGAATATTGTTTTCTACATGCCATTATGCATGCCACATGTCAAACGTATATACACCTAACCACAAGTTATGTTTCTATATCTATATTCTTTGTTCACTGGTTGTCATTTTTTTATCACAGTACACACAGAAAAGTGATCTCTCGAACGAAGAGAGAATTACTTGGCTGAAGTAGTTGGTAGGTTCGTATATAAGCGAGAGATTATAGACTTCAACCAAGACATTTTAGTTCTTGGAATAATTACTAGATTTAAGAAAGTGGTTACCCTGGTGAAGTAAGTAAACAGTCTTCAATGAAGTGTATATTTTTATTCCCGGTAAATATTTTTAGCTACTTAATGTAAGAATTTTAAAGATTTGGCACAAATATGTTTTCTATTGCTAATTAAGAAGATAGGTATGTTATATTTAGTTACTCGTTCTAAACTGTTGCGTGCGTTACATCAAACTATTCCGTGTTGAAACGTTTATTGTACACTATAAATCACAATACACATCCCCAATAAATCACAAGGCACATCCCCTACGGGTACTTCGTTGTTTTCGTACTAGGTTAGGATCCGTGGCGCCAGCACCACGCGCGGGCGCGCGAGCCTTGACAAAATCACGGTGCGCATGTTTATTCCAGAGAAAGGGATTACTTGAAAGAAGTGAGAATCACTTCAGTTAAATAATTGGTGGGTTTTTATTCAGTAGACAATACTTACTTATATTAAATGTCTTATATTTTCTTGGATCAAGTAACTACGCACTTGGATGGATTTACTATTACTTCGTTGGAGAAATTAACATTTTTGGGACGAAAAATTCAATTACTTCTTTCAATACAATATTGGTTCTTATAAAGAAAGAATTTATTTGTTGACAGCATTTATCTGAGAAATTATTTTACTTATATTGAGTAGGTATGTGGTAAATAAATTCAAGAAATTATGTTTTCTCGTTCCATATAATCACTTTTCTGTGTGTAACCATTGCGGGTTAATAGTGTTCCCAAGCTCTATTGGGAACATAGTTGCGGCCGTTAATTATTTATTAAAACTTGTAGGCTAAAGTAGAGTAAGATTATCCACAAAAAGATTGTCATGATTTTATCCCAAGTTTACGAAGTTGACATTTTACTATAGTAGTACCTGTACTACAACATGGTACCCGCAAAATACCCTAGATTCTAAATATAGTATTTTTTTTTTGTTGCCGTGAGCGTTGGCTGAGGGTTGGGGTGCCCTAGCACTGCAGCCATGTGGCTTGTTGTACTGCCGCCGCCCAGGTAGTTAATCGAAGATCTTCGTCCAGTTAATAAGGCTGAGGAGTCTTCCGATTAAATTTTCTTTTGGGAAGTTGGTTGAGGGGTTTCCTCTTCCAAGGTTTGCTTCCCTCCAGGAGGTCAATGCTAAGCATTCGAATAGAACATGAGAGGCGTCTTCCTCCTCTTCGTTGCAGAGTCTGCACACAGGTTCTTCTTTCAGAATTTGTAGGGTGTGCAGGTGCTTCCTGAGGCTGCAGTGTCCGGTTATAAGTCCAGTCACCATCCTTAGGTTATTCCTACTGAGTTTGATCACTTCAGCGGCTATATGTCTTGAGGGTTTTTTCAACAGTATCTTACTATGTCTGTGCCCTGTCAAGTTTTCCCAGCGTTCGATGTGTTTCCTGATAGCCCACTCTCGCACGTCTGATTTGATCACACACTTTGATATGCCTATCATTGGTTCCGGTCCAATGCATGGTCTACTTGATCCCTTTTTAGCCAGTTTGTCGGCTTTTTCATTGCCTCTCTCCCCTTTCTGTCCTGGCATCCACTGTAGGGTTACAGTGTTTGCTTCTGCCAGTCTTGTTAGGTTTTGGAGGCATTCCCAGGTGATTCTGGATTGGATTTTGTAGCTATTCAGCGCCGTAAGGGCTGCTTGGCTGTCGGAGTATATTAGGATGTTTTGCCTTTTGTACCTCCTTTGTAAGTTTTCCAATGCGCATTGGTTTATCGCAAAGATCTCGGTCTGGTATGCTGTTGCCAGCGCCCCCAAGGAGAGACTTATCTCACATCTGGGGGATAGACTGTATATCCCTGCGCCCGATCCATTTACCCTTTTGGACCCGTCTGTGTACCAGGTCAGGGTTCCTGGCTTTTTTGTGTTTTCTCCTAGTTCCCTTCCAATTTTTATTTGGAATGTCTTATCCAGGGAGTATTGTGGTGTCATGCAATCGCTTCCCATGTTTAATGTTGGTTTTGCGATTGTTTGAACAATTCTGGAGTGTTTCCCATTTGGGTGCCAGTTACCGTTCAGTTGTAGCCTATAAGCCCCTAGCCTCGCTTCCACTTTAATGATGATGTCCAGTGGTTGGAGGTTTAGCAGGGTTTCCATAGAGGCCGTCGGTGTACTGCCCATGGCGCCAGTTATGCATAGGCATGCTAGCCGCTGTACTCTCGAGAGAGCTGTCTGGGCAGTATTCTGTTCTACTTTTGGCCACCAGACGGTGCATCCGTAGGTGATCATGGGTTTTACTACCGCGTTATAAAGCCATAGCATCATTTCCGGTTTGAGTCCCCATGTCTTTCCGAGTGCCTGTTTGGTTGTCATTAAGATCCTTTTGGCTCTGTCGGTTATGTGTTTGAGTTGTCGGTTCCAAGTGAGTTTTGAGTCCAGGTATATCCCTAGGAATTTAACCTCATTGGTAAGTTGGAGTGACTGGTTAAAGAAGGAAGGAGGTTTCAGCCCTTCCATTTTCCTTCTCTTCGTAAAGGCAATCAGTGCGGTTTTGGATGGGTTTACGTTCAGTCCCACTTTCCCGCACCAGGTTTCTACCTTTTTTAGGGCGCTGGTCATGAGCCCTGATATCGTAGATGGATGCTTTCCCTTGATGAGAATAACGATGTCATCCGCATACCCCTGGGCGTAGTATCCATTATCGTTTAGTAGCCTTAGAAGCTCATCCACGACCATATCCCAGAGTAAGGGAGATAGAACTCCTCCTTGTGGGCAGCCCCCCTTGGCCATTATGGTTAGGGTTTCATTGTATTGTTTTGTCGTGACTTTTCTGTCAGTTAGCATGGATTCTAGCCACTGAGTTATCGTGGGTTCTACTCCATGGTCATTGACAGCTCGGACAATATAGTAACCATAATTTCTAAATTTATATAAAATTAATGATTGAAAGTAGATGTCTTAGTAGATGTCTTATTGAGACATCCTCTATAATATGATATTGATAGAATCCCATAGAATTTAAAGTTATACATTGGCCGATAAAATGCCCTGTAATAGGCATTCTGAAGCGGGTTTTAACGGTATGCGCGAATGAGTCGACTTTCCAAATTAATTTAATAAAATCGCGTTTGAAATACGGTTTAGTGGCCAATTTTGAATTCCACTTGAGCGTTGCGGAGAAACGTTTCGACGCGAGATATGAATTCTGTCCGATATCTGCATAACCATTAATTTCGAAGCAAGTTGCAACAATGCAACATGTGGCGCGAGGCTTGAAATTTATAAGTGTACGTTAATTATTCTACATACGGTGGAGGGAAGGGGGGTGTTTGGTAACGGTCTGTTCCGTGTTCTGCGTTCGCACGGTGCCCCAGGAATTTTTAATTAATCCCTAAATTAAATTTTAAACGCCATAGTTGCTCGAGAACGCGCGAGTGCCCTGTCTTTACCAACAGTTGTTGGTACTCAAATCGGCGAAAAAATGATTTACCATTACGTACGGTTTGTTTAACAGTTTTGGTTCTTCCTGACAGCTCTTCGCATTTTAGTAGAGAATTTTATGTTTGTACGTTAGAGCAAGCACCAGGTTTTCAGCGAATATTTTTTTATGATATAGTTTGGTAATATGAAAGAATATCCTTTATATTGTTTGAAAAAAAATAGTAATTTGGTTGTAAAAAGAATATTACAAAAAATGGAAACTTCCACAGATAGAAATTTTTGTTAAATTAAATAAATATGCATTGACTCAAAGCAATCTGGTGTGTCAATCGAGGTGAGTAAAAAAATAATTTTTTAAATTAACGACATCGTTATTCAGGCTAAAAATGCATTATATTTTCATAACAATACGGTGTACTGCCCTTTTAACAACTATTATTTACAAATTTAGGAGTGTCGGAATTAGGTAAATCATGTAAATTTAGCACGTCCGTAAATCAGACATGTGTGTCGCAATTGTGTACATAGTTAGAAGTACTGAATACATGTTATGGCTCTATTACTGTCTTTACACAAGAAAATAAATAACATATTTTACATCGTTTGCTATATTACAATTAATTGTACGCATTTTGTCCAAATCCTGACACGAATGTCGTAATAGGGTATTTGACTATTTTTGGAAAACCATCTTAATGTGTTTATTCCTTCACTCTACATTGTAAATGCATTATTTTTTGTAATTATTTCCTCAATATTTCATAAAAATCAGCGTTAAAAATTGAATCACAAAAAGTCCCGCCAAAACGATACTTTCTGTTGTGTGACGTCACCGGTTAGTGATGTCAAGATGTCAAGATGATGTGATGTCAAGATGTCAAATCGGCCCATATGGTCTGTCAGCATCGGCATCGTCGCCGTTTGGTAATTGTGTTGTATGATGTGTTGTTTTCACAATTTCTACATAAAAATGGGTTATAAATGGTGTATAAATCCACAATGCAGAGATACGTCAAGAAAAACTCCGGATAAACTATTTGTAGCTGTTCCGCAAGATTTGAAACTGCGAAGAAAGTGGTTGGCTCGTAGAAATCCAAATGAAATAAATAGCCGCCAATACAAGTGTTTTCTGTTGTGAAGATTACTTCGACATAAGTAAAACTGACTAGAATAAGTTATCTATCGTATTTTCGAAAGGTATTATCTGATCTGACAGCTGAAGGTTAGGGCTATCCTAACCTACAAAGTTATGGTCACATGACGCTTTCGTGCTATTAAATTCAAACGGGAGAAGCATAAAAGCGCGTTCGGATAACCCGGCATTTTACGGTGAGAGTGACGCGCTGCATAATAGGCGGACTAACGTCATACGGCGTTTATCTGCATATAAGAGAGAGACAGCCGACCCAAGTTATCTGAGCATTGCTCACCCCATACCATACCCTGACAAACCGAACGCGCTCTAAGGCGGACTAACGAATGACATCACTGGAGACTGACCCAATTACAGAGCGTTTTCAATCACGTGATAGGACGTGAATAAAATTCAATTTTAATTTTGGTTTTTCATAGAAATAAAGCATTTTTCTTTTGAAAAGTAATAACAAATAGTTTTCTTAAACTGTAATCTATTAGGATGATTATAATACACGCCATATTTTTAATACAGTCAAATACCCTATTACGGACATCAATAATCCCTAATTATTACATGGTGTCGGAATTACGATCATGTCCCTTATTCTGTCATAAATATCGACAAGCATCATAGGGGATGATGAAGTAAGACAGAATGATGTAACAGTAGCAGCAGAGAGCAGCGATTTTGGCATTAATACACCACCGTGAGAGATAACAGTTGAACTCATGCCATCTCCATTAAAAAATCAAATTATTCTAATTATTATGACCTGAAACACCCAACTAAAGTAAAAAAGAAACTGTTCTTCTGTAACTATCTCACAAAATACAGATGAGGTAGCTAGAGGGCAGACTGAAGAAAACTAAGGAATTATTTTATACCGTGTTTCATTAAAAATGGTAAAAGATAATTTTTTAGCATTTCTTAATAATAAATATTATTTAACAAAATTTAAAACACTTAATACTTATTTGAATGTGTTTAGTTGTCGGAATAATGTACCACAAGTGTCGGATTTCGGATCAAAATATACGCTTAGTGTCTGAATTAGGGGCAATTGTTGAACTTAATTGTCGAATATAAAATAAATTACATAACTATTATCAGGTTTCTTTAAAAACCAATAGCCAGATAGACATATTTAGAGGAAATATTTGTTTAAAAAAACTTGACATAGTCATCAGCACCACAAAATATAAATTCTACAGTTACAAATGTAAGAAAATTCCTTTACCTGTCTTAATTAGGGGCGTTTACCTTAATAGAAAGATACATTTTTCTACGTTTGAACATTGATTGAACTTGAGTTCGGATTTTGACAGTTCACTGGTTAGAAAAATGTGAAAACATTATTTTTGTGATATTCTATTTGATTTATTCAACTGTATTTTTTTTTAATTAACACAGGAAAAAGTTCTACCTCCAACGGTTAGTTATCTCTAATAGGACAGACTTGGGTAACGAAGGTAATAAAAATGTTGAAAACATGAAGATGATGACCGAGATGAAAGTTTTCAGCGAACAAGTTGTACAGTTTTAAAATTAGTTTCGTCGGTTAATATAGGATGGCAAAAAGGCAGCCATTCGCGTTCCAGAAAAACAAACTTTAGGCGGACGATATTCGAGACAAATAACAGCTGCCAGGACTTTACTAAAACTTTACAACGTGGCATTACCCCGATATAATTCCCTTTTTGCCGTCTCTCACAAGGAATTTATTTAATTGGGGTAAAATACAAATACATCCATCCACCGACGCCCCAGAGTTTCTTCAACTTTACTATAAAGTCAGGCTTAAATATAATTAATATCAAGGCTGTATTCTGTATGTAACAATTTTTCGTTGATTAGAAACGTCATTAGAACTAAAATGAGCAAGTTGCTCGTGCTGTCGCCCTTATTCAGCTTGGTCACTCATTCGACATGTTAGCAGGGACCTTCGAGTTTCCCCTTCTGTTATTCAGCGTTTATGGAATCGGTTTCGGGAGACTGGCCAATATGTTAGAAGAGCTGGACAAGGTCGAAATCAAAAAACTACTCAAAATCAAGACCGATTTCTTGTCCTTTCCTCTCTACGACAGCGTACTGCCACAGCACGAGACCTCCTAAACGACCTAAGACGAGCACATGGAATAGAAATTTCTGATCAACCTGTTAGAGACAGATTAAAAGAAGCGATTTTGAAACCAAGAATACCTGTCCGCGCACCACGCCTTACGCAGCATCACAAAGTAGGTTTGCTCTGGATCACAGAGATTGGCAACTTCGTCACTGGACGCCTATACTGTTTACAGACGAGTCCAGATTTCGTTTAACTCGTTGCGACGGTCGAGTACGTGTATATAGACGTCCTGGTGAACGCTACGCAGCCGCTACTATACAGGAAGTGAATAGATTAGGTCGTGGATCTGTGATGGTTTGGGCTGGGATCAGTATAGACAACAGAACTGATCTTGTTGTGGTTCCTGGTAGACTAAATGCCATGAATTACAGCGAAAACATCTTGGAGGACCATGTGGTGCCTGCTACATATGGCGTCGGTCAAAATTTCATCCTAATGCAGGACAATGCAAAGCCACATACCGCCGGCATCACCAGAAACTTTTTACAAGAACGTGGAATTCAGGTCATGGAATGACCGGCGTTCTGACCTGAATCCTATTGAACACGTGTGGGATCAGCTTGACCGACGTGTTCGCAAGCGCCCTAATCCACCACTAACCATACAGGAACTGACACAAGCCCTGATTGAGGAATGGGAAAGCATTCAAAAGCAAAATAACAAACTGTATAAGTAAGTTTCCTTCGCTCTTAGAATTCAGGTTTCTGTTTCGGCCGATATCTCCCTGAAAGTCGATGATGTATAATGAGGAACTCGATTTAACATTTATCACAGCGTTGCCAGATAGGGCAGTAGACAGGCCCTCGGATAAGACGCCTGGTTTTCTATGGACGGAAGAAACTTCAATAATTGAAGTAGCTTCACTTTAATCCCATTAAAAGTTAGACTCGATCAGCAGATGAAGGTCTCTTTTCGACTCCGCTTTATTTAATTGAATATGGAAAAGTAGCAATGTCGGACGCAAGCAGAACACAAACCACTACGTAATTCTTTGCTAGGAGGTTACATGAAAGCTTAATAGTATATTACATTATAAGAGCTGTAACTAGTTATTTTTCACGAGCACGTAATATGCGTTACAGCTCGAGTATTGTACATAACTTTACCTACAACCGACAATTACAGATCCAATCACTTACTTTAAATAAAGGATAAAGGAGAAATATTTCGACAGAAGTAGATGTATTAGGTTAGGTTAGGATATTTGACAGTTCAACAAAAATGTATTTTTTCTACTTTGCATTCACAATGCACACATTGTAACAATGTTTTCGGTGTTACAATTAACACATTGTAATACCGAAAACAGTAACATTTTTGTCTAAGATTGGTACACATTCATATCAAATGCCATATGTCAAACGTACAATACATAACCCAACATAACCACACACTGCATCTTCTTAATCGCTTGCAATCGCATAAACTGCGAAATATCAATATTCTATACATATTTAAACATGGGTGTGGCCTGCTATAGTATGGCCAAAGGATTGGGACTTTCTTAGTTTTGCTGTGTTCATCAAAATACGCCCGCATGACGTTTTGGGTGATGTTTTACGACTCTGGTAAGTGATCGTTATCATTCCTTTCAACTAAACATCAAATCTCTTTTTCAGATATAATTCAAGGACCACAGTTACTTTAATAAGGTATTATGCGAAGATCAAACCTACATCGTAGATATGAACGATTTTAATTACTGCTGCGAGATTGTATATGCGCAATAAATGGGTTATCAGCATACACGTACGAAGCTATAGTACATTTAAAGTGTAGAGGATTGCTTAGTTTATGTAAAGTATAAGTTTTCGGTAATATTTTGGACGCTCGGATGCTCGGTTCAATTCGTATTCGTTTTTGTCTGTCGCTTTCGACTTCGTCTTAGTTCTGGTTGTGTGCAACGTATTTGTATTACCTCCATCACATGTAATTTTACTAAGTATAATTTATTCTAATAAACTACTTTGCCGTAATTAGAATTGGGTTTCAATTATAAGTGCTTGTAAATATATAAGCCGCAACGGCTACGTAGCGGAATTAGGTAGACGCCGCTATTAAACGTTAAGCGTTATAACAATTCTTTAGTAAGTTCTTGTTCTTCGAAGTAACTAATCAGTCACCGCCAAACACTTCTATTTTGATTATTATACTTATGAAACCGCTATTTTAAAGTTGTTTTCTTTTTAGGTTAAGTTTAATGTATTTATCACAGTAGGGTTAAAAGTGTTGCCCCAAGCTCCATTATGATCATCGTTGCGACCTCGCTGAATATTTATCCAAAAACTTGTAGGCTAAAGTAGAGTAAAATTATTCACAATTAGATTTTGTCATGATTTTATCTCATCGATCTCATCTTTAACGAAGTTGACAGTTACTACAGTGCTGTCACGTGGTACCCGCAAAATACCCTAATTCTAATTAACCGCGATATAGTAACCACAATTTCTAAATTTATATAAAATTAATAACGCAAAGTAGACAAAATAGTATATTACACTCGTTTTATAAGACGTATTGGTGCACTCGTTCCAAAACAACTCGTGCGCCAATTTGACGTCTTATAAAACTTGTATAATAATATACTATTTTTATTCAAAGTGATAAAATATATCAAAAATTGAAGTATGAAAAAATGGAAAGAGTGGCAAACTGAGTGACTACAAACTAAGTAGCAACCGATAGCAACCGAAAGATTACCAAATTTAAATTAAATGATCATTGTTAAAGAATAGGGTATTTGACTATTTTTGGAAAACCATCTTAATGTGTTTATTCCTTTACTCTACATTGTAAATGCATTATTTTTTGTAATTATTTCCTCAATATTTCATAAAAATCAGCGTTAAAAATTGAATCACAAAAAGTCCCGCCAAAACGATATTTTCTGTTGTGTGACGTCACCGGTTAGTGATGTCAAGATGTCAAGATGATGTGATGGCAAGTTGTCAAATCGGCCCATATGGTCTGTCAGCATCGGCATCGTCGCCGTTTGGTAATTGTGTTGTATGATGTGTTGTTTTCACAATTTCTACATAAAAATGGGTTATAAATGGTGTATAAATCCACAATGCAGAGATACGTCAAGAAAAACTCCGGATAAACAATTTGTAGCTGTTCCGCAAGATTTGAAACTGCGAAGAAAGTGGTTGGCTCGTAGAAATCCAAATGAAATTAATAGCCGCCAATACAAGTGTTTTCTGTTGTGAAGATTACTTCGACATAAGTAAAACTGACTAGAATAAGTTATCTATCGTATTTTCGAAAGGTATTATCAGATCTGACAGCTGAAGGTTAGGGCTATCCTAACCTACAAAGTTATGCTTACATGACGCTTTCGTGCTATTAAATTCAAACGGGAAAAGCATAAAAGCGCGTTCGGATAACCCGGTATTTTACGGTGAGAGTGACGCGCTGCATAACAGGCGGACTAACGTCATACGGCGTTTATCTGCATATAAGAGAGAGACAGCCGACCCAAGTTATCTGAGCATTGCTCTCCCCATACCATACCCTGACAAACCGAACGCGCTCTAAGGCGGACTAACGAATGACATCACTGGAGACTGACCCAATTACAGAGCGTTTTCAATCACGTGATAGGACGTGAATAAAATTCAATTTTAATTTTGGTTTTTCATAGAAATAAAGCATTTTTTTTTTGAAAAGTAATAACAAATAGTTTTCTTAAACTGTAATCTATTAGGATGACTATAATACATGCCATATTTTTAATACAGTCAAATACCCTATTAAATTAGTATCCAATAAACGAGAAAACCTTTAAAACTTTTAACCACAACTACTAGAATTTAACCAGTTTTCGTATTAATGAACCCCTTCACTTGAAACTTGTAGTTATACATATCCGAATAACCTAACTTCACAATTCAGAAATGCACTCAGACGCGAAGTTTCAGAAGACTAAGAATAACAACAAGAATAATTCATTTTCCGCTATTTTACTGAGCAGCTATCTTCTGTGGACCTTTGCACAAATTTAATTTTTGCGTAAATTGTCTCCACGATTCTTCGACGTTACGGGCTTCCGCAAACGGAGTTGAGTGCGTCGCAAAAAAACTTTATTTTTGTGAATAAAATTAACCATGACGGCATAAATATGGATTTTGTGTAGTTCTACTCTCCCAGATACTCTTGTTCGTTATTAATTTGCATATTTTTAACTTCTGTGTAGACAGCACATCGAAGGGTACTGATCAGCTGATTGAATGCTTTGTACTGAATGCGCATGACCATTAACAGTCAACCACTGTTGTTGATCGCACGATTGGCCTGATTTAGAGTAGGGTTAACCGAATTTCTATTTCCCAATATCACATTTTTCGTTATGTTTTTGTGGGATATAATACGGGATGGCCGAAAACTGTATACGGAAAAGTTTTTAAGCAGATTTTCGACGCAAGAGCGGTGCCAATGAGAGCATAATGTTGTAATCCGACGGGACCATATTTTGAGGTGTAACTTAGAGCGCTGGAATTCAAATTATACCAAAGTACCCGGCCTGGAAAAGCTATAAGCATATTTAAAAATACTGGGCGAAATTCAATTTTGACGACGTTGACAAGCACTAAAAGCGGCACGTTAAAAGGACTCAACTGTACCCCGCGCCGCCCGCACCACTTTTGTAAATAATAAATGATCAATTTAAATGCAAAACAGGGAAAAGAAAGAGATTTTTCCCCTGGTGATTGAAGTATGCTCAATTACGCGTTGCTCGACGCAATGATTGTTTTGTTAATTGGACTCTTGAGAAATCGTTTGTGCTATCTTTTATTGATTAGGTTAGAACTGTTTCAACTTAAGCCGGGGCTACACATTCGTATACTTGCCAAATATCAAATATTTGCCACATGATAAATATTTGGCACATATATTTGCCACGCAAATCAAACATTTTTGTTATTGATTGGTCTAAACGATGCCATGAGTGATTTATTCTTCCTTTTAAGTTCGTTCACCGAATATTTTTTATCCATCCTTGATTATCGGCTAATTTTTATAAAACTCAAAAAAATCTATGACATACCAACAAATTTTTACAATATTCGTTTGTGATTTCAGACCGTCAGAGTTGCACTGCAACAGTAAATGCAGCGGACATTGATGCATCGCCACATAGCATTTTCTAATACGTGCAAATCTTCTTTGAGGACTTGCTACATGTGCGTACCGAATGGGCACTAGCTATTTTTTTGATTAGTTCGCCTTATTTGCACATTAGCTTTTTCAAATCAATCTGATAATTTGATTACGAACAAGCAAGGTTTTATTTTAAGCATATTATTTCTAAACCAAGAAGTTTAAATTCCCAATTCAAGAAATTGATACCTTGTAAAGGTAAAATTTGTTCTAATACCCGCAATAGTATGTTATCTCTTCCAAGGTTTTGTGCTTTAAGCACACATACTGTTAATGTAACTTCCAGGGTAAAAAAAGTTAGCATACGTCCGTTTTTTGTGAACAGGGAGGGACCTTCGAGTATCAAGGATCCATGTGTGGGGATATTATCGGTTCCATGAGGGTTTAGCAAAAGGCTCCAGCGTTATTCCCAAGTGTGTTAAACTTCATCGAAGGGTTGTGACGTAAGGATACCGGAGTAGACCTTAGCCTTCGTAAGCGACGAAAATTGTTTGACAAAATTAAGTTTGTATCTCCTCAATGTAGAACAACGTCCGCCCAGTATACTGTAATCATAGCACGAAGTTTTCGCATATAATTTGTACACTAAACACGACCTATATCGCTTATAGCGAACAACGTTAATACCTCAGGCTGTACATGGAACTATGACATTCGATGTACATACATCGATGTATAATAGATATATGTTGGCAAATAGGATGCGTCGTCAAAACTGGTGATATTCAGGCCAATTCTGTAACGCAGTTGTTACGTAGCAAGTGGTTAAATTCCTTAGCAACGTTGTTAAATATAAAATGGTATTCTGTGACATATCCAGTGGGTAAATAGTTTGCCACCAGTTGAGTGGCGAACTGAGTGACTACGAACTACGTAGCAACCGATAGGGAGAGGGACGTGCTGCTAAACAGTCTTCAAGTCTTCAACCTTAAAATAAAAACGAATTGTTTGGTGTATGGTATATGTATCGTAAATAAGCAAGTGGTAAATAAAATAGAAGATTTACATGAAAGGTGATTGATTTTGTTTTTACTATTAAATAAGTAACATTTTGATTTAATTATTATTTTTATTTTAGAGGTTACCTAACAATTGTCAGAAGGAAAAAAAACTGTATCCATTGCTGTATATATTAACAAAGCCAATAAACTTTCTTAGGCGGCGATTTTAGGTATTTTCCGGAATAAAGAGACAAGCGTCAAGGAAACAAACGAAAAACAAGCGGGCAATTGTTTTTGAGTAGAGCCAACGCGGCGGATGAAAGAAATCCAGTGAAAAGAATATTCGAATTTTTCGACCGTAAACTTTTTTGTAGCTACCGGATTCTTTGTTAATTAATTATACCCTTAGGTTGTAAAAGATGCGGAGGTGGAGATCGACCTTTCGCTGCCCGGAAAGCTTCGAATTATTAAAACAAGCCATGGTAACTTTTCAGAATACGAGAGGTGCGTATGAAAGTGGACTTAAAATAAAACAAACAAACAAGTCGGCAGAAAAGAAGAAAATAATTGAAATGGTTTCAAAAATGTTTAACAAACAAGAGACGAAAGGTTAGGATTGCAGAAAATGAGTTAAGTGAATAAATAAACGGCTTGGGGGTGCCACAAAGTTCTGTTCTGGGACCTTTTTTTTATTTTTTACATAACTGAAGTTGTACAATTTTTTTTTTATTAACGAAATTGTTGGTTGAGTTAAAATGCGATATTTTAACGTAGCAATAAATGGTTCTTTGATTAAAGAAATTACTAGTTTGTAGAAGGTATTAATGTGGACCTTATATTGACTAGAACTTTACTGAAATCTTCTCTATCTATGTATAAGCAATAGTGCTTCTATGTAACACATTGTTTCAAAATTATCAAAAAAATACCGGGCGACCCACGGCATAGGTACTCCCGCTTATTTTTTTCTGTTTATATAGCTGGACGAATGAAATTTGGGAAAGTGTTAATAAACAAAAAATGCCATTCTTTGGGATACTCTTGAGGTTAATATGACTTCCGGTTTTTCCGGAAATGACGTCATCATTGAAATTTGAAATGGCACCTTATATTCTGTATGTGATATTTTCAATCAAGATGACATTCTGAACACAAAAACATATCGATCGTCAATTCTTATCACCAATTAAATCACGCTAGAGGGCGCCAGTCATCTAATGTCGGCCAAAATCGATTTAGTTAGTGTTTATTTGACAATTTTCGACTATTTTCACCAATTCATAGCCACCTAGATTAATACACAAAAAAATTAATTTATAATTTTAATGATGACGTCATTTCCGGAAAAACCGGAACTCATATTAACCTCAAGAGTATCCCAAAGAATGGCATTACTTATCTATTAACACTTGCCGAAATTTCATTCGTCCAGCTTTATAACAAAAAAAAATAAACGGGGGTACCTATGCCGTGGGTCACCCGGTATATTTCTTTGACTTAATCATTTAAATACATATTCCAAATAAATTAATCTCCACAAATAAACAAACTATATTGTGAATAAAATAAAGCACGTAGTCATGTATTGCAAGGATTTAATTATAAGTGCAAGCTATCGATTTCGTTCCTTGCGGAACATCATCAGGCTCATCTAAAAAGGAATAATTACAATTATGTTATAATAATATGGTACGCCAGGTGCTCACAGTCTAGGGGAAACTCGAAAAACGCAGAGAACAAAACTCGTGTACAACATATGCGGAGACTGTCACGGTGCATACTGAAGGTTATTAAATTTTGTATGAACGCCCAAGAATTACGCATGCGTGTGGAATTCTTTCATCTCGTGACATCAAATAATTTTTTTTTTTTTCAAACAAATAAGTGTCTTCGAATTCAGTGATTTCGTTTATTATGTTGAAAGCTTCGCTTATATGTTTTTTAATTTCATATATCTCATAAAGGTCCATTGTCGTTGATTTTTTGAGATTGTGTAATAGTTTCATGTTGTCTATATCTGTTTTATGATTGTTTTCGTTTAGATGTTTGTTAAATGTTGAAGATCTTTGTTGATTGTGTTCTCTGTATCTAATTTTCAAATTACGACCTGTTTGACCAATGTAATGAGCTGTACATGCAGATGTACATGATAGTCGGTATATTCCACTTTTTTTATTGTTGCTGTTTTGTCTTTGTTGTTTGTTAGGAATTTGGCGATTGTTGTCTTCGTCGTAGTCATAATGTTAGTGTTGTGTTTGTGTAATATACGTTTTAAATGCTCATGCAATGTTGGCTCATATGGTGTGGAAATATATCTTTGTGGTGGACGTTTATGGGGGTAGATTTTATGAACGATGTGTTTTTGTTTTATCGTTGTGTATATTGATTTAATTTCGCTGGTTGTGTAACCATTATTGATACCAATTTGCAGTATGGTGTTAAATTCATGAGTGAAATTAGTTTTTGACAAGGGGATATTCATTAGTCCGTGAAAGAGATGCTGGAATGCTGCAGATTTTATTGTATGTGGATGTTGTGACGTTTTAGGTATTATTATATCTGTGCTTGTTGGATTCCTAAAAATATTGTATTCTAAATGATCTGAGTTTCTAATAATAGTTAAGTCAAGAAAATTTATTTTGTTATTCATCTCTTTCTCGCATGTAAATTTTAATTTGGAAATATTGTTGATTTTTTCTAAGAATTTATCAATTGTATTGTGATCTCCCTCCCATATACATATAACATCGTCCACGTATCTTCCCCAAAAGTGTATATGTTTTTTCTCTGGCAGTTGAAATATTTTATTTTCTAGGTTGTCAACGAATAAATTAGCAAGCAAACCACTAATCGGATTTCCCATGGCCACGCCATCATTTTGACAGTATATTTTATCATTAAATTGAAAAGAATTTTGTTTTAGAACCAGTTGGAAAAGGTCAATTAAGTCATTGATGTTATTATCTATAAGATTATGTTTTTTTAAAATGACTGGTTGAGATAAGAAACTTTTTAAAATGTTGATAGCTTCCTTTGTTGGTATATTTGCGTAGAGATTGACTATATCAAAAGATACCAAAAAAGAATTGTCAGTAAGTTTTATATTTTTAGTTTTGTTAATAAAGTCGTTTGTGTTTCTTATTTCATATTATGGTTTGAAAATGATTTGCTTTGTCATTATGTAATTTAGTTCACTTGCCAGCGTGTGTGCCAGAGTGTTGCAAGAAGTGACAATGGGTCTTATTGGATTATTTTGATAAGTAAGTTTTATCAAACTGTAGAGTTTTGGGGTCATTGGGTTCATTTCAGTGATTTTGCTTTGTTGCATGTTGAATTCGAGTAAAGTATTTTCACATGTCCTGAGGGTTGACTTAAACATTGCCACATATTTATTTAGAGGATTTTGTGGAATGCATGTAATGTTGTTTTCTGTAAAAAAATGTTCTGTCTTTTGTACGTATTCGTCCCTATCTAATATGACTAGACCTACTAGACTATTTTAAAACTATATTGTATTCAATGAAGTATATTGTTGCCAAAAAATCATGTTTTGATTCAAAAGAATAAATTCAAACGAATATATTTCTGAAAAACAAGAAATCATCTCTATCTGTGTATAAGCAATAAAGTTTCTAAATAACATATTGTTTAAAATTTTTTTCAAAATATAGCTATCCGGTCACTCTACAATATAATATATGCTACATATTTTCGATTAACGCTCAGTGTAAACGCACCTTAAGAAAATCGTATAAAGAAGAGGGCTGAAAAGGATTGTACGGACCGGAACGAAAAAAAAAAAAAAAGAAACGAAGGCGTAAAAATAATTTATACTCGTGACAGGTCTATTCAGTTGCAAATAAGAACTGTCCCTTCGGCAATTTATATCTGGCTACAATGGGTTGAAATTTGCCGGACGGTATACATCAATATGAAAATTTATGGGGGCGGGTTATGTGTGCGGGCGATGTGACGGTCGGCCGTCGACGCCTTATGCTATGACAAACGAATTTGCATATTTTAAAAAGAATTTTCCGCCAACGGAACGGTAGTGATAACCCGGACTCGGGATTTATGAAGTATTTAATAATTCATATATGGGGACAGTGCGGACGAAAAATTACATTGTTAAAAAGTCCCAACGTAAAGGGAATTAACATTATTGCGTACCTCGTGAAATGGACCGGATATGTTTTCTCGTTTAAACAGAATCGAAACATAGAGGAAAAAGATGGTAAAAATGTATTCGGAATACTGTAAAAACGACCTGCAGAAGGTGAAACTTGCAAAAAAAATTGTAACTATGTTTTTAAATGTACTGCTAAATGGTTAAATATATAATGGTATTCTGTAACATATCCAGTGCACTATGGTCTAGAAGTACCGAATTGTTGGCCAAAAGTCAAATTTTCAAGTTTTGAATTCAGTTCAATTCTGTATCATATATGAAAGTAAACAGGTTAATTCATTAAACACGCGTAGAATTGATGCTTAATTACAGCGCATTCAGTCGTAATAATAAACCAAAATGGCGCATAGTGCGATTCTACCACTATTCATTATATTAAACGCGCTCAGCAAAAATCGAATACTGAGTATATTGTTTGTTTATTTAAGCTCTAAATAACGGAAAGTGATATCTTGGACTATCCTACTGAAGGGAGGTATTTCATATTACGTAAATATGAAGAAAGAAAATTTTAAATCACCACAATTATAGAAGACACGGAAGAGCGAATTAACCTAAAAATCGTTAGACATTAAAAAAAAAGTTTTTGGCTGTTATTTATTTACATGAAGTAACAAGCAATGCATAAAATTAAAGATAAATACTCTTTATAATCTTCTCTCTATACCACCTTGGTCTAAAAGTAACAAATTATTGACAAAAATAGTCGATCTTAGAGTTTGTCGATCTATCATTACTTGATAGTTTAGAAATATAGACAGAATAGAGTTTATGTACACATTTTTACTTTATCATACGTAGTACGGAAAGTATTGTAAGCGTGCCAAAAAATTTTTTTTTAATTTTAGCGGAAATATGTCTTTTTGGGTCCCCTGAACATTTTTTACCAAGGTACAAAAAAACGTCTATGTGTGTGTGTCCGTTCTTTGTGGCGACGATTCCGGAGAAACTACTAAAGGTATCGGGACGAAACTTCATATTTAGAGGTTTCATGACCAAACTTAGAGCTGAAAAGCTTTCTGTTGAAAAGGGACCAAAGGAACTGGAGGTTTAGTCTTAGCATTTTTGAAAGATTTTGCAAAGAAGCCGCCATTTCTGGAATTGCGTCGAAATAGTTAAATTAAATTAAAGTAGAGGAAATTCTGAATAATTTATGACTATGACATTTTTTGGTACAATCAATAGTTTAGCTGCATGAGCAAATTCTATTTTATCGAGATCGGTCGTACTTCATTAAAACTAGTAGCCAGGATTTGTCAGATATTGTCATTCTAATGACAGGTAGTGTCAAACGCTGATGTTTTGACAATACCTACTGTTAATATAATCAAAATATCTGTCTAGTTCTACAGTTTTATTTTAATGCAGACATGGCCGATCTCGATCAAATAGAATCTCATGCAGCTAAACTAATAATTTTATATATGATATGATAAAGTCATGTGGCTTGCCACATCTGATTTTTATTATTATTTATTTATTTGTTTGTTAATTTGTATTTAATATCTGTTAATATCTACCTAAAAATATATTATAGGTAAAACTTACTTAACTAACGTAGCGTTCTTGCAAATTTTACGTTCATGATAGTAATAAAAGCAGAATATCCCATACAGGCAACGTTTCAGGTAAACAAAATAGTTTTTGAAGTAAAATTTGCTGTAGGTACGGATTTATAATTATGAGTACGCATCCTCGGCCACGTTTTCAATAAATTAAATAAGTAATCGTCCGCCGTACGCAATCCGCAATTTTGATTTTTTGTTCTTTTGAAATTTAGACCGTCTAAAGGCCAAGTTTTACAATAAATTAAAGCACATTTTAAAGTGATTGTGCACCATATTGAAACCGCCATTTTGTTTTCGTCAATTTTGAGGTCAGCGACCTCAAAAACTCCCAAAATCGACGTTTGAAGTAGATTAAAACATATTTTAATGTAGTCGTTCGCCATATTGGATCCACCATTTTGTTTTCGAAAATTTTTAGTTCGATTCATAATCAGCGACTTCAAAACCCCGAAAAATGCTATGTATGAACTAAATGAAAACATCTTTAAATGTAGTCGGCCGCCATATTGGTTACGCCATTTTGTTCGGAAATTGCGAGGTCAGATTCATAATCAGCTATCTGAAAAACCCCAAACAGCCACGTGTCAATTAAATCAAAGGATATTTTAATGTAGTCGTCCGCCATATTGGATCCGCCATTTTGTTTTTAGCTATTTAGAGTTTAGATTCGTAATCAGCGACCTCAAAAACCCTTATATACCAATTCAGAATTTTGGCCAACTTTTCGCGAGTTCAGACCACTATGCCAGTGGTTAAATAGTTTGCCACCAGTTGAGTGGCGAACTGAGTGACTACGAACTACGTAGCAACCGATAGGGAGAGGGACGTGCTGCTAAACACTCTTCAAGTCTTTAACCCTAAATTAAAAATGAATTATTTGGTTTATGGTATATGTATCGTAAACAAACAAATGGTAAATGAATAAAAGATTTGCATGAAAGGTGATTGATTTTGTTCTTACTATTCAATAAGTATAATAGGTATTTTGATTTAATTTATATAATTCTTTTTAGAGAATACGTAACAATTGCCAGAAGGAACTTAGGGGATACTTCCTTTGGCTTTTACCTAGGCTGTATATCTATACGTAAAAAAAAATAAAGATTACCACAGTTAAATTAAATGATCATTGTTAAAGAATTAAATTAGTGTCCAATAAACGAGAAAACCTTTAAAACTTTTAATCACAACTACTAGAATTTAACCAGTTGTCGTATTAATGAACCTTCAATTCACCCTTCAATTGAAACTTGTGGTTATACATATTCGAATAACCTAACCTCACAATGTAGAAATACACTCAGACGCGAAGTCTTGGAAGAATAAGAATTACAACAAGAATAATTCATTTTACGAGATTTTATTGAACAGCTATCTTCTCTGGACCTTTGCACAAATTTAATTTTTGCGTAAATTGTTTCCACAATTCTTCGACGTTACGGGCTTCCGTAAACGGAGTTGGGTGCTTCGAAAACGACTTTATTTTTGTGAATAAAATTGACCATGACGGCATAAATATGGATTTTGTGTAGTTCTACTCTCGCAGATACTCCTATTTATTATTAATTTGCATACTTTTAACTTCTGTGTACACAGCGCATCGACGGGAACTGATCAGCTGATTGAATGTTTTGTACTGAGTGCGCATGACCGTCAACAGTTAACCACTGTTGTTAACCGCATGACTCTTAACAAGTGGTTAATGTTTCCAATATAGAATGCGAATTCTTGTTAAAGTCGTTAACAAGGTATTTAACGAAAGTTGCTAACGTAGTTGCTACGTAGCAACTTGTTACTAACAACTGCGTTACAGAATATATACGGGTCAATCCATCTGAAGTGGTCCAGAGGTGGTCGCTTGACCATTTCAGAAAAAATCATTTTTGTAATGAATTTGCCTATGTTCTGGGAGTACATAACCATTTTTGTTTTTTAATTATTTTACTTCGTTCAGAAATGGAGCCCAGTTTAGTGTAAGCGAATCCGACATTTTTGACATTGGTATGTGTTTGCGTTAACTCGAAATATTCTTTTTTGGGATGGTCCTAGAGAGTTGTAATAAAAACCACGCTATTAAGCAGATTTCAAGCTACCTGTTAAGTATATAATACGTGTAGTTGACGTTTATTTTCTATTTTAAAAAATATCTTAAAGTTTACTTACAATAGCTTATTAGGAACCGTTTTCATGATTATTTTTTTGACATGAAGAGGTACTTCATTTGTCCATTCAATATTTTTTAGTTATAACCTTGTATGCAAAGGGCTTGTAATAAAAAAAATTAGCTTTCTTACTCCTTCCACCTATTGGTAACAAGCTATACACAAGAATGTTTTTATTTATTATTAAACCTTATGAAAAGATGAATTAATTTTGAAAGTTTCAGATTTTTTGTCCTGGTCCCATCAGAGATATTTGACATTAAACATCGTAGAAATAAGAAATTTTTAAATTTCAATAGCTTGTCATCAAGAGGGAGAAGGAGTAAGAAAGCTATTTTTTTTATTATAAGCCCTGTGCATAGAAGGTTATAACTAAAAAATAATGAATGGACAAATTAAGTACCACTTCATGTCTAAAAAAAAATCATGAAAACGCCTGCTAAGAGACTATCGTAAGTAAACGCTAAGATATTTTTTTAAACAGAAAATACGCGTAAACTCTATGCATTATATACCTAACAGATAGCTTGGAATGTGCTTAATCGAGTGGTTTTTATTTCAACTCTCAATGACAATGTCAAACAAAGTTATTTCGTTTAACGCAACCACATACCAATGTCAAAAATATCGGATTCGCTGACACAAAACTGGTCGCCATTTCTGAACTGAACTAAATAATAAAAAAAAAATATGGTTTTGCACTCCCAGAAGATTAAAAAAAATTAATTTTTTCTAGAATGACCCATACTTAATTCATATTATGGTTGATTATATACACAATTTAATAATTTAAACAAACGCGAAAATTTATTAAATAAGTTAATAGCGCCAACATTTGAGTTATACAAGTTTTAGTGCTTCAATTGTGCAACTGATTCCGAAATAACGCACTATTTGTGTTTAATTTGACTTCACTATTAAGAACACTATGTAGATATTGTTCTGCAAAATAAATTTTGACATGACATGCTCCAAATTTTATGAAATGATTAAAACAGATAATATTATATTTAAAAAGCAACACCGTAAAAATAGGAGTGGTTCAATAAGTGTTTATATAATCCATTTCCTGTTTATCTTGTATTTTCATATTTATGGTAAACCTACTTATAAGGCTAATTGTCGTCTGATCAATTTTATAGAAAGCATAGGCTTTTTGCACGTTATGTCCAATGTCCAACCAAAGGTTTATACCAATCCAACTGGGTTTGAATTTTTCCGAAGTGAATCCAAATGTGAGAGGGGCTATAAACGCCCTGAAACATGTTTTATCCCACTAAAAACGAAAATTAACGGGAAAAATCCACAGAACGATACCATAAAACACCGAATCCATCATAATTAAAATCCTACTACAACTACACACATACATACATACAATACAAACAAGACATCATAATTAATTCAAACCACAGCGCGCAACAGGTAAGCAATCATATTCAAATATGGTGCGCTTGACGGTAGGGCTTCTTAGCTCAGTAACCACTCCAGATTACTAGCACAAGCAAACTCACCGATTAGCAGCATAGTACGCGATTCCTCTTGCAAATCTCATCCGAAATCCCTTGCAGGCACTCAAAAGAAGACACAGGTAACAACAAACAGTCAAACACGATCGAAATGGCACCAAGATATTCAAATAACCGACGCGAAACACAGGAGCTCATCACTGCTCCGTTGTCGAACTGAACTACAACGCTTTGTTTGTATCGTACGTCCAACCAATCGCGTCGAGGCATCTCGCAAATCAGAACTGCCTTGTTCAAACTGTCAACCGTATGCATATGATGCAAAATACTGAAGTGGGGATCGATAGTTAATACGTTCACGCTAAGGTTTTCTGTTAGATGTTGTTGTTTAGTTGGTTATTTATTATAATTTGATTTGTACAACGAGATTGGTTTTTTTTAATTATCTGGTATTGTTTGTGGTTATGAATTGTATTGACAGTTGACAACAGCGCTTGGCTTGATGGTGATGCCCCTTCCAATTGGTTTAGAAGGAGTTGAAACGTCGGTCGGCCGGCAGCATGGGCGTATCCAGGGGGTGGGGGGGGGGGGTCAAGCAGCTGCCCCCCTTTCGTATTTTGTTACTATATTTATTACATACCACCATTTCCCTTATGGACACTAGGGTGATTATTTTTATTTAGAAAGCAACAATCTCTCCAAATTGTTTCCCAATCCAAAAAAGCTGGACACGTATTTTTTCTTGTTGAAATTTTGATTTTTGACCGTGCCTGTTGAGGCCTTAAATTTACATAGGAAGAAGACATTTTTTGGTATTTTTCAAACAATTGTTCGGTGTTTGGGAAAACTTAAGATTACTTAGGGACTTGTAGAGGATTTTCCAAGGAAGAATTTAGTGCCCTGAAAACTACCCTTAAATGAAAAAAATTACATTCTTCAGGTAATTGATCCTTCTAATCATTTCAGTCTCTTTTTCTCTCAATTTCTATAAATCTAGTAGGTCGAAATGGCAGTTTATTATCTTAGAGTAACATTATTCATTAAAATATTTCTTCCTATTGCTTAAACAATCAATTATTATTCATTTTCAACTTTTCCTAATTATGATAGAAAAGTCAGGTTTTTTGTGAAACTAATTTATAATTTTCATGTTCGAGATATCTTGCCTATATTATCTAATAAATCCACATATGCCATATATGTTTAAACAATTTCTTTTTTACAACTAACCTAAAATTACAGGGAACAGTTTCCAGACAGCAACAAATTAACATTATCCTGCAACACAAAGTGGTAGGAAATCAGAACAAAAATGGAGAAAGAAATGTGATTAATTAAATTGTTTGACTTCAGGAAATTTAATATGTTTAAAGGACTCCCCAATTTCCCGTAAAAATAATTTTAACCATTTCAATTTTTTCGATTAAATGATTATGAAAACGATTTATTATTTAAACAATGGAAATCATAGCAAAATATAAATGATATCACTTGGGATATCTCGAACATGAAATATATAAGATCTTTCAACAAAAAGGTTGACTTTTCTACCAGATTTAGAAAAAAAGTTGTTAATGAATAATACTTAATTGATTGTTTAAACAACAGGAAGAATTTCTTAATGAATAATGTCACTCTAAGAATAATTTGCCATTTCAAACTCCGAAAACAGAATTCAGACGATTTTCGAGAAAACAAATTATTTAAACAAATGGAAATTAACTGACAAATGTTTAAAAACATTCAACCAGACTTATAGTGATGATTTCCATGAGAAAAAAAGAGACTGAAATGATTAGAAGGTTAAATTTTCTGAAGAATGTACATTTTTCATCATCACAAAATTTTTTTAAATGCGTTTTTGAACCACCCTAATGAACACTCTCCCCCCATACAGCAAGTGAAATTTAGATAACTGCCCCCCCCTTCCGATTTATGCTGGATACGCCCATGTCCGGCAGATTATACAGGGTGATTCATTAGTATCGCAATTTTTCCGATGTCTTAAGAAAAAGAGATAAATGCTTTATACAAAAGTTGTTTGACCCATCATTTTCCATAATAAAAAAATTATTTCCATTTATACAGGGTGTTGTATTTCAGCGTAGTGAAAAAATATACCTTATTGTTATTTGATTAAACGTCCTTTATATTTTAACACAGTACGAATACTAAAAAAGCTGTCTTTCCAGCTGTTTCCAGTGGAAATCTTGAAAGATTTGCAGAGAGTTTACCAGCAGCAAAGAAAGGGGGAATTAATAATTAATTAGAAATTTTGCGCCCTTGTCGCGAGAATAAGAGAAACGAACACCCAAAAGTATAATAATCAGGGAAGTTTAACACTTTTAATCCTTTCCATTCACCCCTTTTTGGCCTCTATATTAAAACTGAAGTAAAGTCTCAAGTAAAGTCTTAATTCTTCAAGTCGTAATTCAATTAGTTTTAATATGCCGTACTTAAAGGGACGAGATATAATATAAACTCATTTTGTAGCGAGAATTCACTTAAATAATATACTTCGGAATCCATGTATTCATCGCACCACAGGACAGGTAGGGACTTAGTACTAAAATGGTGCGAGTTCTGGAATAGGAAAAGTTTTGTCTATTATGCAGAGAAACTTTGTAATAATGCCCCACTAGCGGGCATAAAGGCTGCACTTAACTGGCGAATGGATTATTAAAGTACCTTAATAATATTTGTTTCATTTTCGTCTTGTTTATTTTAACATACTTATAAATCGGTTTGAATAAAATATTTGATTTGATAAGAATTGAATTAACGCTTAACCCTTTAATATTCCTTCTATTCCATGATGTGCCGAATGTTACCATGTTTTACAGTTTACAGTTCAATTCTGATTTTGAGTTCTTTCTCCTATTTGAATAACCCAATATTATGCCTGAATTCCACTATCAAAATATGTTTTATTCAAAAATTATACGAAGAATCCTGTAGAACACATTACAACAGAACAGTAGATCGGAGTCGAAACTATTGTACTGCTCTGTAAAAGTAAGGTACTGTTGGATTGTGTAAACATAGGGCATCGTTCCGGGATAAATATAAAATTCAACCGCGCTGTTTTAATAATGAACTTAATTAGAGAAAAGAAGCTAATTTCTGACACAATATACGGGTTGATTTAATATGCTTTCATAGTGTTTAAGCCAATAGCATTAATCCCGGAGCAGGAGCTAATTTATGGGTGACATTTTAAGACATAGCTCTTTAAAATTGACCCAGCCGTTGTCAAGTTGATCTGCTTTTTATGCAATTGTGTCGAATTACTACGAACTGTCACCGCGGAGCTCTGTAAAAAAGGTTTCTGTACTAAAGTCCATAGACCGAGACACAGGAGAAGAGTACTAACAGCTCAGATCAATAATAACTAACACTTTGACAACAACTACAGTAGCTGTAGCAAAGGGCAGAAATCGGCTGAACAAATTAAGTAAGTAGGTATGATTGTTTATACACAAATATTTGAGTACAAACGGTTCACCGTTAAATGGAACCACATCCTGGGCGCACTACAGACTCAAGGCAGACGTCGATCGCACTATCATAAACGCCCCTCTCAATACGTTTTGCATGTCTTTCTAATGGTTCACCCATATCGGTTTGGAGGGCACTGGCTATAATAGTGGCAACAGTAGTATTATAGAGAAATTAGCGATCATATTGATATTCTAAATATGGTAGCGGAAATACATATCGTTATGATGAACGGAGATGAAGATAAAATAACGCTGTCTGGAATGGTGTTAGCAATGAAATATTTACAAGACAAGGTAAAATTTGTTCTTTTTTCTACGAATAAAAAACAACAATGAATGTTGTTTTGTAGATGATTCGTGCGGAATTACAGTGACTATGGCTACGGAATCAGAGATGATAGTTGGTGAATAATTTCTTGCAAAGGGGCAACATTGTTATTAGGGCAACATTGTTATTAGGGTGTAGGTACATACAATCCTATTTTTGAAAAGCCGTTTTTGAATTTCCAATTAAAAAAAAAAAACGATTAATACCGGTTATCGAAGTTTTGCAGGTGAAAACAATAAAATGTATCTTCTCCAGACAGAAAAATACCTACTTTAAATAAACGTAATTGGAAAATATAATAAGAAACATTCATTTTTCATATTCTAGATACAAAATAAAATATATAACATAATAAATAGAATAAAATCTCCCACTGGCTACTCAACTAAGTTTTATTGTTCTCAGACTATTACTATCTTTCTTAAGTTTTCTGATATACAGTAGAGCGTCGATAATCCGAACTAATTGGGACCGAAGGTAATTCGGATTATCAAATTGTTCAGATTATCAAATATTGCAGCTAAATAATACGAGTATTGGATAGAAGTTCAATCTTAATAAAACCAACACCATTCGATTCCGCTCTTCTTAAACTATAGGAATGAAAATATAAGGATATCGAAGGGGTATCGAAAGGATATCGAAGAGATATCGAAGGGATATAGAAGAGATATCGAAGGGCTATCGAAGGGCTATCGAGGGTGCCCACAAGAATGGCTTTCTTTTTGGACGTTCGGATTATCGACGCATTACTGTCAGGGCCATCCTAACCACAGGCTATTATTGGTGGTATATTTTATGTTATTATTAGTTATTTTGATATTACTTGATTATATTATAAATCTTTTCATGACAAAATCAACCAAATAACCTCTTCTAAAAGAAATAGAAAATTGTATGTCTGCTCTTAGAATTTCCCAAGTTACTTATACTAGTATGGAGTATCAATGAAAAACATTCGGGTTTGGTTCGGTTAGCGCAAGTTTTCTATGATGTGCCATCCTAGGTTTGCCATATTTTACTTATCAAAATATATGAGACATCTAGTAAACATGTATGAGATCATGAAAAAATATATGTGATACTGATCTACTTGATCATGGTTTCATTGTTGTTCATTGTTAATAATGATAACTGCATCTTTTACTTTGGCGTTCAAAAATTTACTGTCCTTTTATTTTATATGGGCTTGTTATGAGGTGTTATTTTTTTAGATATGTTAATTACAGTTAATTACAGTTATTACTCAATTATGAACTGTTCTTACTAATTGATTTTTTTGTTATTTTTTAAGAAATATTCAGTGAGCGCGCAAAGTAGGAAGCATGACCAAATCCTGGAAACTGTTTGTTAACTATACAAAAATTCTCGAACACGTGATTGTAAATTATACACATATTTGTAAAAATTCAATTTTCCGTTTTGTACTTATGACGTCATCGACAAATGGCAAACTCCATATTTTTCTTGTTGATTATGATAGATTTGTTAATTGTCTTCATGGTAGCATACAAATTGTATGACCCTACATCAGAAAATTTACGAGAAAAAGTTTAAAAATTAAGGATTTTGTTTGTGAATGAAAAGCGAATAGCAGTTTTAGGTAGATATGTTTGCAATAGGAATCAGCACACTACTTAGAATCGTTGTAAATGATTGAAATATATTGTGAACAAGCTTTCAGGATTTCAGGTAAACGTACAAAGTTTAAGGTTTACTATGAGATCCTTTTGAGGTTTCTAGAACATTGGGATCAGGTTTTTGACATTTTTATCTCACTTGTTTCAACAATCTTACGGGAGAGCCCGTGTTCGTACACAGTGCAACTAATTTTACCCAAAACGCATTTTCATATTCTATTCGGAATATCCATGTTCCCAAGAGTTAAAAATCAACGTGTTCGAGAATTTTGTACAATAACTAACCCTCATTTAGATTTTCTCGTATGTTCATACTTTACGCGCTCAATGTCTACATACCATAAATATGAAAATAACAACTTCCAGTAAAATGTTGAACAGTGTCGTTCTAATATTTAAATGGCTTAAATCCAAAGCAATAACATTTACAGTAGAGAAAAAGCGGTTCAGATTTGTATAGAACCCGACGGGGACCAGCTGCTTTACTTATTAGGGATGTAAAGACGTACTATATATACTATACATTATTATGATACTTATTGCCTCCTGTAATCGATGAAAAATTTGCTTATCGAATTATGTAACACAAAAGCTATGTTGGCAAAATTTGAGTATTTGGATTATTTTCGCACAAACTAGGCTGACAATTTATATGGAAGAATGGTTTAAATTAGAAGCCAATTTATTCCCAATTTATTCCTTATAAAGGGAATTTGTAGGAAATCCTGCAGTACAGGAACTGCTGATTTATGTTTTTGTAAGATTATTTTATATTTTATGGCAAATCTAATCAAATGTTTCAACATAAAGCTTTTGGTAATTTTTCAATGGTAATAAATAATTGACTCAAAAATTGCGTCAACATTTCCTAACGTGGCCACAGCACTACGCACTGCGCATTTTTAGTAATGCTACTACAAATTATTTAGGGCAGACCAAATTAAATTATTTGAGTATACTTTATTTATATAGAGTGACCTATTCAATAATTTAAATTCGTGTGATATCAATTTGTAAAAGAAAAAGCACAGACAACAAATATATAAGTTACTTTTGTACTTTTGTTTGGTTTTTTCATTTCCTCTTTTTTTTTCGATTTTGTATAAATATTATCTTTTTGTTTAGTATAATGATAATGAAATGGCTTTTTATAGTTCTGACACTTTTGAATAACTTTGTCGGTCACCCCGCATCCGTTAGCTATCTCGTGTATTTTCTTATGAAGAGGGGCGCATTAATTTTAGTAGCCCACGGGCGTCGAATATCTTAGGACGGTCCTGATTACTGTACTACAATAGTGTTGCAACTAATAAAAAGTGGGTAAATTTTACAGGAGAAATATTTGAAAAATATCTGCTTTCTGAGATGAATCGGATAATAAAAGTATAAATATTGTTAATAAGTTAATACATAACCTAACATAAAAATCGAAAATGTCAAAACCAAATTTTCCAGAATTTTTTTTCAGTTAGTAAGTGTCGTACTAAGCAAAAAGTTTCATATGGACTTATTTGCTTTTCCATTCCTTGGAAAGATACAGCCGTTTGAAATATTAAGAAAACCGCATTTAAAACGGCCCTAACTTCTTAAGGAATTGAAAAAAGCAAATAAGTCGATGTCAAGTTTTTTATTTAGAATACGAAGTACATTGTGCAATTGTTTATTTCTTTTATTTTTATATTTTGTAATTATTTAACCAAATAGTAACCAGTAGTTTTCGCACTGTTTCACATGTATACTGTATTTTACTTACTTTTGTTTTGTTTATATTTCAAACGGCTCTAACAAGAAAAAAACGAATAGGTCCATATGAAAAGTGTTGCTCAGAACGAATGCAAAGAGAAAATTTCGGGAAAAATGGCACACCCGTATGTTAACTTTCCACTCGTAGGTAATATGCTAGTTGCAGCTCTTGTGATGTAATATACTATTAACCACTCAGTTGCTTCAAGACTCATACAGACAAGTTCTATGTTTATTCAGTTATGTCATTATTGTGTGTGCAGCCTACTGCGTTGAATGCTAACAATATTTACCTTCTGCGTCTCCTGAAAAGTGGCCCTAGGGTGTCAACGGTGACTTAAGGAAAAGCTACGTCGACTGTAGGTTGTACAGTGCGGATTTTAACGCACAAAAGTTGAAACCGCCGCCGGCGACATATAAATTGCCTACTTAGTCCCGGTATAAAATAAAAAGAAACCGTCGAGATATATTGTCTGCAAATAAACGGTTTCGCAGAAAACATATTTTATGCACAACATTCGTCGCAGGGAATTTAAGGGACGCACTTTACCTGTCTTCAGATAAAGTCGAATTGTATTCTGCCTTTTTCTTTAAGAATTTGACGGAAAATATTAACATTTTAAATGACAAGCCGGATACTCAATACTTGATACTCGATACTGGATACTCGATACTGGACACTCGCTACTGGATACTCGATACTACCTACTCGATACTCGATACTCGCTACTCGATTTAAACATATAAAACGTAGATTAAGGTAATCAGTTACTTAACAGGACCGTCAGAGTTGCACTGCAACAGTAAATGCATGAAAATTTTCTTTGAAGACTTGCTACATGTGCGTACCGAATGGGCACTAGCTATTTTTACTTTATCATACGCAGTATGTAAAGTATTGTAATCATGCCAAAAAAAAGTTTTGAGATTTTAGCGAAAATATGTCTTTTTGGGTCCCCTGAACATTTTTGACCAAGGTTCAAAAAAATGTCTGTGTGTGTGTGTGTATGTGTGTGTGTACCCGTTTTTTTGTGGCGACGATTCCGGAGAAACTATTAAAGGTATCGGGACGAAACTTCATATTTAGAAGTTTCATTACCAAACTTAGAGCTGAAAAGCTTTCTGTTGAAGAGGGTTCAAAGGAACTGGAGGTTTAGTCTTAGCATTTTTGAAAGATTTTGCAAATAAGCCGCAATTTCTGAAATTTTGTCGAAATAGTTAAATAATAAATTAAAGATGAGGAAATTCTGAATTATTTATCACCATGACATTTTTTGGTACAATCAATAGTTTAGCTGCATGAGCAAATTCTATTTCTACGAGATCGGTCGTACTGCATGAAAACTAGTAGCCAGGATTTGTCAGATTTTCTTATTCTAATGACAGTAGGTAGTCTTGGTGTCAAACGTTAATGTTTTGACAATAACATCTATCAATATAAGCTGCGTTCGTATATTGCATTACACTTTTAACACCCAATAATACGTAAGTGTCAGTCCGGTGTCAACGGAGTACAATATCCGAACGCAGCTTTAATCGACATATCTGTCTAGTTCTAGTAGTTTTATTTTAATGCAGGCATGGCCGATCTCGATCAAATAGGGTCTCATGCAGCTAAACTATTAATTTTATATATAGTATGATAAAGTCATGTGCCTGGCCACATCAGATTTTTTTGATTAGTTCGACTTGTTTGCGTATTAGCTTTTTCAAATCAAACTGATAATTTGATTACGAACAAGCAAGGTTTTATTTGATAATGCCGACATATTTTTAATTACATAAGTGCAGAATTCACTGCGCACTAACAAGGGCATTCTTGTGGAAATTTACAAAGCAAATCTTGCGAAACTTTTTGTTTTATTTTAATGATTTCATCAGCTTTCTAATTTTAACAGACTGTAAAACAATACAATTGGTCATTTGATGTGAACTAGTTTAAATAAATTATTATTTTAATGAGAAAAAATATATATTTTTTTATTTAAATTAGGAAGATATTGCCAAGATATTGTAAATCCAATTGTACTACTAGGTTCGTTGTATAAATATGGCCTAATATTGTCTGAAATACAGATCAATTAGCTTCTGAAACAAAAATTTAAACAAATGAGCTTTCAAAATATAACCTTTTTGTTGAACAAAAACGCTACACAAAATTGTCTCTACTATTAAAATATTGTTAAGCGTTTCGTTTCTTTTCAAATAATAAACATCATAAAAATTGACAAATATATACAAGCAAATAAAGTATAATTTTCCAAATAAATTATTTTATAGACATGCTGTCTATACAATTTTTATGATGTTTATTACTTGAAGAGAAACGAAAACGATTAAAAATATTTTAGTAGTAGAGACAGTTTTGTGTGCTTTTTTATTTAACAAAAAGGTTATATTTTGAAAGCTCATAAATGAGTATCATCTATATTGTTCATAGAAAAGCATCAACTTAGGATACACTCTGTATATGGTGTACGTTTTTCTTGGAAAGAAATAACATTGCGTTTACGTGGACAGGTAAAAATAACAATATTTTTTTTTTAATTTCTGTCTGACGGTTTCCGGAAAACTGTCTGTTTGACGGTTTCACAAAATTACAATTTGATGCGGCTTTTCGCCCTTTAAAAAAATCAAAAATCTTACTAATAATTCCAAATCTATTGTCAATCTTCGTATACGACCTACTGCACACAAAACAAAATTAAAAAATGGAAAAACAGCGTACTAAAATGTTCATCGAGTACAAATAAATGCCCCAATATTTGTCGCCTTTGCATTTGCTATACCCACTTCAACTGGGTCGCAACGCGTCGAGTAAAGTTGTTGTTGTACTTAAATTGGCAGAAGCAAGTAGTGTGTTTGTTGTGGTTTGTAGTGAAATCAAGCCGCGTTTTCTTTTGTTGTACTGAAGAATTTTAATAAGAAATAACAAAGTCGATCACAGCGCTTTTGCGTGCAACGGTAACGGAGAAAACTTCTCGCGGGATTCATATTCCGCCATGGGCATCGAAATCGTTTCTCAGTCCCCCACTCCGTACTGCGCAGGGGGCCAATAAGACGCGGATTAAGTTAACCAGTGACTTAACAGAAAAAAAACAGTATTCATCATCTCCTACATGTGCTGGTAATCTCTTTTTATCGTACATCCACTTAACAGTTTCAAGCTTAATACCGGTGCAATCTCGCAAATCTCGAGAGAACAAAACTAATAATAGAGCAAAGTAATGCGTTTGAAGTTCTTTCATTTTGGTGTGGCTAGACGGTGTTGTGGGAACGTGACGGTTGTGGAGTATTAAATATAAGACGAGGAGTTGTGTGTCTAACACACCGAATTGCGCGCAGTATGAAGGTAAGTTGCACCGTTAGCATTTGATATAACGCTAACAGGGCCGGGTCACGGTTGGCGAGAACAGGTTTATGAGGGCGGGTGTTCATGAAACGCTGAAATACTGAAAGCGAGCAAACTGAAGGCGGCGACCTCTTGCACTGATATGAAAAGGATTTTGAAATCAGTTACCGCAGTCACTTGCTAATACACGTTATTTTGATTTCCTTCAAGAATTTTTTCTATTACAAGTTGATTTATCTGCTCTTATATTCATCATTCAACATATAACATCTCATGGCAAAACCGATAAGATAGTTTCCATGTATTTCTTAGAAACAATCTGGATCTCGTTGTAGAAACAGGAGAAAAAGAAAAGGAGTCATATGAGTCGTTTCTGGTGCAGTATAGATATTTTTTCATAAGTAACTAGCAGTTAAATAACAATGATAAAGCCCGTATTAAATAAAATTTGACTTAAGTTTTGGGTTTATTCAACAATTAACTGTAAGTTTCCAAAGATTCCTGTTCACAAGGAATTGTGGCAAATACAGTACAAATTATGATGTTGATATCTCTTCGATATCCCTTTGATATCTCTTCGATATCCCTTGATCTCTCTTCGATATCCCTTCGATATCTCTTCAATATCCCTTCGATATCTCTTCGATATCCCTTCGATATCTCTTCGATATCCCTTCGATATCTCTTCGATATCCCTTCGATATCTCTTCGATATCCCTTCGATATCTCTTCGATATCCCTTCGATATCTCTTCGATATCCCTTCGATCTCTCTTCGATATCCCTTCGATATCTCTTCGATATCCCTTCGATATCTCTTCGATATCCCTTCGATATCTCTTCGATATCCCTTCGATATCTCTTCGATATCCTTCGATTTTTATTATTTATATTTTTTTCCTGGAACAGGCACCCTTGGAAACGATTTGACTGGAGTATTTTGCCATAGTATACAGAGTGTTTTCTTATCCGCTTATTCGAGGTAACCTAGAAAAAGGCCTTGGGGGATGTGTTGAGGGGGGTCATATAGAATCATTATTTGCTAAAATTTTCTGGGAGGAAGAAAGTTGATCGAAATTTGTCGCACGATGTTATCAATTGAAAATTAGAAATTAAGATTTCACAATCCAAAAGATTCTTATTGTAGATAAACCAACAAACAGCTGACCACATATGAGCCTGGCGAATGTAAGGTCACTGCCGCCGAAGCCGACACGCCTAGGTGAAGGGAGACCGATATGTTGCCGGCGGTGTTGAAGTGTCACCAGTTGCACCACAACTGTGGTGGAGTGTGGTCGATTTTCTTGCGATGAGCAGGGACGGACTCTTTTTCTTAATTAATTTTCTAAAGTTAGATCATATGTTGTTTGACAAAACGTGCTTATTAAGTCCTTGGGCATATGTTCCTTCAAGGTTAGCTGTTTTTTCTGAAACCCTGTATATTTTAACGTGACGAACGTATCATTGACGAACGTATTTAATGATTAATGCACGAGTTGACAAAACAAGTTTCCTACATCAAATAAATTGTAGCTACAAATCTTATCTCAACAGCACAAATAGTAGATACGTGCAGACATTAGATCTAACGGCCATGTTTGAAACCGTAAACTTTTAACTGTTTTCCACTTTTAGCCTTTAACAAGTCTCGTAACACCGTTATCAGTAACGGACCACTGTCAAATTAACCAACCCTTCAGCCGGTATAGTAGACATTTCTGGCCAAACAACATGGGACAAATTCTGGTCGGACATTCGTAAGTAATTTTCAGATGGCCATTTCGAAACTATTCGCGGGTAGATTAAAGATCGCATTTATATTCGTTGGTCGGTCTTAACTGCAAATAGAACGGCGTCTGGTCGCACATTTCTTTTTTTACGAGTTGGGGGCACTGAAAGTACTGGCGCTCATAAACAGTCCAACTTTATTAGTAGGGCGGCGTTTGTGGACCACGGCGCCAAACGCGCCCGCGGCCAACAACAAGCACGTCGGCAATTGCTTTTTTTAATGGCACCCAGCGAGTTTTCCGTGGATAGCTGTGAAGGCTGGATCATTAATGGGCAATTTAGCTGCATCTTACTAAATGATAGGTGATTTGGTGACTGGGTAAACTAAAAGTGTAAAGTGGGGTTGACAGTTATTTTCAATGAATGAATATTTTTTCTGCACCGAATTTGGTGGTAATGTTGGTCTAAAGGAGCTCCTACACGCAGTGCCAACGTCTCGCCAACGTTGGTGATGTGACACGCTGCGCGTAGTGCGCGCAGTCACTTCACAGTGTATCGTAGAAGGCCGTAGAGAATTAAAAATGAATATTGAAGACGATATCATTGCTGTTGCCGCAGCTCCCATTATTTTAAGCAGTGCATTGTTGCTTAGAATTAAAAAAGGGACCCTCGAGAGAGGACACTGTTTAATAAGGTTAAATATTAAACATTTCTTCATGTTTTTCAGTCATTATTTATACAGTACGTTCGAAAATATTAAATACATTAAGGAATACAAATATACAGCAATACAGGAAACAAAATTATTTAGCGTTTTATATTTGCCACGTGACATCGAAAAAAGTCTCCCTTTTTATTTTCTTTATGTTTCAAGGAACAAATGCGGAATAAGATGGGATAAGATCTGATACCATACACTGAGTGGTCTATATTTTTATGCAGGGCGCTGTTAATTTGTGTCGTTTCTTTATATAAATATTTCATTTCAGGCAAATCGATGAATTCATAATTTTGATTTAGAATATAATTTATATAATAAAACTGAAATTATTTATAATAAGATACAAAGAAATATTGAGAACCCTTACATACATGGAGTTTTAATTATATATATATTAGAACTCCGTGTATGTATATGATGTAGGTATATTTATTATCAACCCGGTATTTTTAGTAACAGATATACTTTTTGATATTTTTCTGATAATCAAAATAAAGAAAAGCATCCAGTATAGTTTTTAAATTTTGTTGAATACATTAAATACATCAGATTATTTAAATTTGCCGCTTAAAACTAATCTATAAATTGTTAATTAATAAATAGTTAATTGTTGTTAATTATATAAATGCAACTTTGTTTGATTGTAGTCAAGATTGTAGGGAAGAGGGTTGACCGCAGTCCTTGGACCCCTATACCGTATGACTCCCCATCGTGTGTGATTCATTTCCCGCTTCCCTCCAACCACCTCCCTCACCTTTCCCACCCCACCCTAGCGAATAAGGTTGACCGCAATCCCAAAACCTAAACACCGTATGAGTCCCCAATGTGTGCGAATTCATTTTTAAAATTTTAAAGATGACGTCATTTCCGGAAAACCCGGAAGTCATACTAACCTCTTGACCATCCCATAAATTCTATCTATTAACACAACGTTCATTCCTTCAGCGTCATAAACACAAAAAAATAAACAAACGTACCTATGCCGTGGGTCACCCGTTATAACGCCTTCAATATTGTCTTCAGAATATTATTTTATTGCTTGTTAATTTATTGTAACTGTAAGGTTAATATAATGCTTAAAAGAACCATAATTATTGTGAATAAATTTCCAAATATTAAAAAAAGTTTTCATGTTTTTACATCTGGGTGATCAAGCATTTGGGCAAATAATAAATCATCATTGTCCTTAAAGTACGTACAAACATAAATAATGCAGTATATATGATAAAACATAGATAAATAACTAAACTTTTCATCGGTACTACGTACAATGCTAAAACAGAATGAAATAAAGCGGACAAGGTCGACCTATTGGCGATGTGCATTGGCATAGTTTGGTGTCGCTACGCGAAGCACTCCGATGGCCAATATGGCCTCCGTTGGCACTGCGTGTGGGAGCACCTTAATGAAAATATACAATATTACTGGCCAAAAAAGTTTTCACCATGTGTTAGGAGTTGTAAAAATACTCGCAAGGATTAATAACGGCAGATATGAATTTTTGGAATGAGAATATAGTTTCATAATGCAAGGCTATGCTAGAACAGATACTAATTTAGATATAAAAATAAATTTGTAAATTTACAACTTTAAAAAATTAATTTTCAGTTCTCTAGGGACACCAGGAAAATGTTCAGGATTTCATATAAAAGTAAGCAGTATACAGAGTTAAAAATGATTGAATTTTGAAATTTTATCTCACATTCACCAAAAGTCACAAGTCACCAAAAATTCAGTAGAGACCCTCAATCGTATTTTTTAATCATATTTCAGAAGAGAAACTAGGACCTTCAACCGCTAAGCGTCGCCGACTTAATAAAAAAAACAAAAATTACATAATACATTAAGTATTATTGAATTCTTGGTGAAGGCAGAAAAATAGAAAATTTTGAGTTATTTGCGATTTTCGTTGAGAAGCCATATCCGTGGGAAGTAGCAAAGTTGAAATTCGGATTCAGCTCCCCAAAAACCATATAGAATGATAGAAAAACAAAACACTTATATTTTTTCCTGGCCAAAACACCATGTAAAATGGACCAAAGTTATGAATATTATTGAAAATAAATTTACAAATATCTCGCTTATTCGAACTAATCTAGAAAAGCGCCTTTGTGGAAATGTTCAGGGGGTCATAGGGAATCATTATTAGCGAGAATTTTCCGGAAGGAAATTTTTTGTTGCCGGTTTATACGGACATTTGCAACCGCATTCGGACTACAGGTTATTTGACCAAAATTGCTTCTCTGTCCTTGAGAGATATGCTCCTTCAAGGTTAGGCGTTATTTCTGAACCACCCTGTACGTATATTGATATTTAGAAGTCGACTTGTTCGAGGATTTAACATATTACTTAAAACACTTACCTCTTAATGTAACTAGAAGAAGCAGAGTAGACGCTACCATTCGTATCATGGCTCTAGTTGATGATGTGCACTATAAAAGTTTCACAAACGGATCACACCACGAGAATCTACGAAATGTCCACCTGAAACAAAGAAATAAACAACTTAGAATGCTTTTACTGTCAATTAAAAAGAAATAAACAGTGTGTCATACGGGTCATTATAAATGACCCGTATAAGACACTTCAACAGCTTGAATTTCTTAAATATTAAATTTGTTTAATAAGTCCTCGAGTAAGTTTTGACCTGTCTGCTTTGACATTAACACAGCAAGGGTCTTTTTTTTTCAAGGCGAAAAAATATCCAAAGACAATTATAATTTGGCACTTCTGAAACGAACGTCCTTAATTGATTTTTGTTTCCATTTCAGCCACCCCGTCCTGCCTTGTGACCTGTAAGTCCGAACAGTCACAGTAGATCGCAGTAACCGTACTTCTTCGCGCCTTTTGTATCGAATTAACTAATTTCGACGTTCCCTCCGCTCTAATTCGTTTAGCACCCAATTAAACGACGGCGAAATTTAAATACACTAGAATAAAACGCCCCTCCCAACCCCTGTTACCCCCACTTCGAAGTATTCCAATTATTCCGGCACCTGGATTCAACGTTTTGCTGTTGCTACACAGAAGTAACACATTTTTTTTAAATCTTAAATTCAGTTCGTTTTTTGTTAGCTTTTATAATTTTTTGTTGCTTGTTTCAGGTCAGGATTCAGGCCAGGACTTAACGCCGGCTATTCCATGACCTGAATTCCACGTTCTTGTAAAAAGTTTCTGGTGATGCCGGCGGTATGTGACTTTGTCCTGCATTAGGATGAAATTTTGACTGACGCACATTGGGGTATTTGACCCAAAACGCTGGCAATAAATCAAATTTCTGAATTGTTAAATTCCAAAAAGTAAACCAGTTTCTGGGATAGGTAAAGGACCGATGTATTAAAAGGCGGCAATATTTTTTCACCTGAGCCCTGCTCCACGTGTCCTTGTCTGCCAAAAGTTGGAGTTTACTATGGCTAAACATAGATGCACATAAGTTGACGCTCTTGAAAACGGTTGTAATTTTGTGTGATAAGGAAAAATGTGACTTTTTTATTATACCTTCTTTAGAACCAATTATAAACTTTCATTCGACATTGTTTTTATTAAAATTTACCCACAATTTTGTTAATTGCAGGGCCGTGAACATTCGGTATTTTAAAAAAACAGTTTTATGCGGAATTGGAGTGTTTTAGTTTAGTGTTTAGCTTAATTAAGCTCTTGAAAGTGGTTCAAATTAGAGTACACATATATGACATTACAACTACTGCAAAATCTGCTGCGGATAGGTGCGGATGCGGTTTTTGTGATTTTATTTCTATCACGTTGTAAAGGAAAATCCAAAAATTGATGTACGGGCTTATATGTAATTTGATGCAATTCCTTGAAACCGTGATAGTAGAGGTAATTTAGAACATATTTGACTATATTTGGCTATATACAAATGATTACGGTTATCAAGATATTGACAATTTTATGTTCAATGCATCTTGTCTATATTAAGTAAACGCAATTGAACGATTTTGAATCGGTGTTTCACCTGCCAAAAAATCGATTCTTAATTGCTTATGGAAAAAATGGAGAACGCATTTCAGTCGCGCGGAGCGCGACGTTCGCCCTAAATAGACAATTCTACGTTGCGTGAGTTTTCGAAATCGACGAAAAACGGCCTCTGGGGCGTTTTTGCTTCAAAATTTTCCGAAACCCGAGCGATTTTGGTGAAAGAGCCTCAACATTCCAACAGCTGTTTATGTCGCGTCGTCATGGCTGCGAGCTAGAAACGTCAAAAACGCAACCACCATAACCTAATCATAACATAACCTATTCACATTGCAGTGGGTATCTACAGAGTTAAGCAATTTGATACAAGCATAATTGGAATGATATGGTAAAATGTGACAAATAGCGAATGTCACCGCGCAGTTAATCTGCTACGAAAACACAGTAAGTAAATTAATAGAGATCATTAGCTTTTCGTTTAAATTTGGTCGCTTACTTTACCTCTAATTGATTACAGTTTGAGACATAGCTTAGATGGCACCAATGTAACACCAGTCGGGTCTGCGGACAGCGCCAATGTCAAGAACCACCACCTTTTACCTAACGTCCTAACCTAATATTTTGATGGTGAAATTTCACAAACAACCGCACGCATAGCATAAGGTGAGTTTATTACAGATTATTTGTAGAACACATTTACTTATTTATTAATACTTTCAGGATGTTAACAAATTTTTGTACAGTAACTAATTTGTACATATTTAGCCCCACATACAAAAGATCTTAAAGGTCAAAGTATATCGAAAGACACAGATGGCAAATAAGGTATACCGCATATAACTCAGTTCTCATACCATAGCCCCTACAAACTACGAGAAGGCAGAAGTTAAAATAGTGTGTGAATTGACAGAGCGCAAGAGAGAAGCCTAGAACGTGAACATCAACTCATTATGCCAGAAATAAGGATGACTCCAGAGAAAATAAACAAGAATTGTTCCTATAATCAAACATTTAGTAGAAGAATTTGAAGGAATGAAACTATTTATTGTTATTTTGAGGTTAGATTAATTTTTGTATATTTAGTTGAATTTGTTGTAATTTGATTTTTGCAGGTAACATCTACGATCTGAAAAATAGCCTGGAGGAACAATCTAATTATGGTTTAAAGAAAGTTATATCAACATTGGTGATTAGGATTATTAAAGTAGACTTATGGCATTAGTCAATCGTAAGTCTCGGTCACCCGTAATGTGATTTTCAATTTCATATACATACCAATCATATTACAAGGAATACAACTTCCAATCAAGGTCTGTATTACTATAACTGTGTTACTATAACCATAAATGAAGACAAACTTTGGATTTAGTTGGAATGTATTTACTTCAACCCGTGTTTGCACACGGCCAGCTAAATGTGGCATTTTCTACGACTAAAAGGTGGGATTCTATGTACGTGGTAAATTGACAAAACGTTTTCTCAAGGGCGATTATGTAAAAAGAGTCTATTCAAATTGACAGGTACATGTTACGAAGAAATATTTAAATTTGTAAATATTTTTTTACTTATTTTATTGTTTTCTGGAATATATACATATGTAGGTATACAATGATGTGCAATCGTTCTACAAATATATATTATATGCACAGTCTCTGTAAAGGAACTAATTTAATTTTTAGCCTCTATCATATGTTTTACATACATATTTATCATTGCTTATTTGTTATTTAAAAATACTAATGTTATTATACATGCATTACATATTCTGCAATATATCTACAATGTTATTAATCTACAATACCAATCTGTAAGTGACCAACCAAGCAGTAGAGTGTATAAAAGGAACTTTTTGGAGAATCAAAGTTTTAAGTTGATTTATGTTGTCTCTATGAACCCACATAACATCAACAAGATTGACACAATTAAGAACAAATAGGTCTCCCACAAGAAGCCTAAAGTTAATTTTTTTTTCAATTTTTTTTTGTGGTAAGGGTAGAGAATTTTTTTAGGTTGAAAATTTTTAACTATATACATATTGTGAAATAATAGTATAAAAATGTTACTCTACTGCAAGATTTAGGTCAACAAACATCTTTAATAAGATCTAAAAGATAAAAAATAAATCAAAAATATTATTTTTCAATAAAGCTCTCCATATAAGTAATCTACACTTAGTTGCTGGACCAACAACATGGTGGACCATTATATAAAAAATAACCTTAATGTTAAATTTGACAAATATACAATTGACATTACATAAGTTGATAAAAAGTTGTCTCTATGGACCCATGTATACCACCAACAAATTTTGCCCAATTGAGAGGAATCTAGGTCTTCAGCAAGGGGTCTAATTTTTTTTTTACATTTTTATTGAGATCATGTTTGTCACTTGGAAAAAAGACAATACCAACATGTTACGAAGAAATATTTAAGTTTGTATATATTCCATTTTTACTTATTTTATTGTTTTCTGTAATATATACATATTTATACAATTATGTAATTGTTGTACAAATATATATTATATGAACATTCTCTGTAAAGTAACTAATTTAATTTTTAGCCTTAATCAAATGTTTTCCTTACTTATTTCATTATCATTTTACTGGTAATTTTTGCTTTTGTTTGTACAATAATGAAGTTGCAATAAAGTATGATGTCTATAATTTAGTAGAGGTTTGTTTATTTATTTGTTTTACCAGTTATCGTATCAAAGTAACTAAATAGTAAGAGGAAATGGTATTTAAAAGTACTTATTATACATGTATTACAGATTCGCCAAAATATCTTAGTTAGTAATTTACAATATCAATCTGTATAAGTAGTGACCAACCAAGCTGTAGGGTGTATAAAAACAACTTTTTGGAAAATCAGTTTTAAGTTGATTTAAGTTGTCTCTATGAACCCACATATAACATCAACAAGATTTGCCCAATTAAGAAAAAAGTAGGTCTCCCACCAGAGGCCTAATGTTTTTAATTTTTTTCAATTGTTTTTTTGTAGTTAGCTTAAAGTATTTATCAAGTTGAAAATTTTTAACTATAGGTTGTGAAATAATAGTATAAAAATATTACTTTACTGCAAGATTTAGGTCTCCTGCACTTGGCATAAAATTGAGTAGTTTTAACAATTGAAGCTTTTTTGTATTCCATGTAAATTAACTGGGAACAAAATCTAACAATTATATTTTTTTCAAGTAACAAATATTTTTAATATGATCTAAAAGAAAAAAAAATAAGTCAAAAATATTTTTTTTTGCAATAAAGTAGATTGAGTAGATTGTAGTTGCTGGGCCTAAAACAAATAATATAAAAATAACAGTGTTAAATTTTAAAAATATACAATCGACATTATATAAGTTGATAAAAAGTTGTCTCTATGGACCCATGTATACCACCAACATATTTTACCCAATTGAAAGCAATCTGGGTCTTCCGCAAGGGGTCTAAATTTTTTTTACATTTTTATTAAAATCATTTTTGCCACTTGAAAAAAAAAACAATTGTTAGTTTTGTCGTTGCAATTTGTATTGATTATGAAAACAATGCTGCGTTTACCGTATATATACGGTTTCCGTATTTAACCAATAAATTGGTTTAGACTGGGATTAAATTAATGTTCCCTAGAAAAGGACGTAATGTTTTAACTTTCAGTTCGTTCCCCAATTTGGAGCCATCTGTCGGAGTATCATTAAACTACTAAAATTACATCAATGAATTATTTACAATAAAAATTAAGATGCATTTCACAGGGACAAAACAGGTTGTCCACTGTCCAACTAATAATATTACATTAATTACGTGCAGAAGGAAAGACAAACCATGTGCCACCAAGCTTTACGTGCAAATCACAAGATGGCGCCTCCTATTCAAATAGAATTTATTTCATATAAAGTATTAATTTGACAAAACAAACATAAAAATACGCTGTGATACAATTTTATTTGAAGGATCACCGATGAAGATGGTTTTTGTTGCCATTCAGTATCATATGCAGTTTCAAAACAAACATTTTGCGGGTTAAATCTGCCAGTTTCTACTACGCACCCACCTGCGCATCGTTACGTTAAGGAATTCTTAATTTATCTGTATAAACGGCGAAATATTTTCCTACTGTTAAATTTCGGTTAATTTGCGCTACGGAATGTTGACTAAACCCACCATAAGCTAAATTTGTTAAAATTACTAAATTGTATGCAATTTAAGTACGCTGCATTAGAATACTATATTTTTTATACTTTTGTTTCACACCATACGTATTGTTAAAATTAATCAACTTGAAAAGAAAAAGCAACCTTCAAAAAGAAAATCAATATTTTTTTAATTAAGTCATTTTTGTTGTATATATGAGTCCATAGAAACAACTTTATATCAACTTAAAAGTTTGATTTTGCAAAAAAAGGTCTATCGATTCCTGCGATGTACCGATTCACTGATCTACCCAATAGGCGGTCTACAGGTCCACTAGTCTATATTAAGTAAACGCAATTGAACGATTTTAAATCGGTGTTTCACCCGCCAGAAAGTCCATTCTTAATTGCTTATGGAAAAAATGGGGAAGGAATTTCAGTCGCGCGGAGCGCGACTGTCCCCCCGCATGGACCATTCTACGTTGCGTGAGTTTTCGAAATCGACGAAAAACGACCTCTCGGGCGTTTTTGCTTCAAAATTTTCCGAAACGCGAGCGATTTTGGTGAAAGGACCTCAACATTTCAGTAGCTGTTTATTCCGCGTCGTCATGGCTGCGAGCTAGAAACGTCAAAAACGCAACCACCATAACCTCATCATAACATAACCTATTCACTTCACATTGCAGTGGGTATCTACAGAGTTAAGCAATTTGATACAAGCATAATTGGAATGATATGGTAAAATTTGACAAATAGCGAATGTCACCGCGCAGTTAATCTGCTACGAAAACACAGTAAGTAAATTAATAGAGATCATTAGCTTTTCGTTTAAATTTGGTCGCTTACTTTACCTCTAATTGATTACAGTTTGAGACATAGCTTAGATGGCACCAATGTAACACCAGTCAGGTCTGCGGACAGCGCCAATGTCAAGAACCACCACCTATTACCTAACGTCCTAACCTAATATTTTGATGGTGAAATTTCACAAACAACCGCACGCATAGCATAAGGTGAGTTTATTACAGATTATTTGTAGAACACATTTACTTATTTATTAATAATTTCAGGATGTTAACAAATTGTTGTACAGTAACTAATTTGTACATATTTATCCCCACATACAAAAGATCTTCCAGGTCAAAGTATATCGAAAGACACAGATGGCATATAAGGTATACCGCATATAACTCAGTTCTCATACCACAGCCCCTACAAACTACGAGAAAGCAGAAGTTAGAATAGTGTGTGAATTGACAGAGCGCAAGAGAGAAGCCTAGAACGTGAACATCAGCTCATTATGCCAGAAATAAGGATGACTCCAGAGAAAATAAACAAGAATTGTCCCTCTAATCAAACATTTAGTAGAAGAATTTGAAGGAATGAAACTATTTATTGTTATTTTGAGGTTAGATTAATTTTTGTATATTTAGTTGAATTTGTTGTAATTTGATTTTTACAGGTAACATCTACGATGTGAAAAATAGCCTGGAGGAACAATCTAATTATGGTTTAAAGAAAGTTATATCAACATTGGTGATTACGATTATTAAAGTAGACTTATGGCATTAGTCAATCGTAAGTCTCGGTCACCCGTAATGTGATTTTCAATTTCATATACATACCAATGATATTACAAAGAATACAACTTCCAATCAAGGTCTGTATTACTATAACTGTGTTACTATAACCATAAATGAGGACAAACTTTGGATTTAGTTGGAATGTATTTACTTCAACCCGTTTTTGCACACGGCCAGCTAAATGTGGCATTTTCTACGACTAAAAGGTGGGATTCTACGTACGTGGTAAATTGACAAAACGTTTTCTCAAGGGCGATTATGGAAAAAGAGTCTATTCAAATTGACAGGTACATGTTACGAAGAAATATTTAAATTTGTAAATACTCCATTTTTTTCTTATTTTATTGTTTTCTGGAATATATACATATGTAGGTATACAATGATGTGCAATCGTTCTACAAATATATATTATATGCACAGTCTCTGTAAAGGAACTAATTTAATTTTTAGCCTCTATCATATGTTTTACATACTTATTTATCATTGCTTATTTGTTATTTAAAAATACTAATGTTATTATACATGCATTACATATTCTGCAATATATCTACAATGTTATTAATCTACAATACCAATCTGTAAGTGACCAACCAAGCAGTAGAGTGTATAAAAGGAACTTTTTGGAGAATCAAAGTTTTAAGTTGATTTATGTTGTCTCTATGAACCCACATAACATCAACAAGATTGACACAATTAAGAACAAATAGGTCTCCCCCAAGAAGCCTAAAGTTAATTTTTTTTTTCAATTTTTTTTTGTGGTAAGGGTAAAGTATTTTTTTATGTTGAAAATTTTTAACTATATACATATTGTGAAATAATAGTATAAAAATATTACTCTACTGCAAGATTTAGGTCAACAAACATCTTTAATAAGATCTAAAAGATAAAAAATAAATCATAAATATTTTTTTTCAATAAAGCTCTCCATATAAGTAATCTACACTTAGTTGCTGGACCAACAACATGGTGGACCATTATATAAAAAATAACCTTAATGTTAAATTTGACAAATATACAATTGACATTACATAAGTTGATAAAAAGTTGTCTCTATGGACCCATGTATACCACCAACAAATTTTGCCCAATTGAAAGGAATCTAGGTCTTCAGCAAGGGGTCTAAATTTTTTTTTACATTTTTATAGAGATCATGTTTGTCACTTGGAAAAAAAACAATACCAACATGTTACAAAGAAATATTTAAGTTTGTAAATATTCCATTTTTACTTATTTTATTGTTTTCTGTAATATATACATATTTATACAATTATGTAATTGTTGTACAAATATATATTATATGAACATTCTCTGTAAAGTAACTAATTTAATTTTTAGCCTTAATCAAATGTTTTCCTTACTTATTTTATTATCATTTTACTGGTAATTTTTGCTTTTGTTTGTACAATAATGAAGTTGCAATAAAGTATGTCTATAATTTAGTAGAGGTTTGTTTATTTATTTGTTTTACCAGTTATCGTATCAAAGTAACTAAATAGTAAGAGGAAATGGCATTTAAAAGTACTTATTATACATGTATCACAGATTCGCCAAAATATCTACAATGTTAGTAATCTACAATATCAATCTGTATAAGTAGTGACCAACCAAGCTGTAGGGTGTATAAAAACAACTTTTTGGAAAATCAGTTTTAAGTTGATTTAAGTTGTCTCTATGAACCCACATATAACATCAACAAGATTGGCCCAATTAAGAAAAAAAGTAGGTCTCCCACCAGAGGCCTAATGTTTTTAATTTTTTTCAATTGTTTTTTTTCGTAGTTAGCTTAAAGTAATTATCAAGTTGAAAATTTTTAACTATAGGTTGTGAAATAATAGTATAAAAATATTACTTTACTGCAAGATTTAGGTCTCCCGCACTTGGCATAAAATTGAGTAGTTTTAACAATTGAAGCTTTTTTTGTATTCCATGTAAATTAACTGGGAACAAAATCTAACAATTATATTTTTTCAAGTAACAAATATCTTTAATATGATCTAAAAGAAAAAAAATAAGTCAAAAATATTTTTTTTGCAAGTTATATAGAAGAGTAGATTGTAGTTGCTGGGCCTAAAACAAATAATATAAAAATAACAGTGTTAAATTTTAAAAATATACAATCGACATTATATAAGTTGATAAAAAGTTGTCTCTATGGACCCATGTATACCACCAACAAATTTTGCCCAATTGAAAGCAATCTGGGTCTTCCGCAAGGGTTTAGACAGCACTGGGATTAAATTAATGTTCCCTAGAAAAGGACGTAATGTTTTAACTTTCAGTTCGTTCCCCAATTTGGAGCCATCTGTCGGAGTATCATTAAACTACTAAAATTACATCAATGAATTATTTACAATAAAAATTAAGATGCATTTCACAGGGACAAAACAGGTTGTCCACTGTCCAACTAATAATATTACATTAATTACGTGCAGAAGGAAAGACAAACCATGTGCCACCAAGCTTTACGTGCAAATCACAAGATGGCGCCTCCTATTCAAATAGAATTTATTTCATATAAAATATATAATTTGACAAAACAAACATAAAAATACGCTGTGATACAATTTTATTTGAAGGATCACCGATGAAGATGGTTTTTGTTGCCATTCAGTATCATATGCAGTTTCAAAACAAACATTTTGCGGGTTAAATCTGACAGTTTCTACTACGCACCCACCTGCGCATCGTTACGTTAATGAATTCTTAATTTATCTGTATAAACGGCGAAATATTTTCCTACTGTTAAATTTCGGTTAATTTGCGCTACGGAATGTTGACTAAACCCACCATAAGCTAAATTGGTTAAAATTACTAAATTTTATGCAATTTAAGTACGTTGCATTAGAATACTATATTTTTTATACTTTTGTTTCACACCATACGTATTGTTAAAATTATTCAACTTGAAAAGAAAAAGCAACCTTCAAAAAGAAAATCAATATTTTTTTAATTAAGCCATTTTTGTTGTATATATGAGTCCATAGAAACAACTTTATATCAACTTAAAAGTTTGATTTTGCAAAAAAAAGTCTTTTGTTTCAAGACAGCCAGTGTATATGCGGTCTATCGATTCCTGCGATGTACCGATTCACTGATCTACCCAATAGGTGGTCTACAGGTCCACTAGTCTATATTAAGTAAACGCAATTGAACGATTTTAAATCGGTGTTTCACCTGCCAAAAGTCCATTCTTAATTGCTTATGGAAAAAATGGGGAACGCATTTCAGTCGCGCGGAGCGCGACTGTCCCCCTAAATGGACCATTCTACGTTGCGTGAGTTTTCGAAATCGACGAAAAACGACCTCTCGGGCGTTTTTGGTTCAAAATTTTCCGAAACGCGAGCGATTTTGGTGAAAGGACCTCAACATTTCAGTAGCTGTTTATTCCGCGTCGTCATGGCTGCGAGCTAGAAACGTCAAAAACGCAACCATAACCTATTCACATTGGTATGTACAAAGCTAAGCGATTTCATTATCTGCGGGGGCCTAAAGCACAAACTCCGTAGTCCGTACCCACAAATAATCTTTGACAAACCTATAACCATGTTGTACCTATAATAATAATTATTAATTCGTGATTATTTGCCTTTGCGTTAATATTTGTTCGAAGAATGTGTATCGATCCAATGAATGTTATTTGTGAAAAGTTCGCGTCTCAAACCCAACGTGAAAGCACCGCTCAGAACCTATTTTAACCGAATACGAATACAACTCTTGAGAGGTTACATATTAGATGGCACCACAAGATATTTCTGCTACTAGCGCCCCTAGCGGGCGTGAAATATCGTTATATAACCTATAATTATACATAAGTTTGGATGAACACATGGAGGAAGGGATGAACACTATACAAAATTTAGCTGCAAGACCAAGAAGTAGTAGAAGATCAATAGGGTGTGGAATTGATAGAGGCGCCTGAAAAAAGCCTCCAATGGCTCGGAATATGGTCCCCAGCAAAATTTTGTTGCAAAGGCTGATCATCCACTTCAAACTACTTTGAACTGCCCGTGGTTCTTTCTAATGGTTTCTCCAGATTAAACTAAAATACAGTAAGAGAATTACATGGAATTCATCAATTTGTTGGCAACATTGAGGTTAGTTTTGAGTTTAGAATGCGTAGCTTTTGTTAATTTAATATTTTTGCAGGTAACGTGGTATGATGAAAAGAGTACACACGCAGTGGAAATGGTTCAAGGTCTTTCCGAATAACAGCAACTTGCTTTGCGTAGACAAGCTACCATAACAAAGTGGCAAACAATTATTTATTTAAGAAAAAACTTGACCCAAAAGATATTGGGCGTACTAAGGGAGTACCGGAGAGACCAAGGGCCGCCGCAGTCGATAATAATCATTGTTGACAGTAAAGGGATATATTTTGCCTACCTGTACTTTAGATTTGGCTATGACGCAAGGTTACTAAAAATAGATAGGTCTGTCTGGTAACTTATAGCATACGTCACTCAGTTTACCACATGAAGTTAACTGGTATGGAATTTAATGTTTACGTGAGCGTATAAAAAAATACTAATAATTTTAGTTCATTGTTTTCTGAATGATTTATTGGAGATGGGTGATAAAGCCCTCTAAGCTGCAAGCCTTCTAATACCTATGAATTCAAATAAATTTGAATGGGCATATCAAGTGGTATGCAAATTTTGATATGACGTTAAATTTTTGTAAATATGTAATAATTTAGTTCATGTGGTCACGGCAACCAAATGCATTTTTGTCAGTGAGGTGCAGGCGATAAATCTTAAACAATTAAATGGGTTAAATCATCTCAAGATTAGATAATATTAATTTTAGGTATTAGTTTTGGGTATTATATACCTATTGTATTATTACTAGATCTATCATTAAGATTTCTATCAATTTCATTTGTTAACTAAATTGAAAATTATGCATTGAATCCAACTTTGTTCTAAAATTCAAATATGAATATTGTGTTGTAAATAATACTATTTAGTTATAAAATAATTAATTAGGGTCCTTCAATGATTACTTTAAATGTTGATACTTATTCTTGAGTTTTTGGTTTATAGTAGACATAAATAAATTTTAAATTAAATATTTTCACATTATTTTATTATGTGCTGTTGCTTGACGAGGGTACTCTAACATACTTTCCGTTTCTTTTACGAAGGAGGAAAGGTAGACACTGGTATACAAATTTAACATTTTATGTTTTATTTTTATTTAAAAATTGAGCATCTGGCTGTATAGTTTTTGTCCAATATCAAAACAAAAACCAGAACTATAAAGTATCAAAAATTTTATGCTATTGCAGCGTTTAGGTCTTCCGCACTTCATAAAATTGAGTAATTTGAACAAATTTAGCTTATTTTTGTAGTTCATTTAAGTCAAGGTTCACGGTATTGGGAAAAATAAATCTAACATTTTTTCTTCAAATGACAAGCATCTTTCATATGAACTGAAAGAAAAAAAATAACAAATCTTTTAATAATTTTTTCAATAATGTTATCTATATACGGTATACTGTAGTTGCTTGGCCAACCACATGCGTTTATATAAAAAAGCAGTGCACTGTTGCCAGATTGGGGGATTTTGTCTCACATTTGGGCGGTTTCCCTCCAAAAATAGTATCTTTACCTTAGGGATAAAGGAAAGTTTTGAGGGTAAACTAAAGATTGTAGTTGTTAGGCTGACACATGGGACAAATGTTTATCACAATTTATTTTGACGACAAACTCGCCAAATAGTGAGAAATTGGTACCTCATGGCAGGTTACGTACCCAATTTTCAACATTTATTAAGCCTAATTTTATTGGGGGTGGCAACTGTGTTTTTTTGAGACATCCTTCTACATATGCTGTCAATTGATTCCTGCGATCTACCCAATTAACTGATCTACCTAAATAGGCGGTCTACAGGTCCACTAGTATATTGTAAATGCCGTTATGTAGGTATATTTTTCCGATTTGGATCATGTATAGCAAACAACCCCGATGACCTAGACTCTTAAAAATTATCCGAAAAAACCTTAAACTTTGTAGGTACTTGTATGTGAATTTCTTGGAAATTTGATGCTTGAAGCGAATCGGATTTATATTCAGGGCAAGAAAATACATCGAAAGCACCTACTCGTATACACAGTTCTCTGCATTAAAATGGATTATTGTTGAGGAGAGACAATAGTAAGCTTGTGTATAGAAACTGGTTAGGCGTTTTCGATAAATGTGTTTATACGGAATGCGAATCTGGGTTCAAAACATGCGTATTAGGGTCATACCACTAAAAAAAACGACCGTTTCACCTTGAAGGATGATCATTTCGAAAGTTTTCATGGAAACAATAAGTATAAGTATCAGACAATTTTGAAATAATACTAAAAATAATAGTTTTTATAGTGATAAATATGGTTAAATAGGTTCTTAACTGCCTCTACTATCACGTCTTCAAAAAATGCATCTAATGGAAAATAGCACGAATAGCGCATGTACAGTTTCAATACACAATATCGACTAGTGTAAACTTTCATTTTCTTCCTCTACCACTGGTCTTAAAAATAAAACATTTTTCATGATTTTCTTTCACGAGCAACTTGAACATCACTAGATGTCTAGTCAATACAACTAGTCAATACAAATCACTAGATGCCTCATTTTACTTCAAATGACGTTTCTGATCAACGAAAATTGACAACTGAATTCGTTTGTCATCTTCAGTAGACTTTTATACGTTAAGTCAAAGAGACTACTTGACGTTTTTTCCGTTTTATTCTAGGCTATTAATTTACATTGTTGAGTATAACTTACAAACTTAAATAATAGGCAATTAAAAATCAAATTGTCGACAAAGTTGACGAACATACAAATGATGAATATAAAAATGCACGTTGCAATAATACATTTTTTTTTAATTGTCACATGGTTGTGCTTCTACGCAACATGAAAAACAATTAAAACGTTCTATCAAATATGATAAAAAAAACACGAACGCTACACGAGTAATTGTTTTTCGAAATGTGCAAAGGCAGTGCAGTACACACATAAATACTGCAAACGTAATGAACTTTTTCAGCTGGATGTTTCATTTAATTTCAGAGGATATATAGTACAATGAGCAGGTGTGTGTATGCTGCGTTTTATATTAAAACAATATCGAACGGTAAAAACAATAAAAAAAACGCGAGGCAGTGAAAAACGTTGTTGTAGCGGTATGCGTAAACATCGTTTATTGCTAAAGATTATAATTTATGATTGTGTCGTGTTGTTGTTGTGTTTTTTCTGCCTTCTATTATGGACCAATCGACAATTTATAGGCAAACAAAAAATTGCAGCGGAAATTTTGCCCTGAAAAATTGAAACGCGGGGAAATTAAGTAAACAAAGTTTGCCCATGTATCCGGTGTTTTAACGAGGGCAAATATTTATGGCATATCTAGAATACATGCGATGAAGTACGCCGTTTTGTTTAGTTTTGATTTCAGCTACTGAAAAATTAAAAAGGACGGTTGGTTTTAATTGGAAAGGGCAACACAGCGCTTATTTCTTTTGTATGAGTATTTTTTGGATACCTGCACAAAAAGAAAGCTCGTAGAAAACCGTCTAAACCTTGGTTTAAGCGTGACTACCACGATTAATTGTCTAAAATTTTAGATATAAATGCTAGAAATTCCAGAATTAATTTTAATAAGACCATAGATTTGATTTAATTGTTGATCAGAACAAACATAACCAGTAAGTACACTAGAAACGACTCAGTGATCGATTTTTGCATATTTACCCCATCAATTTTTTTTTGTGAATGTAATTAAAATAGTTGCTATATAGGCGGAAAATAGTGAAAAAAATCTCGGCCATATAGGGGGATCTTTTAAGTGGATTGAAACATATATTTGGCGTGAAAATTCTGAAATTCTGAGGTTGGTAATATTAAATCTGCAATATACGAAAAATAGTAACAAAAAGTTATGTTACAACACTATTTTATTTAATGCTACTGTAGAAAAAGAATTGCATTATAATTTTTAACTAATTTCTAAAGCGATTTAACATGAATGATATAAATTTCGTGCAGCTACGTCAATCGTAACGGTAAATGGAAACGTAGCTGGGACAGTGGAAGATTATTTACTATTAGTACGATACGACCAGAACAATTTAATTTCGGAATTTTGAATAGTAGTGCGAGTTAAATATAAATAATGAATTTAGATGTACAATTAATTTTACCCAACAATATTTTACAAACACGGATTCAAACGGATTCACTGATCGCGTAAAAACTTCGTTCGACTGCCTCGTACCAAAACACACAAGCGAGGGAAGCCGAACTGCGCAAAATATTCTTCATGTTTATTTCGGTCTTAAAAATTAACAAATAGTCGAAATGCTTTTAATTTCAAGGGATATGTATCGCAGTAAATAAGGATTATTTGCATGATAACTGCGTTGTCCTGCTAACATTCGTTCCTGAGATATCGGCTTCCATCAAAATCTTGTTCGCAATCTTTATTACATAAAAACGGAAGAAAAGAAAAATGCCAATCTATAGAAGAGACTCTAAATGCAACCTTACCAAAAACTGAAATTTTTGTAGTAAGTGGTTTGAGAAAATAAATCGGAAAGACGAGCGTTAATTTAAAACTGCAAAAATCGGGTACTTTTTTCACTTCACTCGCGATCATGTTTACACCGAGAGGAAAATAATTTGGCAGTCATACAACTTATGTAGAAATGATTCAGGAGTATGACATACTATATTTAAATCAATTCTTTCACTCACCGATTCAATTATAACAATTTGCATATCCGCAATGTACCGGAAGTAGTCATACTCGGTTTCAGAATTTCAAATTAAAACCTAGGTCGTGTGAGATATCATTGGGTAGATATTTTAATAAAACATCTTATCGTTGAAAAGTAATCTTAGAGATACTTTTTACAAAATAAACCATTTTAAGAAGACACATTTTAACATAAGATTTTACAATTTCCAACAAGTTTACACTTTAAAATATCTCGACTTTTGTTCTTTTTCTAGTGTCCAGGAAAGTCCGCATCTAATGGAAATTGTATTTATTATCCATTTCTCAGAAAATTTTATTCTTTATAAAAGTTGGCGGCTTGTATGAAACCAAAACTGCAATAGTCAAATATGTAAATTTCGGTGCCATATACCGAGCGATTCAGAATATATGAATTTGTGATAGGAGTGAAGTACCCTTATTTTCATTATTATCAGTAATAATATAACAAGAGAGTGAGAATAAATATGAAAATGAAAATAATTTGACAGATTGTTTGAAAACTTGTTGCCAGGCAATAGTCACGAGAGCCCGCAGGGCTGGAGTGGCTATTGCCAAATGGCAACAAGTTTGAACAAAATCTGTCAAATTATTTCCTAATTTATGGAACTCTCGAGTTATATTTGACTAGATTATTTTTTGATTCACAAATTTTTACAATAAAAAAGATCAATAAAACTATCATAAAATTATTGAAAAATTTAATTTAATTAATTATTACTTACAATATATGAAAATATCGTTGACGCATTGTGAATATATTAAAAGAATTAACAATTTAAATTAGTACAATGAAAAACGCAATTATTAAAAATATTTCGAGACTCATTATTTATTGAGGATTTGGAATTGCTTGTTATATTAAGTGTTTCCTCCTGCGTATTTTCTCTAAGATTATTTATTATATTTGAATGATGTTCATGGTTCAATTGTAAGTATGGTTTAATCGAACTTGCAGAATTATGACCAGTGACCTTGATTAGTTCTTGTTCTCCTACACCAGCTTTTGAAAGGTTACTTACTGCACTTGATCTGGCAGAATGGTTAGTTATTTTTTTAGTAACTGTGTCTAGACCTACGTTTTCTGCGGATTCTTTCATCCATTTTGAAATGGAATTTATTCCCACAGGAACGTTTTTATACCCAAAAACCATGAGTTTGCCAAGCCGGATTTGGAGTAAGAAACAAGCGTTCGGTTTTAATATTTTCTTTACGTTTACTGATTAGTTTTTCAAAAAGACGAACAGGGCAAATATCTGGGTTATTTATGTTTGGAGTCAACCATTTACTATTAGCGCACCTTTGTGCTCCACCCTGTGCAGTTTTTGTAAAGATGGGATTGTATTCAATGCGGCCAGTATTTAATCTTTTTATGTCGGTTTCTTTTTTAAAATAATGAACTAAACATTTCGTAGCTTCTCCTCCCCTCCAAGCTAGTTCATACGATGCAACGTGAAAAAACTTTCTTTGCAATCCACAAGGTGTATCTTCGTCCCAATAGTTAAAAATTTGCAACAATTCTGTATTAGAAAGTGCCACAGAACTTTGTTTGTGCTTTTCAGGATGTTTTTGTAAAATTTTTCTTTTTGCATCTCTTGCATTCCGAGCATTTCTGAATTCTATATCATGGAAAGGATCAAAGGACCTGTTATACTTATTAAAGTAAAGTTCTTGAACCAATTTTGCCGTTTTATTCCACATTGTCTTTATTACTGCTTCTTTATAATCATTTCCGTCTTTTCTTTTCATGTTATAAGCCCAATCTTTTAAAATCAATGCCAGAGTAGCTGTTGTAGTAGATTGATCCAGAATATAATTTCTTTCTTTGGTGAAGGTCTTAAATTGTCTCCATATAGACTGATTACTTATTAGAGTATTTTTCGAAGTAGTTTCTAAAATCCTTTTTGTAATTTCTGCATTAGAAAAGGTACTAAACCGATGACTTTCACCCATTTCGCGTTGACACAATTAAGTAATTATTTTGACAAGTATCTGACAGTTGCTAGGCAAATAAAAGCTACAGTGATTATTCCCGAGAATAATCACAAGAGATTTATTCCCACTATAATAATGACATAATTGGTTGAAACTTACCCTTGTGGCAAATAAAGAAGCATTTCATTGGTTTTAAGAAACGTCAAAAAATAATCGATAAACTTTATTTGGAAATGTTGTTTAGAAGTAAAAATTATATTCAAATGAGGTCACAGCCACCTATCATGAAATTTTTCTTTTTTGTTTTTTTTTTTTAATTTTTACTTTTATGATAAATATTAGTCAATGTCAGTGATCCTTAAAGGTCAATTTTAATTTATTTTTTAGAAATTTGAATACATTTTTTACATTATTTATTATGTTGGTATGATAACTAATGTTTATTTAGAACTAGCGCAAAATTACTCATGTTCTTGATGCGAAGTTGATATTTCATCCTGTAGATAATAATAGATCATACAATACCTAATACAGGAGCGTGACTTACCTTTAATTCAATTAATATTAATGACTCTAGTTCTCAATAAACATTGGTTATCATACCAAAATAATAAAAATTGTAAAAAAGAGTATTCAAATTCCTGAAAAAATAGAATAAAATGGACCTTTTAGGATCACTGGCATAATATGTCATAAAAGTAAAAATTAAAAAAAAAAAAAACAAAAAAAGAAAAATTTCACGATAGGTAGATGTGACTTCATATTTGAATATAATTTTTACTTCTCAACAGCATATCCAAATAAAGGTTATCGATAATAATAAAAATAAAGGTACTTTACTCTTATCACAAATTCATATATTCTAAATCGCTCGGTATATGGCAGCAAAATTTACATATTTGACTATTGCCGTTTTGGTTTCATACAAGCCGCCAACTTTTATAAAGAATAAAATTTTCTGAGAAATGAATAATAAAAAAATGTTCCATATGATGCGGACTTTCGCGGACACTCTGTATACACAATTCCAGAGTTATCCTAGCCACCCATAAGTTTGTTTGTCGGACCTTTTGCGTATTTACTCAATCTCAGGACAGAAGAGGTCCGATTTTCATTACTTAGCGTTTGATTTTGACCGCAAACTCTGGAGTGCTCTCTGGCACATTTCCAATTCAGCAATTTCATTCCGCATCTCATATAAATATTCCATTTGGACCAAGAAGCAAGCATAGAACGCGCGGGCGAGAATATTGGTAACTGCGACGCGCGTATTTTCAAATTTTCGAGATCAAAGCTGCGAATTTTTCACAAGCGACTGCGCCATTTCGTCGGGAAATGCGCGCCTTTTTGTGCCTGCTAGACGCTCCGCAGACGCTCGAAACATTTTCAATTTGGAAAGTAACTGAGGCGCTGAAAATAACTTACACTGGTATTACGTAAATCAGGTTCTGCTAGCTTATGGCCGTAATGAACAAGTCAAGTTTCGTTAGATGTTGAAAAGCGTTGAAGCTTTAATATTATGAAGATGACTGACTTATATGAAATATAATCAACGGCACATGCATTTCGCTTTTGTAGATTTAAAAAGAGCAATATTGTTGACAAAAATTATTACAAAAAGTGCAAATTTACGGAATTAAAGAATTAGAGAAATGGTTTGAAAACTATTTGACAAAAGTAAAAAAGTTATGATTGGAAAAAATGAGTCAGGTGGATTAAGAGGCTGGTTCAACCTAACTTCAGGACTGTTCTAGTTGGTTCTGGTGGTCCACTATTGGTTTCAGGAATAACATATCAATTATGTATTTTTGCGATTTGACCCAGTAGTTCCACTTTACGTCAATGTACAATTTGAAAAAATTCCAATAAATAAAGAGAAACAATGTCACAACTTTGAAGAATCGGCGTTCTAACCTACAAACAGATATAATCTGAAAATATAGGAAACTTGGGAACACCGCACAAAGAAGTATTCCAATCGAAATTAGGAGATTACATAAAAATTCTACTATTATATCCCACATCAATCAGGTTTGTGCCTAAAGAAGTATACTATTATTTTATTAAAAACCCCATGTCAATTGTTAGGTTAGCTAGCAGAATATGCATACAAACAGTGCTGTTTTACCCATTCAACTGTCAGAGAATTCAAGCTCCAGGTATGGTATGATGCAGAAGCTCATTACGGGTTTTGTAATTGGATTCAAATGACATTACGGGAAATCAAAACCCTTACGTACAATTTTGTTGATCGAAGAGGATTTCTAGACAAGAGATCTGATTACTAATTTTCATAATTTCCATGAACTGACAATAAAATACCCGAGGTATGCTAAAGATTACCGATTTTTTATCAAATTTCTAGGCAATATTACTGGAAGACGTCTTAATTTTCCTGGTAAAAAAAGTGTCGCGAAATCGTAAAATCAAATTTTCAGCCATACTGTGCATTTTTATAATCTGCAAATATGAAAAGTTAAGTCAGGAAATGTGTTTTCTTTATGCCTTTATATCGAAAACTTAATAGGTGATATAAAAAATGAAAAAAAAATAGTTTTTAACATATATTTTGCGTATCTACTACCCATAGCTCGCGGAAGTGCTACGCCTATGACAACATGTCGATCGCGGCACATTTTAAAGATAAAAGGTAGATCTTAAGTAGACAAAAGTTCGCCACCCCTGATCTACATCATTTAGGCAACTGCATCCACATCGTTAATAGAACCACGGTAATTTGAAGATATCGCCAGGCAAACATTTACCGTAGAATGCTTTCGGCACTAACGATGGCCCAATGCACAAACTCAGTTAAATATGCATCATTTCTTCTACTTCGAACGGGTGGATGCCTGCAATAATGAGCACTCTACTAGCAGCACATGAAGTCCTCCATTGGCCTTGCATTTGTTATACCACAGGGAAAATTAAACTGCTCAAACTTGTGCGCGTTTTATCAATGGAAAAACTAGGTACTTATCTAATGTTCGACTGAGTTTAGTTTTAATATTATTTGTCTATACGTGTAAATTATTTAATTGATTATTTAATTGAGAGTATTAGAGAAATGTATTAGAGCAGGGGTTCTCAACCTTTTAGGTTCCGTGTACCACCTAAAAAATATCCAAATTTCTTCGTACCACCACCCACCTTTTATACAAAAATGCATAGTAATACAGATTAAGAAATAATCCTACTTATTTATTTTGTAATAAAATAATAACGTTTATAACAAAAGTTCACTTGGTAAAAACTTTTTCTCATCGAAACCCTTGGGGTTGTTTTGCTAAACCATTTTTTCATTTCTTTTAATATCATGATCTGTGTCAATTAGTTTCAAGCTAAAATTTGGCTCAATCATTAATTTTGGCTTATGTTTGTTGTTTAAATATAATATTGATGAAAACCCATACCTACATAAATTACACATAAGTCGTGGCGCAAAAAGGCATTAAAAGTCTAATATCTTAATCTCCAGTTTCTTTAAAATAATTCTTCCTCTGGATCCAAAAAACGGTGATTGTAATAATTTTAAATTCTTCTATCAGCGCTGTGTGTGAGGAAATGTCTATAAAATGTTCTTTTTCTATTAGGTTGTGGTATTTACATATATTTTAGATTTCTGATCCAATTTTCATTGTCATAGATTTAGGAAAATAACTATTGCTTTTAAAGAGGTGCAATCATTTGTTTTTTTATATCCGACTAATTCATCATTGATTTTTCCCATCTTTCTTCAAGGGAGCCTTCGCATGCTGGCAATAAACTACATTTATTTTTATTAACTTCTTTTATAATTAACTCGATTTATTTATTGGTAATTTTATCTTCAACGATAATTAAATGAACTTTTGATCCCTGCAAAACTAAATTTAATTCATACAGCTTTCCAAAAATATCAGCTTAAATCAGCTAACCGGGCCATCAACAATTCGTCAAAGAAAGAATTTTTGAATCCGAAATTAGCGTTTTCAAGAAAAACGTGAACTTCTGATTTAAGTTCGAAGAGACGATTCAAAACTTTAACTCTCGAGAGCCATCTATCATCGGAATGTAACAAGAGTGACTTCTGTTGCTACCCATCTCCTGACATAATATTAAAAACATTCGTGAACTGAATGCTCGACTTTTAATAATATTGACTGCAATTATTTTTTTGTTAAAGCCCGAGCTCCATCAGTGCTAGACACCAGTGCATTTCGCTCATGGAATGGAATTGTTAAACATAAAATTATTAAGAAATTTGAATATTTCACCAGTTGTTCTTTCGAGCAGAGGTTTACAAAATAATTATTCTTCTGCAATTTTCTCTTCCACCTCGAAGAGAAGTTACTTCGAGGAAAACGTACCTTTAAAAGTAAGTATAACTAGTAATGAATATACGGACATACCGTATCATACGGACTTCTATCTCCTGATATAATATTGAAAACATTCGTGAACTGAATGCTCGCTCGACTTTTAATAATATTGACTGCAATTATTTTTTTGTTAAAGCCCGAGCTCCATCAGTGCAGACACCAGTGCATTTCGCTCATGGAATGGAATTGTTAAACATAAAATTATTAAGAAATTTGAATATTTCACCAGTTGTTCTTTCGAGCAGAGGGTTACAAAATAATTATTCCTCTGCAATTTTCTCTTCCACCTCGAAGAGAAGTCACTTCGAGGAAAACGTACCTTTAATAGTAAATATAACTAGAAATGAATATACAGACATACCGTATCATACGGACTTCTATCTTCTGACATAATATTGAAAACATTCGTGAACTGAATGCTCGACTTTTAATAATATTGACTGCAATTTTTTTTTGTTAAATCCAGAGCCCCATCAGTGCAGACAACAGTGCAATTCGCTCATGGAATGGAATTAAACAAAAAATTATTAAGAATATTGAATATTTCACCAGTTGTTCTTTCGAGCAGAGGTTTACAAAAAAATTATTCCTCTGCAATTTTCTCTTCCACCTCGAATCGGATAAAGACTAATAATTGATAAAAATTAATTATGTCAATATTTCATCTAACTGTAGCGCAAAATATTAACTTTGATTTATCTTTTTAACCACACTTCCTTTTACACAATGTGCCATTTGAAATACGTCTGCGTACGGTAATGGGTATTATCTGATTTGACCGCTATAATTTTGGGTCAAACAATTTAACAATATCATCTGAATAAATATGATTTCAAGTTTGGTACCTTTTGCGTACCACCTAGAAGTCCTTCGCGTACCACCAGTGGTACGCGTACCACCGGTTGAGAACCTCTGTTAATTAGAGTTATTCAGCATCGAAGTTCAACAAATTTTTCTGGTTTTTACCACGATTTTATTAAGTTGTCAGTTTTGGTGGATTCGCCGGGAATATTTTAATTCATCTTCCAAATAAAGAAGCTTCTTTATTTTTTCGAGAAAATAATAATTCTATAATCGTAGATTATTAGAAAAAAAAAACAGTGGCAACACTGGTAGTTTGTAGAATTAACTAGAATTAATAATAATATTGCAATTCAATGCAACTGTAATCAATAGAAATCGCATTCGCGCATAAATTAAACCCCATGTTTCAGGCGGATGCTTCAGCGTTTCCCGTCAAATTAATCTGTCACAAATTAATTAATCGCAAACTACACAATTTAACTTCAATAACCACGCACCAGAGTACCTATCTAATTTAAAATTACATACAAAAAAATAACTTACTCGCAATCGCACAATAAAATACTAATCCAATAGTCCTCGAAATAGTTTTCCAAAAGTTAACAAACCACAAAACAAACAGTAACTCGTTTAAGAACTCAATTAAAAACCCACAATAATCAACACAGTTTTTCACTACTTAAAAAGTCTGTAAAGTTAAGTATAAATATTTTTTTTATTTATTTATTTTTTCCTAAAAAAAATCGTTAATTGTCGCGTTTGAAATACGTAACGTACACCGCGCGTATTGTCGTAGGGATGCTGGGGGATGAAACTGATTGTGGAGCTACCCGGTCGCTCACCAGTCACCAACTGAGGGGTGGCTGGTATCATGAGGCACGGATTTTCCGATATCAGCGCTGCCTGACGGGAAAACTGCGAACTCTGGGGCTGTCGCGACCCGGTCCACCTCAGCATCCCTTCGTTGTGCACTGTTGGGGTAGGTTTGTCGCGGTTGTTTACTGGTACGGGAATTTTTTGAAACTATTATTCTAATATTAGTGGTTACTTAACCAGAAATACTAAATACAAAGCCAAAATAATGTTGAAAGTTAAAAAAGTGAGTGAAAGAATTATAATGTTTTAAACTAACGACATTGTTCGTTCAGTTAAAATGCGATATTTTGCAATAAATGGTTCTTTAAGTAAAGAAATTATTAGTTTGTTGAAGGAATTAATGTCGACCTATTATTGACTAGAACTTTTCGGAGGCCTACACTACAGCAAAATCTCCACGTGTCACCGCCTTTTGGGATGTCGCACATCCTCGACCAGTGGTTGGTTTTCCTAGACCTACACTGCCGCTCATGGAAGTTCGGACACATAGTAAACATATAGGAAATAATGATAAAAGCACTGATACCGTAGCAATAGGCACCTCTATTTCTACCAAATAGCGAACACATTCTTAACGTTGATTTCCAGTAACATACGACATCATTAAATGTGCTAATTTAAAATAATTTTTATGTTTAATTATTAAGCAACATTTATGCTGTTTTGTTACTGGTTGTTGGGAATTTTCTAGTTTCCATTAAAAAAGGATTAAATACAAAATAACAAATAGTCATAAATACTGCATCTCAGACACATGTTGCGACCCCATTTTTACCAGATTTTTGCATCAAATGCTCGAATTCGTATTCAAACGAGTCTGTGCCTGCAATCTGTAGTTTGCACAAGATCTCTCTCTGTCACGCGGAAGACATCATGCGACGCGGAAAGCCAACAAGCAAGGAACAGCGTTCTGTAATTATCGCTTTTCATCAGGAACGATTGTCAGTTCGTGAAAATGCAAGAAATAAGTAAACGATAAGTGAGTCAACGATAAGTGACACTCTTCACCAATATGAAGAAACATGGAATTTGGATGACGTGTTCGGCCGGGACTATCACGAATAATTTCCCAAGCGGATGAAGAACGATTAGAATTAATTTTTAAGCAAAACAGAAAATTGACCGCACCTAAAGTCACTTCTGAAGTCAATAGCGATCGTGAAAGACCAATTTTCGTAAGCACAGGGAAACGACGTCTCCAAGCGGAAAATCTGCATGTTATTTTAGGAGCACATATTTGGAATATCCCATAGTAGGGATAAACGAGAATTAATTAATTAATATGGTTTAAATTACTTGATGAAAACAAATCCTTCTTTAGTGCATTTATATAGAAGTTCATAAATAAATCACAAGGAAAACAGAGTTCTCATTGAAATTATGGATACATTTAAACGGTAATACAATAAGTAGTCAAAAACGCACATTATACCTTGTTTCTATAGGAATGCTTTGTAGTTGAATCGGTTCAAAAAGTCTAAAATGTGAGTTCTGAGAAAATTAACAAAATAATTTTGTCGGTGCAATATCTGGAAAAGTATAGCAGTTAGCTTTTTTGTGGCAACAGACAATATATAAAGTAGTTCACACAGAATTAAATCTATTACATATTTTATTTATATTTGCATTAAAAGCAGAGCTATTATTAAAACAATTATCATGGACATGTACTGTTTTTGAACTCTACGGAAAAACAGCGTACATTTTTACCAATATTTGTTTATTTAAAGCATTTAAATAATATTTTCTATAGTGTTTTTGGTGTTTTGTTTCCAAACCCGTTGTCATATTTTTTAAATTCAAAATGGCGGATTCAATATAGCGACAAGAAAATTTAGAAAGATGTCGGGTGCTTATGTAACTCATTTGCTATCATATTTGAAGATCTTAGACTCCAAATCCAATGTCCAATTTTCAAAATTCAAAATGGCGGAATCAATATTGCGACCGAAAATGTACAAAATCTTCGATTTGCATGAAACTTATTTCCCGTCATATTTGAAGCTTGATAAAATAAAATGTTGCGTCAGATTTTCAAAATAAATTCAAAATAGCGGATTATACAGTCAATTCGGGTTAGTCATTACTGGCACACCTGAGTAATTCTTCAACCGTAAAGAATTTCAAAGAAAAATTCATACAAAAGTTTTTTGGTTTTAAACAAGCTATCGTCTAAATATATTTTCATGTTCATGTTATTCTAGAAATTTCTAAAAACTATTTTTCTAATATACCACTTTAACATTTTTATACCCCCACATTTACTGTGTTGAGGGGTATATTGAGTTTGCCACAAATGTCCGTCTGTCTGTCCGTCGGTGTACACGATAACTGCCGTAATTTTGAAATTATTGATCTGAAATTTGGTATACAAGTTTATCCATTAAAAAGTAAGGACAAGTTCGTGATTGGGCAAAATCGGTTCACTTTCTTTTTAATATTTTACGGTGGGGGTTATTGAACTTCAGCACGGCTGAAGATAATTTTCTTACTAGTTCAATTCTAAGATTAATTCTAAAAGTTTTAGTAAGAATCATTTCTTTATAAAATGCATCATCTTTGAGTTATGAGCAAATAATCGATGATTAACGGATAAAAAATCAAAAAAAATCAAGAAAAGATAACTAAACTATGAATAGAATTAAATTAAATATTCAAGCTGCCAGATTAAAAGAAATGTGTATGTATGTGTGAAAATATTCTTTTTGATTTGATTTGAAGTCCAGGAATTTTGATTAATTGCTAAAAATAATTTTAAAAAATCACTATAACAAAAGAATTAATCCTAGAATTAAAAAATTTATAAATATACTGGACGTACTATCAGTTACAAAATTTAGAGAAGAAACAATAGTTTGTTTAAACCCAGCATTTTTTTTTGTTGGAGAGTTATTTAGGTATGTCGGCAATTTAGTCTATTTTTGATTAATTACTCATCTCAAAAATAACGCATTTTATAAAAAAAATCATGCAAAAGATTTTTAGAGTTAACCTTAGAATTAAAAAATGTAAGTTTACCAAATATCCAGAATAAAATGAACATCGTGTATATTAAAAATATATTTAAACGATAGATTGTTTAAAGCACAACACCTTTTACCTGAAAAATTTTTTGAAATTGTTTACGGTTGGAAAATTATTTAGGTGTTCCGGTAATTTTGACTAACCCTGTATATGGCGATATGATAGAGTATGATATAGAGTTTGATGATTATATACATGATAGTATTAAATTTCCTCTTCTACAGTGGTTGTCGGTCCGGATGTCACGTGGTAGTGAAATTCTAAATTTCAACCAGTTACATGCTTGAGGACTATTTTAATATTATCTATCTTTTTGATATTGATATTCATATTGATTATTTCGGCGTACATCAACAACGATTTGACTGCAAATTACGAAGTTGGCGAATGTTTACGACTGATATATCAGTAGAAACTGAGTAGAAACGCGTTGCATGAGGGAGCAAAAAAGCACTGTTCTGGACTTGTTTATTTCACCCAAGCATCCTCTTTAGGTCTATTCGATAGAATAAATCATAGTGAACATTTTGGCTATTTAAGTTCAAAATGGAGAATTTCGGACTTGTACTGTTTTCGAACTCGCCGATTCAGTTGTTGTAACAAATTCAGTATTTGTTGTACTAACTAATGAATCTGTAGCCGCAACCAACTTATATGGTACTAATTTGTGTGGCTATAGATTGCATTTGTTCACAGAACCTACTTCATTTTAGTTCGTAGGTTATATAAATCAGTTCAGCCAACTAACACATTTTAACAATAAACATTGATCCACCAAAGTAATGTAGTCAGTTGTCTAACTTTCTACTAACCATATTTGATTACTTTATTTTTTATATTTGTTTAAATTACTCCTATATGAGTGGCGGTAACTAAAATATCTCTTTTCTTAAACAAAATCTTATATTATTATTGTCTTATATTATTGTTAGTGTATAAAAATATAAAAATTAAGAACAAAATTAAGTATTTTTGCAAAAGACGTAGAGGTACACAGGGTTCTTCTCAAGTATTTAAACAAAATTAAAGGTAAAAATGTACTAATTTTCGGCCTACTGGTTGGTTTTGACAAATGAATACGGTAATCTTAACTTTTCTATTTTACTTAAACCACAGGTTGTTATTATTGTGACTGAATTCAAACTAACAAAATCATTATCAAATGAAGTAGTCATATTTTATTAATTTGTGTTGTAGTTGTAAATAATAATGTTTACTTCAGATAAAGCGATAAAAACAAACGTTGAAATATTAAAATTCATATAAAATCATCAACTTTGACATATCGGCACCAAATTGAATTTAAAACAACTTTTCCCTACGCCATTTTGTATATAATTGTGAAGATGAAAACACAGATGGTTCATGCAATTGATCAAACCACCGTTCGGTTTAATTCATGTTATTTACTGCTGTCCGCAGATATAAATAATACACCCCCCTTTGATGTTTCCCCATGCACAAGAAACAAGAACAACAAGAAAAAGGAACGTAATAATTGAAACCTGAGGTCTTGAATACACAGTGCCATTTGAACAGCACATGCCTATTCACCTTATTTACCCAAAATATTTTCGAGAACCGGCGACGACGGTATCGTCGCGACTCGGGGGTGTTATTTAGATCAAAGGGCGCGTAAAATGAGCGAGCCACGCTCATTGTGAAAGGCAGACTTTCAATTTGGAGCTATCGATGCGTATACCCTTAGCATTAATAAACGGGGGCTGATATTTAATTTATTTGGTAAGCGAGAAGGCAACAGAAATTTGGGGTCGTTTTGTAGGACGCTTTTCCTTAGTTTATACAGGGTGTGTGCGAAGTAGTATCCCTATTATTTGTAATTAAAAACGTCATAATGTCTGTGGTTAATTCCATGTCAAATCGACACAGTATTTTGTACAATTATATTGTCTTCATGTAGTTATAGAAAAATACCAAATTATGTGATAATATGTGTTGATTTGACATAGAATTACCCAATATCATTCTCTGAAAAGAATTGTTTTGTCTTGTCAATGTTGTTTTTATTGTCAATGATCACTAATCCGCAATTTTTATCAGCTTTAGTAATGACAGTAATGATAGAAATGATAGATGGTTGTTCTTTTTGTTTGATACCGTTTATAATGTTTTTAGTATAATGGGGGCGATGAATAATGTCCCGAATTAAGCCTCCACTGATATTTACATTTTTTCAGTAAACCTACCCTATGTGTCAGCAATTTTACCATAATTTTTAGCACAAATACAAAATATCATTGAAAATGCAGTTACATTCATTAATTGTACAAACTGTATGTAAATTTGCTAACAAATTTGTAAATTTCATAATAACAAGTACCTCACCGGAATAAAATTTCATATCTATACATTAAAACTAATGTCTGATATGTAAATTTGTCTTTTGCTCGTGCAATTTTCCTCTCTAGATGGTAAAGTGCTACCGAGTGAATTTTTATCGCGCTTGCACAATAATGGGACATGCAGTTCGAGTTCCGTTCGCCATCCGTTTGGTTGTGTTTACAGCAGATAAGTTAGCGTTTTATTGAGTGCGATTGTTAAATACAACTATAATTTAACACTGTTAGTGCCTCAGTAACTCCTTTATCGGTGTGGTGTGGAATATTTGCTCCATATGGTTCTGTATTAAAAGATATAATATAGGTACATTCACCGCTTTGTATTTTATGGAGGATTTTGCAAATATATACTACAAAGTGCAGGTAAAAGTCTGCAATCTTGATATGTATAATTCCACTTTCACTAATTGGGTGTTCTTTTTAGGATACAAGTGTTGACGTTACTGCCATTCTACATATTCAAGCACTTGTGTGGTGTTCATAGGTAAGATTTCGTTTATTGTTCTTTCTCGTACATCTTACAATCTAATTTATTACTAACTTGTATAACACATATCAGTTCAATCACTATATAAAAAATACTATTCTACAAACACTCATTAATAACTTTACACGCACTCTGTACCTCAAGGGAAAGCCGCTGCTGACATTGTTATACCCTGTATAATATGATATATGACTCATGTACTTTTTATTTTGATTTCAGGTGACATATTTTGGACTTATTATATGCTGTCTTTGGAGTATCCCCAGGAATCTCCCTTACACTGGAGACGGTTAAGCTTTTTTAAAATTACTCCAAGTCAGGGTTCAAAAACGAATAAGGATAAAGCCAAATCCACTGAAAGGTGATCAAACTTATTATGAAATTAAATAAGAAATGATTGTATGTAGTCTAAGTAAGTGTGTGACGTAAGTTTACTATAGGTATTTCAACTTAATATTCTTGAAATAAGATTTAATTTATATTTAAAAGATATATTTCTGTCTGTGAAGCAGATTGGAAATTCGTTTTATTTTATTATGCGATATGTAGATAAGTATAGTCCATGGGTTCCTGTTTTATTTCTCTTTTATTCCATTTACACCTACATATAGAATATTTTTATATGTAGGTTATGTTATTTATTATTGAAACTATAATAAAACTTCATATTATTATTTATGTGTTCTTATTTATGATCTCCACATTAATAGGATTTTACCAGTGATTTTACAGTTGACAATATAGGCTTGTCCGAGCAGACGCAAAACCAGTTTACAAAAAGTTCTTTTGTGAGAAACCAGATAATGTTTCATTGGTATTTATAATGGAGTTATCATAGCAACATATGTGGTCTATCACAAAAGTACTGATTGTTAACTGGTTTTGCAGCTGCTTGGACAAATCTAATATTAAAGTTGCAGAAAGTTTACTGTACAACAATTAATTGCAATTCCCTGTTTACGGTAAATTTACTGAACGTCAGTAATTTTACTTACAAAACTACATATAAAGCCATACACATCGGAAACCTCATTTCACATGAGAAGTAAATTTACAAACCACATGGTATTTTCCCTTCGATACACGGAGGTTAAAAATGACCGCCGATTCACACGGTAAAATTACCGTTTCAGTTTTATCAGTGTACTTACAGTTTTGCTTTTGTTGTCATGAAGTACTGTGACTGTTTCTCGTGTTGTGGCATGGAACTTGGGATGTCGTGTAGTCTTCTTCTTCGTCAGACGTCAGGTTTGGCCCTCGATTTTGGAATTGAATCGGTGTTGGACTGTATCAATTTGTGCCTGCGTACAGAAAATAGTTTGTGAGATATTCATGTTTGTCAAAAAAATGGCAACTACATGCTTATTTTAAAAACCACGTAAAAACAAAATTTTTGCAGATAATATCTTACAACTTTGGCAGACAATCGCCAAAACCAGCAGGTTGTGCAGTAGGAATTCTAAATTGTGCAGTGGGAATCTCAAATTTGTGCAGTAATTAATTGTTCGATTTTTATAATCATTTATTTCTTGGTCCATAAAGAACGCGATGCATTAGAGTTGATCATTCCATATAATTGTTTTATTTTCAATGACGTGCAATAGGGACGTCAGATTTTTTAAAAGAAAAAATGAATCTGAAATGCAGAAAAGTAAGTACAGGAACGTCAAAAAATCCGAAAGCGTTTTAAAAGATTGTCAATACATAATTATATAATAGTTTGCTTAATATATGTATATTTAATCGATTTAAGTGCATTTTTTAGACATTTTTAGACATTTCTTAAGCCGAACTCCGAAGTGTCATTTTCTAGGTTATCTTCCGAAAATCCGAACAATTTGATAATTCGAACCACCTTCGGTGCCAATTAGTTTGGATTATCGACGCTCTACTGTACTGATTTTACATGTTTCCCAGTTTTATCAAAATTATCCTAAATTTCAGTTAACCTTTTCTCGAATAGGTTTTTCTAACGTGTATTTTGTTTTTCGACAAATAAACAGTAGAAATATGGGACTAATCGTGCCAAAAAAAAATGAGATTTTAGCGGAAATATGTCCTTTTGGGTCCCCTGAATATATTTGACCAAGGTACAAAAAATGTCTATGTGTGTGTATGTGTATGTATGTCTGTGTGTGTGTGTGTGTGTGTGTGTGTGTGTATACCCGTGTTTTGTGGCGACGATTCCGGAGAAACTACAAAAGGTATCGAGACGAAACATCATAATATTTAGAAGTTTCATGACCAAACTTAGAGCTGAAAAGCTTCTTGCTCAAGAGTCCAAAGGAACTGGATGTTTCCTCTAAGCATTTTTCAACAATTTTGCAAACGAGCCGCTATTTCTGTAATTTAGTCATAATAGTTAAATAATAAATTAAAGTAGAGGAAATTTTGTATAATTTACGTCCATGACATTTTTCGGTAAAATAAATAATTTAGCTGCATGAGCAAATTCTATTTGAGTCTGCATTAATATAAAACTAGTTAGCCAGGATTTGACAAATATTTTCATTCTAATGACAGTAGGTAGTGTCAAACGCTGATGTTTTGACAATACATACTGTCGTTAGAATCAAAATATCTGTCAAATTCTGGCTAACTAGTTTTAATTTAATGCTGACACGACCGATCTCGATCAATAGAATCTCATACAGCTAAACTATTAATTTTATATATAGTATGATAAAGTCATGTGCCTGGCCACATCAGATTTTTTTAATGGAATGGCATATATTCCTGTATATTTTTTAGTTATTTGCAACGTTTTATTGCAAAAAGTACTAAGGTAGTCTTATTTAGCAAAAAAAATCGTCATTTTAAGAAACAAGTTATGTCTCAGCAATTAGAAATTTAAACACTATTCGAAATAATCTTTTAAAATTATCCTTATTATTCATATAGAATCATAATAATCATTATCGATGTAAAAATGGAATAATTTCCAAATCAGCAGATTTTTTACACAACAGTGTTCCAATACTTTTTACAAATACATGACAAGTTAAGATTATTATAACTCACTCTGTATACAGTGTGTCTCACGGAACGTTGGCTTGTATGGGTACTTTTGTTATTATTAGAGCTAAAAAGTCGGTCAAATTCACAAAGTAGTGCATATTTATGTGATCTTTCATAATTTGTTCAGAAAACAGTTGAATTCCAAACGATTCCCAAGCTATTTTGAAAAACCAAAAATTGTCATTTTTTAATTATGGTAATAACTTCTTTATTTGTGATCCAATCAAAAAAGTGTTTGAAGATTATAAAGCACTGTTTTGTCTCCAATTTGATTATGTCAGTTTTTTTTTCGAGAAAGTTATTCGTCAGAAACAAACGAAACTTTTGTTTTTCTTATGGACACCTTATTGGTTTCATACATGTTTGGATTCATCTTGTCTTTCTGAGTAATTTGGTATGCCACATGCCATGTTTTAAATACAATAAGATAATCCAACTGACTAAAGATTGTACACTTCGAGAATTGCTGAAAATCGCATGGTGCCATGGAAGACATTTTGTGAAACAATGTGATATCAACTCAGCTGTACAAAATTTTACTGTAACTTGACTATGGGCACATAAATACAACCACTATGGCGTCCATAAGAAAAACAAAAGTTTCGTTTGTTACTGACAAATTCATAGGCGAAACAAAATTTAAACTGACAATCAAATTGTAGACAAAAAAGGGCCTTTATAATGTCAAAACGCATTTTTGATGGGATCACAACAAAAAAAGTTATGACCATATAATTAAAAAAATACATTTTATGTTTTTTTTTCAAAATAACCTGGAAACCATTTGGAATTCAACTGTTTTCTGAACAGATTATGAAAGAGCACATAAATATGCACTACTTTGCCCATTTAACCGACTTTCTATCTTTAATAATAACAAAAGTACCCATACAATCCAACGTCCCGTGAGACACTGTATACAGGCGTCCATTTGAAGTTCATAGGTTTTAAAGTTTCCCAAAACCATGTTTATCAGAAAGATACAGAAGAGGTTGAGTAAATTTCCATTCATAATGTAGTTAGGTAAAACATTTAGTAGAAAATGAATTTATTTTCTTTTAGGATAAGGCCAGAACGTAGTAAAACAATAACAAAATTTTGATTAATGTTTCTGAAGTTATGCTGGGTGATGTTTGAAAATTTAGCTACGTAAATATTTACAAAGTTATTTGATATTTGTGCGGTGTTAGGACGCAGTTAGGAAATAATATACAAAAAAAAAATAATAAAAAGATAAATGCAGTATCGATCACCGCGGCTATAGTGATTCACCCTGTATATTTATATATTATAACACAATACAGCTACAAATGAATTTAATTACCTTGGAGATGTCGTAAGCACTTCTCTCCGATGTTCTTCGAAAACTATAAATATGTTCGTTGACACACGCAGCACCACATAACATTCTCACAGATTCTGCTATCAAAACTTCGTAATTGAATATAAAATATACCTTCAGAAAGGTAATCCGGGGTCATAGGTAGCTCTTTCATAACCAACAGCTGCTAGTGACTCTTTCCCCTGTTCTGCTGACCCAACGAAAGCAAGACGGCTAGTACTATGCATACCTCGCATCCCTTCGTCGCCCATGAAGTGCGGGGGTTGTAAGCCCGTCTTAAGCAACATGCCCTAGAATGAAGAGCAACTCGCATATCCGTGTAGGAAGAAGCCGGCCACCCCTTTTAACCGTCGAGGACGGGACCAATATACGAATTGAATGCAATATTTTGAGAGCATCAGTGAAAAGACTATGGGTATGCTTGAGGATGAACACTTCGCGTTGTTGTACTTCGGGATGTTATGAATGATTTCACGGCACGATGGTTGATGTTGCACGAATGATTATTGGTAAATTAAGGATTAAAAACGGTACCGGTCTATATAGTGTATGCAAGACTGCAGCACAAGGTGAATTAAACTCAAGTGAAAACTGCGTGTATGAACTTGGTGTTTACGCCGCTCGGTCGGGCAAGTTTTTTGCGTAGTCGACCCGCCCGGTTTAGAGGTGAGCGTGCAGTTTGGGACCGTATTTACCTATACATGCTACGCATGATATTTTTAAATTTACAAGATAGTCGACTAATATTTTCTGGATCGTAATATAATGTGAGCAATTTTTAACCGTTGTAGCTATGAATATAAATAGTTGCTGCGATGCACTGGTTGAACGAAAAGGAAAATTCTGTTACTCCGTAATTGCAAATCAATTCTTATAAATTTTAGTATGCATAACATGAAAGTCCTTTGAAATTAATTTTAAGAAAACCGCTAGTTTATTTTATAGTAGCAACTTTATCGTATTTTATATTGGTTTAATTTATCGTAACATGCAAAGGCAATTTCAATTGTTTTTTAAAGATGACATTCATTAACATATTTTGAAACAGCTACTCCTCATTTTCCTGTTTTATTTTGATAGAGCCTTAATAACATTGTCTCAATAATACTGTACAAATTGTATGGACTCAAAAACATAGCAATTTAACAATATTGATCATACATGGAGATTTTTAATTTTGTAATCACGTGTTTTTAGATCAATATTTTTTAATTGAATACGAATCTGGGCTTGAACTGTCTAAAGAGATAAATGCCAAAATTGTAGTTATTGTTCTACACTGTTATGAAAAAGTTAACGAAAAATTGAAATTAAATACAACGTTTTAGGCAGAAAGGTAGTATATACGGAAAAAAATCGTCAACATTGTTCTTTATTCTAAATTGCAGAAGCCCCATCAACAGATTTCAAATAATAATAACAATCAAAAAATCGGATATCATGACTTTGAAAACCTGGGGAAGACTCAAGAGGCTTGGTACAACATTTTAGATTTGTAAGAAAGTTGTTACCAACACCAATATTTGTACTAAAACGAGGTTATATTTTTTTATTCAAAATTATGGAAAAATGAGACTATTGGCAACATTTTATGCCAATATATGCAAAAGTATTGAGCCCTGTGTTTGAAGAATCGTAACTCTTCAACGACTGAACAAAAAAAATTGAAATAAAGTTTGTTATACTCCTGGATCATTTCTAGATAACAAGAGAGACTATCAAAATTTTCCGCCCCTAGGTTTGGACAGAACCGCGAGAAAACTGTAAAAATGTACCCTATTTCAGCACTTTTAATAAATGCTCGTCTTTCCAAATTTTTTTCTGCTAAACCGCTTGCCCAAAAAATTTCAAATTTACTCAGAGTATAACTCAAGATCTTGTCTACAGATTGACTTTTTTTGTTTTTGTACATTTCTTTGTAATAAAGACTATAAACAACGTTTTTAAGGAAGAAAACAATCATAAATTTTTGGATAATGCGACTATTGAAAGACACATTTGAGTTGTTCAATAATTTCATAAGTTTCATGAATTTGGGATTTAATTTTTCGCGCAAACGTCACCTCATCAGCGGGGTTGTGAGTCGAGTGCGGTAAATCAATACTTATAAAATTTAGTATGCACAACAAGAAAGGACTAAAGTTTGACAAAACAAAAATGGTTTTATTTATAAATTATAGATGTTATATTATGCTTCTTTAATAATGACTTGTTTGAAATTGAAGATTAATTTACTTTTTCTGAAAAATATAAAAATTGTCGTTTACCTGAAGGACATTTACTAACATACCAAAAACTTTGTTGGAGAATTTTCAATTGATGTCAAGCAATACAAATTTCAGTTAAACTTTTTTCTATGATTTGATTAATTTTTAATAATAAATTCTTTTTTGTTTGATGGAGTATTTTTTTCACAACTTGATTAAACTTCAATGGGTTCTCCAATCTCTCCCATTTTGGCAAAAATTATTATGGATAAACTTTTAGATGACATTATCCCAAAATTACCGTTTAAATGTTCATCAATTTGTAAGTAGGTACGTGGATGACATTTGTGCTTTGCCTGAGGACAAAATTGTAAATACATTAGATTATTTTAATAGTTTTAATCAAAAGTTCAAAAATATTGTTTTCAATATTTTTGAATAATGGTTTTGCAAAAAATTTACTTTAATCGTTTATTATTTGGTTCTCATTCTTGGTCTTTCATAACAATAATGTTGGTACTCTTCAACAACCTCTTTTGTTTATAAAATTCCTTATATAATGGATTTAACTAATTTGACTAAAACTTTAAAATGTAATAATATTAGATTTTGAAAATATAGTTTGTTAAAAATTAAGTTGTTTTTCTTTTGTTAAAGAATATCACCTTTGGTTTTAAAATTCTAGGGTTGTTTATTCTATTCCGTGTTCTTGTTGTCATTAATTGTATATTTGATTCAGTCAGATTGGTAATTATTGCAAATCTAGAATTTCGTTACATAAAATGGTCCTCGTCGTAGGCCATGAAAAAAGCACGGTGGTTGGTACAGCTGTTGAAGACTGTAAAATCAACATCTTCTCCTTAACGAGCATATAATATTATAAATGATGTCATTTGAGAACGGGCGATTAAAAACTTAAGTTTAATAAATTTCCAATTTACGTATACGTAATTCGGGCGTCTTTGGTGGGACAATTCACCCGATAAAGCTAAAAGTGCTTATAGTTGGGAGACCACATCGACAAAGGCGCTAATGTAAACACATATATTTCCAGGGTCCAACATACAGTTGCTAGCGTTTAAGAGGCTGGTTCAGCCTAACTTCAGGTCTGTTCTGGTGGGCCCCTATTGGTCCAATTATTCAAACTGTTTAGTTCTCGTGTGGGTTTATTATTGAATAACGATAGCATCTTATAAGATTATAACAATCTAAATTAACTCTTCTTGGTCGGACTTGCTCGATATTTATTATACCCATGCCCAATTTTAAACAATTGCTGCTCAAAATAGACGTATAATTAGATGTCGTGATTTCAGGAATAACAATGTAATTATGTTTTTTTGTGTCAAGTCCGCCGTAGTTTCACTTTACGTCAATGTAATATTTGTGAAAATTCCAATAAATAAAACGAAACAAAGCCACACTTTTAAAAAATCGGCGTCGTATTTTCCCAATTTTTCCATCCATGTTCGAGGCTGGATAGTGTGGCCGTCTACGATGTTGTCGAGAACTAGACGTCATTAGACGAAGATAGTAATGGGTCTATCTCTATCTACCATATACCACAAAAAAGGGCTGTAACTCACTAAAATTAACACATTTATATTTACTGGGACAGATTTCGAGAGTTCTAACCTACAAATCCGATATAATCTGAAAATGTAGAAAACTTGGGGACACTGCACAAAGAAGTATTCTAATCGAAATTAGGAGATTACATAAAAATTCTACTATTATATCAGACATCAATCAGGTTTGTGCCTAAAGAAGTATACTATTGTTTTTTTAAAATTTCCTTTTCAATTGTTAGGTTAGTTAGCAGAATATACATATAAACAGTGGTTTTATCCATTCTACTACCAGAGAATTCAAGCTCCAAGTATGGTATGATGCAGATAGCTCATTACGGGTTTTGTAATTGGATTCAAATCACATTACGAGGAATTGATCGAAGATTGAATTGTTGATCGAAGAGGATTTCTAGACAAGAGATGTGATTACTAATTTTCCTAATTTCCATGAACTGACAATAAAATTATCGAGGTATGTTGAAGATTACCCATTTTTTATCAAATTTTTTGGTAAAATTCGAAGACGTCTATAACATTATTATATGAGAAATGTATAATGGGACATAGTCGACTTGTCAACCACTGACTCCAGATGTTTTTCTTCTCAAGTGCAAAGTGTATGGAGAATTACGTTTAACACAACAAACCGCAGATAATATTGCAATTAGCCCCGAAGAACCGAACAAGCATTACGACCCGTATGCGTGTGGTCTCATGATAGCGAGGATCAACATTTTTGTGATTTTGTTATTATAATATAATATTAATAAAGCTATATAATATTATAAAGGTTATGTTGTCTAATTGTCTTTTATAAATAATATATGAATTACAAATTGGTAAATAAAGAATAACTTATTAACTGTTTTGTTTTTCTTATACGTCATCAGATCCCTGTGCTGTGGATGTACATACGCATGGAATATCGACCCATGCAACAAAGACTTTAGTAACTACATTTAGTTTGTTAGTTACGATAGTCTTCGTTGCATGGGTCGATATGTATTTGTTTTTCAGTAGCTAGGCGTAAGTGTATTATCGGCTGAGAAATGAGTGCATAATCTATCGTACCAAGAGTAAGTAATCTGTGACCAAAGTTATTGGTACGGGGTTTGTTTTTTAGGAGGTATAAATGTATATGGGCGCATAATCTCAATACACTTTCAAATATTCCACATATTCATAGTACGTGTGTTTTTGCATATATCACTTCATAAACCGTAGACAAATGTTGAAGTTATTTATCATATACATAAATATATGATAAATATCTCACATTCTCCACATAGGTTATGTCACGGTTATGTCAACAATTTATCACAGTAATTTTTAGAGCTACCATGTTATGTTGGTAACCGTTGTAAAATCACTAGACAGCCTGCTTACGTGTGCAAAAATAAATTGAAACAGCGTTAAAGACGTTAGATCATATAATGTTGACCGCACGTCGGCAAAGTCTATCTTGTTCCAAAGTAGCTTTAGCGAAAACGTCGACATCCCCACGCAAAGACCAACTCTCGACTGATTTTTCTAAACTTATCAAAAACAGCCAAGCCTCTGTTGATCAGCTGTTGGACAACGCTCTTAAGTGACCAACACTAGTATATTGGATTTTTGAAAATTTGTGTTGTAAATCGGATTTGTGTCTGCGAAAAAGAATTAATGTATCATCGAGTTATAGGTAGGCAAACTAGTAGAGTTGTATCCTCTACAACTTCATTAAGGCTCCCGTCACAATTCAAATAGCGACCTGTAGCAAACTTCTCTCCAAAGCTTCGAAATAAATAAATCACCAGATGTAGATGGCGCTACTATAAACATGTCTGTTTTTATTTCATATTTATTACATTTGACGTATGATATAATCTAAAGAAATAAATGTATTGCTTTCTATTTGTACAAATATTCAAACTGCACTGTGTTTGAGTTTACTAGTTGATGATCTAGTACAATCACAATCGTCGCTATTGTAAACATGGTCTAGAGAACTTCAGAAGAAAATAACTTGTGCTCTTATAGTTAACATTTAATAATTTATTTTATAAGACAATAATCAGACGCCTCTTTTCCGATGGCACTTGCATAAGGACCTTCAGAATCGGACCCCATAATTATGACGTGGGTTATTTTCGCGTTTGGGGGTTGGAGACGGGAGCCTCAATAAAGATTTACTACTAAAATTGCAATTTAAATTATTTGCCCGTAAACAATCTGCAAACTTCCAATGTATTCATCATGTGTAGAGCGGATTCATTGGAGTATATTAACAAAAAACAGTCAGAGAAAATTTCTAATATCCTAGCTAAGCCACGAATCTCGGATTAAACTGGCATGCAACGACCGTACAACGGTTATAAACATGCAACCCGGAGTGCATTTTAAAACGGGTAATGTTGCTTCTTTTCCGCCGAGCTTAATGTGATTTTTGTTTCGTCTTTCTCACACTGTTGCCAACCAACCGTATACCCCGAACTGTATTGTTGTCCTTCCTCTACGTCCTAGTTCCTTCCATTGCATCATTAGCTCAATATATTCCGGACCGTAGTTGCGCCACAATTCAGGATTATACTTTTAAAACTGACGCGCTACGCTACTGTTTTCGCCGAACCGTATTCCCATGCATTTTCGGTCTGAGCCCAGCCCCAGAGGAACCCTGGGGAAACTGGGAATAGTCATGCCGCGAACTGAACATTTACGAGACTTATTACGACTGTTTCGTGTGCAGTAAAAATTGCGCTTCGTTGCAACTCTTGTAGCAATTTGTCGGTCCTATTAACTGGTTTTGAAATAAAAAAATGATAGTTCTGTGGCTTCGATGAACAAGAGTCTAAGTGCAAATTGTTGACAAATGTGTTTTTAGGCCTACATTACTACACTGTATGCGATTTTTTCAAGAAAAAAAGGAAAGTTAGTATACCCTTTCGTTAATAAGAAAATATACGAAAACATGACCTACTTAAGTGTGGAGATCAGAATGCATATATTATGTCCTATCACACCATATATATATTTTACACCAAAAATTGTAGACATTCTTTGTATTACCATATTTATTGCAATTAGATAAACGTTTGGAATGTGTTTTTTGAAGAAAATTATGATCTTTAGGCCTCTTGCGGTAGACATACATTTTTTTCCATTGTATAAGTATTTTTGTGATATATTAGGTCCATAAAGATAACTTTATACCAAGTTTTAGATAACTCCTTCGAATTGAAAATAAACTCAATTTCTGAAGTTCTGAATTTTGATCTTCAAAAAAAGAATATACAGTGTGTCTCACGGGACGTTGGATTGTATGGGTACTTTTGTTATTATTAGAGATAGAAAGTCGGTTAAATGGACAAAGTAGTGCATATTTATGTGTTCTTACATAATCTGTTCAGAAAACAGTTGAATTCCAAACGGTTCCCAAGCTATTTTGAAAAAACCAAAAAAATTTCATTTTTTAATTATGGGCATAACTTATTTATTTGTAATCGAATCAAAAAAGCGTTTTGACATTATAAAGGCAATTTTTTGTCTACAATTTGATTACGTCAGTTTAAAATTTTTTTCGCCAATGAATTCGTCAGAAACAAACGACATTTTTGTTTTTCTTATGGACGCCATATTGGTTTTATACATGTTTGGATTCATCATTTCTTTCTGAGTAATTTGGTATGCCACATGCCATGTTTTTACTACAATAAGATAATAGAATTGACTGAAAATTGTTCACTTCGAGAATTTCTGAAAATCGCATGGTGCCATGGAAGACATTTTGTGTAACAATGTGATATCTACCCATCTGTACCCATCTGTTGAACAAAATTGATGAAAACCCAGAATTTTATAAAAAAAATATCCGTCCGATGAAACATATTATTTTCTAACTGCGGTTTTTTTAACTTAAAGAAGGCGCACTATTGGGTACTGGGCCCGCGAAAAACAGCACCTTTTGGTACCGCGCCATAATCAGGTGTGGTTTGGTTTTAATGTATGGTGCGGTATAGTGGTCAACCGATTAATCGCACCAACCTTTTATAACAAAAAGTTAACTTCGGAGAAGTATCGGTAATATTGCTCTCTGAGGACGTGGAAGGAAGACTAGCCGATATACCGTTGGTCTTACGCTAAGGTATATGGTTCCAACAAGACGGAGCATCTGCACATAATACCCGAATTGTGGGGAACTATTCAGATATAAGACATAAACGGAGAGTAATTGCTGCCTATTCAGAAGTATCATAATCACCAAGATTGCCGGATCTTGCCCCTTGTGATTTTTATCTATGGAGTAACTCAAAAAATAAGGTGTATGGTGTTTATAATTCTGGAAACGTTGGGGAGTTACGTGGCACCGTCATCGCCGCTTTCAATTCGATTGACAGAAGAACCCTCGGTAAAGTCACCGTATTACGGAATGCTGTGAAAAATGCCTCTACGAAAATAGCGAGATTTTTGAAAACATCATTTAGTTTGTTAAAATGTTGTTACTATTTTATGTTGTGTAGTTAGTACAAATAAATACATTCCAAAATTTTACTGTAACTTGACTATGGGCACATAAATACTGCATCACTCAAATGTGCTTTTCAGATATTAAAAAAAAACTTCAATTTTGCTTATTGTGTTCTAACTATGGCATGTGGCATACCAAATTACTCAGAAAAGAATTCTGAATCCAAACATGTATAAAACCAATATGGCGTCCTTAAGAAAAACAAAGGTTCCGCTTGCTTCTGACGAATCCATTGGCGAAAAGAATTTTAAACTGACATAATCAAATTGTAGACAAAAAAGTGCCTCTATAATGTCAAAACGCTTTTTTGATGGGATCACAAACAAAGAAGCTATGACAATAATTAAAAAATGAAATTTTTTTGTTTTTTCAAAATAGCTTGGGAACCGTTTCGAATTCAACTGTTTTCTGAACTTATTGGTCCCTCTAGCAGTAGTATACTGGATTCTGGTCCCTGGAAATGTATGTGTTTACATTAGCGCCTTTGTCGATGTGGTCTCCTAGCTATAAGCACTTTTAGGTTTATCGAATGAATATTCCCAACTAACACGCCCCAATCACGTACACGTAAATTGGGAATTTATTAAACTTTACGGTGCTTTATTCGACCCAATTTGTACTTCCACGACCATATTATAATGTGACCTTTCCATCACCTCTTCTGAACTGTTACTTTATAAGAATGTTACTGTATATTATAAAAGTATGAAAGTATATCGAAAAATCTGATGTGGCCAGGCACATGACTTTATCATACTATATATAAAATTAATAGTTTAGCTGCATGAGATTCTATTTGATCGAGATCGGCTAAGTTTGCATTAAAATAACGCTATAAACTAGACAGATATGTCGAATATGTCGCGTTCGGATATTGTACTCCGTTGACACCGGGTACGCCGTCCAAATGACACTTACGTGTTATTGGGTGTAAAAAGTGTAACGGTATACAAAACATTGGCGGTTGACACTACCTACTGTCATTAGAATCAAAATTTCTGACATATCCTGGCTACTAGTTTCAATGCAGTACGACCGATCTCGATGAAATAGAATTTGCTCATGCAGCTAAACTATTGATTGTACCAAAAAATTCCATAGTCATAAATTATTCATAATTTCCTCTACTTTAATTTGTTATTTAATTATTGCGACGAAATTCCAGAAATGGCGGCTTATTTGCAAAATCTTTCAAAAACGCTAAGACTAAACCTCCAGTTCATTTGGACGCTTTCCAACAGAAAGCTTTTCAGCTCTAAATTTGGTCATAAAACTTCTAAATATAAAGTTTCGTCCCGATACCTTTAGTAGTTTCTCCGGAATCGTCGCCACAAAAAACGGGTACACACATCCATACGTACACACACACACACACACACACACATACACACAGACATTTTTTGTACCTTGGTCAAAAATGTTCAGGGGACCCAAAAAGACATCTCAAAATTTCTTTTGGCACCATTACAAGACTTTACATACTACGTATGATAAAGCAAAAATCGACTGGCTTATTGGTTGGTCGGTTTTGTTGACATATAATAATGGTATCAAACTGTGGGGCTGCACTAAGCCAAGCAATATCAGCATCATTCAACCATTCCAAAATAAGGTGCTAAGAAACATTGTGGGTGCACCTTGGTATACCAGAAATAGCAATCACAAATAGCAAATACAAGAAACAGACCAGTTTCGTTGGGAAAATTACTAATGCTTGTTTAACATCGTTTATTATACAATATAAAATATAAATAATGAAACCCAACTTTAGTGATAACACTCAACGACACAATACCATTACCACATTGCGAAACTTTTCTCGTCTACGGTGTTGCATTACCACCAAACTAACAGCTAACTTCACGCGTCTCACATTTCCTGAAATTCCACATCGTATTCGTCCAAAAGTCAGGAGTACTTCGGGTCTCAAGTTAAGCATTTGTTGTGCAGCGCCGGACACGTGGCCGTTATTAATTTAATGTCAACGTTCTGGTGAGTTTTTCGCAACCCGGTCCGGTTCCGCAACGTTCCGGAAGTTGCCACACGTTTCACAGCGCCCCACGTACCGACGGTGGCGCGCCCGGCGCCCGACAACGGAACTAAATCAATTAACATATTTCCAAACAAGTTATTCACCGGCTCGTTATCTATCCGGCGGCGGCAGCACCGTTAAAATCGACTTTATACCGAAGTTGGGCACTTCGTTAATTGTCCTGCGGACGAGTAATCGAATTTTATACGTGATTGGTGGTAAAACCGGGAAAATAGGCGTTATTTGACGTGTGATTAGAAAACGAGAAATTCGATTTTATTTAATTTATTATTGCTTAGCTTCCTGTGTATAACACCTGTCTGTTGAATATGTTAGAAGAGCTGGACAAGGTCGAAATCGAAAAACTGCACAAAATCAAGACCGATTTCTTGTCCTTTCCTCTCTACGTCAGCGTACTGCCACAGCACGAGACCTCCTAAACGACCTAAGACGAGCATATGGAATAGAAATTTCTGGCCATAAATCAAATTTCTAAATTGTCAAATTCCAAAAAGTAAACCAGTTTCTGGGATAGGTAAAGGACCGATGTATTAAAACGCGGGAATATTTTCTCACCTGAGCCCTGCGCCATGAGTCCTTGTCAGCCAAAAGTTAGATTTTACTATGGCTAAACATAGATGCACATAAGTTGACGCTCTTGAAAACGGTTGTAATTTTGTGTGTTAAGGCAAAATGTGACTTTTTTGTTATACCTTCTTTAGAACCAAGTATAAACTTTCATTCGACATTGTTTTTATTAAAATTTACCCACAATTTTGTTTATTGCAGGGCAGAGAACATTCGCTATTACAATAAAACAGTTTTATGCAGAATTTGAGTGTTTTAGTTTAGATTTTAGCTTAATTAAGTTCTTGAAAGTGGTTCAAATTATAGTACACATATGTGACATTACAACTACTGCAAAATCTGCTGCGGTTAGGTGTGGATGCGGTTTTTGTGATTTTATTTCTATCACCTAAAGGAAAGTCCAACAGTTGATGTACGGGCTTATATGTAATTTGATGCAATTCCTTGAAACAGTGATAGTAGAAATAATTTAGAACATATTTAACCATATTTAGCTATATACAAATGATTACGGTTATCAAAATATTGACAATTTTATGTTGCATTTTTATGTTGCACATTTTATGTTGTAAATGCCGTAATGTACGTATATTTTTCCGTTGTGGATCATGTATAACAAACAACCCCGATGACCTAGACTCTTAAAAATCATCCGAAGAAAACCTTAAACTTTGTACTTGTATGTGAATTTCTTGGAAATTTGTTACTTGAAGCGAATTGGATTTATATTCAGGGTAAGAAAATACATCGAAAGCACCTACTCGCGTACACAATTCTTTGTATTAAAATGGATTATTGTTGAGGAGAGACAATAGTAAGCTTGTGAATAGAAACTGGTTAGGCGTTTTCGATAAATGTGTTTACACGGAATGCGAATTTGGGTTCAAAACACGCGTATTAGGGTCATACCACTAAAAAAACGACCGTTTCAGCTTGAAGGATGATCACATTTCAAAAGTTTTCATGGAAACAATAAGTATAAGTATTAGACAATTTTGAAATAATACTAAAAATAATAGTTTTTATAGTGATAAATATGGTTAAATAGGTTCTTAACTGTCTCTACTATCACGTCTTAAAAGGAATGCATCGAACGGAAAATAGCATGAATAACGTATGTACCGTTTCAATACACAGTATCGACTGGTGCAAACTTTCATTTTCTTCCTCTATCACTGGTCTTAAAAATAAAACTTTTTTCATGATTTTCTTACAACATAACAGACCCAAAAATATTATCTCATATAACTCAGAAACGACATGTATTGTTCAATTTTAAGTCCGTCTATTATGCGTATCTAATCAGGACATGCCATATTTATTTTTGTAAATTTCACACAGTAATAGAAATAAAACCACAAAAAATATTGCTGACAAATCTTGCAGCAGTAATTAATTTACAATGTGTACTACAGTGAAGAACAATTTTTAATACAGTTTGCTTTTTTCCCTATTTTGTACTGTTTTATTGTGTTTATTAAGTTGTTAACCATGTGGTGCCAGCTGCATATGGCGTCGGTCTAAATTTCATCCTAATGCACGATAATGCAAAGCCATATACCGCCGGCATCACTTTTTGCAAGAACGTGGAATTCAGGTCATGGAATGGCCGGCGTTAAGTCCTGACCTGAATCCCAGTGAACACGTGTGGGATCAGCTTGACCGACGTGTTCGCAAGGGGCCTAATCCACTACTAACCATACAGGAACTGACACAAGCCCTGATTGAGGAATGGCAAAGCATACCACAAGAATCTCTTCGCAGACTAGTGCGAAGCATGCCACGCCGGTGTGAGGAAGTAAATAAAATAGGCTTGTAAATAAGCTTATGCTTCAAATAGCTAATCTGAACTATGTAGGTAAAAGAATCCACTATTATTCTTTTATATTTTTTTACTTTTGTTTCTCACATTATATATTCTCGGGATATAAGACAATTAATCAAAAGTAACATATTACTGCGTGGAGATAATGGTAAAAGTTTCTAAGCGGTGCCCACAATTCGAAAATCAGTTATATTTATGACAGTGAATAGAAGCTGTCCACAACACACTCAGATACACAGTGAACTTTCCCGACGCTTTATAAACTTTATTCGCTCACAATTCGCTACACTTTGATATACCTTATCTTGTCTCCTACTTTTGACACAAAAAGCGTGGCGCTCCGACTAAGTTGGGCTAACACCACCCAAAATACCTATTGGCTGCAGATGTTTTCCTTTCTAATCTCCAAATTTCAAAATGGGCCAGGAAAAATAGAATAGTTAAGGCAATTATTTAAGTTGAAAAGGCGATTGCACAGTCAGATAAAAATGACAAACTACCAGAGAAATTTTAAAAATTAAGGCTGGATCTGTTCCTTACAAATAAATATACAGTGTATCTCCACGGATTGAGGTACACGGAGGAAACAAATTTTTATTGTGATTTTTCAAAAATGCCAAACTCCTAGTTGTGGGTTATTCCGCAGTAACGCGCCACACTCGTCACACCCGTTTAATGACTATACATAAGCAATGGGGGCTTTTATTATTATTTTGATGCAACATTATAACAAAAAGACGACTCATCTTTTAGAATTGTCGTAGATAGATGGTCAAAGTTATAAGTTTTATGAAAAACGTTTTTAAATAGCCGTGAAGGTCGTTACCAGCACTGCGATCTCTTGGTTTTGGTAACGTAAAATTACAAATTTGCGGAATGACCCTAGTGTAAAGTTTCTATTCTAGTAAATTTAATAAATAATTACAAGATTGGACGACTTACCTAGTAAGGAAGGACAATCCTAATTATCCGAGCTCACATTCCGTACATTTTACACACCCTGTAGTTATATTGCGATGCACGAATTCACAAGTTTAAAGAAGAAAACCACTTTTTGTCCTACCCCGGGCTAGGTCGGGCCACATGACGCTGTGGTTATTCATTATATTGTCGCGTGCCAAACGTGAATAGATCGTCTAGGGCTGGGAAAAAAAAGAGAGGGGTGGGTTGTAAAATGTACGGAATGTGAGCTCGGATAATTAGGATTGTTCTTCCTTACTAGGTAAGTCGTCCAATCTTGTAATTATCCATCGCTCACATTCCTAACATTTTACACACCCTGTAGATGTTCAAAGAAAAAACGATCTATGAACCTCAAGGTACAAAGTAATACCTATTTATTCAAAATGTAGATACAGAATATTTATCATTATTATTTAATTTATTCATTATTATTTTTTTTTTTAATCAATATATAATAACAGAATATATAAGAATATACATAAACATAATATATATATATATATATATATATATATATATATATATATATATATAAGCATAATATATTATCCAACGAATGTAACATTAATTAATGTAAACTAACATGTAACAAAAAAGTAACATTTATAATTATAAAGTTTTCAATCATTCTCAATTGACAGTACTGCTCTAGCAAAGGTAGTTGCATCAGAAGCTAGAGGTTTATTATAAAATTTGTTGAAAACCTCTGAGTTTTTTGTCCATCCTGCTGTTTTTCGAATAATTTCTATATTTAGACCAACACGGCTCGCTGCAGACGTTGAGGCATGGCGAGTGCTGTAGCCTTTGAATACCGTAGTATCTATGCCACTAAGTACTAAAACATTTTTCAGCCATCTACTCAACGTCTGTGTAGAAGCGGCTCTGTATGGTTTTTTAATTGTGATAAAAAGTCGTTTCCATGTTGTCGGCCTTAAGGACATTGTTCTATTTAAGAAGTCCCCTAAACATGACGCTACACAAAGCGGCGGTTTCTCTCTAAAGAAGGGGAAACAGAGAAGCGGCTGGCATTTATTTTTACCTGAAGTGTTTATTCTATCCGGTATTTGTATATCAATAGAGCTGTCTTTGATAAGAATATTGTCAATTTTGATAAGGTAGAAAGTTTGCAACCTATGTGCCGAAGTTAGTGCCAGAAGCATTAATAATTTGTATGTATGGTCTTCTAGGGAAAGGTCAATGTTAGGATGTTTACTCTCTAAAAACCTAATGACTGGTGACGGATCCCAAGTAAAAGAATACTTGGGTGAAGGTGGTTTTAAGTTATAAATGCCCCTCAGAAAACGTTTGAAAATGTATTCATCCTCTTTAGGAAAATTTATGATAAGTGATAACGCTGATTTGTGTGAATTTATTGTACTGTATGAAAGACCTTTATCCACTAAAGATTTAATAAAGCTAATTATGCCCTGGAAATCATACTCTAAGGGGTCTAGCTTACTAACGTTGCAAAAATGCCACCATCTGATAAGGCCACTATCATACTGCTTCAGAGTTTTCTCGCATACTGATGCCAATAGAATAGGAAAACTGGTTCACCTTTTCTAATAATTTTTCTCCATACAAAAAAGTATCCACTTCCTGGGTTTCAAAACATTTTTTGAACTGCGGATTTAGAGAAGGCGCCAATAAAAATCTTCGATGAAGAGATAGCTGATGAAAGACATCCGTAAAAATCTTGGCCGAGTTTGCCAAACTTTCCAAATACATCCCTTGTTCCTCGGGTTCTGAGAGAGTACGGCTAATCGGCTGGTATAAAGCCATTACGCCAGCCGCGAGTTGGCCCGTCCGATATAAAACCAGGAGAACAGTCTCGACTAATCAGCAAGATTATGCATGTCGTTCAAGAGCTTTGATTTATATAGCACGAAACCAGATAAGGAATCATAAAGATTCAGTGGGCCATTCATTAGAATGCCCTGCATGGTCTATCATTACCCAAACAAGGAATCATAAAGATTCAGCGGGTCATTCAATAGAATGCCCTGTGTTAAGATAAACGACAGGCACAAGGTAAAATCATCTAGGACCAACCTGATTCACTCGCTGAGTCGTAAACGTCTATTTATTTCCGGATCTCTTCCATTTTCTTCCGCAATTTCTCAAATTTCCGAACTTTCTTGCTTCGTACGTCCTCTAAAGGTTCCACACTAGGAGCCCTTTTCGGCATTGTAACCACAAAACACAAGAAATACTATAACTATTGCAAATTATTGGAGAATAACCACAGCGTCATGTGGCCCGACCTAGCCCGGGGTAGGACAAAAAGTGGTTTTCTTCTTTAAACTTGTGAATTCGTGCATCGCAATATAACTACAGGGTGTGTAAAATGTTAGGAATGTGAGCGATGGATAATTCTAGTTCTTATGTGAAATTTAGGCCAGCTACTATTATATTGATTGCATCATGAATAAGAATAAGCAAATCAAAGTACTACCTGACAATCTAACACAAACATTTTCCTAATTGTATGTAGATATTGTGACATCACAAGATGCCAACTTGATATTTTTAATTTTAGAAAAATATCAAAATCTATTAAATAAAAGTTCTAAATAACTTTTATGCCAGCAAAACTCCGGAGTTAAAACTACACCATGGAATAAAAACTCATGCAAATTTACTGAAGTTTTTAAGAAACTATTTTGTGAGTATGTTGATTTAAAAAAACTGTTTTTATGATATTGCCTTGTAGTATTTCAATTCTACATGAAAATTTTAAAATTTCAGATTATATTTTAGAGCCGGTTGATACCAAGGTGAGTATTTTAATCGTGCCACAAAACCGGTCGATTGGCAAGTAAATTTTTTCCGAAAGGCACCAGATTTTTTTCGCACACAAGATTCCTCAAACCAAACAGACGATTTGAAAAAAAAAACCTAAAATGTAAGGAAAACGTCCATGCTGGTGGAGAGGGACGTTGGTTCTTGTATTAGATAATATTACTTATCAGAATATTAAGGAAGACGGCTCAAATACATAGCTTTTCTCTACTTGCACACGACCTTGAAATAAATATTGTTATGATAACCTAATCAAGCAGTTTCGCCAGACCTCACCCTTAAGGATTAAATTAACTTCTGTGCTCGAAAGTTCGCATATCCTTTCTTTCTCTTACACACACTTGTACCAAAATAATAAAAACAACGAAACATCTTCGCTGTATCCGCGCAAAGACGAGGATTTATAACGTACAATTCGAAGTGTTGGATTTATGACAATGTTTTGTATCCCTGTAAAGTTTTCCTTAAAATACACTCATTGCACTCAACTCGGCTGACACTTGCACATTTCTCACAAGGAAACAAGGCGACCCACTTGCTGCTGTGGCTTTTAAATCGAGCTTATTGTTGCGTCCTTCGCCCGCCCCCACTTCTACGCCACTGTGACACCGCCAGAACACTCGCACAACTCCAGACACAGCTTCCGGATATGGAGCATTTCTCAAAGTTGAACAACGGAGATTAGACAGTAACGTTATTACGATGTAGATAACTTAGGTACCTACAGAAAACCCTGGTGGAGTTCAAGCACAGAAAATGTTTATACGAATATAGTAGAATGAAAATTGTGGGTGCAAATAACAGTTATGAAAATCAGTCATACAGGGGTTCGCTTGTTTACCATACGTAAGTGAGGTATCAAAAAGAATCGGTAGATTAGTGAAGAAATCGGGTATCACGATAGGGTACAGAGCACCAACTAAGGTAAAGGATCTTTTGCCTAACCCATCACACCACTCCTGAAGGACGAAGGGGTATAGAAGATAACATGCTGGAACATGCTATGCAGGACAGACGGGACGAAGCATCGAATGTCGAATCAAGGAGCACAGTAGGGACACCCGGCTAGGCAAGATTCAACAGTCCGCTGTTGCTCAACACTGCCACAAGTCGGGACACACAATGGATTTCGATGACGTGAAGATGTTAGCAAGGGTGAGTAATTATCATCGAAGGTTTATTAGCAGCGGCCGGACAAAAATGTATATTTTCCAGTGTCGTGCATGGGACACGTGCTGGTGGGGACGCGAGCGGTTAGCCGGTCTGGCTTCGGCTCATGTGGTGTTGTACATACCAGTACACCTGCTTTGGCGTTGATCGACAATCGCTTGCCTTGTTTAAATTTCTGTTTCGTCGATAGATAATTTGAGCAGTTTCTTTTAAGTGTGTTGTTTCTTGAAATTTTGTGGAATATCTGTTTTTATTTTCCATTTCGAATTTGTTCTTCTGTTTTATACTTAGAGTTGAATTATTTTTTTTATTTTATAGTTGTACTTAGTTTGAAAATCCTGCAATGAATCGTTTGCTAGCTGAGTTTGGCAATACTTTCACGTTCGTTAAGAAAGGGGAAGTGGTTTGCAATTTCTTCTCACAAAATTTAATTATTCGTAATAAACAATTACTTCGGGCTCACGTCAAAACACAAAAAAAAACACATACAACATGTATCAGGAACGTCAACTAAAAACTTCCTTGATGATTTATGTGAAACATTTATTTCTGCTTTCTTTCCGCTATTTCTGCCCGTTTTTAAAAAATGTATCAAAAAGTATACTGGACGAGACTTACCGATGAATCCACAATTAGAAAATATTACGTACAAGGGCAATATGACAAAACAATTTCTATAATAATGTCAAAACTATCCGATAAATATATTTGGGTTTCTGCATATGAAACTACGGATATGAAGGGTAGATGTGTGGTCAACGTCGTTGTCGTATTGTGGGACCCGCAAGACTTATATAAACCCTATTTAATGTCTACTCAGTTTCGCTGTACCGTCAAAGCTGAAGAGATATGTACAATAGTAAATGACGCCATAAGAAAAGTATGAATCACAGACGCTACCAAAGTATTACTGTTTGTTTCTGACGCTGCTGCGATTATGTTAAAAGTTGGAAAATTACTTAAACAACATTTTTCAAATATTCTTCATTTGACATGTTTTGCACACGCTATTCATAGAATTTGTGAATTTATTCGGGAAGAATTTCCAGACGTGAATACGCTAATAAGCACATGAAAAAAAAATTATTGAAAGCTCCTTCCAGATTGTCTCTTTACAAGGAAAAGTGCCCTAATCTACCTTTGCCACCACAACGAGTTATTACGAGATGGGGTACATGGTTGGAAGCGGCAATTTTTTATGCAATAAACTTTGATATCATCAAACTCTTCGTCTTAAATTTGCCTGATGAAGCAGTTAGTATTAAAGACTGCGAAAAAGTACTATCATTACAAGATTTGCATGAACAATTAAAATTTATTGATACAAATTTTGCGCAAGTATTGCCAACCATAAAGAATAGAACAACAAAATGTGGAACTTGCAAGCAGTTTTCAAAGGATTGAATCTCTGTACGAAAGGTTACGAAGCATTGAAACACCAATCAGTAAAAAATTACAAAAAAAAAATTTGATGCGGTAGTACATAGAAATCCGGATTTTAATATTTTAAAACAAATCTCTACGAATTCATTTACGGATGAAGGAATTTCTCAAAAATATTCCAATTTGGTGTTGGTTTATTCTTTTGCGCCTGTGACCAGCTTCGATGTAGAAAGATCATTTTCAAGGTTTAAAGACATTTTAACATCAAAGCGAAATAATTTTACTGAAAATAATTTTGAAAAATATGCAGTAATACAATCGTTCAATGCATATCCAAGAAATGAGTAACATATTTCGGTGGGCACGTGTTGCATATTGAACATTTAATATTAAATTCACTCGGTTTACTACCGACCGACAGCCGCTTCGCGCCTATGGATATTAATCCAATCGACCGCATAAGTCGTCATTGACTCATGCGTGCCCGCTACGCACACACATAGCTGGGCGACTTCTAGCACCGCGAGACATACATTTTTGTCCGGCCACTGTTTATTAGAGAAGCCATCAGAATTTACAAACATCCTAACAACATCAATCGTGAGGACGGCACCGACATCAGTAGGGTCTGGAAATCGATCCTAACGCGGTCAGGTGAAAAAACACCTGGGAGCGGTGGCTCCAGATGTGCGCAGTGAGGTGTAAATTAGGTACATAAAAAAAGTTTCTTTGGAAGGTCTTCAGTATTCAGTTAGCTCTGAAGAAGCGAGCAACATGGTTCGCGAAACGTCAGCATTTACGAATCTTGACACACGGCAGAACCCGGAAGCTATTTATTTTCTAAATGATTCTGGCCTTGAAAGCCGGGCGTATGTAACATACTGTCGACTAGCTTAACATGTGAACATTGGATATGAATTCCATGGTTTATGTCACGCCTCCAGGCGGTTTTCTGGTCGTACTGGTACGTCCCTACCACATACTGCATGATGTGGAGGCGCCTTTCAGTTCTTTGAAACAATAATAAACGTCACGATCCAACAGCAATAACACTAGCGTCATATTATCCTATAAATTCTCCTAGCCTTCACGCTACAATATACAAATTTTCATTCGATAGTGATGCCACCTAACGTGGACACAAACAGCAAACGTAAAATTTTACAACAGTACTTAAAATTAGTAAATATTATTAGTCCAATAATAAATATTTAGCAATGATTGCAAATATACTAATCATTATCCGTTGTAATACAGTTCAACCGCAACATAGGTCATATTACAGCTATCATCAAATTATCTACAGATTTGTAGTTATTATTAGAAAACTGACCGGCCAAAGATGTTGTAGACTGCTTGTATAGAAATATCAGTCTTCATATCACCGTCCTCGAATATAATGTGCTCCCAAAGAACTTACTTGCTATTTCTGCTAACGTATTTAGTAATAAATCATGCTGTTGATATTCAGGGTGACGACTTTCAGCCTTTCACCATTGGAAAGCAGCAATGGGGTCATATTGAAGTCAGACCTGGGGCGCACATGTTTTGGTGGTTATATCAGACCACAGCGAATGTGACACATTATACAGATCGACCATTGATCATCTGGTTACAAGGTATGTAGGCAGTAATCATTTTTAGTTCATGAGGTAACTATATGTTATCAAAAAAACGTCATATCAAACGCGTGCGTTCCTTCACAACAACCACAGCTTAATGTTATTTACACAATGTATGCTTGGTTGTCTACATCTGTGATCACGTGGGCTTCAAACGTTGAAAATGCCTCTGCATCAACACCATAGCCTTGGTTTAGTTTTGCCCTCTAAAATTATGCATTTTAGGAGGACCTGGTTTGGGGTCAAGTTGTGTTGGAAACTTTTTGGAGATAGGACCTGTAGATGCCAATTTAAAACTACGAAATCACTCATGGACAGAAGAGTTTAACGTACTCTTTCTCGATAACCCTGTTGATGTGGGGCTTAGTTATAGGTCCAGTCCAAATGTCACTATTGCGAGCGATGTCAGAGAAGTTGGAAAAGACCTCATGCGCTTCATAAAGATTTTTCTAGAAAAGTTTCCGATGTTACGAGAGGTACCGTTGTATATTTTTGGAGAATCATATGGTGGAAAATTTGCTGTGGACTTTGCATCAAGACTACAACAGGTATTCATCTATTCTCCGTCAAATTCAATGTCCGAATAACGTAACCATTGCTTGGTAATGATAATACTTGATTGATGACGGTTGCAATGTTCTTAATAGGAGTTGAAATACATCATTTCTGAAAGTGATTGATACATGATTTTAGGATATTTCTGCAGAGCGTATAACCGCTAAATTAGTTGGTGTAGGAATCATGTCAGGTGCTATATCACCCATGGACATGGTCGACAGCTATGGACGATTTGCATCAGCATTAGTAAGTCTAACAAATAACATATGCCTCAAAAGTTTGGCCGAAATTTCTACCTATGTATCCCTTTTGAAATGTACATTGGACTCCTCTACTGGGCAAAATTAACATTCAACAGTTCAAATTGTAGTCAAACCTGCAGTGAATTTATAACAATGATAAATATTTTCAGGGTCTTTTGGACAATCAACAATTCGCAAAGTATAGAAAGTTAAAACGTTCTATAAAGTTAGCAGTACATGAAAATAGACAAGCGGAAGCCAGCTTACTTTTGTCCAACATATTGATGGAGGTATTTACTGGTTACGACATCTACAAGATAAGTGAAAAAACGACGCCTTACTTTCGAAAACTCTCGACATGTAGGTGTCCTAGTAGCCCAGTAATGTTAAATAAATACAGCTATTCAAACCTAGCAGGTTTTGTGAACGGTTGAGCAATGCCCGGCAAGGCAGAAGACCCAGGTTCGACTCCGGGCTGAGTGGATAATTTTTAATTGATTTTTAAATTTACTTCATACCTAGTTTCTCTTTCGTCATAAATTCTATACCTTTTCCTATGTGTATATTTTAAATTTGACCTTTTACTTATTCAAAAACTATTACTTTTAGCAATCTTTAAGGTTTGGTATGATTGTAATTCGTTATACAGTGAAACGATACAACCACAAATGAGCATGACTAATGACGGTAATTGGTCGTACTTAAACAATGAGGTTAATACTATACTTCGTGGAGATTACTTGGTTCCAGTCACTGATAGAAGCAAGTATAACACGTTTTACAATAAATGATCCGTAGGGTTAAAGAAACAACGGAACTGACTAAACTTTAATTGGCATTTCCTTCTCCGTTTTTGTCTACTGCCTGTTATCAAGGTCTTTAACTGTCTTCAGCAAACGTCCTGCAAGGTGGTATGGAATAGGATCAAGTACATAACCCTGCGGTACTCCAGCATTAAATTTTTTGGCAGCTGATTTATTACTTTATTCGGAATTATTTAACTGTCAGAATACGAGTTACCTATCGTTCCATTGTACAATCAGGTGCAGCCTCTGACGATTTTTTAAATACAATATCTGTCCCAAGTTGAATTGTTGAATAGTCTATACGTTATTTGACCAATGTTGTCTCTCTGGCCCTGGTGGATATGCTTCTTCAAGGATAGTTCAGAAACTCCCGTATAATTTCTATCATTCTAGTTGAATACTTACTGGAGCATACCAACGTTCGAATAATGGTATTTTCGGGGATGTTTGATTTGATAACCAACGTTGGAGGTAATAATTTTGACGAGTCAAAAAATCAGGAACAGTTGCATAGATTTAAATTATTTATGCGAATGATGGTTTTTTTATAGCAACTGTTTCATGGATGAATAAACTGCGTTGGAATGGTGCTAAGAATTGGAAAAAGACAACCCAAGATATAATCGAGATCGATGGCGTAAATGAAGCTTATGTAAGAAAAACTGATACATTACTGCATTATATCGTAACGCAAGCAGGGCATGCTGTACGTAGAATATCAAGACATACGATATTGTTACGATATTCCTTGTTATGAAATCATTTCAGATACCAACGGATAATCCGAAAGCGATGCTGGAAATACTGAGAAGGGAAATATTACCAGAAAACTACGTGTGAATATTATACATGTAAACTGTAATTAATCTTACTTTAAAATAATAAAACCACTTTAATCCAATACTTTTTTCGAACTGGAATTATAAACCGACATTTTTAATGCATATCCAATAGTATAGGTAGTACTACCCTTCAACGACGCGTCATGTCCAAGGATGGCTAAAGATTTTATCAGAGAGTTGCATCAATAAAATCTTTACAACAATGATCAACCACACAGTTTTTTGGAATCTCAGTGGACAATGTCCTGTAAGGAGACCTGTAATCAGTCGAAGATCTGCTTGTTGTAACTGGAGATACTGTCTAGCCTTGGAGGCGGAGAAGGTTATGGTAGTCTTAGCTTGTCTCATGGCAGGTGATGCTTCACAGTGAGCTCGTCTAGCTTGATCTTCCCAGTTTTGTAACATCTTCCTGATGTGGCTCTTTGTGATACCGCAACAGGGTTCAGGTCAGTAGAAGGGAGTCTTAGAGTCTCTGGGTAGGATATCGGGTTGGAAGGGTGGTGCCAGTCTACAAAAACAACTACCGACCAATTACTATACTGCCGGTGTTTGGTAGGGTCATTGCGTCCATTCTGACAGCAAGGAGTTGCAGACTTTGTTACCTTCCGCGAGCACATCAACCCTCACCACCACGTTGGGGGTATCAACCCTGGTATCAACCCTTACCAATTAATTCAATTAAACCAATTAATTCCTAGAAGAGCTAGTGCACTAAATCCAAATGGTGTTAGAGGAAGGACACCAAGATCTGGCAACATTCTACGACCTCAGTCAAATCTTCAAGTGTGTCTCATTACTCATAAGTCATAAGACATCCTACTTCGAAAGCTAGAGCACTATGGTTGAAGGGTGTGGCGGTAAGTATAATTGACTCATACCCAATGGACTACTACAGTTCACTTTTCTACAACACGGACGCTGCTACACATTGGATATCTTTCAGCAACACTATCATCAGCTAGCTTTGCAGTGCGGTAGATCAGACAATCTATAAACCAGTCGATAGGAACAATACTGCATACGACTGTGGGTTTGTTCCTTCATGCATCCAAGACCTTAGTCTTGCAAAAAATACCAGGTGCTTACCACACCGCCAGAGGTGATCCTGCGGAGCATAAGAGCTCCGCGTGCGCGAGATCTTCCAAGATGAGACAACACACACGACTGCAACAATCGTGAGAGAGATTTTATTGTATAGAGGGAGAAATGTGTTATAGTATACAGATGATAGTCGCTACCACCTACTGTATGATGTGGAGGCACCTTTCAGTTCTTTGGAACAATAATACGTCACGATCCACTATCAATAACACTGGTTACCACAGTGCAACGCCGCGTATAATATAGACCAGCGCTTCCCAACCGCCGGTCCGCGGACCGGTGCCGGTCCGCAGAAATATTTCACCGGTCCGCGAAAAATTTCGCCCTTATCAAGGCGGCTCAGCTATTTTTCTATACTTCATAACACTTGCTATAGCTTTCACTAGATGGCACTAATACCAATCAATAGAAATGCGTGTAAAATATGCACAAAAAGTATATTCCAAATACATATCATCTTCTATTATTCTGAACTACAGTATTGTACGATCACTAGTTTGGTGGTGGCAACATTGCTCACCTATACATACAACATAATTTATAACGATTCGTGTATGCTCCACCCAAGTATTGTGTCAGATCGTTTGTCTTTTATTTTATCGCGCTCGAACGTATTGCTTTTCAATATTGTGGGTTATAGTGTGTTGGGTGGTATTTTGGAAAATAAATTTTCTTTCGTCAAACTAGCCGTACACAATGGAAGTACCTAAAAAGTCAAATAGCAAAACCTTCTTTCTTGGTAGAAGCAAGGACAATATTCAGGAGAAAAGTACTAATGGTATCGAAATTATGCCAAGTACCAGTGCTTCAAGTGTAGAAGGACCACAGAAAAAGAAATGGGTCGATACTTCTGAATATACAATACAAACAAAAAAGAGAAAAGGTAACTTTATAAGGCAATATGATAAGGAGTATCTAAAGTTCGGTTTATTGTACCCTTGGCAGCGAACTATGGCCACTGCCTTTGTGTGTAGTATGTTCAGAAATTCTTTCAAATGAAGCTATGAAGCCTTTAAAACTAGCTCGTCATTTGCATTCAAAGCATAAAAATTTTACTGATAAGCCACTGGACTTTTTTGAAAGATTACACGATCAGATGAAAATTCAGAAAAAGCAAATGGAAATTATGATGACTACTATAGTAACAAGTCACTGCTTCAAGAGTCTTATTTCGTAGCTCTTCGTATAGCTAAAACAAAAAACCATTCACTATTGGTTAGGAGTTAGTAAAGCTTTGCGTCTTAGATGTCGTTCAAGAAATTTTGGGTCCTCAAGTTGCTACAAAATTAGAGGCTGTACCACTATCGGATACCTTAACTCAGAGAAGAATTAATGACATGGCCACCGACATTGACTGTGATATTCAGTTGATATTCAGGGTGACGACTTTCAGCCTTTCAGCATTGGAAAGCAGGAATGGGGTCATATTGAAGTAAGACCTGGAGCGCACATGTTTTGGTGGTTATATCAGACCACAGCGAATGTGACACATTATACAGATCGACCATTGATTATTTGGTTGCAAGGTATGTAGGCACTAGCCGATTTTAGTTCTTGTGGTTACTACATGTTATCAAAAAATGTCATATCACAAACGTTTCCTACTTCACAACAACCACAGTTTAATGTTATGTGCACAATGTATGCTTGGTTGTCTACATCTGTGGTCACGTAGGCTTTAAACATTAAAAATGTGTCTGTATCAACACCATACTCTTGGTTTACTTTTGCCCTCTAAAATCATGCGTTTTAGGAGGACCTGGTATGGGGTCAAGCTGTATTGGAAACTTCTTGGAGATTGGACCAGTAGATGGCAATTTAAAACAACGAAATCACTCATGGACAGAAGAGTTTAATGTACTTTTTCTCGATAACCCTGTTGATGTGGGGCTTAGTTATAGGTCCAGTCTAAATGTCACTATCGCGAGCGATGTCAAAGAAGTTGGAAAAGACCTTGTACGCTTCTTAAAGATTTTTCTAGAAAAGTTTCCAATGTTACGAGAGGTACCGTTGTATATTTTTGGAGAATCGTATGGTGGAAAATTTGCTGTGGACTTTGCATCAAGACTACAACAGGTATCCATCTATTCTTCTTCAAATACAATGTCCTAATAGCGTAACCATTGCTTAGTAATGATAATACTTGAATGATGACGGTCGCACTGTTCTTAATAGGAGTTAAAATACGTAATTTCTATTCTGTAAATGACATGATTTTAGGAAATTTCTGCAGGGCGTTTAACCGCTAAATTAGTTGGTGTAGGAATCGTGTCAGGTTCGATATCCCCAATGGATTTGGTCGACAGCTATGGACGATTTGCATCCGCATTAGTAAGTATAAAAAATAACATTCCGCAAAAGCCTGATAAAAATCTCTAGCTATTACGTACCCCTTAGGTACATTCGACACCCGTAGTGGACAAAATTAGCGGCTCAAAATGTAGTCAAACCTGCAGAAAACGTGTTATACTGAGAATTATTTTCAGGGCCTCTGGGACAATCAACAACACGCAACGTATAGAAAGTTGAAACGTTCTATAAAGTTAGCAGTACGTGAAAATAGGCAAGCGGAAGATATGCCCATCATGGAGATGTTTACTGGTTACGATATCTACAAGATAACTGAAAAAACGATGCCTTCCTTCGCAGACGTATCGACATGTAGGTGTCGTAGTAACACAGCAACATTTGTAAATACATCTATTCACTTCGGTAAAATTCAAACCCAACAGGTCTTTTGCATACACATATGGTTGAGCATTAGAAATAACGTGCAAACAGTCTACATCTGTGACAGAAAATGGGCATCGGTTGCTTAACGGTCGATTAATTATTAACGGTAATTTTTTAATGATTTCTAAATTTACTTCACACCTGGTTTCTCTTTCGCCACAACTTCCATATTGTTTCCTGTATGTACACTGAGAAAAATGGCTGTAAAATTACACATAAATCATGGTGAAATTACAATAGAAATGAGGTAAGTATAAAAATTGCACGTAATTCCAATTATTTTTACAAGTCTGTGTACGATTACAGCGATATTGCTGCTTTATTTCAATTGCAATGATCTTTTAGTAAAAATACAATGGAAACATACCTTAAATTCGTAAAATTACAACGTATTATGTGATTTTACCATTATAATAGCGGGTTTGTTAATATTGTAACGCCCAGACGCATGCGCTACATTTGATCAGCTGTGAACGCCGGCACGCATACCATCGAGTGCAATATGTAGTTGGGCGCGTTGTATTTCTGTCTCCGGTAAGTAACAATGATACAATGAACTAAAACTTATCTAGATATGTAGGTGTATGTTAAAATACCATGTCACATTTCAGAACAATTATGTTGCCTTTGTAGATCACCAACGACGACAATTAGCCATTAGAAATTCCTGTCTTAACGTTAACGCCATACCTGGATGAAAGCTGTAAGTACAGTCTTCGACGTTTCTTTGTGAAAATTTGCTTTAAGATTGAAGGATTTTATACCAACAGAAAGATAATGCGCAATCTTCTTTTTAGGTTAACTTTTTTGTGTCTGTCTAATATGTTTCCTTGTTCTTACAGATACAGATGCGAAACGTCTTGCACCAAGTGTTTTTGTCAGAAAAAGAGTGAACGAGTATGTGTGTTCATGGTTGGCCGAAGTGCATTTATATATTTATCCGTGTGTTTTCTATGTTTAAGTATTTGCGTACGCTAAGTATTTATTAATTGCTCCTCTGTAGTTTTAATGTATTTTTATGTCCCTCAAACTATTTTATACTTGTATGTATATCTACATATTTATTTTTTTACAAGTAATTTTATCTATACCATTTTGTTTGACCGTTTGTACTATTGTAACGTTTGACTGTGTGCATGATGTTATAGTTCTTTTTGTAATATATGATAGATAATGTTAATATCTACTCAAGATCAGAATAAAATTATACAAATAAAAAATACTGCATATTTCATTGCATATTACACTAAAATAGATGTAAAATTATTACGCATTACCTCATATTTTATTTAAAATTCCATTTAAATTGATGTTGAAATATTACGCATTGCCCCTTATATTACTTAAAATTACATTAAATTCGGTGTAATATTTTAGCCAAATTCTTGTAAAATCACAGTGTAAATATACAATGAGAATGTAAAAATACAATTGAGATGTAAAATTACAATTACCTGCGACAATCAGTCGCAGGACAAAAAAAAACCTACTATTCCTACTGTAAATTCACATCAAATTTTTTTTCAGTGTAGATATATTTTAAATTCGACCACTAACTATTTTTTACTATTATTCCTTTTAGCACTCTTTAAGATCTTGGATGATTGTCAGTCGCTATACAATGGCACAATACGACCACAAATGAGCATGACTAATTACGACAATTGGTCCTTCTTAAACAAGGACGTCTATAGAATACTTAATGGAGAGCACTACGTTCCAGTCACTGATCGAAGCAAGTATAACACGTTTTACAATAAAAGATCCCCAGGGTTAGAGAAACAACTGAACTGACTAAACTTCAATTGGTCCTTCCTTCTCCGTTTTTATCTACTGCTATGATAGCAGTGTTGCCAGCAAACGTGCTGCAAGGAGGTATGGAATAGGGCCAAGTACACAACCCTGTGGTACTCCAGCATTAAATCTTTTGGTGGCTGATTTGCTACTTTATTCGGAATTATTTATCTGTCAAAATACGAGTTATCTATCGTTCCACTGTACAACCAGGTGCAGCGTCTGACGATTTCTTAAATATAATATCTGTACCAAGTTGAATTGTTGAATAGTCTATACGTTATTTGACCAATGTTGTCTCTCTGGCCCTGGTGGATATGCCTCTTCAAGGATATTTCAGAAACACCTGTATAATTTCTATCATTCCAGTTGAATACTTACTTGACCATACCAACGTTAGAATAATGGTATTTTCTGGGATGTTTGATTTGATAACGAATGTCAGAGGTAAAATTTTTGACGCGTTATAAAAATTAGTAACACTTGCATAGATTTGAATTACATTTATGCTAATGATGTTTTTTTATAGCAACTGTTTCATGGATGAATAAACTGCGTTGGAGTGGTGCTAAGAATTGGAAAGAAACAACCAAAGAGATAATAGAGATCGATGGCGTGAATGAAGCTTATGTAAGAAAAACGGATAAATTACTGCATTATATCGTAACGCAAGCAGGACATGCTGTACGTAGAATATCAAGACATACGATATTGTTACGATATTCCTTGTTATGAAATCATTTCAGATACCAACGGATAATCCGAAAGCGATGCTGGAAATACTGAGAAGGGAGTTATTACAAGAAAACGACTTATGAAAGCAGCAAATAAATTGTAATTTATATGACCAATGATAGTAAAATAATAATAGGAACTACTATAATCCGGTGTTTATTTCACAATATTGTTGTTGTTTATTGCACTTGCACTCTGTTCTGACTGGACTTCGGTACCTCAAAGGAAAGCAGCTGCTGACATTGTTATACCCTGTATATGATATATGACTCATGTACTTCTTATTTTGATTTCAGGTGACACATTTTGGACTATATTATATGCTGTGGTTGGATTATCGCCAGGTTATCTTACTCTGGAGACGGTTTAGCTTTTTAAAAATTATTCCAAGTCAGTGTTCAAAAACGAAGGTGACGTAAGTTTACCATAGGCATTTCAACTTAATATTGTTGAAATAATATTTAATTTATATTTAAAAGATATGTTTCTCTCTGTTAAGAAGATAGATTTATTTTATTATACGATATGTAGATAAGTATAGTCCATGGGTTCCTATTTTATTTCATTTACTTATGATTACATTTTTGTCAAGAACTTCTATGTATTTAATGTTAAAAATCTGAAATATTTATAAAAAAATATGTAGATATATATATATATATATATATATATATATATATTATAAATATGTTTCACATGTTATTTATTGTTTAAATTATAATAAAACTTCACACTATTATTTTTTGTTCTTATTTATGATCTCCACATTAATAGGATTTTACTAGTGATTTTACAGTTGACAATTCAGGCTTGTCCGAGCAGGCGCAAAACCAGTTTACAAACAGTTCTTTTGTGAGAAGCCAGATAATGTTTCATTGGTATTTATAATGGAGTTATCATAGCAACATATGTCCATCACAAAAGTACTGATTGTTAACTGGTTTTCAGTTGCTTGGAGAAATCTAATATTAAAGTTGCAGTAAATTTACTGTACAACAATTAATTGCAATTCCGTGTTTACGGTAAATTTACTGAACGTCAGTAATTTTACTTACAAAAGTATATATAAAACCGTACACATCGGAAACCTCATTTCATATGAGAAGTAAATTTAAGCTCAAAGTAAAATTACACTTTTCAGTTTTATCAGTGTAGTCAACGAATACAAAATTGTATTTGACTATAACATTATTTTTTTACTTGTATAGATATACATCGTAGGTAAAAGCCAAAGGAAGTATCCCCTAAGTTCCTTCTGGCAATTGTTAGGTAACCTCTAAAATAAAAATTAAAATTAAATTAAAATACCTATCATACTTATTTAATAGTAAAAGCAAAATCAATCACCTTTCATGTAAAACTTCTATTTCATTTACCATTTGTTTATTTACGATACATATACCATAAACCAAACAATTTGTTTTTATTTTAAGGTTAAAGACTTGAAGAGTGTTTAGCAGCACGTCCCTCTCCCTATCAGTTGCTACGTAGTTCGTAATCACTTAGGTACTATTACTACTATTAAACTATTTAACCACTGGAGATGTTGGAGATGAATACCATTTCATATTTTAACACGTTGCTAAGAAATTTAACCACGTGCTACGTAACAACTGCGTTACAGAATTGACCTGAATACATAAGACATAACTAATGGAACAGTTCCGTGTACTCAAAAAGGAGAAAGAAATGCTATAGGTTAAAAACGTTTGTTTAGGTGTTTTTTTTTGTTTTTTCTTTTTAGGTTTACTAATGGTTCCAACGCTGCAAACAACATAGAGAATGGAGGGAGGCGTGTGATATGTCATAGGATAGCTCTTTTAACACCAAGCCTCTTTAGTGACAATTCTGGTAACTGCACTAAGCCTCCGAATTTTAAATTAGAACATAAAATTCTCGTGTGTAGTATGGCATAGGTATTTTCAAACGACACAATGCTGGAAACATTACCAAATCATAGCTTTACGAATAAAACCATAATTTGATCTCGGGCTATCCTTTCTTGGATAGGTTATTTTCCAACATAACAAATTATGTGTTCTTTTGTGAACCGTATGATTTAGAAACATTTTTATTTTCAAATGAAAGTTGTTTCCACTATCTATGCAACAATACCACACACGACATAGCTTATCGCTTGAAATTCCAAACCCGAATGCAGTTATGACTACTTCCGGTATATTCCGGAAATTATAACTCATACCATAAAATACGTCAGGTATCCACTATCCACTGATCTTTCTATTTTTCTAACTATTTTCCTTAATATCTAGTGCAGTTTAAATTACAAATGACAACCCGGGCGAGAGGATCGCCCTAACTGCCATCTCTCGTTTCGACAAGGTTGACTCCTGTGTTTGAAGGCGCATAACTCTAAAACTACTGTACAGAAAAAATTGAAATAAAGTCTATCATACTCCTGAATCACTTCTACATAAGTTGTATGACTGTCAACATTTTTTGCCTCTCGGCATAAACATGAGCGCGTGAGAAATGTTTAGGTTGCATTTAGAGCCTCTTCTGTAGATTGGCGTTTTTTGTTTTCTTCAGTTTTTGTGTAATAAAGGTTGCGTGTAAGATTTTCATGGAAGCGGATATCTCAGTAACGAGTATTAGCACGATATCGGGATATGCACGTAATCTATCGTCATATTTTATTTAATGCGACTGTAGAAAAAGAATTGCATTATATTTGTTTAAGTAATTTTTAAAGCGATTTAATATGAATAATATAAATTTCGTGCAGCGCGCACTACGGCAATCGTAACGGTAAATGGAAACGTAGTTGGGACAGTGGAAGATTATCTACTATTAGTACGATACGATCAGAACAATTTAATTTCGGAATTTTGAATAGTTGTGCGAGTTAAATATAAATAATGAATTTAGATGTACTATTAGTTATACCCAATAATATTTTACAAACACGAATTCACTGATCGCGTCAAAACTTTGCATCTCATTCGACTGCCTCGCACCAAAACCCACAAGCGAGGGAAGCCGCGCAAAATATAGTTCATGTTTATTTCGGTCTTAAAAATTAACAAATAGTCGGAATGCTATTAAATTCAAGGGATATGTATCGCAATAAATAAGGATTATTTGAATGCTAACTGCGTTGTCCTGCTAATAGTCGTTCCTGAGATATCGGCTTCCATCAAAATCTTGACCGCAACCTTTATTAGATAAAAAGTAAAGAAAACAAAAGCGCCAATCTATAGAAAAGTCTCTAAATGCACCCTGAACAAAAACTCATATTTTTATGAGTAAATAGATCGGAAGGACGAGCGTTAATTTAAAACTGCTAAAATCGGGTACTTTTTTCTCTTCTCTCGCGCTCATGTTTACACCGAAAGGAAAACAATTTTGACAATCATACAACATTTATTCATTAAAGAATTTTATTTTAGCTGTAAATAAACGCAGTTATTCGGTATCCTGGGTGCGATTTATTCAAAGATAATTAACTGTCAGTCTCCCCTTGCATCGAGGGGTGTATATTCCCGAGGGATTTTGTACCCCAATGCTTATTTCTGCTCAAAGCAAACAGTATTTCCGGTCTGGTTAATTTCAGAAAACAATACCTGTCGAATCATTGCGATTCCGAACGCAAACCGCTTGTTTAAATTTAAAATGTTTCAAACGAGCAAAATTTAAATTACACTGTTTGGCTTTGAGTTAATCACGAGTGAGTGTATTTGCAAGGCCCGTCGCTCTAGTGTTGAGGAAAACCTGTAACCGCCGTCCAACCAATTATAGCGAATGGAAAATACATATACAGTCGATTCGTAACGCTTAAACAGATCGGTATACAGCCTTGTATGGATTTCGTTTCATTTCCATCGGGTATTTCAAGTGACCCAAATACCTACATGTGCGAGACCAAAACATAATAGGTACATTAATTTTTCATCACAATATTGTTGGACCTTAGAATCATTTCTTTCTGAGTAATTTGGTATGCCACATGCTATGTTTTTAATACAATAAAATAGAAGTGACTGAAAATTGTACACTTCGAGAATTACTGAAAATCGCATGGTGCCATGGAAGGCATTTTGTGAAACAATGTGATATCTACCCTTCTGTTGAACAAAATTGGTGAAAACCCAGATTTTATAATATAAAAATAATATTATGGTCCGATGAAACTGCGGTATTTTTAACTGAAAGAAGACGCACTACTGGGTACTGGGCCGCAAAAATTAGCACCTTTTTGTACCGCGCCATAATCAGGTGCGGTTTGGTTTTATTGTATGGTACGGTAAAGTGGCCAACCGATTAATCAGTCCAATTTTTTATAACAAAAATTTTACTGGCTCTATTCGACATGTCAGCAGGGACTTTCGAGTTTCCCCTTCTGTTATTCAGCGTTTACGGAATCCGTTTCGGAAGACTGGCTGATATGTTAGAAGAAGGTCAAAAACCGATTTCTTGTCCTTTCCTCTCTACGTCAGCGTACAGCCACAGCACGAGACCTCCTAAACGACCTAAGACGAGCACATGCAATAAAAATTTCTGATCAAACCGTTAGAAACAGATTAAAAGAAGCGAATTTGAAACCAAGAAGACCTGTCCGCGCACCACGCATTACGCAGCATCACAAAGCAGCGCGAATGAGGTTTGCCCTGGATCACAAAGATTGGCAACTTCGGACGCTTGTACTGTTTACAGACGAGTCCAGATTTCGTTTAACTCGTTGCGACGGTCGAGTACGTGCATATAGACGTCCTGGTGAACGCTATGCAGCCGCTACTATACAGGAAGTGGATAGATTTGGTCGTGGATCTGTGATGGTTTGGGCTGGAATCAGTATAGACAACACAACTGATCTTGTTGTGGTTCCTGGTGTATTATTAATTATAAACGTTCACAATAAGTACTTATAATATGTACATTTTCAATGTTTTGATCGTCATAATTTGCCGTCGAATATTTCCCTTCGTAGTATTTCCAGCATCGCTTTTGAATTCCCTATTGGTATCTATAAAAAAATGACTTTTTAATCTACAAAACAAGTGGGTGCCTGTATAGATTTTAAGGATTTTGACGTACGCTGTGTCCTGCTTGTGTTATAATGTATAGAACAAGTTGGTCAGTTTTTCTGACAAAGGCTTCATGCACATTATCAATTTCAACAACTGTTTGTGCCAATTCTTTCCATTGAGAACCACCATGCCATTTTAGTTTGTTCATCCAAGCGACAGTACCTCAAAAATTAAATTTAATATAAACGAAATCCATGTAATATCATCATCATGTAAACATTTTACCTGCTAGATTAACTATAAAGTCGAACATTCCAGAAAATACCATCACTTTAACATCGGTGTTGTTCAACAAGTATTCGACTAAAATTGTTCATAATAGTTTTTATTATTTAAATATCAAGAACTGAAAAAAAAATACTTTTGTCGGTGACGGGTACATAGTAGTTGGGTATTAGGGCTGCTAGGACGTCAACATTGTGGTACGTCCAGCTTGTCGTGTTCATTTGTTCTAACATATTGTGATCGAATAATCTATTGCACCCGTTCCAATTATCAATGTCACCTATTAAAATATGAGTTACATTCTATAATATTATCCATATTAACGATATAAAAACTGATAGTTAGGTACTTACTAGTACCCATATTATCGTAGAATAGTGTAGTTTTATCCATTAAATTATAAATGGAGCAGCCTTCAAATATATCTCGGAACATTCCCATTTCTAATGAGTTGGCTTCTTCTGTGTTATTGTTTGCGATTTGTAACTTTATTTCTCGTGTTAACTTCTTCAGTTGGAAACTCTTTTTATTATCAAGAATTCCCTAAAATAAGAACTAATTTAGACAGCAATCCAATGACCAGGGAAGTTTGGCCAACATTTTCGCTGATCCTGACTTGAGTTAACTTACAAGTGCCAAACCAAGTTGTCTATAGCTATTGAGGGTATCCAAAGGTGATACATAACCTCCCATTAGACCAACACCTTTTAGGGTAACCTCTAAATTATCGTCAGAAACTTCCTGAAAATAATTAAAAATAAGGAAAAAGAGTTAAATGTCGTAAATTCTAATAACTCTAAGCCCGTTATTACAAACGTTCAAACAGCAATTTATTAGGTAGTTTTTTCTTACTAAGCATGTAGTTTAATTTACTCCATTTGAAGATTTGAGCAAAGAAGTATTTTCCGCACTGAACAATGGCAACAGATGCTCTGCACATCTCTGTGACCTCAGTCAAGCTTTCGACAACATGATTCATACCAATCTGATTTAGAAGATGGAGCAATATGGTTTCCGAGGAGCACCATTACAAATGGTGGCCTCATACTTACAGGACCGATATCAGCAGGTAACGATGAAAGGACAAACAAGCTCAATGAGAAGGATAAATGCTGGAGTTCCGCAGGGCAGCGTTTTGGTGGTCTTCTCTTTATTATCTATATAATAAAGAGCCAAACCCAAACAACTAAGATGTGATACCATTATATATGCAGATGATACCACTCTGGTAATATCAGGAGTGGATAAAACAGAGATTGAGACAAGGGCCGCGGAGAACATGCAAAGGGCGGAGCAATGGTTTATCAACAATGGCCTTACACTAAATGATAACAAAACAGAAACCATCCACTTCGAAATGGACAGATGGGAGAACGCCGCAGAAGCTGTACGTTTCCTAAGAGTGCAGATTGGTCTCCGTTTGGAATGCAATCACGTAGAGCGACTGTGTGGTATATTAGCAAGAGTCACCTATGCATCTGATAGACTATTCAGAATAAAACAGATCGATAAATACTCGGAACTAAAAGAAGTCAAAGCTGGGGTACCCCAGGGTAGTGTATTGGGACCAATTCTCTATCTACTACAAGTGACCTTCCACAGATGGAAAATGTAACAGTCGCCACATTCGCAGATGACACGGCTCTAAAGGCAGTGGGATCAACTATTGGTGAATCTACCAGGAATCTTCAACAAGCTAGTAATAAAATATATAAATGGACCAAAAAATGGAAGACCAAGCTCAACGAACTGAAATCTGTCCACATTAACTTTACAAACAAAAGAATCGAGGACATACCTCATGTCAAGATTAACGACGCCATAGTTCCATATGCGAACACTGCAAAGTATTTGGGTATGACACTGGATACAAAACTAAGGTGGAAAGAACATGTTAAGAAGAAAAGAGTGGAGCTTGGCCTCAAATACAGAGAACTGTACTGGCTTCTGGGAAGAAACTCTCAGTTGTCAGTACAGAACAAACTACAAGTTTACAACCAAGTACTACAACCTATTTGGTTATACGGCATCCAGCTTTGGGGCTGCGCAAAAAGCTCCAATATACAAGGAATCCAGATTTTCCAAAATAAAGTACTAAGGAATATGGTTAACGCTCCTTAGTACATACGGAATAGTGACCTGCACCGTGATCTTGGTGTCCCACAAGTCATCCAAGAGATAAAAATATTCGCCACTAAGCATGAATCTCGCCTAAGCCATCACGTCAACGTAGAGGCCCTGCAGCTACTGGACAACCAGAATCTAGTGAGAAGACTAAACATAACTAAACCCTTCGAACTAGTGAATCAGTGAAATGTGAAATGTGAAATGTGTGAAAAAAAAACTATGCAATAAGAAGAGTAGAAAAAACAGCTGGCTACCATGCGGCAAAAATTGCTTACTACTCTCTCTTTCACAGCAGGATGATCTACGGAATTGAGGTCTGGGGCCACAGCAACCACGTAATGTCCGTCTTTACACAACAAACGGGACCAATACGAAGCCTTACACATGAGAGTTCGAGAACATCCGCAAGACCACTCTTCAAGAAACACCAGATAAAGACTCTCACAGCATCATACATCTACCGCTGCCTTTGCAAACTACATCGGGAAAAAGACACAAGAACCAAGTGTGGAGACCACCACAAATACGATACAAGATCCAAAGGCAACCTGAGAATCGAATATCCACGCTTGATAATTACTGGTCCCGTACACAATCCAGGAAGAAGCAATGAAATTAATCAATTAAATATGATTATATTGTTATTTTGATGTACCTCTGTACAGAGAAGAAAATAAATGATTTTGATTTCATAACGGCGGATAAAAATTCGTTGTAGGGAAAACGAGAAGTGGCGCCTGGGCTAAGAGCAATAGAAACTTTCCAACGTTTAAAAATGACGTAAATGGACCAGGAAAAATAGAATAGTTACAAACTACCAGAGAAATTTTGAAAATTAATGCTGAATTTGTTCCTTACAAATAAATATACAGTACATCTCCACGGATTGAGGTACACAGAGGAAACGAATTGTTAATGTGATTTTTCAAAAATGGCATACTCCTAGTTGTGGGTTATTGCGCAGTAACGTGTCACACCCGTCACGCCAGTTTAACGCCTATACATAAGCAATGGGAGCTTGTATTATTATTTTGATGCAACATTATAACAAAAAGACGACTAATCTTTTAGAATTGTTGTAGATAGATGTTCAAACTGATAAGTTTGATGAAAAACCGTTTTAAATAGCCGTAACGGTCGTTACCAGCACAGCGATCTCTTGATTTTGGTAACCTAAAATTAAAAATTCGCGGAATGACCCTAGCGTAAAGTTTCTATTCTAATACAGTTAATAAATAATTCTAGTTTTTATCTGAAATTTAGGCTAGCTACTATTATATTGATTGCATCATGTAGTAGCTAAAGCTGGAGTACCACAAGGTAGTGTACTTGGCCCAATTCTTTACCTTCTTTACACACATGATCTTCCGCAACCAGATGGTGTTACCGTTGCCACTTTTGCTGATGACACTGCTATCATGGCGGTAGATACACATGTTGAAGGAGCAACGCTAAAACTGCAGAATGCTGTCAACAATATTAGTGATTGGATGCAACGATGGCTAATTGCATTGAACGAAACCAAATCCGTTCACATACATTTTACCAATAAGCGAATACAACACGTTCCAGTGAAAATAAATAACACCACCGTACCCTACTCGAACACCGCAAAATACCTCGGTATGACGCTGGACACCAAGCTTCGCTGGAAAGCACACGTTAAAAAGAAACGAGAAGAATTGGGCATAAGACACAAGAAAATTTACTGGGTTATTGGTAGGAAGTCGGCTTTGTCGACATATAATAAACTCCTACTTTACAAGCAGATACTTAAACCTGTGTGGACCTATGGTATCCACCTGTGAGGCTGCACTAAGCCAAGCAATATCGCCATCATTCAACGCTTCCAAAATAAGGTGCTAAGAAACATCGTGGCTGCACCTTGGTATATAAGAAACAGAAATCTCCACAGGGATCTTGAGATGGAATTAGTAACCAACGAAATTGGAAAGTTTGCAGAGAATCATCAGAACAGACTTCTCCAGCACACGAATGTTGAGGCAATCCAGCTTCTTGACAATTGTGACAGTGTGCGAAGACTCAAAAGAACTAAACCTTTTGAGTTGGTGAACTTATGTTAAAAAAGCAGAGCAGAGTGTTATGTGAGTGATAGGTGAACAAAGCAGAGCAACGTGCAGTGTGTGAAGTTTAAAGCGTCAACGTATCAATTCTCTAGTTTTTATGTGAAATTTAGGCTAGCTACTATTATATTGATTGCATCATGTGTAGTAGCTAGAATAAGCATATAAATAAGCCAATACTCTTGTCAAACACATTAATAACAATAACGGGAGTTAAAATCTAAGTACTACCTGCAAATGTCACACAAACATTATCGTAATTATATGTATATATTGTGACATGACAAGATGCCAACTTGGTATGTTTAATTTTAGTTGATGGTAGTTTTTCTAGCACAGCCTTGCTCTTCTAAACATTTAAAAGACACATTTAAATATTTTTTATATTGCCTTGTAGTATTTCAATTCTACATGCAAATTATAAAATTTCAGTTTATAGTTTAGACCCGATTGATACCAAGGTGAGTATTTTAATCGTGCCACAAAACCGGTGTATTGGCAACTGAATTTTTTCTGAAAAATACTGAAAAATACATTTTTACCAACTTACGTCCATTTTTAAACATTACAAAATAGCAGAAATATCCTGTATAGTAGATTTACTTCACTACCAAACTATTCGAAAATCCGATCTGACGTCGTTTATAATACTCGGTATATTTTAGGGATTTCTTACATGTATTCGAGCAGATAATTCAACGGCAAATTTTGCACCGAACGATTGTCCAAATATATACAGGGGGACCTTTTGAAATTCCGGGTTCTGCCTGTAAAATTGCTGGGCAAAACTGATCAGGTCATCCGTTACTTCTTCGTTACTTGTAGCAAATTTAGCATCATTCTGTGAGAAATAACTAAACCCAGAGCCTACTGGATTATCTATGAATAACACATTAAATTCCTGAACCCATGAGTGCTTTCTTGGTTTCAAGTAGACATCAAGTGGTCCAATTTCTAAAAAGTTTCCAGTGCAACTAGACGATAATCCAGGGCCACCTAAAATTTGATGAAATGATGAAAAATATAGACTAGAAGAGGGTATATATTCTTGTAATTTTATTTTTTTAGCATACAGTTAAAACTTGGCTATATCTAAGATAAAAAAGATTATATAAACCACAAAAATGTACCTTGTAACCAGATAATTAGCGGTCGCTCAGTATACGATGTCACATTTGCTGTTGTGTAGTACAACCACCAAAACAGATGAGCTCCTGGTCTAACGGTTGTATAACCCCATTTTTGACTAAAATTCCCTAAAATTTAAGTAATTACAATAAGTAAATAACAAAATAATAAATTATAAAAACAGTTTCTAAATAATGTTTCATTTCGAATTGGTTCAAAACAACTGTTCAAAACTTTTTTGTTCACTTACCACTAATACCTTCAACATTGGTAGTCACATAATTAACTAAAAAGAAGTAAGAGAAATACAATAACAACATAATGAGTTTCTGAGTGTAGTCACTTTAAGACTGGAAGACACCGTTTCAAGCAAGTGTGATAGCGGATGCAGCACTAGAAACAATAATTCAATAATAACGAACGATTAGATAATAATGTTTTTGGCCAATTATTGCATTTATGCACTTTGATTTCTGCATTGGAACAACAGTCTTCAAAAGAAGTTAAATAAATAAATCAATAAATCATGTTGGGATTGATTTATTAAATTGGTTATTTTTTATTTGAAAATATCTAGTTTTTTGCGTTTTACCGCAAAACAGTCACGATTTTGCAATATTAGCTTCTGTACAAAATTATTCCTTATAAAATTCTGCACAAAAACTCCTCTATATTGGAATACGATTGGAATATAATATGTAATAAAATAATATTTTTATTATTTCAAAATTCTTAAACTCGTTTTCGTAGAACGCGTTTTCAAATAAACTTCTTTGATAAATAAGATTTATGTTTGTTGTGAGAATAATGATAGTTATTACTACGTCCTTTTCAATTATACTCCAAATAAAGTAAAATAAAAACTTCCTTTTTGCAAATTATATGTTTATTAGTTTCATACCAGTTTCACCCTTTCAATTAATAAAAGGTGCAAGTTGTTTTTTTTTTTTCAAAATTGCATAGACCCAGTGATACTCTTGATAAATTTGTTTATGTGCTGAAAAATCTTGAAGAATTTGTTTACAAAATGTTGAAAAAGTCATCTAAATCCATCATTAATTACAAAAATTATTAAACATGAAGTATTTATGCACTTATTGTACAAGTTTAATCATCAAAATCAAAATTGTATTATAACCTTACACAGAGAGAGTTATTAATATTATAACTATATAAAACTGTTTAAAAATAAATAAATCTACTGTAGCTTTTATTTAGTCCAAAAATTAAATTCAGTGTATGCTAAATGTTAATTAGGTCATATATACTACTTGCAAAGGTAATTGTTATAATGCAATAATAATGAACCGGTGATTGGAAGAACAGAGTAAGTTCAAATCGGGAATTTTTGGAAAAATGAATTTTCGATCAAAAAGCAATTATAAATTGGCTGTTAGCTAAGACATCGGCTGGACATGTTATGTATCTTCAAAAAAACACCACTGTTTGGAACAAAATTTAGACAAAATAAGACAAAATAAACAGACATTACTGTAGTCTGACTCCATAACTTTTTGAATGATTCGGTGTTGCAGCTGATTTGTGGGTTTCGAAGAAAAGAAAAACTAAAAAGTGAGGAACTTTTGTTTCTGAATTAAACTTAACAAATAAATTTAAATAATAGGTTCATATTTTTCCTAGATATATTATCAATTTTATTTAGAAAATTAAATATGCCCCTGTTTTACAGAAGAATGTACCTGCATTTCCAATTCAATTTATTTATTTGAATTTTTTAGACAATCTCGTCATAAGCCGGTCCTGTACGAGGGATTTATTCGACACTTTTATTTTTCGCAATTCATTGAAAGCTTTTTCGTCGACACTAGAAATAAATGACTAACAAAATTTTGAAAAAAATTCAAAACGGTCTATGTATCAGAGAAATTTCAAATCAATTAAGTGTGAATTAGCTGAGATATCCATATTTTACGTTTTTAATTTATTTTTTTCATAATTGATAATGTTAAGGACTTGTGTAAAACAAATATATTTGATTTTTTAATGAAACTATTCAAACTATTAATTTCTGTACTTTTAGTACCTACAAGATCAGAATAATGAATTATTTTTCTACTTCAATGGTGGCGTTAGCCCTTATTAGTTTCTATAACGTAAAATTAGTTAAAATTAGTTTCTATAACGTAAAATTATTTTCATTTATACAGGGTGTTGCATTTAGGCATGACGGAAAATAAGTTCATTTTTTTTTAAATGGAACGCCTGTTTCTCATACCATATTATGAATACTAAGAAAGTTATCTTTCCAAGTGTGTAAGTTGTACCATTTAAATGGCTTTTTCTTGAGATTTTTAAATGGAACACCATATATATTATTAGCTAATTGAAATGTCTCTTAAGTTCTTTGTACTTTATCTTTACTATATCGTATATCTATTTTTACTAGTTTTCGTGATATTTGCAATTTAAAGAGTAGTATGCTATTTAGTGCCCTAATATTGCTCTGTATACAGTGTGCTGGGTAGCATGATGTAAAATATTTAAAGGGTTGTAGAAGAAGTCATTTAAAACGTATTTAACTAGATTTATTCATATAAAAAGTATTACGGTTATCAAGGTATTACACAATTTTATAAGTATGTTTTGTAATGTTTACAATCGTACAGCAAGCGAACCTGAAGACCTACTAACTTCAGTTGGGGTCTAAAGTCAACCAGAAACAGTGTCATTTTAGGAGGACGATCGTGAAAAATTGTTCACTTGTGTGAAAATTGTGCGGAGACGTTACATTGCAATAGTATGTGCGCTCATACACAAAAACAAACAGAAACCCTAAAACCTGTGTTGATGAGCTACGTTTGAGAATAGATTTGTATTCAGTACAAAAAACAACCAACAATATCTATTTACTATAGTTAATTGGTTTAAAATAGGTTATTTTTCTGGAGAGACTTCAAAATTGGGATAATAGGAATGATAGTCATATCATATCAGTTTGTTCTTGTTGCATATTTATTATGTGTGAGCATATCAATCACATCAAAGAAAATCTGATTTTCAACACTCAGAAGTAAACAAATTTTCACGATAGTTACCTAAAAGTACAGGGTTTAGGGTTTACTTTAGCAGTCATTTGAAATTTTTAAATCGCGTGTTCGGTTGTCCTGCGATAGACGGCAAAATATACTTACAAAATTTCATATAAAATTGTTAATATGTTGATAACGGTAATACTTTGTAAGAGGATCAAGCTGGTTTAATCGTTTCTAAATTATCTCTTCTATCGCCACCTGAAGACTTTACATCAAACTACCAAATACCTTATTCACAGCAATATGAAAAATTTATAATTACATTACATTTTCGTTAAATTGTAAATATCACAAAAAATAGTAACATTTGGTGTATGACATACTAGATGCAAATTGGAGCGAAATAAAGGGTTATTACAGCCAACACATATTATACAGGATGTTCCATTTAAAAATCTCGAGAAAATGCCATTTGAAAAACATCAAAATTTACTAAGTTCAATGAACACCCTGTATTGTGTATGTAATATCTTTTGATACTATCATCTACCTACTGGCTTTGACTATTGTCTCATATAGTTTAAAGGCAAAATCGGCAAAAATGTCGTTTTTACATAGTTTTTAAAAAGACCCTGCAACGGGCATATTTTGGAAAAACAGAATATCTCTCTAACTATTAACGCTGTGACTTAACAACATACACGGTTAGATAAACAAATTTAGTAGTGTTTATAATATAATAAAATATACAGGGCATTCCATTTAAAAAAATGTGCCTACTTTCCGTCACACCTAAATGCACCACCCTATATAAATGAAAATAATTTTACGTTATAGAAAATGACGAGTCAAACAACTTTTGTATAAAATGTTTTTTTCTTTCTCAAACGATTTATAAGCTATGGACCGCCGGGATACTAATAACTCACCCTGTATAATGAAGGAAAATAATATTTTTATTATTTCAGAATTATTAAACACGTTATCAAATATAGGCAGTATTTATGGCGCAAAATTGATAACATTTCCTAAGAAAACTTCTTAGGTTTTAGTAGAAAGTTTTAGTAAAGTTGTATCTTATCAACTTATCAACCATTTAGATGGTTGGATGACTCAAAAATCAAAATGTTGTTGGAAACTCATCATTAGTTACAAATGTTATGACAGTGTAGGTACAAACTTTTTGGAAAATGATTTAAAAATATTTTCCATAAAATTTTGCATTTCTTAAAGGTCATGAAAAAAAATTGTAGACAAAACTACCTCTAAAACGTGCGTTTATTCTCTTATGGTATACACAACTTTGTATAGCAATAAAATCAGAAATCTATTATAACCCTACACAATGTGAGTTATATATGGTATAAACAGAAATAATTCAAGTTGTTATTTGATTCAAAAATGAAATTCTGTATGTAGTACTTTATAAAATATATTTAATTTCTTAGGTACCAGTTTTTGCAACATCATCAGCCTAAATATACAGAAAGAATATTGCTGTTAGGTAATAAAATAAATAAAAAATAATTTAACATAAAACATATTCAGGTAATTAAAAACATGTGTGAAAGAATGTGACACTTGACATACGACTAGAAGTTTCAAAGTAGGCAAGTTAAGAATTTAAAAAAATTAAAATTATTGTAATGTGAACATTGATTATTCATTTTCAATTCTAATTGACAGTTTAACAAAGTGATATTGTAGTTTCTTGTATTTCAATGTATTTCAAACTGTTCTAATAAATCTAATTTGTAGTTTTCATTGCATTAGTGAAGTAGTGTAGTTTTATTGAATATTATACTCTGACCTGCTGAAATTTTATGTCGAAAAATGTTAGAAGAAGTTCTAGATTTATGTTCCGCTATCCGGTTTGCCAACTTACTTCCGGTTTGACCTACATAAACACCAAACAATTAGAGCATTTGACTGAGTGGCCTCCAGACTCATCGATAAGTGATTTTGGGGTTTTAAAATTTTGAAAGTAGTTGGTAAATTGTGTTACTGCCCTTAAAAGCAGGACAATGTTTGAATACGATCTACAATATATAATTTATCAAAGTTGTTCCATTGTGGCATTATTTAGGCCACCACATAAACGTTAATTATAAAAATCACTATACCAAATAGAAGAATTAAAATTAGATATTTAAAACCAATGAGAGCCCCAAGGCATCAATGAGAGAGCAACCCCCGTATATCCACAGAACAACCCTCCACTGCTACAACGTTAATTCTCAACTAACTGAACTAACAAACATTCAAATCAACACACAACAAAATTTCACATAAATACACACGCACAATATGATCGCTATTCCTTCACACGCGAACGAACACTTCACTAATCCCACCCCATACGTGGTATACGTATGTATTTTCGCATTTACCGGTAGCGTCAACGGTTCTGTCGACGCAGGCATAGCAAATAAATGGTCTCTATGATGCTTAGCAACGAGGCACCAATAAACAGACCAGCATTTCCACCGATGGACACTGCAAACAAACCGGAGAGAATGTGTAAATTTCATTTTGCGAAAAGGTATTATAGTGGACATCGCTTCGCACGCTGCAAAGTGGAACTGGCACGCCGCGACGCGTGAGTTTACCTACCGACTAGATCCATTGTGGTGCGGACAACGTTTCGCTTGAAACGCGACGTCGGCAGGGATTGCATTTTTATTAATACCTCGCTGTGCGATGTCTTCACACTGCGAAATAAAAGAAGAGGAATTATTAGTTTGAAGTTATGACATTCTGACTTTAGTCATGAATAAGAAACCTCTTTTCCTTTGTTAAATGACGATGATGTCTTTTGCATATGCAGAGGTGATGAACAAAGCCTCAACAAGGAATAAAGGATATAGATATAGAAACATAACGTAAAAAGTTAACTTAAAAATAGCGTCTAATAATTATAATAGTCAGAATAGAAGTATTTGGCGGTGACTGATTAGCTACTTCGAAGAACAAGAACTTACTAAAGAATTGTTATAACCAGTGGCCGGACAAAAGTTTATATTTTCCAGTGTCGTGCATGGGACACGTGCTGGTGGGGACGCAAGCGGCTAGCCGGTCTGGCTTCGGCTCATGTGGTGTACATACCAGTACACCTGCTTAGGCGTTGATCGAGTACAGTCGCTTGCCTTGTTTAAATTTCCGCTTCGTCGATAGATAATTTGAGCAGTTTCTTTCAATTGTGTTGTTTCTTGAAATATTGTGTGAATATCTGGTTTCATTTTCCATTTCGAATTTGTTCTTCTGATTTATACTTAGAGTTGAATTATTTTTTTTATTTTATAGTTGTACTTAGTTTGAAAATCCTGCAATGAATCGTTGGCTAGCTGAGTTTGGCAATACTTTCACGTTCGTTAAGAAAGGGGAAGTGGTTTGCAATGTCTGCTCACGAAATTTAATTATTCGTAATAAACAATGTCTTCGGGCTCATGTAAAAACAAAAAACACATGGAAAATGTATCAGGAACGTCAACTAAAAACTTCTTTGATGATTTATATGAAACATTTATTTCTGCTAATATACCTTTCACAAAAAATAATAATCCCGTTTTTAAAAAATTTATCAAGAAGTATAGTGGACGAGACTTACCCGATGAATCATCAATTAGAAAATATTACGTACAAGGGCAATATGACAGAACAATTTCTACAATAAAGTCAAAACTATCCGATAAATATACTTGGGTTTCTGCAGATGAAACTACGGATATGAACGGTAGATGTGTGGTCAACGTCGTTGTCGGATTGTTGGACCCGCAAGACATATAAACCCTATTTAATATCTACTCAGTTTCGCTGTACCGTCAAAGCTGAAGAGATATGTACAATAGTAAATGACGCCATAAAAAAAGTAGGAATCACAGACGCTACCAAAGTATTACTGTTTGTTTCTGACGCTGCTGCGATTATGATAAAAGTTGGAAAATTACTTAAACAACATTTTTCAAATATTCTTCATTTGACATGTTTTGCACACGCTATTCATAGAATTTGTGAATTCATTTGGGAAGAATTTCCAGACGTGAATATGCTAATAAGCACATGCAAAAAAATTTTATTGGAAGCTCCTTCCAGATTGCCTCTTTACAAGGACAAGTGCCCTAATCTACCTTTATTACGAGATGGGGTACATGGTTAGAAGCGGCAATTTTTTATGCAAGAAACTTTGATATCATCAAACCCTTCGTCTTAAATTTGCCTGATGAAGCAGTTAGTATGAAAGACTGCAAAAAAGTACTATCATTGCAAGCGTTGCATGAACAATTAAAATTTATTGATACAAATTTTGCGCAAGTATAGCCAACCATAAAGTTTCTAGACCAACAAGATGTTGAACTTGCAAGCAGTTTTCAAAGGATTGAATCCCTGTACGAAGTTTACGAAGCATTGAACCAATCAGTAAAAAATTACAAAAAAAAATTGATGCGGTAGTACATAGAAATCCGGATTTTAATATTTTAAAACAAATCTCTACGAATTCATTTACGGATGAAGGAATTTCTCAAAAATATTCCAATTTGGTGTTGGTTTATTCTTTTGCGCCTGTGACTAGCTGCGATGTAGAAAGATCATTTTCACGGTTTAAAGACATTTTAACATCTAAGCGAAATAATTTTACTCAAGATAATTTAGAAAAATATGCAGTAATACAATCGTTCAATGCATATCCAAGGAATGAGTAAAAGATTTCAGTGGGCACGTGTTGCATATAGTTACGACAAACATTTAATATTAAATTCACTCGGTTTACTACCGACCGCCAGCCGCTTCGCTCCTATGGATATCAATCCAATCGACCGCATAAGTCGTCATTGACTCATGGGTGCCTGCTACGCACACTCATAGCTGGGCGACTTCTAGCACTGTGAGACATACAATTTTGTCCGGCCACGATCATAACTTATTGAGAGAATTATTTGCACTGCATTGAATGGAAAATCATGTAAGTACAGGTGTGCATAATTGCACTAAGCAAATCAATTTGCAAAACATTTGTCTATTTTCGATATGAATTTAATGTGTTGTTGTCTTTGTGTTTATACCGAGAGAAGGCTAACTGAAGTCAATGGATGTTGCATGAGTTTTTAATGTAGCTGCACTGCTGCATTGCCAGGATGATCGAGATGCTTGTGAAATATTTTGCTGGTACTTGGTTCTACACCGCTTAGACGCGTGTTGAAGAGATAGAATGTTATTTAATATAGCAAATACTACACACATGTTTAAATATGTATAGAATATATTTCGCAGTTTATGCGATTGCAAGCGATTCTAAAAAGCGGTTTGTGCTTATGCGTATTTACGCTTGTTATATGGCATTTGATATCAATATTGTGACCAATCTTAGAAATAAGTTGATAAAAACGGTGTTACAATTTTGATAATTTTGGAATTTCTTGAACGGAATTTAATGCAATTTTATTAGAGAGGCAGCGTCATCACTGACAGATAAAATATCGAAATTATCTCGCCACTGTATAGTGTCATCAAGATCAATCAAAGATGGCCAATCGTACAAGTCCGACAACTTAACATTGACAGTGGTGACACACGCATCGAGCATCAAATGTCAAATATTACAATGTTAAAACATTTAGTTATAAGCGCAATTTTAAAAAATGGTTTAGGGAATTCCTATGACAAATTTGTCGTAAAACTAAAAATAAAAATGTAAATCTGCAATAAGCATCAGACAAATCACACAAGTCGCTTTGTGGCTGGTAATGGACATACAATTTTATGAGAGGGTCCCACGTAGAAACAATCAGTACCTGGCGATAATAGCAGGTTTGTTATATACACCTATGTCGACACCAGTTGAACTATTGTTTCTTATTGTAGTCTCCATGTCCGGCTACTCACTCGGTTCCATCCTTGGTTGGCCAGCACCAGCAGACAAGATAATGCAAGTCGATGGCATGGAAGTAAACAAGTTGCTACACGTAATCTCCATAGCATATCTGGGCGCAGCTATCTCTCAAGTCTACTTAGCCTGTACCTTCCGAGCTATCGGAAGAAAGGTGCACCTGATCCTAGCATCACTTCCAATAGCACTTTTCTGGATAATGATGGGAATCTACAACAACTTCTACGTGTACCTCGTAGGACGATTCTTCCAAGGATTCGGTGCATCTTTGTTCTTCGTCTTGGGTCCTACGTTCATCCTTGAGACGGTCGAAGTACACCTCAGACCGCCATCATTGGTACTATTCGAACTCATGCTGTCCTTCGGCGTGGTTGCTGAGTTCATCTTAGGACTAGACGAGAGCAGGAGGACGCTATGCTTCCCGAGCGCAGTTCCTCCTCTCCTAGTCTTAGTGATTATGATCTACCTCAGAGATACACCGTCAGCGTTCATGGCTAGAAGGAATTACATATCAGCTGGTAGAGCGTTGCACTTCTACCGAGGAAAATACTTCAACATCGCTAGGGAGTATGACGAGATGGAGTCGCACGTTGACGCTTTAGTTGGGATTAATTGGTTAGGGGATATTTACAACCATCGTGCGAGGAAAGGAATTGGCATACTCATAATTTGCCACACCATGCAACAACTCAGCGGAATCAACCTAATTCTTCTCTACAATACTGATATCATTGAGTTGGCATCTCCCAGGTTGAACAGCCCCGTCTCCACCGTTATCTTTGGAGGTTTCTTCGTGTTCGCGTGGGTCGGCTCCATGGTGCTCTCCCACCAAGGAAGGATACTCCTATGGAGGCTATCTATGGGTGGCATGGTCGCGTCAACATCAATCCTAACCGCGTATTTCTATATCCTCTATCAAAAGGAGTTAGATGCTAAAAATCTGGGGTATCTACCTCTGGTGGGAATGTGTTGCTTCGCGTTCGCGTTTGCCATTGGTGCCGGACCATTACCCTTCATCATGACGCATAATATTCTGCCAACCGATTCCAAGATACGCGTCGGTTGCTTGCTAACTGCTTATAACTGCCTGTTGGCTTATATCATCATAGTGAGCGTTGCGGTCGCGAGGGAACACATTCGAGAGTCGCATATATTCTTGGGCCATACGGTGTGCAACTTTTTTGGCTTCGTCTACGCTATATTCTTTATGTCGACTGATATTGAATTCGGTTATGAGGATCGCGATAGTGATGATAGCATTAGAAGTGTTACGACCAATAGGAATTTTCGATAAACACAACAAATACTACTTAACCAACTGTTATTATTCATTAATAAACGATATTCTAAAAGGCCTGTTGTATTACTTCAGTATCGGGCAAAAGTATCGAGTCTTATGTTTGAAAACTCGTAATTCTGCAACGACTGAAGAGAAATAATTTTGGATACTGCGTTGTGACTGGTGATGGAAATACAATTTTACCTGGTAATAGCTGCAGGTTTGTTATATACACCTATGTCGACACCTGTTCAACATTTGTTTCTTATTGTAGTCTCCATGTCTGGTTACTCACTCGGTTCCTTCCTTGGATGGCCACCACCAGTAGACAAAATAATGCAAGTCGATGGCATGGAAGTAAACAAGTTGCTACACGTAATCTCCATAGCATATCTGGGCGGCCCTATCGCTCAAGTTTACTTAGCCTGTACCTTCAAAGCTATCGGAAGAAACGTCCATCTGCTCCTAGCATCATGTCCAATAAAACTTTTCTGGATAATGATGGGATTGTACAACAACTTCTACGTGTACCTCGTAGGAGGGTTCTTCCAAGGATTCGGTGCATCTTTGTTCTTCGTCTTGGGCCCTACGTTCATCCTTGAGACGGTCGAAGTGCACCTCAGACCGCCATCATTGGTACTATTCGAACTCATGCTGTCCTTCGGCGTGGTTGCTGAGTTCATCTTAGGACTGGACGAGAGCAGGAGGACGCTATGCTTCCCGAGCGCAGTTCCTCCTCTCCTAGTCTTAGTGATTATGATCTACCTCAGAGATACACCGTCAGCGTTCATGGCTAGAAGGAATTACATATCAGCTGGTAGAGCGTTGCACTTCTACCGAGGAAAATACTTCAACATCGCTAGGGAGTATGACGAGATGGAGTCGTACGTTGACGCTTTAGTTGGGATTAATTGGTTAGGAGATATTTACAACCATCGTGCGAGGAAAGGAATTGGCATACTCATAATTTGCCACACCATGCAACAACTCAGCGGAATCAACCTAATTCTTCTCTACAATACTGATGTCATTGAGTTGGCATCTCCCAGATTGAACAGCCCCGTCTCCACCGTTATCTTTGGAGGTTTCTTCGTGTTCGCGTGGGTCGGCTCGATGGTGCTCTCCCACCAAGGAAGGATACTCCTATGGAGGCTATCCATGGGTGGCATGGTCGCGTCAACATCAATCCTAACCGCGTATTTCTATATCCTCTATCACAAGGAGTTAGATGCTAAAAATCTGGGGTATCTACCTCTGGTTGGTATGTGTTGCTTCGCGTTCGCGTTTGCCATTGGTGCCGGACCATTACCCTTCATTATGACGCATAATATTCTGCCAACCGATTCCAAGATACGCGTCGGTTGCTTGCTAACTGCTTATAACTGCCTGTTGGCTTATATCATCATAGTGAGCGTTGCGGTCGCGAGGGAGCACATTCGAGAGTCGCATATATTCTTGGGCCATACGGTGTGCAACTTTTTTGGCTTCGTCTACGCTATATTCTTTATGTCGACTGATATTGAATTCGGTTATGAGGATCGCGATAGTGATGATAGCATTAGAAGTGTTACGACCAATAGGAATTTTCGATAAACACAACAAATACTACTTAACCAACTGTTATTATTCATTAATAAACGATATTCTCAAAGGCCTGTTGTATTACTTAAGTATTGGGCAAAAGTATTGAGTGTTTGAAAACTCGTAATTCTGCAACGACTGAAGAGAAATAATTTTGGATACTGCGTTGTGACTGGTGATGGAAATACAATTTTACCTGGTAATAGCCGCAGGTTTGTTATATACACCTATGTCGACACCTATTCAACATTTGTTTCTTATTGTAGTCTCAATGTCTGGTTATTCACTCGGCCCCAGGATGGCCAGCACCAGCAGACAAAATAATGCAAGTCGATGGGATGGAAGTAAACATGTTCCTACACGTAATCTCCATAGCATATCTGGGCGCAGCTATCTCTCAAGTCTACTTAGCCTGTACCTACCGAGCTATCGGAAGAAAGGTGCACCTGATCCTAGCATCACTTCCAATAGCACTTTTCTGGATAATGATGGGAATCTACAACAACTTCTACGTGTACCTCGTAGGACGATTCTTCCAAGGATTCGGTGCATCTTTGTTCTTCGTCTTGGGCCCTACGTTCATCCTTGAGACGGTCGAAGTGCACCTCAGACCGCCATCATTGGTACTATTCGAACTCATGCTGTCCTTCGGCGTGGTTGCTGAGTTCATCTTAGGACTAGACGAGAGCAGGAGGACGCTATGCTTTCCGAGCGCAGTTCCTCCTCTCCTAGTCTGAGTGATTATGATCTATCTCTGAGATACACCGTCAGCGTTCATGGCTAGAAGGAATTACATATCAGCTGGTAGAGCGTTGCACTTCTACCGAAGAAAACACTTCAACATCGCCAGGGAATATGACGAGGTAGAGACGCACGTTGACGCTTTAGTTGGGATTAATTGGTTAGGGGATATTTACAACCATCGTGCGAGGAAAGGAATTGGCATACTCATAATTTGCCACACCATGCAACAACTCAGCGGAATCAACCTAATTCTTCTCTACAATACTGATGTCATTGAGTTGGCATCTCCCAGGTTGAACAGCCCCGTCTCCACCGTTATCTTTGGAGGTTTCTTCGTGTTCGCGTGGGTCGGCTCCATGGTGCTCTCCCACCAAGGAAGGATACTCCTATGGAGGCTATCCATGGGTGGCATGGTCGCGTCAACATCAATCCTAACCGCGTATTTCTATATCCTCTATCACAAGGAGTTAGATGCTAAAAATCTGGGGTATATACCTCTGGTGGGAATGTGTTGCTTCGCGTTCGCGTTTGCCATTGGTGCCGGACCATTAGCCTTCATTATGACGCATAATATTCTGCCAACCGATTCCAAGATACGCGTCGGTTGCTTGCTAACTGCTTATAACTGCCTGTTGGCTTATATCATCATAGTGAGCGTTGCGGTCGCGAGGGAACACATTCGAGAGTCGCATATATTCTTGGGCCATACGGTGTGCAACTTTTTTGGCTTCGTCTACGCTATATTCTTTATGTCGACTGATATTGAATTCGGTTATGAGGATCGCGATAGTGATGATAGCATTAGAAGTGTTACGACCAATAGGAATTTTCGATAAACACAACAAATACTACTTAACCAACTGTTATTATTCATTAATAAACGATATTCTCAAAGGCCTGTAGTATTACTTAAGTATTGGGCAATAGTATTGAGTCTTATGTTTGAAAACTCGTAATTCTGCAACGACTGAAGAGAAATATTTTGGATACTGCGTTGTGACTGGTGACGGAAATACAATTTTACCTGGTAATAGCCGCAGGTTTGTTATATACACCTATGTCGACACCTGTTCAACATTTGTTTCTTATTGTAGTCTCCATGTCTGGTTATTCACTCGGCCCCAGGATGGCCAGCACCAGCAGACAAAATAATGCAAGTCGATGGGATGGAAGTAAACATGTTCCTACACGTAATCTCCATAGCATATCTGGGCGCAGCTATCTCTCAAGTCTACTTAGCCTGTACCTACCGAGCTATCGGAAGAAAGGTGCACCTGATCCTAGCATCACTTCCAATAGCACTTTTCTGGATAATGATGGGAATCTACAACAACTTCTACGTGTACCTCGTAGGACGATTCTTCCAAGGATTCGGTGCATCTTTGTTCTTCGTCTTGGGCCCTACGTTCATCCTTGAGACGGTCGAAGTGCACCTCAGACCGCCATCATTGGTACTATTCGAACTCATGCTGTCCTTCGGCGTGGTTGCTGAGTTCATCTTAGGACTAGACGAGAGCAGGAGGACGCTATGCTTTCCGAGCGCAGTTCCTCCTCTCCTAGTCTGAGTGATTATGATCTATCTCTGAGATACACCGTCAGCGTTCATGGCTAGAAGGAATTACATATCAGCTGGTAGAGCGTTGCACTTCTACCGAAGAAAACACTTCAACATCGCCAGGGAATATGACGAGGTAGAGACGCACGTTGACGCTTTAGTTGGGATTAATTGGTTAGGGGATATTTACAACCATCGTGCGAGGAAAGGAATTGGCATACTCATAATTTGCCACACCATGCAACAACTCAGCGGAATCAACCTAATTCTTCTCTACAATACTGATGTCATTGAGTTGGCATCTCCCAGGTTGAACAGCCCCGTCTCCACCGTTATCTTTGGAGGTTTCTTCGTGTTCGCGTGGGTCGGCTCCATGGTGCTCTCCCACCAAGGAAGGATACTCCTATGGAGGCTATCCATGGGTGGCATGGTCGCGTCAACATCAATCCTAACCGCGTATTTCTATATCCTCTATCACAAGGAGTTAGATGCTAAAAATCTGGGGTATATACCTCTGGTGGGAATGTGTTGCTTCGCGTTCGCGTTTGCCATTGGTGCCGGACCATTAGCCTTCATTATGACGCATAATATTCTGCCAACCGATTCCAAGATACGCGTCGGTTGCTTGCTAACTGCTTATAACTGCCTGTTGGCTTATATCATCATAGTGAGCGTTGCGGTCGCGAGGGAACACATTCGAGAGTCGCATATATTCTTGGGCCATACGGTGTGCAACTTTTTTGGCTTCGTCTACGCTATATTCTTTATGTCGACTGATATTGAATTCGGTTATGAGGATCGCGATAGTGATGATAGCATTAGAAGTGTTACGACCAATAGGAATTTTCGATAAACACAACAAATACTACTTAACCAACTGTTATTATTCATTAATAAACGATATTCTCAAAGGCCTGTAGTATTACTTAAGTATTGGGCAATAGTATTGAGTCTTATGTTTGAAAACTCGTAATTCTGCAACGACTGAAGAGAAATATTTTGGATACTGCGTTGTGACTGGTGACGGAAATACAATTTTACCTGGTAATAGCCGCAGGTTTGTTATATACACCTATGTCGACACCTGTTCAACATTTGTTTCTTATTGTAGTCTCCATGTCTGGTTATTCACTCGGTTCCATCCTTGGATGGCCAGCACCAGCTGATAAAATAACCTTCGGTTACACACAAAAAGTGCTTTGAGCCGCGTTGAAAAACCGACATAGAATGGATCGATGCAAGCGAATACAAAAAAAAACCTCGAGACATAGCGAGAGTCTGGAAGACGTATGACATAATCGAGTGGTTGCTGAAAGGAAACAGCTGTTGCAGGTGTCAAAACCTCACCATCATGAGTAGGTAGTTATAGTACTCTCTCCAGGCAAACAAATCAGAGGTAATTGCAGCAAATATTCTATAAAATGGTAACTTTTTGAAGTGGAATCCTCGCTAAGGGTTCAGATTCGATAATTACCACCCTTAATTACGTGGGAAGGTCGTAAGGAGACCTGACCCAGCCAGAGTTGGCTCTCACATACAGATTTCCTCTGGCATCTATCCATCCTTGCTCGGGTTTGGGGTTTTACCTAATTGATATTTTAATTGCCTTACCTAATAATATTCTAACACGGCACTTACCCCTTTCTGTCGGAGACTACTTTATATTCCGGCTCTATGCACGAGGGTACACATTCGCATACTAAACCGGGTTTATCAAATCCTTTCGCGTGTAATCGATTCACAGTTTCTGCACCGCATAAGTGACGAGAAGGCGGCATCGGGGTCGGCAAAGGTTTACAGATGGTGGTAGAAGGGGGATGGTAAGATGGTAGCGCCAGCGGTGTTGGTGGTGGACGGAGAAAGACCGGGAACAAAAACAATTGACTTATGAGATGTCGTTAATAAGCTTGTGGAAAAATTGAGGTTGTTTCTTTTGGAGGAAAGCGGAGATGGTCGGCTTACCGAAGTTGTCCGATAGGCAGCGTAGTCCTTCTATGTCGCACATGTGAGTGTCGCCTAGAAATAAAATTAAAATACTTATTTTCTCTTATTGTGTTGTCAAAAGTTTAACTTATGCTAAGAAACTGGGCTGATCGGATGAAAATTGAAGTAAATAATGGATAATGAGCAAAAAAATCTATTTCCTTATCTGCCGAAAGAGAATTTATGAAGTAGGTGTGGAAAAAAATACTTATCCAATGATTCCACATAGGACCTACTTTCTCATTTGTAATTCTGAACCTACTATCAGTCGCAAAAGTATTGAGCCCTGTGTTTAAAGTCTGTAAGCGAGCTGTTTATGGAAGCGGATATGACAGAAACGAACGATAGCAGGACATCGCAGTTAGCACGTAAACAATCCTTATTTATTCATCCATTGATGTATAATAACAAAAGTTATTTGGGAATTTTTAAGAGTGAAAATAATGTGATCGATCCGGTGCGTAGGATGGTTCCCCTCGGGGAGATGGGATTACGCGCGGGAAACGATGCAAGGCTTCGCGTGGCGATTTCAAACGATCAACTCTAAGGACCGTATTCAATATTTTTGTCATTTTCTCTTTCGGTTTTATTTTTTAAAATAGCATACGTGTTTTTTATGGAATTCTATACATATTCTGATTTGTCATTTATTATTATTTCACATAATTTTTGCCAAAAATCAGTAGTTGATGATGATGACATAGTTGTTCCTGGAGGTTCTGGGGGCAAAACAAACGGTCTGAAATTTTCGGCAAATGTTTCAATTGCGACAAGTATTTGTCCTAAACTTTGAACGAATTGTGTAGTAGTTTCAGAAGAGCCTCCAACATTGGAACTATCGCGGCAACTTCTTTATCATTATCTAAAATCACTTTTCATCATCTGTACTGTTGTCGTTGTAGTCTAATAATTCGTCATCATCTTCATACAAGTTGATTATAATTGTTTCTACAATTGTTACATTAATTTAATATATTTTTAATTTCAAATATACTGTAGCTGTTTCCAATTTTATTTTGTACGTATGCCCAGATTAATTCAATTCCAATGGGCTACAGGTAACCACAATAACTTTACTTCACTTTCATCTTCCGATTTATATAATTCCGATAAAATCTAATAGAAGTGTGATTGAAGTTTGACCTTCTCTTGATGGTGATTTTTTGACAGATACAACAGTTGTGCTTTAGTTATTTGAGAAAGAAATTTCTGACATTGATAATTAATTTTTTGACTTCCTTGTGTAGTCGGGTACGCACTAATACACAGTAATTACGGTTAGTAATAATCTATATTGATATATGTAACGTTATTATGATACACAACTGTATCGTAGTACAACTCTCTAGGTAATGATTCATGTGCCTCCCTTTGCCGAGACCGGTCGCTGTCCGTGATTCACACATCTCCGCTAGATCAGGCCGTCGTTACACATTCTTAGGGTAGCGTTACACACTACACTTGGAAGAATACTCCAGCATTCTTGTTCAATACTTGCAAAACACGTACGCACGCAACGCAGTTACTCAAAAAACTTTATTCAATGAATATTTATGTATTTATGTTATCCTGATTTCACTAAAAATCATATTATTGGTGCCTGAGAAAAATATTTGGTTTTGTTATTTTATTTGTTTATGCTACCTGATAATATTTGATTGCTGCTGTTGATTCAAAAGGCGTTAAAAACAAAAAAAAACATGCTTACAGCTCGTCGTTGTACACTTGCAATCTATTCTTTCCTTAAACAAATAGTCCACCTAACCTTCAACTTCAATGCTGGTCACATCAATAAATATGTACGATGTTTGTTTTAATTCTAAGTACGGGCCTGTGACGACTGCGTTGAACAACGTGACGTACTTGCGCGCTGTACCCAAATTATATTGCATTTTTATGTCGCTTTATAAAATTAATGAACATCTGAAATGTATTTCTATTTCAATAGTCTCATTAAATAAATTTTGCGATTGTTTTCGTATCTGTCTTGTCTCGTTATCGTGCTGATACTCGTTGCCGAGATATCCTCCTCTATGAAAATTTTTATTTATAGCCTTTATTGCAAAGAAAATTAGTAAAATACAAAAGCCAATCCGTAGACAAGATCTTGAGTTATACTCTGTGTAAATTTGATTTTTTGGGTAAACGGTTTAGCAGGAAAAAAAATTTGGAAAGACGAGCGTTTATGAAAAAGTGCTAAAATCGGGTACATTTTTATACTTCTCTCACGCGAAAATCATGTTATGTAGAAATGATTCAGGAGTACAACACAGTTTATTTCAATTTTTATGATCAGTCGTTGCAGAGTTACGAACCTCCAAACACAGGGCTCAATACTTTTGCAATCGATAGTAGGGGCACTAACGACAACTTATATTATGCTAATTTTGAGCAACTTTTGAAAACAAAAGATGTTTTGCTATAGATACTGAGTTAATAATTTTCTAGGCGTATCTTTTAAGCATTCAAACGAATACGAAAATCAATTTCAACCATAAACTGATATAGCTTTATTACTTTTTCTGATATAAAAAGTAAACTTCCCGTCTCCATGAGAGTTAACTAACTCTTATTCTACTTCCAGTCAGTAAAATCGCGATTTCCTTTCACTCCAGCTACTCATCGTACCCCAAAAACTAACCACGAAATGCATAATCTCACTGCAGTGCGACGAGACTCGCATTTGCCCCACCTCAGAAATTACCAGAAGAACAAAATGGAAACTTTTAAATAACTCTTCCACTTTTAATCTGCTCTTTCTCGTCGCGACCAGTTTTATCTCGAACTGGGTCGAACACTTGACTAACTTCTCGAGCACTGCCCGTGTCCCTTTACCTCAAATACACATTTTTAGCATAGATTTTACTCACGCTAGATTACCACTCTCCCAGTTTCAAGCTCCCTCATACCCTTTATTCCATCTACCCTTACCATCCACCCCCACCCAAAGTACCCACCCTCATTCCACTCAATATTAGCTTACTGAGGACAGGCATCAAATGGTGTGTACAGTTGCACAGATCCAAGTGAGCGTCAGCATGACACTGGACGACGCAGCTCGAGTAACTGTAGTGCTCGTGAACGAGTAGTTCTCCCGATCTCTCCCAGGGAAAACGACAGCCTCGATTCCCGACTGAAATGTGACGCACGTTCTCGTCATTTTCGATCTCGACTACCTGCAGGAATAGATGAGGGAGAAGTTATTAACAGCTTACTGCGAGATGTGTAGTAAATGTGGTACACTGTGAGATGATGTCGTGTACAGATATAGAGGAGGGAATAGGTTTTGTGAAGGAGGCATATCCTACCGACTCCGCCATGTCACGATCGAAAAATGCTCGAAAAAAATAGAGGAACACTTTTTTCGGAACCTGTACTGACCTGAATTCCATGTTCTTGTAAAAAGTTTCTAGTGATGCCGGCGGCATGTAGCTTTGCATTGTCCTGCATTAGAATTTTGACCGACGCCATATGCACCAGGCACCACATGGTCCTCCAAGATGTTTTCGATGTAATTCATGGCATTTAGTCTACCAGGAACCACCACAAGATCAGTTCTGTTGTCTATACTGATTCCAGCCCAAACCATCACAGCACCTCAAATTTCCCATTTAAAATACATTGGAAAAATGCATATTTTCTCCTTTTTTTCACGCTTCGGATTTAGAAAAAAAAAGTTGCGGGAGATTATCAGAAATTGTTCAGAACTCTCCAAGGAACAAATCCACAGCCACTATTTTTTTGTTTACCCACCCCCACCCTTCCCGTAGTACCCTAAATATGAGACAAAAGTTTCCCCAAATTTACATTTTTACAATGTTACGTGTTTTATTATTCTTTTTAGCAGAAGTGATTATTAATGGATTATTGACATATTTTTTTTGTCACTTATTAACTAATTTGAAATTGTTTAAACAATTATCATTTGTTTAAACAAAATTATATGATGTTACGAACATATTTTTCCATTTCTTTTGCAGAAGTTATTAAATTACTGGCTTTTTTGTCATTTATTAATTAATTAGCAATTGTTTAAATAAACACTATTTGTTTAAACAAATATACAGGGGGTCCCACTTTTTTTCCCGCAAAATTTTTTTTTAGATACAAAATGTCATTCTGAATAAAAAGTTTCATATGAACTTAGGGGTTTTTTCAACTCCTTAACAAATTACAGCTGTTCAAAATGAAAATCGAGCATTTTTTAAATAATGACAACTGACAAAAATTGTTTTCAAAATAATTCTGAGTTGGCTTTTAAATCTTATATTAACGCCATTCCATAGAAATCAGACGAATAAAATAGTCTATTGTATTATTTGGGTACTTGGTGAATTCGTTATTGGTTGATGTTAATCACCCGTTTTATGCTGGCGGTTCGTACAGCAAAAAAAAGCAAATATTTATTATTTGTTATTTTTTTCTCATAAATAATACCTATTTAACAAACACTAACAAAACAAAAACTGGATAAGTAATAAACAATACATTAACGAAGAAGAAAATAAAATACATCAAAAAAATTGTTCAAAATGGCCTCCACCAATATCTATGCACTTTTGGCAACGAATTATTATGGATTCTTGCACACTACGTAGTGATTCCACATTTGTTTTAAGCATATCAAAAACGGCTTGAATTCTTTGTAGTAATGCATGTCTTGTATTTATCGGTGTTTTGTACACTTCTGCCTTAACGTAGCCCCAAATATGGAAGTCCAGAGGAGTAATATCAGGCGAACGCGGTGGCCATTGAACAGGCCCGGCGCGACCAATCCAACGCTGGTTGTAATGGTCATTTAACCAGTACCTCACCTGTCTTGCGTAATGAATTGGAGCGCCATCCAACTGAAACCATCCATTTTGTCGGTAATTAATTGGCACATCTTCCAAATAATCTATCAAACTATTCTCTAAGAATAACAGAAAACTATTTGCATCCACTCTGTCGGGAAGGATGTGAGGCCCAATCAGATGTGATCCCACCAGACCAGCCCAAACATTTACTTTAAATTCATGCTGATAAGATACTACTGTCGTTGTATGAGGGTTTTCGTGGGTCCATACGCAAAAATTACGGCGGTTTGTAATTCCACGACGAGTAAATGTTGCCTCATCTGTCCAGATAATTTTATTTCTTACTTCTTGTGGACTATCAACAAACCAACGACAAAAATCTAACCGGTTTCGAATATCTTGGGGCAGTAACTCTTGCACTTTTTTTGAACGGAATGCCTTTCGTCTATCGTTGCGTAAATTTCTCCATACAGTGGTTTTCGGCAATCTCAGATGGCGCGCTGCACGCCTTACACTTAAATTACGGTTTTCCTCAAAAGCATGCGAAACTCTTGCATTAACTCTTCTTACTCTTTGAGCTGCTTGGTTGTGATCTCCCACTGGTCTTCCCCTTATTCCATTTTCTCTAATCATTCTATGAATATTACTAAACACTGCAGCATCCGGAAGTCTTCTCGCTGGAAATCTTCTTTGGTATTCCCTCCGTGCCCTTCGACAATTTCCATTGCAGTATCCATAAATAAAATGAATATCGGCATATTCACTGTTAGTAAATTTTTTGGGCATAATATTGTTCGGATTTATAATTATTTGTGAAAATGCAATAACAATCCTGTTATTAGAATTACTAGAATGACAGCAATGTGACGTATAAAATCAACCTGAAGTATTATTTTTAAAGCATTCTTGACAAATGCGTATCAAAGCCGCCTATAAAACAACTGAAAAAAATGCTTGATTTTCATTTTGAACAGCTCTAACTTGTTAAGGAATTGAAAAAAACCCTAAGTTCATATGAAACTTTTTATTCAGAATGACATTTTGTATCTAAAAAAAAATTTTGCGAAAATATACAATGTTAAGGACAAATTTTTCTTTTTTTTTGAGAAATTATAATGAATTAGATTGTTGGCATTGTTTATCATTAATTAATTAGTATGCAATTGCTTAAATAAATACCATTTGTTAAAAACAAAAAGATACAATCATACTGACGTACCTTTTTGGCAAAAATTATTGTATTTCTTGTCTTTTCTTTTCTTGCCAAGTTTGTCAACTAATTTTCAATTATAACCTATATTAATAATTAGAGTTGCATATCGTAAAACCTCCAAAATTACAAAAAAGACCAGAATTCCTATAATAATTTTTGTCAAGAAATACGTAGGTATGTACTAACTGAATATTATTGTTTAAGCAAATTTATTTGTTCAAACAATTGCACATTAAGTAACAAATTACAAAAAACATGCCAACAATGTAACAAGAATAATTTCTACAAAACGAAAAAAAACATTGTAAATTTTTGTTTAAAAAATTGGTACTTGTTTAAGGGATTGCAAATTCGTCAATAAATGACAAAAAATGCCAATAATTTAATAATAGTTTCTGCAATAATTTTTAAAAATATTGGTGTAACAATGTATATACATATTTGTTTAAATAATTACAAATTAGTTAATAAATGTCACAAAACTGCCAATAATCTATGTAATAATAAATTATGCAAAAAATATAGAAAATTATGTCCATTACAAAGTATATATTTGTTTAAACAAATGGTATTTATTTAAACAATTGAAAAATAAAAAATAAATAAATGACAAAAAAATACCAATAATAATCTAATAATTTCTGCAAAATTAGAAAAATATGTGCGTAACAACAGATTTTTGTTTTAACAAATGGTAATTGTTTAAACAATAACTAATTAGTTTATAAATGACAAAAAACAATAATTTAATAATTTTTGCAACAAATGGAAAAATGAGTTTGTAACATCGTATATTTTTGTTTAAACAAATGTCAATTGTTTAAACAATTTTTTAATTTTTAAATAATTTTTAAATTAATGTCAAACGTAACTTTGTAAAATTGTAAATATGGGGAAAATTTTGAAATTCTTAGGGTACTGCAGGTGACTGTGGGGGCGGTGAAAAAAACTAGTGGTTGTGGATTTGATCTTTGGGAAGTTCTGAACAATTTCTGATAATCTCCCGCAACTTTTTTTCTAAATCGGAAACGTGAAAAAATAAAGAAAAAAAAATCCAATATATTTTAAATGGGAAATTTGAGATGCTCGGTGGCACGAGTTAACGTTAACCGATTTTTCTCAAATTTTGAGGGAATTTTTTTTCGGAAAAAGAACCGATTGGGGGGATTGTTGCCCCCCACCAAAAAAAAATACTGCAAGGTATAAATTTGGACCACCCCAATATACACGTACTCGACCGTCGCAACGAGTTAAACGAAATCTGGACTCGTCTGTAAACAGTACAGACGTCCAGTGACGAAGTTGCCAATCTCTGTGATTCAGAGCAAACAGTTTGATCAGAAATGTCTATTCCATGTGATCGTCTTAGGTCGTTTAGGAGGTCTCGTGCTGCGGCAGTACGCTGACGTAGAGAGGAAAGGACAACAAATCAGTCTTGATTTTGAGTAGTTTTTCGATTTCGACCTTGTCCAGCTCTTCTAACATATTGGCCAGTCTCCCGAAACCGATTCCATAAACGCTGAATAACAGAAGGGGAAACTCGAAGGTCCCTGCTAATATGTCGAATAGAGTGGCCATGCTGAATAAGGGCGACAGCACGAGCAACTTGCACTTCACTAAGATGCCTCATTTTACTTCTAATGACGTTTCTAATCAACGAAAATTGACAACTGAATTCATTTGGCATCTATAGTAGGCTTTCATACGTGAAACAGGTTTTGAAAAAAGTGTTCCCATAATTTTTTTGAGCAGTGTTGTTAAGACAGAGCGTAACTTTTTCTTCCCAGTGCATATTTTTAGCAAACACAATTTCTCCTCTTGTGACATAATTATTTTACACATAAATCGTCTGAATCTATCTGGATACACCCTAAAATGTCTACAGAGTTAGCTATAATCATATTTTACTTCGTATTATAATACGTAATGTATGCATACTTCCACTATAATGTATGTAGATTATTCTGATGAAGCCATTAGCACACAGAGCCATTGTTGACTTTATTGAACGCAACGCTAACTCCCCAAACCTGATTGATATACCCCCTAGAAAGCCGTGACTAAAGATATTTCTCATTAAACTTTAAATAATTCCAAAGATGTTTTTTTTTTGCACCGGCGCATTCACCAATTTTGCAAATCTAATTTATGCGTTTATTAAGAACGTTTTTATGTTTTATAGATGTTAATTGTTATAGATACATTAATTATCTATAATTTGACGTATGAAAAAGAGTTTTACAACAATTTTTATAAATGTTGTGACCATTAATAGCTATAACTAAGCAACCCAGCAAGAGGGTCCAGAACACACCTTAACGCACTACTATCACGAAGCAACATATGCAATTTTAGAAAAGTTTGGACATAGACGCATTTATTTCTTTAATTTGTTGTGCAAATTTGGCAACATTAGAATCGATCAATAAGTGATTCTGTCTATTTCCTCGCACAGGTACAGTCATGGAAATAACTAAGTTCGTATCGCTATCGCAGGATTTGAAAATAGTATGTCGGTTATATATTCGTGTACTGTTCTACCTCGACCCAGCCGCATCGCAAAAAGTTGTCCGTCATGAGGTGGTTTTTCGATGGATGTAATGTAACGGGATTTAGTTTATTTTTAGCGTGTCCGACCTTTTCCTTAATGTGATATCTTCATTGCAATGTAATAAATGAAATATGATCACTACAGTAAAGTTTACGAGTAGGTAATGCATTTAATTAAATATAAAATTACTTTTATAATAATATTAATAAACATGTTTGATAATATGATACGAAAAGCTCATTTTAAGATATTGCGTAATATCATGACACATTATATAAATTTATGTTAACTAATACACATATTAATTACGCAAGTAAATGTCTTTGCCCAGCAGTAGGATGACGGGCTTAAGTAAGTGAGTAAGTAAATGCGCAAATCACTTGATGCCAAGGATTATCACTAAATATAGACTATTTCAGAATTGTAATATTAAAATATATTCACTAAATGTAAATAAATTCTCTAAACATAATTTAAATTTACATTTAGGACGAGCATTATTTCGTATGAAGGACAATGGAAATTTTATATCCGTATTTACTTTACAGCAGTTAATGTTCAATTATCTTTCATGACATCTAATACATGCTTGACAACCAAAATAATTTAAATTATAGCAATATATACAGGTGTCCCACGTTTCTTCCGCAAAACAATTTTTTTCAGAAAGTAAATTACTTTTTCAATTCATTAAAAAGTTACAGCCGTTTGAATTATTAACAATATCTTATTTTAAACGGCTCCAACTTCAGAAGGAACAGAGAAAACCAATAAGACCATATGAAACATATTACTTTCTACTTTCTAGAAAAAAAAAACAAAACATTTTGCTATTTTCTTTTGTTCATTTGTTAAGACAAATTATTAAAATTTAACTTATAATCAATAATCTTTTATTGTTGTAATATGTATTTATTGTGTTTCATTTTTGGTTTTGCATTGTTTGATAACTAATTAATTTTTCATTTTTCTTTTTTTGTTAATATTTCAAAGAGCTCTACAGAAGTTTTATTGTAATATAGTTCCAGTTCAATAAGCACACATTTTTCATTTACTATATATTAGCTGGAACATTATTTGAAATTGTATTTCTTAATTTGTTTTCTAAATAAATGAAGAGGCGTGCATTAACAACGATAATAAGTTAAAAGTGACATTTTGACTTATGAATTGTTTACTGTAAGGTTAGCTAAAATGCATATACATTAAAAATGAAGGTCTTTTTAATTTCCAAACAATATAAACTATAACTGAAAATGTTTAACGACATACTTTGTCAAAGTAATATTATAAGTTAATAATATGGTAACATACAGGCGGGATGTAAATTTTAAATATATCAAAAATTACAGCCACAACCTGGATTTGAACCAAGGCCCTTTGCGTCGCTAGCACAATGTCAATAGCTCAGATGGGAGGGCATTGTGCTAGCGACGTAAAGGTCCCTGGTTCAAATCGTCAAGTTGTTGGTTTCTCTTACGTATATACCTTTTATTGCATATGATTGTGAGTAATTAATATGCAATAAAAGCTATACGTAAGAGAAACCAACAACTTTTCTTTCTGAAGCGTCTCCTTTAGGGAAATTATATACCCGTTACCAACACAATTTATAGTCATCCCAGGTCAAATTTGATGAAATAATTTTTATGTTGTATAAATGTTCTTTTAGATGGTCGTATATTTTAGTTTATTTTTTTTTTTAATAATAATTATAACATATTTACATTCCATCAAAATTCGTCGAAAATTTTTCGTCGTAAATTTCCAAACATTTTTGTAAATTGGTGATATACATAATTGTCATTATTTTCAGTTGTCAGATATTTGAAACATATTGCTGTAAAGTAAATACAAAATAATAACATAAAAAATAGTAATGATACATTCATGCTATACAAAATACATACTCGTTTCTGTTTATTAAGTTAAATACTGCAAAATATCGTTGAAGCTAAATATCTCGAAAGCACCAGTAAATCACAATTAACAAATTACCATAAAGACAAATTTAAAGCAATTTAATTTTAATTTATTTCTATTTTGTGAATAAATGTTAATACTTATGTCAGTTCTGAAATAACCTGAAAAGTAAAAATATTGACAACAACAAATTGATTTTTGTATTTATTAACACAAAATAAGCTATTAGATGCAATAAGGTTGTAAGTATAATTTGTTGTGTTGTATGCAATATCTTGAAATGAGATTTTCATTTCATGTAATCGAAAACTTTTATGTTTATTAATATAAAATTAACGTCATATTTAATAAAAACACAACTACATTGCAATGTATGAATTACATTAATTAATTACACATTAAGCTAATAAATAGAAACATATAAATCATTATAAACCAATTCAAAGCATTCCAACAAGGTTTCGCAAATAATAAATTTCCGATATACGAGTTGAAGCGTAAACGGACCATTTTTTGCACTTAGCGGCCGAGCGGTCGACCAGAATAACAAAAAACTTGTACTTGGATGTATCATCGACACACTGCTAAAATATTTATAGAGTGTACGTTTAACAACACTATTTGAGATGTAGCATTTGTACTTACGTTAAATGTAATATTATATGTTTCGCCGAGCATGACATCTTTCCTCTGGTCTGGATCTGAATTTATAAATGGTACGTCCTCCGGTGCGTGGAAGTAAAACTGAAATAAGTGAAATGAAAAATCTAAAATGCACGCTGAAATGGTAGGGTGATGTAGTGGGGGGTAATAGGGCACTCGTACTTACTCTGATATCGTCTACTGCTTCTACCAATAGCTCGCCAGGGCCTGTTCTTCTATTAGATTGCATATTCATATCTGACTCGAGGTTTTTCCTAAAGAAAATGAAAAGTATGATGTTTCAAGTCGGGCGGAACAAGAAACGGATGGAAAATACATGCTGTGTTTTCAGTTGTAATATAGAAATTGTTGTGTTGAAAATGTTTGGAGATTTTCGAGTCGGTTGTTTGTTAAATAACACTTAAAAAGTGGAGAAAACTAAGAAATGATGCATGACTAAGTTATGTTATGGGTGACTTACTTTGTGTGTAAAGAATTCAGTGAAAAGCAGACTCCATACTCTGTTTTCAAGGGAAGAAACTTTTCACAACAATTGAAAGGTTTGTTGTTCCACCAGCAGTTCCGTATCAATCTTTCGCATGGTTTTCTAAACTGAAAAAAAAAGAACAAGACTCAAATAACTACAACTATCGGTTGCAAAAGTATTGAGTACTGTGTTTGAAGGCTCGTAACTCTAAGTGTGTTATAGTATACTCCTGAGAGAAGTGAAAAAATGTACCCAATTTCACAGTTTTTAATTACTCTACGTGTTTCTATTTTCTCTGCTAAACCGCTTGCCTAAAAAATCAAATGTTCACAGAGTATAACTCAAAATTTCGTCTACAAATTTGGTTTTGTGTTTTCCGAAATTTCTATGGTTAATCTAGACTTATAGTTCTAATATTATAGGATTCACAATGTGAGATTGCTCGATATCATGGTTATTAATTGAATTCATTATTACTGAAGTATTATTCCAAGGAAGTAAAACAAATAATTATAACTTTTTAAATAATAGTTCTAGGCAAATCAAATTTGGTATGCTTTTATTTGACTAAAGAAAATTACAAAAACAATGTTACAACTCTCAGTTACTTCTAAGTTAGAGACATAGCGGTCAAAGAAGGCCATCCACATTCTCGGCGCTCGGCTCGTGCATTCTCTGTTCAGCTGCTGGTGACTTAGAATGGACGTCGCTGAAGTAGCCGCTGCCTCAGCGTATAGTGTGTATGCATACTTTCATTGAAATTGTGGTTATTATTCATTAATAATTAATTGAATAACGTAAATAAAAATTCAATATAAAATATAATAAACATTTCAAAAATGTCTTAAATGCAATTGATTTCTTATTCTGATCATTTATATTAGATACCATATACTAATATAAGACAGTATGACGATTGTCCATAAAACAAAATTAAATAATTGCATAATTAATATTTTGTATAATGTATTGCGTTATAAATCAAATATTATAGTGCATATACAGACTTAGCTAAAATTACAACTAAATAATTCTCCAACCGTAAAAAAATAAAGAAATTTGGTAATATTTCCTTTTTCAAATAGAACAATACTGTATGTTTTTAAATTTTTTAATTCTAAGATTATTTCAGCAATTGATTAAAACTGCTGAACTTTGAAACTGATTTTTTGACCACTTATGCTTGATTTTTGAAGATGTTTACGGTTGGTCAATTATTTAGGTGCTCCGGATATTTTGACCAACCCTGTATACTGGTATAACAACGATATTATCAATCAATAACTTAGTAATTACCCTATGTAGATCGCAGTCGTAATTTGCATCAAAGAACTGTACCAAAACGATACAATAGATTCAGACATCATAGAAAAATAAGACTGGAATAACTTGGAACTGATAAGATTTATTTGAAAGAGATAATCAATATATTCTTTAGTTTTAATTAATTATTGATTTAATATTGCTATTAATATTAATTTTCATTAGTACTCTTATAATACGAATGGTTAATTTATTGATATGTATTTGCATTTCTTCAATAATACAGAAATAAATATCATTATCTGGTATATTTTCCATTTTAAATGACAAATTATAGTAATCGGGAACGTCACAAATAGAGAAAACATACTATCGGATATTTAATTTAATATCAATGTAAACTATTTGTATTTTGCATACAAATTTATCGTGTTCAATATTTTGAAATCTTTTTATTTCAATACTAAATAATTTATTCCATTCGTTACCTACATTTGTGTTTGATGTCATAAATCAGACCCCTGTGGTAAATAATACCTTCGGGTACACACAAAAACTGCTATGCGCCTCGTCAACAATCCAGTTTGAATGAATCGAAGCGAGAGCGGACAAAACAACCGAGGCGCTCGGCGAACGCGTGATTTTTATTCGACTACCTGCATCCGTAGAGACTTCTGGCATTCGAATGTTAGCGAATTTGGGCGAGTGTGGCATCCACACTCTCCCGATTCGCGGTCTCTCGCTATGTCTCGCGGGAGTCTGGAAGAGGTATTACAGTTAATAAGAATTGTTCACATGCAAATTTCGTTGCAAATTTCCTCCCATGATTCATTACAAACTTTCAGAGATATCCGCATCCATAAAACCCTCATTTACAGCGTTTACTACAAGAGAGTTTTAGAAAACATCAATACTGAATATACACAAATATACTGACTAAACCCACATACTAAGTTTCCATAGGATCTATGGTAATAAGTTAAGATAATAAACTGAATTTGGGCTACCGAAAACCAACTAAAGAATTAACATTGTAGAAGTGTAACGTTTGTTGGGAAGAGCCAACTAAGGAATACCATTTGAGAAACGTGCCGCCACTGCGTAAAATCCCCAAGCGTCCCAAAAACTGAGAGGCTCTCCAACGTTATTTAAAACATTTCCCATTGTTTCCCGACGTTCAATTCTGCGGAGAACAATTGAAGACGCTCTTGGTCCGCGGGCTGTTTAACATACGAATCACCGTCTAATTTTCTTATAAGCACCCCCCTTCCCCCCTTTTTGCCTTTATCCGACTCCGAGCTATTTCCCAGTTGAAAGACGAAGCGTGCGTCAGGGTTTTTAATGCTCAGATCTGGAGATTATGTTATATTACAGGATATAATTTCCCTTTTCTCTGCATGTGCTGGCTGTTTAGTCCGGTTATTTTTGGCTGGGGGGCGGATGTTGTAAAGATTGTTGCCTATATTCCTCTTATCGACAATGATAATGGATTCTGTAAGCTTGTTTTTGGGGGGGAATTTTGTTGCGAGTTGTTATCGTGATCGTATCTTAATTTTTATTGACATCGTTACGAATTGCGGACGAAATGATACGAAACAGGATGAAGTAATTATCATTGTTATTCGGGTGGATAATAACTGTTAAATCCGTGATAATGCCAACCTGTAAAGATTACAAGCAAAATTGACACTTTTTGCTCAAGTCTAGCGTTATCTCTATGAATCTGATTTACTTATTTAACATTTATACCTACCTCATGCACAAATAATATGCGTGTAATGATTTTTCTGTTCATGTACCAACTTTTAGTCATTGCAAACTGCTAGTATGAACACTACTATGAACGATTTATGGTCACAAAATGAGTTCTTTTGATTCTTTATCCTTGTTTGTTACAGCAGAATGATTTTTTGAAAAATGCACGTTTTTTAAATTTTTTTAAAATTTTTTCTAATTTTCAATATGTCAGATATGTCTAGGGTTGCCATCCGTCCCGATATATCGGGACTGTCACCGTTATTGGCCTAGTTGTCCCGACGTCCCGATACAGTCGTGTAAAGTCCCGACGCGCTAAGTAGTTTTATTTTTTATTTATACACTATATTTTTTCGTAATTTTACGACATCTGGGAAAGTTTTTATCATGTCATAGCGATAAATCCTTATTTTTTAACAAACCAGGAATTATATGGTTACTTTACAGCTCACTTATATGGATACTTCACAGCTCACTGCAACAGTGTGTAACAACACTATTATACCTTTTTAATTTTTTTCAATATATTGTTATATTGTTCAGAAATGTGTCAGAAATTAAACTTATACCTAATGGCTACCAATGCCTCTGGGATATTAAAATAAATGAAGAATCACGAAAGAAATTATACCTAAATTAAACCTTACATAGTTTCAGAAATCATTTGAATTTTTTTTTTAGTTTAAAAAAAAATCATTTGAATTTTTACAACACGGAAATGCTACAAAACAATTTACAAACTGTGCGGTTTACATTTTATTATAAGAAATTGCCCCAGTACACGATCTAAACCGCGCTAGAGTAATATTTATGAATTACTTTTCTTCATGGAAATATCATTGTGTTTATCTGATAAAAAAATATTTTAAGGGTTTTAACAATTCTGAACATCTATGAACAGTTGAGCAATAAAAAATCCCTAATATTATTTCTTACTTTTTTCCCATTCATTTTGTTATTGCAAGTTGCTTTGCATTTACAGAGGGCTTTTTGTACTGACCGTTGTGTGTTCCATTTAGAAAAATAAAGGATTTGGAAATTGAAGAAAGACACTCTTACGTGGGTGTAAACCATGTGTCAACAAACTGTAGATTAGGCTGGACTTTTTTGGCCCAAACATGTTTTTGACCTTCTTAAAATGTTATATGACCTAAATAACAATTACAGCATTTATTTCATAATTTAAAATAATATTTAGGGGTTACTAGCTGTTGTCAAACTTATGTTTATTTTTTTTTAAATAAAAACAATATTTGTAGGTATTTTTATGTGTACCTATTCAATTTAATAAGTTTACATACAATATATCGAACAAATTACAACCGGTTCTGGTATTCTTTTGTCATAGAAACTGGATCAGGTCAGAAAACATAAATTGTGAATTTGGAAAACCAAATCCCAAAGAAACCTCTTTGGCACTGATTTTCTCAAAAACTGGACATAATTTAGAATGTCGGCATTTTAATTCTTCTAATAATTCTCATTATACTAAAATTCTACGGAAAGACTCACCCTGTATATTCTTATTTTATATCATTTTTCCTTTTATTTTTACAATTTAGTGACCAGTTTTATTTACATTAACTAAGCTTAATTCTAAAAACAGTGTTGTTAATTTAAAAGATATAATTATCTCTACCGTTATATTATATTAAAGAAATTTTCAAGGATATTCCAGGAAACAAGAATGTTTTGTTACAAAAATGTTTTTTTCGATGCGATTTTGATTAGGAATTATTGCGTGTATTATTGCTCCTTAATTTTTTCTTATTCTCTCATCATAAAGTTAATATTAGCTTGGACAACTACAATCACACTGTGTAGTTTCCCGGTCACTAATGTCCCGACAGTGTTAGCATAAAATATGGCAACCCTAGATATGTCACATATGTATATGTGACCCGCTCGGAAGAAAGGGGTATTACTGCTAAAATCAAGTTTTCGAGAAAAACGCGTCTAGAGTACAGCGCTGCCCGGCGCTAAATAATAGTATGGAGACATGTGTTTGAAAACTCATAACTCTGAAACTACAAAAGTCTCTAATCGCCAAAATTTCAAAAATTCGTTTTTTCTGCTAAGTTACTTAATTATTTAATGAGGAATCGATTGCTTTTGTCAGAATTTTTAGAAACAACCTATTTATTACCTAAAGTTTGATGCTAAAGTGTAAGTTATTTGCAAAACTCTCTGTTTGCTTTGAACATTCATCTGGCTGTCTACAGCTCAACCAATAGCTTGGTGCTCTAGTGCTCACAGAGCAAACAGGTTCTTTTTTGTTTCACGCAGGAAAATAAATTCGTTTCAGTCTAAACACCAATGTTCTAGTCAGTTCTGTTGTTGCGATTTGTTAGCATGGATGAGATAAATACTCAATGTGAAATTTTACCCTGTCCGAAAGGAAAAGTACGCAAGAAAGAGTGATAACCAGAAAACTACTCTAGGAATGTTAAAAAAAGGCTCAGGTATGTTTCAAAAAGTAGAAAATTTAGGACATCACAAATTAATGAAAGTAGTAATTACTTTTGTATCTATAGGATACAAAAGTAATTCCTACTTCCGTCACAAGAATTAACTTCTTCGCCGACGGCTGCGGTGGTCAAAATAAAAACACTGCAATGATGACAATGTTAGCGTACTGGCTTCTTAATGAATCAACACCAAACATGGTCGAGTTTTTGGGTTATAGAGAGAGAAATTTAAAAAAAAAACTCCTGTTATTGTACAATCCAGCCACTATGATGGCATCATAAGTAGAGACGCCACAGTCAGAAGAATTAGCATTGACTGGAAGGTTGATGACTGGAAGAATGAATGAAGGAAAAATGTAAAGCTTCCTGGAGCCTGGCAAAACGTTTCATTTTTTACAAAAAAGAGGATACTGTTTTAATACAGGGCGAGATTAATTACGCCAGTAACGTTGGAACAGCTAAAGGAATTTGTAAAAAAAATTGTTCAATTTCATCCATTCAACCATGCGAGATACTACTAGGCAAAGAGCTTAAAGGCGACAAAAATCTATTATTGGTTCGCTGGTTAATCATTATGGTGGCAATTGGCGACAATTACCAGAATTCGCCTTTTACAAAAACATACTGCATGAACAGGATTAAGACTTGCGTTAAAACGAAAATGACATTTAATCCTTTCATTGCTTCTTCAAAGTTTCGTTGGCATATAAATAAGAGGTTTTTTAAGGTTTTTTAAGTTCTTTTTATTTGAAAATCTTTTTTTGAAAAATAATTACAGATGACTTACTGTATAATGACCTTTCAATAAAAATTCAACAACTTTCTTCAATGATTTATTTTTATTATTTGCAAAACTCTCTCTTTGCACCAAAATCTTATTTTGTTCTCAAAATCTGTGATACTTTCAGGTTTAGAATCATTCAACTTATTATAAGTGCCTGGTAAACTACAGCAACCAAATTAAAATAATACGAAAAAATAATTTTCATGGAAGTTTTGCAAATAACGGCTTCATATATTAGTTAATCGTTTCTATATGTAGTGTATTACTATCAAAATGTTCTACGGTTTGGTTTAAAGATGAGCGCGACAGAAGTGTAAAGAGGTACCCGATTTCTGCAGTTTTACCTGTTTTAAATTAACACTCGCCTTTCCATTGCTTTTTCTTCTAAACCTCTTACTGCAAAAATGTCAGTTCATGATCGAGTAATTTGGAATCTTGTCTATTGATTAGTAAACAAGTTTGTAAAAATCGGATACGATTTGTCACAAGTCTCATGTTGAAGTATAAACCTAAGAGCAGACAGTTTTGATAGTTATACATGTTATATAGAAATGTTTCAGGAGTATTACGCAGTTTAGTTGATTTTTTCCGTTATATCATTTCAGAGTTATGAACATCTTTGAGGTATGTTTGAGTATGTTTTAGGGCACAATTCACGTTGCTAGTCAAGTCAAGTGCTCTGACTACACATGTTCCGCGGCTGTTTATGCACTACAAAATTAAAGATTTCTGCAAACTGAAACCGTCAAAACCCCAAAGTTTATAATTTCGTAGCACATTATCAATTATTGTTTTGAGAAAGGTATGTAAGTATTACGACTTGTCACTGTGTGGCGTTTTCGCCATTTATATTTCTATGTTTCGTTACTGCAGTTGCATACTATAATATCGGTGGTATTAAACAGTGAAAAGTGAAGAAACCCGAAAAAGGCAGGCCATTTCTGAAAAGTTTATGAATTGTCACAATTTGTTGATTTTAGTTTTAGCCATTTCGAAATTAAACATTGTAAAAATGAGTTTGTATGATTCTTGAGCTACTGGAGAATCAATAAATATCAATAAAAAGTGTTTAAAAATATATGTTGTATTTTCAATACTACGGTTGCTGATAATAGTTACAAATAGGTTTAAAGTGTATTTGTTTTTTAAGATCATATTAATTATATATCATTTATATACATCATTTTGAATTAAAAACAAATTATTATTGCTTATTCCAGTCATACATATTATGTAGTCTAAAACTTACCACGATAATATTTCGTTGGTAATGTGGCGTAGTGCTCGAAAACAATTTTTTGTGGGGTAAGAATGTATTATTCTGTGCAGCATTTACAACGTTATTCGAAGTTCTTTAGGTGTCTCAGAAAACAAATTAAAACTAAACTCGATGCCGTAGAAATTCCCCAGCTATGAGCCGAATGTTTTTTTCTGCGTTTCGCAAACTTGAACGCTTTTTCTCGCGTATAATATTTTCAACTGTATATCTCGAACGCACATGCATGTTTGAAAATATTTTATTAACTCGATTTCTCATTGATATTGTGCAGTTGATAAATTATTCATGCGAATTTTACTTTAAATAAGAAAAATGAAAATACACATCACACCATGTGACAACTATGTACGCAAATAGTACTTTTTAATATTGATTCCTCCCGCGAAAATACAGTATTGTGGAATCTTCTATCTTACTTCGCCAAATTTTGTCCGAGTGATGTCGGATAATTTGCATGTTAAAGAATAAGATTCCAGCATTCCGAATCTGTCAAAACCCCAAAATCGATAATATAGCCGTAAGGCCCTTTTCTTTTTTTACGAAAATAATAAATAAAAAGAATAAAATAAAAAAATAAATGTTTACGAAAATACTTTACCCTTTTTGCGACATCTTTGATGTTGATCGACTGACACTCGTCACATTTTGCTGAACACGAGTAACAGCTGCCAGTAAAGAATACCAAATCAGTGATGTATTGTTGTATAGGTGAGTACTCTGAACTTGGGTTGCTGGAATATTAGAAGTTGCGGGTATTATCGAAAGTCCTGAATAGTTGATATGAAATAGGTGACTATGGTATACATACCTTGTCCATGTGATATCTGCATTATTGATTTCGCATATGCTGACAGCTGGAAAAGACGTATTCCAGTCTAGGTAGGCTGTTTCTGTTACGAAAGTTATGGCGTTGTTTGTGTAGGTTTCGTATGATCCTTGGAATATCAGCATCATTCCGATGAAGGATAATATTACGATGATCAGCCATAGGAATCTTAAACAATAAAAATACACGTGTAAGGGAGGACTCAGAAAAGTTGTGAAATTAGTATATATCAGAGGCATTATGATTATTGTCTTCGAGATTTCTTTGAGTAGGCGTATGTCACTAGTAGTTGGACACTACTAATCAGTGACTTAAGTATTGAATTTGCATTCTTTTGAATATTTATTTCAATTGAAAGTTACGAAATGCCGTATGAATCATATGAAAAATACGCAATGATCGAATGCTTTATTCAAAGTAATAACAATGCTGAAATTGCATCCGAAACATACTTCAATCGTTATCCAGAAAGAACACAACCTCACAAATCTATTTTTGAGAGATTAAAAGAAAATCTCATCAATCACGGGTCATTTAGTATGCCAAGACCCAAACATTACCATATTGAAAATACTGAAGAAGCTGCCACCAACACAGTTGCAGCCGCAGTTGCAAATCCCTCAACTTCAAGTCGTGAAATAGTAACTGAATCTTCAGCATACCAATCCATATCACAATGTTGGACTTTTGGCATATTAACCAACCCGTAATTGATGAGATGTTCTTTTAATCCCAAGAACAAGTTTGTGCGGTCGTGCACTATCTGGATAACGATTGAATTATGTTTCGGATGTTATATCACAATTATTGTAATAACAATAATTGTGATAAGTAAAAACTTTGAATAAAGCATTCGATTATTGCGCATTTTTCATACGATTCAAACGGAATTCCGTAATTTTCAATTAAAATAAAATAATGAAATTTTACTAATTTCACTGATTAGTAGTGTCAAACTACTAGTGACATACGCCTACTCGGAGAAATCTCGAAGGCAATAATTATAATTTCTCTAATATATACTAATTTCATGTTATTCAATAAAACATTACTTTTGGAATATTTTGGACCGGCATGTTATATATCGTTGAAAAGGGGAAAAAGGGCTCTATTTATTTCAGTCATAGCCAGCTATGGTTTCTGTTTAAAAAAACACAACTTTGTTATATCTACAAAACTATTAGAGATATTTAAAATCTGCGAATTCCACTGAATTCTAATCGAAAAAGTGCCTGAAGAACGTGCAAATATCATTCGATTGATTTAACAAACAACAAAGATATCGACAAGTATCAAAATAGCGAAAAATCGAATTTTTTGTTATAACTGGAAAACAAAAGACGATAGCTAATTTTGGTTTTCACCGTTGAGTTTCTCTCAAAAAAAGACGACACAACAACTTTACTCATTTTTCGATATCTTGTATAGTTACCGAGATGTCCTATAGTAACATCGAATTTGGCCCACCCTGTACAAAAAGTTAGAGAAACACTGTGGTAGAGGCATGCATGATTTAAAAGTTATGCATAATTTTGGGGCAGTCATTATTTCGTTCAAAGAAAAAAAACAGAAAATTTTAAATAAAATCATTGAAGATAGGTAGAAAAACTATATAATAATAACAAGTATATATATAATACCTCACTAAAGGGTGATTTTTCTCATCTGCTATATAGCGAATACCATGTAGACTAGTATTTCTTCCGTAAAACTTCAACCTGGTACACGAAGTCATTTTGCTACCAATAATTCCTCAATAATCCCTCGTTTGTCATCAAAATAGTTACTTTGTGTATCCCTACAATCCTACATAAAGGATTACAACAAATCCACCAAAGCTGCTTGAAGCTATTCAGACAGAATACTGCATATCGGATTTACAAACAAACACTAGTGCCGGTTACAGCAATTCTATTGATTCCTATAAAAGGTTTTAGGCGAAGCGTACAACATAGACAAAAGGTAACAGAGATTTCAATTACAGATAGGCTAAACGTTACGCCGATGTATTACGCACGGAATACACGAACCGATGTTTAATGCATTAATAACGTGAGGTCACATAATAATGCACAGCTAGCCGCATAAAGCGGGCCGAAAATTGAAGAAATTACGTGTTTACGCTAAACGTGATATTGAACCTAATGGGACATAATGGTGATCGATCTTTGGGTATATAGGGGCACCACAAGTCGATTTATTATCATTATTTATACGTACTGCAGTACACAATTGTAATTATACAGGGTTCTTGGTAACTAAACGTATTCCTTTAAACACGTTATAGTAGAGGTCATTTGGAAGTTATGTCATTTTTTTCTGTGTCAATGGTAAGGAGTAGTAATTGTTGATATATCAAAATTTCCTAAAAAAATCATCTACAACTGAATACTGGGCAAAATACTTAGAATTATTATGAAAGATACCATTGACACAAAAAAACTGTCTACATAGGCGTTTTTTTAAAAAAAATCGCAAGAATTAAAATATATCAATCACTATAAACTGTTGGATCATGCATATGTGGGTGAAATAGCTTGCAAATGACCTCTACTAAAACGTGTTAAAAAAATAAATGTAAAGAATGTACAATTTTATGTCTTATAGTAATTGATTGACATCTTCGTAGATTTAAAAAAAAAATTGGTAAGGAATCTCACAAAATAATGCTTTTATCTACGACTCACATATAATAAGTTCATTGCATACGTATCTATGACTATATAATCCCCATCATGATACACGCCAATGATTATAATGACACTAGATTTGTATAATAATGACAGTTCGTTCAAATAATGACTTCATTATTTGAATGTACTGGCATCATTATACAACGCTAGTGTCAAAGTCTGTCAAACCCTACGTGGGTGACAGTTATGTGACGGTTCGCATCGTCGTCGTTGACAAATACATTTAAAATATGATATAAAATGGAATTTATGAGTCGTAGATAAAACGTCGTATTAGAATCGCACATAACCGATATAAAATGTTAGTTATGTGCACACGTTACTGTGATAGACATCATTTTGTACATAGTGCGCCATCTATGAATGCGGTGCAATACCAAGTTGCTTTATAGGCTACCGTATAACAGAATACATTGTTGCCTGCGCGTTTCTTCAACAGTATGGTGTGAAAATTTATGGTGTGCATCATCTTGCTGTAAATTTAGGTCTAAAAACTAGAGGGCATCATCGGTCAATAATAAAAGCTAAGCCGTGACATAGAAAAGTTGCACAATATTGTAGTTACCAGATTTTGCTAGTTAATTATCCAAAATTATACAATACTGCTGATGAACATAATATAATTTATTATCGTCTTTCATGTTTTTAAGTCATCTGAAATTGATACTTTAAAATTGTAAAAATTTTAACTTTATCATACGATAATACCTAGTATGATAAAGTATTGTAATCGTGCCGAAAACAAATTTTGATATTTTAGCAGAAATATGTTCTTTTGGGTCCCCTGAACATATTTGACCAAGATACAAAAAATTGTCAGTGTGTATGTAAAGAGTTGAAGTAAATAATGAACTAAGTACCAAAAATTCAAAAATTGGTTTTATTACATTAAAGTGGGCTGGACATCACTGGCTTTAATGTAAATAACGGGCTACGTAAAAATATGTCGTGAAATGCCTTAACAAACTTGGCCGCTCGATCTCGAATGAGTTAACTTTCGGGAATTATTTAGGTGTTCGGGTAATTTTGACAAATATTGATATATAAAATTTGTATACTTTTAACTCAAAAATGATGCATGTTAGAAAAAAAAATGAATTAAAAAATACAGGGTCTATTTGAAAAAAAGGAAAAGTTACCAAATTTCCATAATACAATATATTTTAACCATAGCTTGTTTAAAGTCAAAAAAAGTTTTGTTTGTAATTTTATTATTACAAAAAAGTTCATGTTATTTCTATTTGGTATCAATACTGTGTGATACCTTGAGTAGTTTGTGAAAAAAATATTAAAGCTTGTTTTTGTTTTTTTTTTTTTTAAATAATAATTCAAAATAAGAGAAAAACGTCGTTTGAATTTCTGGTCCTTACTTTTTCTGAAGGAAGTTAATAAAATAAGTCATTTTCAATGTAAACTTCATATAACATCTTTAGATTAGAAAGATTGCACAAAAAACAACAGTTTTTCGGTACATTTGAAAACAACAAATAAGCGCATTTTTAAAAAATTTCCATAAAATTGAGCAAAACTATCAAATTTTGCATGGCTTTCAGTAAACGAGGTCCTCATGTATTTTTTCGAACAACGGACACTCTATATGAAGTATACTTGGTCAAGCAACTTATTTTTATTTTTATTTTTAGTTTTACTTTCTAGTATAAAAAATATCAACTTAGCTTAAAATATGTATAAATAAATATTATGGCACTTAGCACCTTCTACGAATTTTTGAATTTATTTTAGATTTGCTTTTGCGATACAAGACCTCGGCAAAAAAACAACACCAACATGTGATGTACAATCTGTTTAAATATGCAAAAAGAATTGGCTTTCTATAAAACATTTATCTTGCTGCGCACTATTTTCTAAATATCTCGGAATAAGGTTTTTGGAACTTAGTTCGTTATTTACTTCAACTGTGTGTGTGTATACTCGTTTTTATGGCGACGATTCCGGAGAAACTACTAAAGGTATCGAAACTAAACTTCAGATTTAGAAGTTTCATGACCAAACTTAGAGCCGAAAAGATTTTTGTTCAAAAGGGTCCAAAGGAACTGGATGTTTACTCTAAGCAGTTTTCAAGGATTTTGCAAATGAGCCGCTATTTCTGTAATTTCCTCAAAATAGTTAAATAATAAATTAAATTAGAGGAAATTTTGTGTAATTTATATCTATGAAATTTGTTGGTTAAATTAATAGTTTAGCTGCATGAGCAAATTCTATTTGATCGAGATCGGTCGTGTCTGCATTAATATAAAACTAGTTAGCCAGGATTTGATAGATATTTACATTCTAATGACAGTAGGTAGTGTCAAACGCTAATGTTTGGACAATACCTACTGTCAGTGTCGAAATATCTGTCAAATTCTGGATAACTAGTTTTATTTTAATGCAGACACGACCGATCTCGATCTATAGAATCTCATTTTTTATTTTGTATTAAACATTCAACAAAAAAAGTCCAATCTTTACATAAAAACTGAAATTATTAATTAAATTTCATAGTGAGACAATGAGGTTTGACGTTGCTCATTCATCACCTTCTGACGTCATATCTATACAATTTACATGCTTGACATGTATCAATATAGTAGGTACCATATATCAAGGATTTGCCAATGAAATTTTTATGATTTGGGCATGATTGCATGCCCATATTCTCGAACGAAATCACCGCATTTACGACTATTGTCTACAAGTTCGTTGCACAAATTCTGTTACGCGTTCGTCCAGTACAGTTCCAAGAAAAAATCAGATAATACAATTTTGTTTATCGATATTAAACAATTAACCTATAAATTGCCCGACCGGTAGCATTTTGCTAAAATACCACCAGTGGTTCCCCGCTTTTTGATTAGGTGTGAAAAACTTATTCGAGCTTATAGCTATTTTAATGGCACGCGCATCAACTATAAACCATAGACAACACGCTGAAGTGAACACTGGCTCAGGTTTTCAGTATCCTGAAAGCTTGCGCGCGAATTGGACGCATCCAATTTTCATTAATCGAAATCCTAACACGTCACGAAAACGCGGGAACGAAGTTATGACTGCTGAATTACTGTGATATAGATGCGAATTATCAGCGAGAAGTTCACATGTAAGTTTAGTTAATTATTTATTATATGCTTCCATAATTATGTTTTTACCTAATTTAATTTTATTTTGTTTGCATTGTAGTCAAAATTGGTTCTTTTTTTATCATTTTTAAATTATTAAAAAAATATTTTGAGGTTGCTTTTTTTTGTTGTTTGTTTATAATTATATCCTGTTTTTAACGTGGACGTCAAAATAGTTAAAGTTGTTGTTTGTTTACCTCTATGTACTTTCTATCATAACCTTTCTAACCTACATATCTACCTATCTACAAAATTCATTTAGCACATACTTTAAACACTTAGTAAATTGCAATATTGTGACTGAAATATTTAGAAATGTATAAGCATAAACCTGTACTTCTTTACACATTAATGAATTGGTTAAAACATAGTAATAAAATATATTTATTAAACACAAATCAAGTACTTCAAAGAAAGAATATTCAACAATAAAAGCAAAACAGTATTGCGAGCCATAAATAGTTTTTAGAATAACTCTTGCATATTTTTCTGGAAGAATGTGCGATAAAATGTTGAAAATCTTTTCTGAAACCAAAAAGAAAAACAACAACAAATTTCTCCAGAAACAGCCAACTTATTTTATCTATTTTTTATCGGAATTTGACCTATAAATTCCATATATTTATAGTAGTAACAATTCATAGTCCTAGCACTAGTATTCATATACAGGGTTAGTCAAAATTGCAGGAACACTTTTTTTTAAAACAAGTCATCGTAATTTTATTATAGAAGTTTGGTAACCTTTCCTGTTTCTAATAGAACACTCAGTAGATTTTAATTTTTTTTTAGTTCTAAGATTAACTCTAAGATTTTTTGAAGGAGTATTTTTTTATAAAGTGCGTTATTTTTGAGTTATAAGCAATTAATCAAAATTACTGAACTTGAAATTAAGAATATTTTCCTGCATACACACGCACATTTCTTTTAATTTGGCAGTTTGAACATTTAATTTATTTCTATTTAATAGTTTTGTTATTGTTTCTTGATTTTTTTATTTTTAATCCGTTTGGTTAAAATAAAAGTTCAAGAGTTTTGATGAATTGCTTATAACTGAAAATTGATAGATAAGAAAAATTCTGAGACTTAATCTTAGAATTCAAAAATGTAAAAATATACAGGTTCATTAGAAATAGTAGACGGTAGCTCCTTTAAGATAAAAAAAACCTGACTGCTTTTTTTAATTGTTTAAATTCGGTAATTTGGATTAATAAGGAAATAACTAAAAAACTGATAAATTTTATATAATCTTCTCTAAGAATTAAAAGATTTAATAATATACAGGATTATTCTATTTGAAAAGCGAAAGTTTACCAAATTTCCAGAACAAAAAGAGCTTTTAATTGAAATAAATAATTTTGACTGACCCTGTATAAAACGTTTATTAAATTATCCGTTTTCGGATGTAGTAATTTTGTATTAATTATTTTGTATTAATCAGTTTGTATTAATTATTCGTAACATAATAAGAACATTAATAAACATGGCATTTTAAACGTAAGATGTTTTATTAACCCTGTATTATTCAGCACTATTGGGATAATCTTGTCACTAATCCATATCGTAAAACTGATAAAGAAGATTCTAGGAACATGTTTTAATTAAGCACTAAAAAAATGTTACCGAAAACATTAGCGTTACACAAACTAGGAAATCCTCAACACATTAGATGTACTATAGCTTGCTACGTGCATGCTGATATTCAATAAACTACTTATTGCGCATATACAATCCCGTGGCAGTATTTGAACCCGATCATATCTACGCTGTAGGTTTGATCTTCGCATAACTCCTTATTCAGGTAAATGTGATCCTTGTATTGTATCTGAAAGGGGGATTTGATGTTTAGCTGACGAGAATGATGCACGATCACTTACCAGAGTCGCAAAACATCACCGAACACGTCATGCCGGGGTAATACTAAAAAGTATTTGCTTGCAACGTATCTTTTCCCAGGCAATTTATAAAACAAACAAAAAGGCGTATTTCTTTGAATTGAAGCTTGCTATTATACTATGGAATTTCGACCATATTGACACCACCTACACGTATTGTCAGGAATTTCCAATAACAAACAGCAACTAATAAATTATTACGGCGCTTTCATATCACATAAACAACTGAAACAACTTCATCATAATGCCTTTGATTAGTCTAATTAAACAACAGCAGTTGATTTTGCCTACGAAACACTTTCGTCAAAGATATTTGGTCAATTGCAACCAATTGGTTGAATTAGTCTGCTTTATATAATACGATGAATGAGATGGACTTGCCTTGAAATCTTCAATTGTTTACTTTCACGATGACACAACCGTTTATTATTTATTGGTTACTACCAGGGCTGTGGAGTCGGTAAAAGAACTGTCGACTCCGACTCCAGATAATTTTGGTAGTCCGACTCCAACTCCGACTCCAACTCCTACTCCGGCAAAATTTTATTTGTATCCAGCGAATTTAAGGGCAAAAAAATAAATCTGACATAAGCTAATTGTAAATAAAATCAAAAAGGCCTGTTTATCGGGCCACAAAATTATGGCCATATTTAAAAAGAACGCTTTTTTATATTTTCAAAATATCTCTGAAATCATTAGAACTTCAACTGTTTTCTCATTAGAGAGCACATAATTCTGAACTAGTTTGTCACTTAAACCGATGTTCTATCTTGAATAATAACAAAAGTAATGACAAACCACTGTATAGTACAAAGGAAAATTCATTTCAATGAATGAAATTGGAAATACATAAACTATACAGTGCTTCCCAAAAGTAACGGATAAATTCAATAAAACCTTAAATAAAAATATTTCAGAAAAATGGTCTGACACGTCGATTTTTATTTTTAAATTACTATCCTGACATACACTTTTCAGCCCCCCCAGCCCTTCGCCCCTAAGGGGTGGCAACCCCAACTTTAAAAATTCAAATAGCAAAGTACCCCTTGCGATACCTCAATTGATAGATTTTTTTATTCTGAATACAACGAAAAAAAGATTATTAAAATCAGTTGATAAATAACCGCGATATTTACCAAAATGTATTCAAAGAAGAACGTCAATATTCGAGTAAGCGCTGTTGAAGCGGGCATAGCAATATCGTTCAAACAATTGCAACTTGTTTTTACTTATGTCAAACACAATTCAGATTTTTCGTCATTGAAGAAATAGTAGCAAAATGAGATTTACAGAAACCGAAAGAATCGAAGTTTTAATGATTGGGTTTGGAGATGGAAGCCGGACGCATGCCGAAGTTCGTGTTTTGTTCAATGAAACGCACCCGGACCGTCCGCCAATATCGGAATCTACAGTAAGTCGAATCGAAAACAAATTTCGCGATCTCGGTCATGTACGGGATAAGCCTAAGGCAGGACGTCCATTGGCCTTAATTGAAAACCGACAATTGGATGCTTTTTTAATGGTGCAAGAAAATCATTCAACCCTTGCGGAGGTCGCCTCACAAGTTAGTGCGTCAAAAAGCAGTGTCCAGATTATTTCGAAAACACAAATTTCACCCGTATGAAGTGCACTTGGTACAAAAATTGTCCGATGATGACTTTGATCGACGAGTGCAGTTTTGTGAGACAATGATGGAACTCTCTAATGAAAATCCTTGCTTAATTAGAAACATCGTTTTTTTCTGATGAGGCAACATTTTGTCTGAATGGCACCGCCAATAAACAAAATTGCCGTTACTGGGCTCGTCAAAATCCGCATTGGATGGTGGAAGCGAACACACAATATCCTCAAAACCTTAATGTGTGGGCTGGTGTGGTGGGTTCTAGAATTATTGGACCAAATGTTTCGACGGAACACTGAACGGTCAACGTTATCTGAACTTTCTACGAAATGAACTACTACCTACTTTAGCGGTATTGCTTCCCAACGCAGAAGATCCTGATAGACACAAGGCCAGAATTTGGTTACAGCAAGACGGTGCGCCTCCACATTATGCGCGACAAGTTCGAGAATACCTCGATCAAGTATTTCCTAATCCAAATATTTTCAAATTTCCTAATGGATTGGTAGATGAAGGCATATTGAATGGCCAGCAAGATCGCCAGATTTAACCCCACTAGATTGTTTTCTTTGGGGCTATTTAAAAAGTAAAGTTTATTTTAATAGACCTGTAAATATTGAGGCGTTAAAGGAAAGAATTCCTGCAGTAATTCACTTAATGACTCCAGGAATGTTCGAAAACTCGAAATAAAATGTTAGAAAATGTTCAACAAGCGTTTGGGGATAGATTAGGGCATTGTCTCGTCGTTAACGCGCAGCACTTTGACAATTAATTAAGGATTAGTGAATTAAATTTTGTTATTCCTCAATTTCGTGTATAAATAAATTTTGATAAATATCGCCGTTATTTATCAACCGATTTCGATAATTTTTTTTTCTTTGTATTCACATTAAAAAAGTCTATCAATTGAGGTATCGCAAGGGGTACTTTGCTATTTGAATTTTTAAAGTTGTGGTTACCACCCCTTAGGGGTGAAGGGGTGGGGGGCTGAAAAGTGTATATTAGGATAGTAAGTTAAAAGTAAAAATCGACGTGTCGGAGCATTTTTCTCGAAAATTTTTATTTAAGATTTTATAGAATTTATCCGTTACCTTTGGGAAGCACTGTATATGCGACGCGGCAAGCGACTCACAATAATCATTTTGCTAATCATCACTCACCACCGACCTGTGTGTTTTGTAGTTAAATTATATTTACTTTGTAAAATACCCAATAATATGTTTAGTTAATCGTTTACTATCTATTGAGGCAACAGCCATCTCGCATGTCTTTTTCTACATTATTTAAACATGGACCCGCAGTCGGAGTCGGTACATTTTTTCCGATTCCGACTCCGACCCCGGCTCCTCTAAAATTTGTCTGAACTCCGACTCCGACTCCACAGCCCAGGTTACTACATTTTTAAACGAGTTTTCAGTGTTTTTCATACAACAGGTTTTGTTCTTGCACCTGAAAGCCATATTTTCAATTATTTTCCTTCAACACGCAATCGAATCATAATTTATGCAGCTTGCAATTAAGTAAGTGATTGGCCAATTAGCTAATACAAAAACGTGATTACACTATCGAAAGTGATGAGAAAAATAATTAAATCTTCAACCGTTATGCATGTAAGAAATATTCACTACGAACCTTTTGTAACAAAACAGGATATATCTCGAAAAATTGAATGAAAGATTATTTTTGTATTGATGGGAAGAGCTACTGACATGTTTATAGGGCTATATATCCTCACACTGTTCTCAATGTTATTCTACTGCCATAAACAATAATTTTGTACCCAATTTTTCCAAATTAAGAAGAATTGGCGCTGTTTTTGCCCCGTAAATTTAATTTGTTTAACTTAGCAATTAATTACTGCGGAAATAATCCATAGATTTCAACGAATTAAAAAGTAAAATCACCTGCGGAATGCTAGCTTTCAATGTGCATTTTTGTAAAATGATCGGATGAGTGGTTACCTAATAAATCATACGTTCAAGGTTAATTACAGAATCATTGTTTATCTTGCATTTTCCCTACAAAAAATCGTGTTGAAGCATCTCATGATCGCCGCAATTCAGGCGGCGCTCTTCGGTCTTTGGTGTGGTGCGGGGGAAGGGATCGACAGAGCAAACTGTATTAAAAATTGTTCTTCACTGCAGTACACCTATTGTAAATTAATTACTGCTACAAGAATTGTCATCAATATTTTTAGTGATTTTATTTCTATTACTGTGTGAAATTTACAAAAATATATATGGCATGTCCTGTTTAAATACGCATAATAGACGTATTTAAAATTGAATAATACATGTCGTTTCTGAGTTATATGAGATAATATTTTTGGGTCTGTTATGTTGTAAGAAAATCATGAAAAAAGTTTTATTTTTTAAGACCAGTGGTAGAGGAAGAAAATGAAAATTTACACCAGTCGATATTGTGTATTGAAACGGTACATACGCTATTCATGCTATTTTCCGTTCGATGCATTCCTTTTAAGACGTGATAGTAGAGGCAATTAAGAACCTATTCAACCATATTTATCACTATAAAAACTATTATTATTAGTATTATTTCAAAATTGTCTAATACTTATACTTATTGTTTCCATGCAAACTTTCGAAATGTAATCATCCTTCAAGCTGAAACGGTCGTGTTTTTTAGTGGTATTACACTAATACGCATGTTTTGAACCCAGATTCGCATTCCGCATAAACACGTTTATCGAAAACGCCGAACCAGTTTCTATTCACAAGCTTACTATTGCCTCTCCTCAACAATAATCCATTTTAATGCAGAGAACTGTGTATGCGAGTAGGTGCTTTCGATGTATTTTCTTGCCCTGAATATAAATCCGATTCGCTTCAAGCAACAAATTTCCAAGAAATTCACATACAGGTACAAAGTTTAAGGTTTTTTTCGGATGATTTTTAAGAGTCTAGGTAATCGGGGTTGTTTGCTATACATGATCCAAAACGGAAAAATATACGTACAGAACGGCATTTACAACATACAAGGTGCATTGAACATAAAATTGTCAATATCTTGATAACTGTAATCATTTGTATATAGCTAAATATGGTTAAATATGTTCTAAATTACCTCTACTATCACGGTTTCAAGGCATTGCATCAAATTACATATAAGCCCGTACATCAATGTTTGGATTTTCCTTTACAACGTGATAGAAATAAAATTACATAAACCGCATCCGCAGCAGCAGATTTTGCAGTAGTTGTAATGTCAAATATGTGTACTATAATTTGAACCACTTTCAAGAGCTTAATTAAGCTAAACACTAAACTAAAACACTCAAATTCTGCATAAAACTGTTTTTTTTATAATAAAGAATGTTCTCGGCCCTGCAATAAACAAAATTGTGGGTAAATTTTAATAAAAACAATGTCGAATGAAAGTTTATACTTGGTTCTAAAGAAGGTATAACAAAAAAGTCACATTTTTCCTTATCACACAAAATTGCAACCGTTTTCAAGAGCGTCAACTTATGTGCATCTATGTTCAGCCATAGTAAAATCTAACTTTTGGCTGGCGCTTCAGCACGATCTTTTGTATGAAAAAGCTTATGAATTATTGGGTCTACATTTACAGTCTACATTTCATTATTCTAGCTCTTCTAATAACGGAATTGCTGGCATTGCATGATATAGCTTTTTGTGGGTCAACCATTACTCCGATCCATTTTACAAAAATGCACATTGAAAGCTAGCATTCCGCAGGTGATTTTACTTTTCAATTCCTTAAAATCTATGGATTGCATCCGGAGTAATTAATTGCTTCCAATCACTAATATTGTTGACAGCATTCTGCAGTTTTAGCGTTGCTCCTTCAACATTTGTATCTACCGCCGTGATGGCAGTGTGGTCAGCAAACGTGGCGACGGTAACACCATCTGATTGCGGAAGATCATGTGTCTAAAGAAGGTAGAGAATTGGGCCAAGTGCACTCCCTTGAGGCACCCCAGCTTTACTAATTTTGGGAGGAGAGTTGAATGTTTGTTTCTGAATCCAAACAATATTAAGATACAAAAAAAAACAATTCTTATACCGAAAGAAGTAGGTACAATATATCGGAGTAGATATTGATTCTTTCTGTTTTCAGCATTCTAATCTATTGCTTTTGTTTGCTGTCATTAATCACCACATCGTTCGAACCCTTCCAATAACCGCTCATTTCTATCTGATATTCATGTACTTTTCAGACACGCACAACACGGAAATAATTACTATACCCATTTGCAGTCACATGTTTATCGTTACACCAAATCAAAATTAATCAAAGCCTTTCGACGATTTATTATATCGATTCTATTGACATTTGTACACGTAAGCGAACAAAAATATGAGAATATACAGGGTGAAACAGAAGAAGAGGCCGAATTAAGTTTTTTAACAATATTTGGCTTTTTATTGGTCATACGTCAGTCAGCACCATTAGCAAATCTCTAAATCTTTTAATTACAATGGCCAACAAAATTTGACCGACTTCAAATTGCCTGACAAATGACAACTGATTCGGATAGGATTTTTTCCCAGGAATCCGAATCTGAACACAGAAATGCTGAATTGGCTCCAGTTTTCTCGAAAAACAGTCTTAAAGTTGTAAAAAACGCGTTTTTGCTACATTTGACCACATGCAAAACAGTAACGTTATGTAGTAGATGTTTATATACAGGGTCCTGCAGCTCAGCTCCCGTCTTCTGTAGCTCAGTTACTAATTAAGCTAAGAGTTTGACATTTTGCAAGCTTACCCTGTACTTCAAGGTACATTTCAAGAAATTATTTTTGATTATACAGGCTGTCCCAAAAATGTGCAACGCCAACGTGATATATTTTTTTAAACTGCATGCTATATATTTTTTTACACATTTAAAAGCCTGTTATGGTTGCCTACATACCACAAAAATTGTATTGAAATCGGTTGAGTGACTGCAGCGCAAAAAAAAACAAAAAAAATTGATTTTGCATCGTTGGCCTTAAAAATCAATAAAAACCACAAATTGCACCTCGTTAATAAAATTTTGCGACGTCCTTATTAAGTTAGATCTAGGAGTCTCGTTAACCAAGTGTCATTGATCCAAATTATACAGGTTGACCAAAATCTAGTGTCAAACTTGTCAACTTCAAAGCGTGTTATTGTTCTTATTTTAAATTGGAACCCATATATTTTTTTAGGTGAAACGATGCAGATTTAAAAAATTAACATTGTTTCTAAATACAACCCCATCACAATTCCCAATATTTTAAAAGTTATTCGCCAAAAACTTATTTTTCAACGTTTCCAACGGCAATTGTAGGTAATAAATATCGTACGTGGCGTTGAAAAACAATTTATTTCATAAAATATAACGCAGAGAAATATTTTAGATTTGAGTGTACTTAATTAAGTAGTTGTTCAATTGCCAAATTTACTTAAAAATTTACCTATAGCGGTAAGGGTGGAAATGTGGCTGCAACATGATGGAGCTCCAGCACATTACTCGTTACATGTCAGGCACCAGCTCAACGAAATCTTCCCAAATCGGTGGATTGGAAGAGGAGGACCAGTTGCGTGGCCTCCTCGATCACCGGACTTAACGAAACTGGATTTCTTCCTGTGGGGCTACGTTAAGGACATCGTTTATGCTGAACCTCCAACAACACCAGAAAACATGCAAGAAAGATGCATTTCTAACTATTTCGCCCGACCTATTAAGAGCAGTGGCGAGGTCATTTCATACTCGTCTTCGTTTGTGCCTCGAAGAGCACGGAAGACATTTCGAACAACTACTTAATTAAGTACACTCAAATCTAAAATACTTCTCTGTGTTATATTTTATGAAATAAATTGTTTTTCAACGCCACGTACGATATTTATTACCTACAATTACCGTTGGAAACGTTGAAAAATGAGTTTTTGGCGAATAACTTTTAAAATATTAGGAATTGTGATGGGGTTGTATTTAGAAACAATGTTTATTTTTTAATTCTGCATCGTTTCACCTAAAAAAATGTATGGGTTCCAATTTAAAATAAGACCAATCACACGCTTTGAAGTTTGACAAGTTTGACACTAGATTTTGGTCATCCTGTATAATTTGGATCAATGACACTTGGTTAACGAGACTACTAGATCTAACTTAATAAGGACGTCGCAAAATTTTATTAAGGAGGTGCCATTTGTGGTGTTTATTGATTTTTAAGGCCAACGATGCAAAATCTTTTTTTTTGTTTTTATTTTTTTTGCGCTGCGGTCACTCAATCGATTGCAATAAAATTTTTGTGGTATGTAGGCAACCATAACAGGCTTCCACATGTGTAAAAAAATATATAGCATGCAATTTAAAAAAATATACCACGTTGGCGTTGCGCATTTTTGGGACACCCTGTATAATCAAAAATAATTTCTTGAAATGTACCTTGAAGTACAGGGTAAGCTTGCAAAATGTCAAACTCTTAGCTTAATTAGTAACTGAGTTACAGAAGCCGGGAGCTGAGCTGCAGGACCCTGTATAGGATCAAATAAAACTTTTTTCCACCTCTTTTTTCTTCCTTTATTTATAAATTGCACTGGCCAAATAAAAAGTCGTCCTACAAATGATAACTGATTGGATAGGCTTTTCGTACTACAGAAAAATTATTTTCCCTGACGAAACGACGTTTACCATAAATGGAGTTGTAAGTTCCAGAACTGCAGATATTGGTCTCAAGAAAATCCAAATTCCGTATTACAACCAATTCTCAAAAATATAAAAAGTGAACGTTTGGTGTGGGATTTATTACAAGAAAATAATTGGACGATACTTCTTTGACGGTACTGTAAACCAAAACACTTATTTTGATTTGTTGGAAAATTTTTTGCTACCTACTTTGGCCGAAATCAACTTACAGCTCAGGTGTTCACTACACTATCAACACGACGGTTGCCCTGCTCATAGCGCATATCAAGTCAGGGATTGGTTGAACAGACATTTTCCCAATAAGTGGATTGGACGATTCGGCCCTATAGGATGGCCACCACGTCACCTGATTTAACGCCGCTTGATTTTTTTTCTGTGGGGTTATTTAAAACAGAAGGTGTATGCGAGTAATTTTCATGATAATGTAGACATTCTAAAATTAAAAATTAGGAAGCAGTAGACGAAATAAATTAAGAAACAATTGATTTGGTATATCGGGAGTTTAGAAGAAGATTGGATAAACGTGTAGCTAGCTGTAGGAGGAGAACATGTGGAGTAATGTTTTGTTAAATTACTTTGTTAAAAATAAATTAAATATAAAACTTAGAATACAAAATTGAAATTTGATATCTGGGAATAAATTTAAATATAAAACAACTTTTACCTATAACATTTTTTATCTAATTCCGAAAAACCGATAGTTTACTCTTCGGCCAATTGAACATTTTCGTGTTTTCTAACCATTCGGTATGTTAAATCAAAATATTAACAATGTCTTTCGACTTTTTAGGACATCCAAAACTCTTTATAAAGAGTGGCTTTTTCTCGAGAAATTAAAAATTACGTCCATTATAGGCATAGTTATGTCCATCGGGGGACACACTGTATATTCTTCAGAAGAAAAATGGGTTTCATTAAAATATGTCCCTTGTTTTTTGACGGGATGTTTCCAAAACTAATATCCTTTACTAGCCTGTTCTTAAATACCTAGTTACAAAAGCTGTGTTGCATTTCCTCAAAAAAAACAAGGTGACTATTACATAAGCCACTTCTTAACCTGTCTGAAGGACACAACTCTGAGATGGTCAGTTTTAACTGCTTTAACTATTGTTTTTCTTGAGCCCCTAGTCCGTATGTAGATTGTGTCACTTAAATTATGTGTACCTAGCATACACGCTTCTCTATTTACAGTAAATATCCAATTATAGTGTCTAGTAGTTTTCTATTCATATTGATTGGTTTACTTTACTTATATGTACAATGTTCTAACCATAACAGCGGTACAAACAAATTTACCGAAAGTGGTGTAATTTATCATTCATTATAACGTCCAGTCAAGGTGGCAAGGTATTAATTATGCATCTATTATTGAGGCATTAACAAATTTGAGTAGCCTGGGTCCTAAAAGTAATAATGCAGAACACATAACACGAAGGTTAAGTTAAAAAAACAACATACTCTTTTTTTAGGTTAGAATAAAATTGTTCCGTCTTACAAAGGAAACAAACTCGTACTAGACTGGAAATTAATAAATTCAGACACTGTCCTAAATTCCGACATATTTCCATTGATAGCATTTAAATAATATTTTTATTGTGATGTAGGTATAGGGTTTTTGACGTCAACAATAAATTCCTTATTCATTTCGTATTATTATATTTTCCGAAACGCGTTAGTAATGCAGCAAAAACAAACATGTGCAAACGTCGTACAAGGATATTATTTCCTGGTCGAAATTGAAATATAAAAAGACATCTCGTACTATGCCTCGAAAGCAATTTCTTTAGACAAGAAAAATGTATTTTTCTGTGGAGCATTGACGGTATGGGTATGTTTTCGTCAAATATTCGAGCAATATTCGGCGTAGTTATTTTACAGCCATAATAGAACACGTTTTTGTCCAGCCGGCCGGTCCGCTTCGAGAGTTTGAAACGTGTTTTGTAAGTGTCTGGGAAGGTTAGAATCGAAGTAACATTTTTATACTCTAGGAATTTTTGAAGCGTTGACTTATTATATTATCTAAATAGACACCAGATCTAACGATGCTATTAACTTAACAAAACCGGTTACCCAAAGAAATTTTAAATGAAGATTTGCAAACAAAAACTTATTTGTTGATTGATCAAAATAGTCAGAATAAAAGTGTTTGTCGGTGACTGATTAGTTACTTGGAAGAACAAGAACTGTTATAACACTGATAAAAATGAGTGCGAATCTACAAATGAAATTTACATTTTTTTCAGTAAACCTACCCTATTTGTCGGCAATTTTACCATAATTTTAAGCAAAAATACTAAATATCATTGAAAATGCAGTTACATTCATTAATTGTACAAACTGTAGGTAAATTTGCTAACAAATTTGTAAATTTCATAATAACAATTACTTCAACGGAATAAAATTACAAATCTATACATTAAAACTACTGTAAATTTGCCCTTTGCTCGTGCAATTTTCCTTTCCAGATGGTAAAGTGCTACCGAGATAAAATTTTATCGCGCTTGCGCAATAATGGGATATACAGTTCGAGTTCCGTTCGCCATCCGTTTGGTTGTGTTTACAGGAGTTAAGTTAGAGTTTTATTGAGTGCGATTGTTATCTGCAACTAATCTAACACTGTTAGTGCCTCTGTGACTTATCCTTTATCGGTGTCGTGTGGAATATTTGCCCCATATGGTTCTATAGTATTAAAAGATATAATATTGGTACATTCATTTCTTTGTATATTATGGAGGACTTTGCAAATATATACTACAAAGTGCAGGTAAAAGTTTGCAATCTTGATATGTATAATTTCACTTTCACTAATTGGATGTTCTTTTTAGGATACAAGTGTTGATGATACTGACATTCTACAAATTCAAGGACTTGTGTGGTGTCCATAGGTAAGATTTCGCTTATTGTTCTTTCTTGTACATGCGGTCTTACAATCAAATTTATTACTAACATGTATAACACATATCATTTCAATCACCAATATAAAAAAATACTTTTCTATAAACACTCATTAATAACTTCACACACACTCGGTACCTCAAAGGAAAGCAGCTGCTGACATTGTTATACCCTGTATATGATATATGACTCATGTACTTCTTATTTTGATTTCAGGTGACACATTTTGGACTATATTATATGCTGTGGTTGGATTATCCCCAGGTTATCTTACTCTGGAGACGGTTTAGCTTTTTAAAAATTATTCCAAGTCAGGGTTCAAAAACGAATAAGGTGACGTAAGTTTACCATAGGCATATCAACTTAATATTGTTGAAATAATATTTAATTTATATTTAAAAGATATGTTTCTCTCTGTTAAGCAGATCGATTTATTTTATTATACGATATGTAGATAAGTACAGTCCATGGGTTCCTATTTTATTTCATTTACTTATGATTACATTTTTGTCAAGAACTTGTTTCACATGTTATTTATTGTTGAAAATATAATAAAACTTCATACTATTATTTTTTGTTTTTATTTATGATCTCCATATTAATAGGATTTTACTAGTGATTTTACAGTTGACAATACAGGCTTGTCTGAGCAGTCGCAAAACCAGTTTACAAACAGTTCTTTTGTGAGAAACCAGATAATGTTTCATTGGTATTTATAATGGAGTTATCATAGCAACATATGTGGTCCATCACAAAAGTACTGATTGTTAACTGGTTTTCAGTTGCTTGGAGAAATCTAATATTAAAGTTGCAAAAAGGTTACTGTACAACAATTAATTGCAATTCCGTGTTTACGGTAAATTTACTGAACGTCAGTAATTTTACTTACAAAAGTATATATAGAAAAACAATATTTTTCTACTTTGCAAAAAAAAAACATTTAAAACGTGTTCCTAGAGTCTTCTTTATCAGTTATACGATTATGGATTAAAGACAAGATTATTCAAATAGTGCTGAATAATACAAGGTTAATAAAACATCTTATGTTTAACATGTTCCCCATTTATTAATGTTCTTATTATGTTATGAATAATTAATACAAACTGATTAATAGAAGCTAATTAATACATAATTACTACATCAAATGGAAAATTTAATATACATTTTATACAGGGTTAGTCAAAATTACCGGAACACCTAAATAATTCTCTAACTGTAAAAAATTAATCTTTTTTTTTTTAAATAAGCGTTCATTTTGACATTTGGCAACCTTTCGCTTTTCAAATAGAATATCCTGTATATTATTAATTTTTATAATTTTAAGATTAACTCCATGAAATTTTGGAAGGAATAATAATTTATAAAATTGATTATTTTTTAGTTATAACCAATAAATCAGAATTACCGAAATACTTAAATAATCCTCCAACAGCAAAGAATTTTAAAAAATATTCATACAAAAGTTTGTTGGTCTTAAACAAGCTAACGTCTAAATATAATTTTTTGTTCATTTTTTTTATGGAAACTTTGTAACTATTCCTTTTTCTAATAGAACCTGTATATTTTTACAACACTCATGAAATTTTATTTTAACCAAACGGATAAAAAAATCAATAAAAATAACAAAACTATTAAAAAGAATTAAATTAAATGTACAAACTGCCAAATTAAAATAAATGTGTGAAAGGTTATCAAAATTCCATAATAAAATAGACACTCTGTATATTAAAAATATATTGATACGATGACTTAAAAAAAAAGTGTTCCAGAAATTTTGACTAACCCTGTATATGAATATTTCGAGTAGGAATATGAATTATTACTAGGATAAATATATGGAATTTATAGGTCAAATTCCGATGAAAAATAGATAAAATAAGCTCTAGGGCCTAGGCTGTTCTGGAGAAATTTGTTGTGTTGTTTTTCTTTTTGGTTTCAGAAAAGATTTTCAACATTTTATTGCATATTCTTCCAGAAAAATATGCAAGGATCGTAAGCGACGTACAAAAAAAGAATACGGTATTGGCACGACCAGAATTCTGTCCAAAATTAGCGAAAACATACGTTGCATAAACTAAGAAACACTTTAGATGTACTATAGCTTGCTACGTGTATGCTGATATTCAATAAACTATTTATTGCGCATATACAACAAGGGGGATTTGAAAAAAGTTACTATAACCAATGGTAAAATACAGGTTGACCATAAAGTTTGGTTCCAACTTATTGGAAACGTGACTAATGCTCAATTTTATTCCTATAGGCAATAGAAAAACTTAAACAAAAAAGTTATTTTATGGAATTACACATAATCATTTAATTAAAAAGTTATTTCTGCAATATTGTCGGTTCGAATTGCTGCACCTAATTAACATCTCCTCGCTTGAGCGTTAATTCGTGGTCAAGATTGTGCAATAAGCAAGTACATTGAAATATTCGCTGAGATTTTGACAGTATACTGTCTGACCCACATTCTCATCTGCTTAATCACACCGAATCCCATCTATCTATCTGTAAAAACTGACAGCCGAAATGTACCATAGCTTATCGATTGCGACCTTATCAGTGTTCATATAATTTTGACTTGATAACAATTGCTAGTTGGAGTGTATAACGGTCGGTAACCAACGTGTATATGGCGTGACACCCAAAAAGGCATTAGAAAATCACGTGTTAATGTGAAAATATTAAGACTTGTGCTTGTAGATGAGGTTTGTGTGTGATTACAAGTGAATTGGATCAAGTTCTTCTTGGAATGTGAGTTTCTAGAAGTTGCTGTAAATTTGAAGTGTTGAAAACAAAATGGTGGCATTTTTTTATTAACTGCATGTAAAAATTAGTTCAAGTTTTTAGTTAAGTTTGCTAAGACATGTAGTACTGATATGTTTTAAAATCTAAAAAGAAAACGTTTTTCAAAGCTATGCATAAATGTTATTTGAAAATAGTATATTATTATACAAGTTTTATAAGACGTCAAATTGGCGCACGAGTTGTTTTGGGCACGACGAGCGTAGCGAGGAGTGCCCAAATGGAACGAGTGCGCCAATACGTCTTATAAAACGAGTGTAATATACTATTTTTTCTACTTTGCGTCATTAATTTTATATAAATTTAGAAATTGTGGTTACTATATTGCGCTAAATTAGAATCTAGGGTATTTTGCGGGTACCGCGTGGCAGCACTGTAGTAACTGTCAACTTCGTTAAGGATGAGATCGACGAAATAAAATCATGACAAAATCTAATTGTGAATAATTTTACTCTACGTTAGCCTACAAGTTTGAATAAATATTCAGCGAGGTCGCAACGATGATCATAATGGAGGTTGGGCCAACACTTTTAACCCTAGGTGATAAATACATGAAACTAAACCTAAAAAGTTAACAATTTTAAAATACTGGTTTCATAAGTATAATAATCAGAATAGAAGTGTTTGGCGGTGACTGATTAGTTACTTCGAAGAACAAGAACTTACTAAAGAATTGTTATAACGCTTAACGTTTAATACCGGTGTCTACCTAATTCCGCTACGTAGCCGTTGCGGCTTATATATTTACAAGCACTTATAATTGAAACCCAATTCTAATTTCGGCAAAGTAGTTTATTAGAATAAATTATACTTAGTAAAATTACATGTGATGGAGGTAATACAAATACGTTGCACACAACCAGAACTAAGACGAAGTCGAAAGCGACGGACAAAAACGAATATGAATTGAACCGAGCATCCAAGCGTCCAAAATATTACCGAAAACTTATACGTTATGTAAACTAAGAAATCCTCTACACTTTAAATGTACTATAGTTTCGTACGTGTATGCTGATAAACCATTTATTGCACATATACAATTTCGCAGCAGTAATTAAAATCGTTCGTATCTACGATGTAGGTTTGATCTTCGCATAATACCTTATTAAAGTAAATGTGGTCCTTGAATTATATCTGAAAAGGGGATTTGATGTTTAGTTGAAAAGAATGATAACGATCACTTACTAGAGTCGTAAAACATCACCGTAAACGTCATGCTGGCGTATTTTGATGAACACAGCAAAACTAAGAAAGTCCCAATCCTTTGGCCATACTATAGCAGGCTACACCCATGTTTAAATATGTATAGAATATTGATATTTCGCAGTTTATGTGATTGCAAGCGATTAAGAAGATGCAGTGTGTGGTTATGTTGGGTTATGTATTGTACATTTGACATATGGCATTTGATATCACTGTGTACCAATCAGACAAAAATGTTACTGTTTTCGGTATTACAATGTGTTAATTGTAACACTGAAAACAGTGTTACAATGTGTGCATTGTGAATGCAAAGTAGAAAAAAGTATTTAGAATTATTAGAGGTCTTTAAATACGACATTATAATGGTATTATCGGCATCACGCATATACCGCGTGTTGCCAAAAAGATGAAAAACACAAGAGTAAAGTACCTTCATCTTCAAAGCAATGTAAAAATATCAAAAGTATTTCAAAATATTAGAAAGCATTAATTATGAAACGACGAAGGACGTTATAATTTCGTATTTAATGCCCTCTAGTATTTTATTTTTAATTACTTGTAGTTTCTAAAAAAAATTGAGAAGAAAAAGGATACATCTGTACATATTTATATCATTAATTAATACAACATATGTATATGTTTAAAGTTTATTACAGAATCATTGTTTAGTTTTCATATTCCCTACAAAAGATCGTGTTGAAGCGTCTCATGATCGCAACTTACAAGACATACAACTTATGTAGAAATGATTGAGGAGTATGACACACTTTATTTCGATTTGTTCTGTTCAGTAGTTTTAGAGTTATGAGCCGTCAAATACAGGAGTCAATACTATCGAAACGAGAGATGGCAGTTAGGGCATTTCTCACGTACCAGGTCACATATTATAATCAATTCTGCAAAAATTAAGAATTTTATTGTGTTAATTAAAATTACTACCTTGACAAGTTATCGTTCTTCTAGGGTATTGATAATCAGCTGTCTGTGGTTCTTTCACTATCGACAGTACCGCTAACGACTCCCTTCCACGCACCACACCAAAGACCGAAGAGCATCGGAATTCACGCGGCGCTTCAGCACGAACTTTTGTATGGAAAATACAAGTTAAACAATGATTATGTAATAAACTTAAAACATATGAATTATTGGGTATCCTACAGTCTATATTTAATTATTCTAGCTCTTCTAATAACGGAATTGCTGGCATTACATAACATAGCTTTTTGTGGGTCAACCACTAATCCGATCATTTTACAAAAATGCATACTGGAACCTATCATTCCACAGGTGATTTTACTTTTTAATTCGTTGAAATCTATGGATTATTTCCGGCGTAATTAATTGCTATCGTTAAACGAATGAAATTTACGGAGCTATAACACCACCAGTTCTTCTTAATTTGGAAAAATCGGGTAAACGCCAACATACACAGCTTTGTAATTTTTATTAGTTGTAGCATGTTAATCAAGAATAGCATCAGAATTTTATATACAGGGTCCTGCAGCTCAGCTCCCGTTTTCTGTAGCTCAGTTACTAATTAAGCTAAGAGTTTGACATTTTGCAAGCTTACGCTGTACTTCAGGGTACATTTTAAGAAATTATTTTTTATAGTACAGGGTGTCCCAAAAATGTGCAACGCCAACGTGATATATTTTTTTAAATTGCATGCTATATATTTTTTTACACATTTGGAAGCCTGCTATGGTTGCCTACATACCACCAAAATTTTATTGAAATCGGTTGAGTGACTGCAGCGCAAAAAAATAAAAACAAAAAAAATGATTTTGCATCGTTGGCCTTAAAAATCAATAAAAACCACAAATTGCACCTCGTTAATAAAATTTTGCGACGTCCTTATTAAGTTAGATCTAGTAATCTCGTTAACCAAGTGTCATTGATCCAAATTATACAGGATGACCAAAATCTAGTGTAAAACTTGTCAAACTTCAAAGCGTGTTATCGTTCTTATTTTAAATTGGAACCCATACATTTTCTTAGGTGAAACGATGCAGAATTAAAAAATAAACATTGTTTCTAAATACAACCCCATCACAATTCCCAATATTTTAAAAGTTATTCGCCAAAAACTCATTTTTCAACGTTTTCAACGGCAATTGTAGGTAATAAATATCGTACGTGGCGTTGAAAAACAATTTATTTCATAAAATATAACGCAGAGAAATATTTTAGATTTGAGTTGTTCAATTGCCAAATTTACTTAACAATTTACCTATAGCGGTAAGGGTGGAAATGTGGCTGCAACATGATGGAGCTCCAGCACATTACTCGTTACATGTCAGACACCAGCTCAACGAAATCTTCCCAAATCGGTGGATTGGAAGAGGAGGACCAGTTGCGTGGCCGCCTCGATCACCGGACTTAACGAAACTAGATTTCTTCCTGTGGGGCTACGTTAAGGACATCGTTTATGCTGAACCTCCAACAACACCAGAAAACATGCAAGAAAGATGCATTTCTAACTATTACGCCCGACCTATTAAGAGCAGTGGCGAGGTCATTTCATACTCGTCTTCGTTTGTGCCTCGAAGAGCACGGAAGACATTTCGAACAACTACTTAATTAAGTACACTCAAATCTAAAATACTTCTCTGTGTTATATTTTATGAAATAAATTGTTTTTCAACGCCACGTACAATATTTATTACCAACAATTGCCGTTGGAAACGTTGAAAAATGAGTTTGTCGCGAATAACTTTTAAAATATTGGGAATTGTGATGGGGTTGTATTTAGAAACAATGTTTATTTTTTAATTCTGCATCGTATCACCTAAAAAATGTATGGGTTCCAATTTAAAATAAGAACAATAACACGCTTTGAAGTTTGACACGTTTGACACTAGATTTTGGTCTACCTGTATAATTTGGATCAATGACACAACCATAACAGGCTTCCAAATGTGTAAAAAAATATATAGCATGCAATTTAAAAAAATATATCACGTTGGCGTTGCACATTTTTGGGACACCCTGTATAATCAAAAATAATTTCTTGAAATGTACCTTGAAGTACATGGTAAGCTTGCAAAATGTCAAAATCTTAGCTTAATTAGTAACTGAGCTACAGAAGACGGGAGCTGAGCTGCAGGACCCTGTATAATATTCCTTTGCATTGACAAAGATAGTTCTTAGGTCTATTGTGACAGTTAGATTTTAATTCATTGATACACAGCATCAATATTTGATACATTTATAAGCATCCCTATAAATAGTTTTCTGAAATTGTCATCTCGTATAAGCTGATTATTATCGATATAATAAAATTTTTGCCTAAACATGATTTGTCATAATAATAATTATATCTCAACACGTCGGTCGTGTATGTATATTACCTAATGTTGAGTCACGCGTGGACGGTTATTTTTGGTTTGGTCATATTTATCAGTAAGGATCAAGTGATTATTCATTTATTTATTGCACGTAGGTTATTGATATCATTACAGTTCTACCATGTTACCGTGTACTAAGACTAGTTATTTGACATACAGCCAACAAAAAACTTGCAATTGGCAGATTTACTTTAGCGAACACACATCTTAGTACACACAGAAAAGTGATCTCTCGAACGAAGAGAGAATTACTTGGCTGAAGTAGTTGGTAGGTTCGTATATACGCGAGAGATTATTGACTTCAGCCAAGAAATTTTATTTCTTGGAATAATTACTAGATTTAAGAAAGTGGTTACTCTGGTGAAGTAAGTAAACAGTCTTCAATGAAGTGTATATTTTTATTCCCGGTAAATATTTTTAGCTACTTAATGTAAGAATTTTAAAGATTTGGCACAAATACGCTTTCTATTGCTAATTAACAAGATAGGTATGTTATATTTACTTACTCGTTCTAAACTGTTGCGTGCGTTACATCAAACTATTCCGTGTTGAAACGTTTTTTGTACACTATAAATCACAATACACATCCCCAATACATCGCAAGGCACATCCCCTACGGGTACTTCGTTGTTGTTTTGCGTACTAGGTTAGGCTCCTTTACGGCGCCAGCACCACGCCCGGGCGCGCGAGCCTTGACAAAATCACGGTGCGCATATTTATTCCAGAGAAAGGGATTACTTGAAAGAAGTGAGAATCACTTCAGTTAAATAATTGGTGGGTTTTTATTCAGTAAACAATACTGACTTATATTAAATGTCTTATGTTTTCTTGGATCAAGTAACTACGCAGTTGGATGGATTTACTATTACTTCGTTAGAGAAATTAACATTTTTGGGACGAAAAATTCAATTACTTCTTTCAATACAATATTGGTTCTTATAAAGAAAGAATTTATTTGTTCACCAGTTGAGTGGCGAACTGAGTGACTACGAACTACGTAGCAACCGATAGGGAGGGGGATGTGCTGCTAAACACTCTTCAAGTCTTTAACCTTAAAATAAAAACGAATTGTTTGGTTTATGGTATATGTATCGTAAATAGACAATTGGTATACGAAATGGGAGATTTACATGAAAGGTGATTGATTTTGTTTTACTATTAAATAAGTATGATACTTCCTTTGGGTTTTACCTAGGATGTATATCTATACAAGTAAAAAAATAATGTTATAGTCAAATACAATTTCGTATTCGTCGACTATTAACCACAATTAGGTACTAGAATTTAACCAGTTGTCGTATTAATGAACCCCTTCAATTGAAACTTGTGGTTATACATATCCGAACAACCTAACCTCACAATTCAGAAATGCACTCAGACGCGAAGTCTCAGAAGACTAAGAATAACAACAAGAATAATTCGTTTTACGCCATTTTACTGAGCAGCTATCTTCTGTGGACCTTTGCACAAATTTAATTTTTGCGTAAATTGTTTGCACAATTCTTCGACGTTACGGGCTGCCGTAAACGGAGTTGAGTGCGTCGCAAAAGAACTTTATTTTTATTAATAAAATTAACCATGACGGCATAAATATGGATTTTGTGTAGTTCTACTCTCGCAGATACTCCTATTCATTATTAATTTGCATATTTTTAATTTCTGTATACACAGCACATCGAAGGGTACTGATCAGGTGATTGATTGTTTTGTACTGAATGCGCATGACCATCAACAGTTAACCACTGTTGTTAACCGCATGATTCTTAACAAGTAGTTAATTTTTCCAGTATAGAATGCGAAATCTTATTAAAGTCGTTAACAAGGTGGTTAACGAAATAACAGAAAATAACCCGTTTTCAATTTTGTCACAATATTAATATCTACTGTGAAAATAATAGTCAAAATAGACAAAATCATCATCAGCGCAGATGTGTTGCTACATATATAATTCCCGAATGACTACATTATAAATCAATAAATATTTCAGTATTTTGCTATAGAAAACTATGATTTTCGGCAGAAATATTCGGCTTTTTTATCTTATAAGGCCAAATCTGACAATACTTGATTGATAACATAATAATTAATATTTCCGTACTTTGATGCTATGTTATCCCTACATCTACATAATGTATCTACAAATCCATGTCCTAAGTATTCTGCCTTATCAATTGAATGATATCTAAATTAAATTCGGTAGTGTTTTGATTCTTGTTATTTATCGAGCCATTTTTGTATCCTCGAAAACATAATTTTGAGTTTTAATGGTAATTTTTTCACCTTCATTCACGTTGTACTATGCCGCATACCTTTCTAATAATAGAACTTACTAGCCATAGTTTGTAAATATTATTAATATGAAGTGCTCCGCTGACTACATCATCTTTTCTAATACATATACGGGCTGTCCCAAATAGAACCTAAAAGATGTAAAGCAAGATTACCCCAGGGCAGTATCTTGGGACCAATTTTCTAGCTACTATATACAGGCTGTCCCACGTAGAAACAAGTACGCCCTTATTTAGCATGGCTACTTTATTCGACATGTTAGCAGGGACCTTCGAGTTTCCCCTTCTGTTATTCAGCGTTTATGGAATCGGTTTCGGGAGACTGGCCAATATGTTAGAAGAGCAGGACAAGATCGAAATCGAAAAACTACTCAAAGTCAAGACCGACTTCTTGTCCTTTCCTCTCTACATCAGCGCACTGCCACAGCACGAGACCACCTAAAGGACCTAAGACGAGCACATGGAATAGAAATTTCTGATCAAACTGTTAGAAACAGATTAAAAGTAGCGAATTTGAAACCAAGAAGACCTGTCCGCGCACCACGCCTTATGCAGCATCACAAAGGAGGTTTGCTCTGGATCACAGAGATTGGCGACTTCGTCACTGGACGCCTGTATTGTTTGCAGACGAGTCTAGATTTCGTTTAACTCGTTGCGACGCTCGAGTACGTGTATATAGACGTCCTGGTGAACGCTACGCAGCCGCTACTATACGGGAAGTGGATAGATTTGGTCGTGGATCTGTGATGGTTTGGGTGGGATCAGTATAGAAAACAGAACTGATCTTGTTGTGGCTCCTGGTCAGTGGCGGATACAAGGCCCCCCCTTGGCAAGAATTTGTTGGAACGGCGGAGAAGAAAGCGATTGTAATTTGTGATGTTACCGGCTAGGTCTTGTATGTGTGTTTTTATTCGGTTGATTGTAGGAAACAGTTAGACGAGAAAAGTTTTTTAAGCGCTGCACCTAACTTGATGACACCCATAGCTAAGCTGACCAGACGTCTCGCTTTTGGCGGGACAGTCCCGACTTTTCACATTTTGTCCCGCGTCCCGCGGAGTTTTAAAATAGTAAATTTTTACAGAAATACTTTACAAAAATCGTTCATTAATATTTTTATAGTTTGAAAACAATATTGTGGGGTCGGTTTTCCAAATTAGTATTTTTTACAAAAAATTATGAATTACTCATTCTGTCTAATGATGGAATTTGATATATTTGTACGTTTATGAATAATATTAATTGTTATGTGCATAACGCATTTATGGATGTTTGTATTTTTTTCACAAAATTGATTTGATTTAGATAACCAACCTTGCTGGAATCAATGACTTTTGTATTCTTTGACCAATTTCCACTGTTTTTTCAGAACATGTAAAGTAAACTTACCTACTTTTGAAAGATAAAGAAAATAATGTTACAGCTTATTAAAAAAAAAAATGGTGTTTTTCGCCTAAGTTTGAGACATCCTGTGGGGTAACTAATGAAGTAGTTCTCTCGCATGTTCTCAAGTGCTCAGTTACAAAAACCATATCAATTCTCAACATCTTATTTTGTAATTCATCCCAATATCCGAATTTTTGTAGGAGATACACATTTGTAAGTAAAATATTGCATTGTTTTTGGACCAGAAACACTGGCAAATCCGGCAGGCTGAATATGGTGCAAGGATCAAAACCGAACTGCAAAACGTATTATTTAGATTCCATGTCGACTTGCTGTTATTTCAACAAGTGCTGTTATTTCATCACACATTATTAAAGTATCAGATACACGTTGAGTTTCGCTTAGTATAATTTAGTATTTTATCCATCTGTTTATCTGTAAGTTTCTGGTCATTATCTTTAAATTAATTCGATGTTGGTACTAAAAACAATAGTAACAACACTTTTAATCACGTAACATTCGCTGCAAGGTTGAACAGCATTTTAAATTGCAACGGTTCACTTTAAATTATGTATCTTTAAATTAAATATTAAAAAAATGCAGATATGGGAATGAACCAAAAACAAAATGTTGAGAATATCGATCAGATCAAACCTATCCTTATAGTTTACTCGGTGTAATCGGATGTAAAATATGAATAAAAAATTATGAAAGTTGTCAAAGATTACAGAAGCTACTTAACATCAAAATTTAACAAAATAGGCATTCCTGTAATATAGGCTGGTAAGTTTCTCGCAAAAACGTACTCCTAAATTTGGAATATTTTGTTGTATTGTACAGGGTCGTTAAATTAGAACATTTGTTTGGTATCTTCTTTGACCGTAAGATTTGTTTTATTAACCACAAGAATGTAATTAATCTTTCTTAGTCTTCTTAATATTATTTATTGATTGATGAAAATCTATTTATTTCGTGCAAAAGGCATATATTTGAAAAATCTATATTAAACAGTTAATATTTACAACTTCAATTCCAATCAGAAACGATAACGAAGTACAGTTTTTTTTGTTCCAAACTATAAAATATTTATTTATTTTAAATGCGTATAATATCGAGTATCTATGCAATGAAGTACATATATTTTGTTTAAACAAGTATGTTTTGATCAAGAGTACAAAAATTTAAAGGAATATGTGATAATGTGAAAAAAATCTGTATAAAAAACTATAATTTTTGTGTTAAATTTGTAGTTTTGCGTCTTTTGCAAAGACGAATACCCCCCCCCCCCCCGCACACACACGACGCTACTGTCCCGCTTTACTACAACAAAATTCTGGTCACCTTACCCATAACTCAAGATGTCTTTTAGCGCCCCCCCCCCCCCCTTGAGATTTTTCTGTATCCGCCACTGGTCCTGGTAGACTAAATGCCATCGAAAACGCTCTTTAGTTACTTTTTATTGAACACAGGTTATGTTATGAATACGACAGGTGACAGCTTAACAAATCTCGATATCATATACCACTTGATAACGCGTAATCTCATGGCAAACCAAACATTTAAAGTCGTACACATTAATACGTATATTATCGACGTCTACAAGCTTATCATGTAATTACATACCTGTAACTTAAACACGCATTAGACTAAAATATAGATAGCCCATAGAAAATAGAGGTTAAGGTTTATTTACCGAATTCCAGTTCTAATTATTGTGTTGTCTCTCTCTCTCGTTTCAGAATGAACGGAATCAAACGAAACGAAGACAGCAATGAGAAAGATGACTTCAGTGTTAACTATAGTGGCGGAACGTACGATTTGAAAGAATTCCTCAAAAACCATCCTGGAGGTGTCAATTATGTCCAGCCATACCAGAATAAAGATGTCACCAAGAAAATGGTCGATATGCACCATTCCAAAGCAGCATTTTATTTACTCAGGGAGTACAAACTTGATGGAAGAGATGGGAAGAGTAATGAACACACAGATGACTTAGAAGTGAGTATTTCTTCCTAAAAGTTAAGAAAAAAAGAAAACACACTACTGGATAATATGTATGACCTATATTATTTTCTCGTCAAAACTGAAAAATAAAAAGAAATCTCGTAGGTACTGACGCGATAACAATTTCTTTTAACTAGAAAAATGTCTTTTTTATTTGGAGCATTGACGAAATCAGTTTGTATTGCTCAAATATTCTAGCAATGTTTTGTCATACAAAAGTTGTTTGACTTGCCATTTTCTATAACGTAAAATTATTGTCATTAATACAGGGTGTTGCGGTTAGTGACGGAAAGTACGTACATTTTTTTAAATGGAACGTCCTGTATATTTTATTACATTATGAATACTAGTAAATTTGTTTATCCAACCGTGTATGTTTATTTCGCTCCGATTTACATCTAGTATGTCATACTCCAAATGTTTCTATTTTTTGTGACATTTGCAATTAACGAAAATGTAATACAATTGTAAATTTTAATATTGCTGTGAATAAAAGTATTTGGTAGTTTGATGTAAAGTCTTCAAGTGGCGATAGAAGAGATAATTTAGAAACGATTTAACCAGCTTGATCCTTATCCAAACTATTACCGTTATCAACATATTAACCATTTTATTTGAAATTTTGTAAGTATATTTTGCAGTCTATCGTATGGCAACCGAACCCGCAATTTAAAAATTTCAAATTACTGCTAAAGTAAACCCTAAACCCTGTACTTTTAGGTTAACTATCGTGAAAATTTGTTAACTTCTGAGTGTTGAAAATCAATTTTCTTTGATCTGATTTATGTGCTCACACATAAAAACCAAACATGCAACAAAAACAAACCGATAGGCATCTTTAGATTCGGATTTTCATTCATAGCAAAAAAAAATCTATTGAAAACATTCCAACATTCCCACTTTCCATTCACATTATCAATATTGCTCATACTATCATTCATATTGTCCTAATTTTCAATTGTCTCTCCAGAAACATAACCTATTTTAAACCAATTAACAATAGTAAGTAGATATTGTTGGTTGTTTTTTGTACTGAATACAAATCCGTTCTCAAACGTAACTCATCAAGACACGTTTTAGTGTTTCCGTTTGTTTTTGTGTATGAGCGCACATACTATTACAATGAAACGTCTCCGCACAATTTTCACACAAGTGAACAATTTTTCACGATAGTCCTCCTAAAATTACACTGTTTCTGATCTACTTCGAAGCTCAACTGAAGTTACTAGGTCTTCAGGTTCGCTCGCTGTACGTTTGTAAAAATTGCAAAACATACTTATAAAATTGTGGGATGCCTTGATAACCGTAATACCTTTTATATGAATAAGTCTAGTTAAATAGGTTCTAAATGACTTCTTCTATAACCCTTTAAATATTTTACATCATGCTACCCAGCATACAGAGCAATATTAAGATACTAAATAGCATACTACTATTTAAATTGCAAATATCACAAAAACTAGTATAAATATAAATAGATATACGATATAGTGAATATAAATTACAAAGAACTTAAGAGACATTTCAATTAGCTAATAATATACAGGGTGTTCCATTTAAAAATCTCAAGAAAAAGCCGTTTAAAAATGTTTAAAAACTAGTGCATGCTACGATCACCGTGTATAGTTATTATGTGACAAAATTTTTAGGACAATATCTGCAAAAATGTAGTATTAACGTAGTTTTTAAGAAAGGCCTGCAATTGCCAATTTTTTGACAAACAATTGAATATCTCAGAAACTATTTACTTTACACAGGTACAACTTCCACAGTTCGAAAGACAACTTCCTTAGTATTCATAATATGGTATGATATACAGGGCGTTCGATTTAAAAAAACTGCTGACCTTCCGTCACGCCTAAATGCAACATCCTGTATAAATGAAAATAATTTTACGTTGTAGAAACTAATGAGTCAGACAACTCTTGTATAAAACATTTTTTCTTTCTCAAACGTTTTGATGACTATCGACCGTCGGGATACTAATAACTCACCCTGTATATTGTAATATATATACTGTCTAGGTTTAAAAAGTTTACGTCAATCTCTAAATTTGCATTATTGATTATTATCTACATTGCGTCTAGTAACCATTGAGTTATCATAATCGATTAATTAGAAATGATAAACAATTCATGATTCATTTTCAACTGTATCTTTTATATAGCATGTTATGTAGTGTTTGAGATGAGTCAACGTCGGAAATTAAATTAACCGGAAACGGTATTTTATACATTTTGTTTTGACACACTCAGACAGTTTTTTGTAGATAATTAATAAATATCACGAAATAAGTAAAGTAAGATTGATTAAACATTTTAATTAATCATATCTATAACATTACCTGTAATAATAATAATAATAATAGTTTTAGTAGAAAGGTTTCTACTCAATAGTTATTTATTTTATTAACAAACCCTATAATAATATTTCCAAATGTCCTGTATGTTCCTATTACTTACTTCCATCAATTATTTAGTAGATCGGTTCACATAATGTAGTAGGTACCCACTCATTCTTTCAAGTCAGTACTTCGAATATTAATATTTAACTGAAGTCAATATTTAATGTTAATTGATTGCAAATTTTACAGGTAATACATGTACCACGGCAATAAATATCCAATATATCAAATTAGAAAATTATGAAAACTAATACTACACATTCCTTTTTTATGTTTATTCGGTCACAATGTTTGTATGGTGATCCGGGCAACCGTCTTGCTGAAAATCCATAGACTTTATAAAATTTAAGCGTAATTCCTGGAGTTGTTCATTAAAATAATTTTGTAACACATCCAAATATGTCTGTTGATTAACATTCCCATCAAAGAAATTTGGCCCAATTACCCTATGATATGTTATAGCCAGTGGCCGGACAAAACTGTATGTCTAGCAGTGCTAGAAGTCGCCCAGCTATGAGTGTGCGTAGCGGGCACGCATGAGTCAATGACGACTTATGCGGTCGATTGGATTGATATCCATATCGCGAAGCGCCTGGCGGTCGGTAGTAAACCGAGTAAATTTAATATTAAATGTTTGTCGTAACTATAAGCAACACGTGCCCACTGAAATATTTTACTCATTTCTTGGATATGCATTGAACGATTGTATTACTGCATATTTTTCTAAATTATCTTCAGTAAAATTATTTCGCTTAGATGTTAAAATGTCTTTAAACCTTGAAAATGATCTTTAAACATCGCAGCTAGTCACAGGCGCAAAAGAATAAACCAACACCAAATTGGAATATTTTTGAGAAATTCCTTCATCCGTAAATGAACTCGTAGAGATTTGTTTTAAAATATTAAAATCCGGATTTCTATGTACTACCGCATCAATTTTTTTTGGAATTTATTACTGATTGGTGCTTCAATGCTTCGTAACCTTTCGTACAGAGATTCAATCCTTTGAAAACTGCTTGCAAGTTCAACATTTTGTTGTTCTAGAAACTTTATGGTTGGCAATACTTGCGCAAAATTTGTATCAATAAATTTTAATTGTTCATGCAAATCTTGTAATGATAGTTCTTTTTTGCAGTCTTTAATACGAACTGCTTCATCAGGCAAATTTAAGACGAAGGGTTTGATGATATCAAAGTTTCTTGCATAAAAAATTGCCGCTTCTAACCATGAACCCCATCTCGTAATAACTGGTTGTGGTGGCAAAGGTAGATTAGGGCACTTTTCCTTGTAAAGAGACAATCTGGAAGGAACTTTCAATAACAATTTTTTGCATCTGCTTATTACCGCATTCAAGTCTGGAAATTCTTCCCGAATAAATTCACAAATTCTATGAATAGCGTGTGCAAAACATGTCAAATGAAAAATATTTGAAAAATGTTGTTTAAGTAATTTTCCAACTTTTAACATAATCGCAGCAGCGTCAGAAACAAACAGTAATAGTTTGGTAGCGTCTGTGATTCCTACTTTTTTTATGGCGTCATTTACTATTGTACATATCTCTTCAGCTTTGACGGTACAGCGAAACTGAGTAGATATTAAATAGGGTTTATATAAGTCTTGCGGGTCCAACAATCCGACAACGACGTTGGCCACACATCTACCCTTCATATCCGTAGTTTCATCTGCAGTAACCCAAATATATTTATCGGATAGTTTTGACTTTATTTTAGAAATTGTTTTGTCATATTGCCCTTGTACGTAATATTTTCTAATTGTGGATTCATCGGGTAAGTCTCGTCCAGAATACTTCTTGATAAATTTTTTAAAAACGGGATTATTAATTTTTGTGAAAGGTATGTTAGCAGAAATAAATGTTTCACTAAATCAACAAAAAAGTTTTTAGCTGACGTTCCTGATACATTTTCCATGTATTTTGTTTTTACATGTGCCCGAACACATTGTTTACTACGAATAATTAAATTTCGTGAGCAGAAATTGCAAACCACTTCCCCTTTCTTAACGAACGTGAAAGTATTGCCAAACTCAGCTAGCAAACGATTCATTGCAGGATTTTCAAACTAAGTACAACTATAAAATAAAAAAATAATTCAACTCTAAGTATGAAACAGAAGAACAAATTCGAAATGGAACATAAAAACAGATATTCACACAAAATTTCAAGAAACAACACAATTGAAAGAAACTGCTCAAATTATCTATCGACGAAACGGAAATTTAAACAAGGCAAGCGACTGTACTCGATCAACGCCAAAGCAGGTGTAGTGGTATGTACACCATGAGCCGAAGCCAGACCGGCTAGCCGGTCCCAAAACAGGACCTTGTGGTGCCCTCAAGCTATATATTAATTCACTTGCGTCAGTCTCTCCAACATACCAACATAATTATGTTTTGACTAAAAGTTTGTAACGAATTGGTAATTATTTGATAAGACATTCATTAAAAATCAATGCGTCAACATATTAGTTAAAATATTAAAGAACTAGAAGCTAAATTTAGCAGTTTTACAAAAGAATAAATTTCAAAAATTTATTTACGAGGAAAAATAATGAATGATTGTCATTAGAATTCGATTTATCAATATTTCATTCGGGTTATATCGGAATAGCTACACATATGTTATATTAGTAATAAATTATTTGTGTCAATGGTAAAAAAAGAAACTATATTGCATAACTATAACACATTCTATAGCAAACGAATTGGTTCTAAGAAATATTCAGGGAGATAGATGTGTTTATAAAACAAAATCGCCGCGATAACAATATTAATAACCGTAACTGTCAACAGAAATCACTAAACAATATCGGAATTATTGCGCTTTTTTATCATTTTATAAGATCGATGTCGGCCAAAGCACAACATTCGCAGCCTAGTATAGTGTTATTGATTATGTGACTCATAAGTTTGATGTCTATAAGCTAATCTCCTCAGTCGATTGTCTTTTTTTGGAATGCAGATGGATATCCAGCCTCAGTTTTCGGTATTATGTTTCAATCGTAATTATTCTTGCCTCCAATAAATCAGTCATGTATCTGTGACAGTTAGCAAATAATCAATTTTCTCCTGAAGAACAGTAGATTGTAATACTGTCAGTCATTTTTCTTGCACGTCTTGCACTTCTTGCGACATTTATTTGCTCTTGATTCTATTTTTTTCTTTTATTTATTTGTTGCGCATTCAATTATAAGTGCTTAAAAATAAGGGATACATGTATTTACATTAAAAATCAATGAAGATGATTAAACAATAATGATTTTCCTAAATTCAGTCTCAGGTACTGACTTTGCCTGTTTTAGTTGCTAAGCCTAGGCGCCCAGTAATAGCCCTTTTACATCTATGCAATTTTTACCTGCAATCTCAACCATGCGATTTTTCAAAATCGCATGCAATTTTATCACCGTTTGTCGACCGTTTACACCTGTGCAACTTTAATAAATTGCATGGCTTCAGCATCAGTGATTTTATTTTTTAACAACTGTAACTTCTTTGATTGGCAACAGTGCTACACACATCAACACGCATCGCATAACCTCGTTGTTTTGTTATTTATACATAAACATAACCTTCTTAGCACCAAAACTATCGTTTATATGTATAAGAAACCTTGCTAGTATCGATTGTTGATGCATGTGTTGATATATACATGTGTTAAAATGCCTAACGTCGTCGATTTAGAAGAAATTGCTCTCCGTAGCATCATAATTATTGGAGCTGCGAGTTTGTTGTTAAGACAAAGAACGGAACGGCGTCGGTAGACTATACCATGGCTTAGCGAAAAGATCGGGTAAATCTACATTTAGTAAGTAATGAACTTTGACTTATATAGTTTTGCATAATTTTCTACGAACAGAATGCCCCAATACGTATGGCATACGAGATGAAACATCGATAGGCGATACGTCATTAAATATGCATTTTGTAGCTGGAAACAGAAGTGCTCGTTCAGCCTTAGACAACAGTCAGGAGTTTTTAGAATTTTTCAATAGTGTTGAAGGAGCAGTACCTTGGCAAAATGACTTGGCATAAACTAACATTAATTCTGTTATTATCATTATTATTTATAGTATAGTATATTAAAATCATTATAAATTATTCATTATATTAAATAAAAATACACATGCAAATACAATATTATTTTATTTTTAAGAAAAAAATTTAAAAAAGTTAATTTACAAAAATAAAAAAATTCTAGTAAACAAATAGAGGGTTACTCCATATGTTCCTCTTGGCCATCCAACACAATATTAAAAATCTTTCTCTTCACCATTCTTAAAATGCTCGGGTTTGCAATTTTTCTTAATTCGCGTTCGATGGTTTTGGCAAATGACGTTAAATCATCTTCTTGATTTTGTGACTGGACACGTTTTGTTAGTGCATTGGTTGTAGCGCTAATTAATTCTGCAACCTCTTGTGGTTTAGGGATAAGTTTTGCTCTTTTTGCCATTGGAGTCGTTCTTGAGCTACTGGGTGTCGGTGACAAAATTTCCGAAGAATTGAAATCTTCAACCGTGCCATCAAATATGAGCTCCGGCTATCCTCGCTATCCATAATATATTCCGGTTGTAGCGTGACTTCTGGTAAATTTGACTCCGACTCCATTGTTGCCTCTGATTCCTGAAGGAATTTTAAATGTTCATAATACCACAATATTGGTGTGTATCTGTCCGACGTGCCGGCACCACTTTTTTCACTAATTTTAATTCTTCTCAACTCCTTAAAAAAATGCGTCCTTAGATTATGTATTTTGTTCTTAATTGCTTCAACTGTGAGGACTTGTGCAGCTGCTAAGGCATTTTTCGCCACCAAGTCTCGTTGTATTACATTTAACGCGTCTAGCCTTATATTTTTGTTTTTGTACTCTGGCACAGAAGAACAGTAGAGTACTGGTTGGTTCTGATATAGTTCGATTAGATCTTCAGTAATTGATTTCGACCACACGAATTTATCAATATTTTCCTTCTTATCTTCTTTATTCTCCTTCGACATCTTAACAAACTCGTCTCAAACTAAGCACGAACAAAAACAATTAGCGGAATAGGTTATGTTTCGCTTGGGCCTACGCTACGCGTCTATCAGCAATGGTACCACTACTACATTTATGTTTTCTGGCTTAAGTTCCTAGAAAGTTACTAAAATCGCACGTAAAAATCGCATGGATTTAGAACTGATTCCTAAAACCATGCGATTTTTTCATATAACCTATATATACAAAAATTGCATAGTGTAAAACGAAAAATAGCAGGCGATTTGTCGCATGATTGAGATTGCAGGTTAAAATTGCACAGGTGTAAAAGGGCTATAAGGATTTTCTTATCGCCGCGGATAAAAATTTGCATCACGTATATGGGAGCAGTTCTTTACAAACCATGCGTTTCATAACGGCGGATAAAAATTCGCTGTAGGGAAAAGGACAAGTGGCGCCTGGTCGAAGAGCAATAGAAACTTTTCCAAATTTAAAAATGACGTAATTGGACCAAAAAGTATAGAATGGTTAAGGCAATTATTTAAGTTGAAGCGGCTATTGCACAGTCAAATAAAAATGGCAAAAAAACGGAGAAATTTTAAAAAAGCTGTATGTACTGTTCGTTTCAGTTAAGTTGAGCGGTCTGGAGTGGGGCATAAATTCGCGGTGGCGTCAAATCCATAGGCGCGCCGTATAGTTTTTTGATGGGTACCGGTAAAATTTAAGTCAATTATAAACAGACAAAATCTATGGTTCTCCAATTATGTCAATACTCTATTGTTAAATAGAAATCTAAAACATTTAAAAACAGTATTTGCAGATCTATAGTACATAAAAAAATATTTAAATGTCAAAGTCAAAATGATAATTTGACGTTAAATAAATAAAAATACATACTCAACACAACATTTGTTATTAAAAACGAATACATATGTGACCAGAAACGGACAAACCGCTCTAGTAATAAAAAAAAACGATTTTGACGGAATCAGGTAGCTCTTCCTATTGGCAAACCGACGCAGACAAAATCAAAAAATCGTTTTTATCACTAGGGCGGGTTCTCCGATTCAGTTCACATAATATAACAGTAACAGAAAATATAAATATCAACAATACAAATGCTTAAATGATTCATAAAACTTATTTTGAATATTACTCTTCACGGGACTTCACGGTCGGAGTCCTGCAAAGAATCTTGGTCGGAACAGGATGTCCAAAACGGTTCAACAAAACATTATCATTTTCCCAGTATAAATTTTCAATACCAATCACATGTTCCACGTACCCCTTCCACTTTTCAGGCGTAATTGTGGCAGTGGCATGCTGAGTTAGATCTTTTAAGGCTGTTATGGATAACTCGCCAGTCTTGTTATGGTCCCGAATATAACGGTTTACGTCCGCCCAGGCTAGTTCAATCGGATTTAATTCACACATGGCGGTAATCGTAGAAGAACATGCCCTTCATTTCTTATAATCTCAACATGTTTTTCTCTATCCTGACTGGTCGCATGCGAATTTATTTTGGCCATCAATTCAGTATTCCTGAAGGATAGATCGTGAGGAATATGGATCTTTTGCAACCATCAACTCATGAACCAAAAGGTGCCACATTTGATATAATTTCACACTAGCGCCTACGGTGTCCGCTAGTAAGTAGTCCCGGACATTCATGAACTCAGGCGACATTGAGCGACTGTAATTTAAATGTAATCGGCAACCGTCTGGGTGAGTACGGAGCACTGAGTACCTGTCAAATTTGCCAGTGTTTAGAGTTTGTGCATAGACATTTGTATTTTGTTAAAAATATTTAGAAAAACACATGTAAGTTACTAATTTGTATAGCAATTAATTAATTGATGGAGCGCAAAATCATTTCAATTTAGTCAGCAATAAACTTGAAATTTGTTTGAAACTCCAATTTAACGTTCTGTTTACGTATTCATGTAGTGAATACGATTATGCAAGGTATCCTGCAACATGTTTGCATAAATATCAGATAAATAAAGAGACACGGACGGGCGCCGTGAGAACTAAGGTAAGCGAATGTAAACAAAGCTGCATGGGGGGCGAGCGTGTTTTACCTAAGGGGTTTAGAATAACGCAACGTTTTTTTAAAATATTTCCAGCAAATAAAGACAAGCTTAGGGAATAAACTAGTAAGTACATCAGCATAATACATAATAATTAATAGTCAAAATATAGGACTACCATTATAAATTATACTAATAAACTTATTAAAAAATAAAATGAAATATAAAAAATATTTATTTTTTAAATTGAATTTATGGCAAGAAGTTGCAGGACACATATATTTTTCTAATTCAATAACATATATTTTAGCTTATGATATGGCTGAAAATACAACGTGTACCATATGTAACGAGCCTTATAGCAGTGTATGCAATCTGAGAAAACATGCCCGACGATTTCACCCTGACCAAATGAATGTGTTGATACCTGGAATACATAACAAGTCTAGAAGTTTTAAATTTTCTTGTGAATACGGTAAAAATTTTAATCAGAAACAAAATGTAGTCTTTCACCAAAGAATGCATACCACCTTTAATTCTCTTTTTCTCGAAAATTTGCCTATGTAAGGCCATAAAAATATTATGCTACCATTAAGACAATTAAAAGATCTGTCAAATTCACAAAAAAAGATATAGGGTTGTCATTTAAAAAAATGTCGATGACGTCATCTGTTAAAAACAATTGAAGGTAAAAAAAATAATTTGATATCATAAGGTGTATTTTGATAATTATAAATCGACGTGTTCGAGGCTTTTTTAAAATAGCAAACCGTTCTTGAGATTTTGTCATGTTTCCACACTCGCTCACTGTATATAAATAAAATTATGTTTGAATACCTTTTTCGTTATTAAATGTATAGTTATTTTATTTTCAATAAATGGATTATATAACAATTAGTAGATGTTTTAATCAATACAATATTCATGTGGGTAAGTAGGAACGATTGCGGTGCACTTAATACATTTTAGAACTATAGAGTATAGAATCATAGTTGTGAGTAATAGTATATTTTCACGCCGTGTGCACTTCAAATGATACTTAAAATGTTAAAATGCTAAATAACTTCTATTTGGATCAATAGTCTTGGAGATATTTAACTTGAAAGTTTTATGAACGCGAGTAAATTAATAAGCAAAGAACGTGGAATAATATTCATATTATTATTAATGCCAAAAATTATTATTTGTATCACATGTTCGGATATCATCCATTGTTAATATTTATTTATCCATCATCTGCTTTATCTCTTTGTTTATCAATTTAGCCACTGTCACAAAACTTTAGAACATCTCGAAAACTATAGCCGAATAAAAAAAATGAGGTATCGAATTATAAATCACCCTAAATCACATATAAGCAGAAGGTATCAATCAAGTGGCACGTTTTTGTAAGAATTGCAATTATCGTGCAGCTGGCTTGTCGGCTTCGCACCGTATTTCAACATTGTCTGTAATTTTTGCATAGCTTCCACCATAAAGGTACTCTTGAGATAATTCTCATATTTGCATTTTAGGTTTCTCCTATTAGTGTCCGACGTTCTGCGTTACACGGCATAAGCGCGGACACAATTATTTTATTAGAACAGAAACAAAAGAACTGTTGTTAGAAAATAAGATACTATATTATTTAATTAGAGACTTTACAACGTACGCTATAGTTTGTTTACATCGGTGTCACGCCATTTTCAGTCGAATCAAATATAGGGAGAACCAGTCTGTAATACTATCGCATTCGCTCGAAAGTCGACATCGGTTGGTTTCTATCGTATACACTAATTCTATGTACCTACACCGAGAGCTTTCTAGCGTAGAGTCCCGATTGAACCCGACGGCCCACCGCCTGCGTTCGTGAACGTCCGGGACTACTTACAAGCGGACACCGTAGGCGCTAGTTTTTATAGTTAATTTCACGGGCGCAGCTACGGAGAATTTGACCAAGTTGTTTTGGCATTATTACCGCCGTGCCGCTACTGTGGTGAGTGACAGTTCTCGATGACGTATGTCAAAATAAATCTCAATTGCCCAATAAAGCTAAGCATATAACATGGCATAGTCATACATTCGAACTTGTATGAATAATTGGGCGTACACTAGCAGAAGTGAGCGGAATCGTTTGTACTCTTTCTATCAATGTTCTAAGATGTATAGAAAAAAATGCCGCTTCGTAGCATAGGTGGACAATGTTACATTCCTTAGACCGCTCAACTTATCTGACACGAACAGTATGTGTTCCTTACAAATAAATATACAGTATATCTCCACGGATTGAGGTACACAGAGGAAACAAATTTTTATTGTGATCTTTCAAAAATGCCAAACTCCTACTTGTGGGTCATTCCGCAGTAACGTGTCACACCCGTCACGCCCGTTTAACGACTATACAAAAGCAATGGGGGCTTTTATTATTATTTTGATGCAATATTATAACAAAAAGGCGACTCATCTTTTAGAATTGTCGTGGATAGATGTTTAAATTGATAAGTTTTATGAAAAACCTTTTTAAATAGCCATGACGGTCGTTACCAGCACAGCGATCTCTTGGTTTTGGTAACCTAAAATTAAAAATTCGCGGACTGAGCCTATAGACCAAGCAATAGAGCTACAAATGATTGCTGATTGCACTATATTTCCTACTCGAAAATTCCATTTTTAATTTTTTATATACAATTATCAACAAAAAATCGCGTTTTTTTTCTCTTTTTGTTGTAAAAGGAAAACTATTGAAGCAATCTTAATGGTGCAACGGGATGAACTGTAGAGAATTAAATTACGAAGAGAATGACAGGCCAAACGATCCGATCGGATAATTCGAACCGGAGAAAAGCTGGAAAAACCGGAAAATTTTGCTTTTTTTTTTAATTCATAACTCCGCCATGTTTTGATATTAACAGCTGAAACTTGGCACAGTGGTAGCTATTCACATGTACTTTAAGTGTGCAAAACCTGGATTCGGTCGAATTAATAGTTTTCGCACAATCCTCATTTGAATTTCTTTTGGCAAAATTTTTGCTGAGAGCTGGATGCGTTTGAAGTCGTCCGATTGCAATTTAAAAAACGAATTTGGAAACTAAACGTGAACAGCAACATAATGTCTCATCTGATTTTTCGATAAGACCCGTTTAGGTGGGTAATAAGCTACTGAGAACATGAGCGAAAACGCCCGCGCCCGCGCCCGCTAGAGTGGTCGAGTGATGGGGGAAGTGTGCGATTACAGGGGAAACGTATATATACACTGAGCGGCGTAAAAAACGCAACACCTAAAATGATGACCAGTTTCAAACTGCAGTAACTTTTGAACGTATTGCTCGATTGAATGTGTTTTTCTTTATTTGAAAGGTCCACTTTTTGCCAATATTTCTGTATGTGTGCTACCCATTTTTGCGCTCTTCCATTTCAGCAATGGTGAATAACGTTAATGCTTGTTTTCTTCCTACAGTTTGAAGCTTGCTGTGGGGTGCACCGACAAAAGAATTTAACTTTAAACAAAAGGAGCTTGTAGTCTCGTCTGTTCTGATCTTTTATGTTTTTTGTTCAAGTTTCTATTGTTGTTAACGTCAAAGTTACAAGATCTTAAAGATAACGCTGCTTCTTCGGCAGCGCCATCAGAAATTAAAGAAAGCCATGGATAACGACAAAATTTAATTAAACTGTGAAACTAATGATCAACATGTTAATAACGAGTATTGCCTCCCCTCGCTTGAATTGTATTCCTCATCCTCATCCTCAGATCAAAATACATCTACGTACTGTTACACGTGACCTGGGATCGTCGGCTTCCTGCTAGTATTTTTGTCACGCAAAAATCTCTATTGCCTGGTCTACTAGTGTAAAGTTTCCATTCTAATAAAGTTAATAAATATAATCTAGTTTTTATGTGAAATTTGCGCTAGCTACTATTATATTGATTGCATCATGTGCAGTAGCTAGAATAAGCATATAAATAAGCCAATAATCTTGTCAAAAACATTATAACAATAATGGGAGTTAAAATCAAAGTACTACGTGACAATGTCACACAAACATTTCAGATTATATTGTAGAACCGATTGATACCAGGTGAATATTTTAATCCCGCCACAAAACCGGTGGATTGGCAACTGAATTTTTTCCGAAAGGCGCCAGATTTATTTTCGCACACATAAGAAAGATATCACGCGCCGGGCCTGCTTTGCTCGGTTTTTATATCGGTTTTTTTGATCATACCAACCACAAAAAAAAGCAAACTCTTCCATATTTAAGTGTTCCCACACACGTTACGATAAGTATACATCATGTACGATACTTGCAGGTGTGTTCGTGACGTGCTAAACATGAAAACTAAAGGCAATGCATTTCGTAAAGTAATTGCAAGCGATTTTATAGATAATCAATAGGACATATTTTATTCAAGCATACAAACAATCTACACTGACCGACCCAACTGTCTGTACAGGCCCGGCGCGTGATATTTTTCTTGTGTGAAAAAAACTCTGGCGCCTTTCGGAAAAATTTGCGAATCCAGCGGTTTTGTGGCATGATTAAAATACTCACCTTGGTATCAATTGCTCTACACACAGAAAAGTGATCTCTCGAACGAAGAGAGAATTACTTGGCTGAAGTAGTTGGTAGGTTCGTATATACGCGAGAGATTATTGACTTCAACCAAGAAATTTTATTTCATGGAATAATTACTAGATTTAAGAAAGTGGTTAGTCTGGTGAAGTAAGTAAACAGTCTTCAATGAAGTGTATATTTTTATTCCCGGCAAATATTTTTAGCTACTTAATGTAAGAATTTTAAAGATTTGGCACAAATACGTTTTCTACTGCTAATTAACAAGATAGGTATGTTATATTTACTTACTCGTTCTAAACTGTTGCGTTCGTTACATCAAACTATTCCGTGTTGAAACGTTTATTGTACACTATAAATCACAATACACAACCCCAATAAATCACAAGGCACATCGCCTACGGGTACTTCGCTGTTGTTTTCGTACTAGGCTCCTTTACGGCGCCAGCACCACGCGCGGGCGCGCGAGCCTTGACAAAATCACGGTGCGCATATTTATTCCAGAGAAAGGGATTACTTGAAAGAAGTGAGAATCACTTCAGTTAAATAATTGGTGGGTTTTTATTCAGTAAACAGTACTTACTTATATTAAATGTCTTATATTTTCTTGGATCAAATAACTACGCACTTGGATGGATTTACTCGTTGGAGAAATTAACATTTTTGGGACGAAAAATTCAATTACTTCTTTCAATACAATATTGGTTCTTATAAAGAAAGAATTTATTTGTTGACAGCATCTATCTGAGAAATTATTTTACTTATATTGAGTATGTGGCATTTCTTGTATATACCTAACTTTCTACATCGAAGTAAATATGCATTTGAATCTAGTAAATAATTTCAAGAAATTATGTTTTCTCGTTCCAAATAATCACTTTTCTGTGTGTAAAATACAATCTGAAATTTTATAATTTGCATGCAGAATTGAAATACTACAAGGCAATATCATAAAAATTGCTTTTTTAAATCAACATGAGATGTCACAAAATAACGTCAAGCCCTCTTAAAAAGTTCAGTAAATTTGTAAGAGTTTTTATTCCATGGCGTAGTTTTAACTTTGGAGTTTCGCTGTTTAAAAAAGCAAGGCTGTGCTAGAAAAACTATCATAAAAATTTTTGCAAAAAAGTTGTTTAGAACTTCATAGATTTTGATATTTCACTAAAATTAAAAATACCAAGTTGGCATCTTGTGATGTCTCAATAATACACATGATGCAATAAGTATTATAGTAGCTAGCATAAATTTCACATAAAAACTAGAATTATTTATTAATTTTATTAGAATAGAAAGAAACTTTACACTAGGGTCATTCGGCGAATTTTTAATTTTAGGTTACCAAAACCAAGAGATCGCTGTGCTGGTAACGACTGTCACGGCTATTTAAAAAGGTATTTCATTAAACTTATCAGTTTGAACATCTATCTACAACATCTCTAAAAGATGAGTCGTCTTTTTGTAATAATGTTGCATCAAAATAATAATAAAAGCCCCCTTTGCTTTTGTATAGTCGTTAAACTGGCGTGACGGGTGTGACACGTTACTGCGGAATAACCCACAACTAGGAGTTTGGCATTATTGAAGAATCGCAATACAAATTTGTTTCCTCTGTGTACTTCAATCCGTGGAGATATACTGTATATTTATTTGTAAGAAACACATCCAGCTTCAACTTTTTAAAATTCTCTGGTAGTTTGTCATTTTGTATTTGACTGTGCAATCGCCTTTTCAACCGAAATAATTGCCCTAACTATGCTATTTTCAGTAATAATATAACAAGAGAATGAGAATAAATTGAAAATAATTTGACAGATTGTTTGAAAACTTGTTGCCCTTGTTGCAATAGCCACTCGAGCCCTGCGGGCTCTCGTGACTATTGCCAAATGGCAACAAGTTTGAACAAAATCTGTCAAATTATTTTCTAATTTATGGAACTCTCGAGTTATATTTGACTAGATTATTTTTTGATTCACAAATTTTTACAATAAAAAATATCAATAAAACTATCATAAAATTATTGAAAAATTTAATTTAATTAATTATTACTTACAATATATGATAACATCGTTGACACATTGTGAATATATTAAAAGAATTAACAATTTAAATTAGTACAATGAAAAACGCAATTATTAAAAATATTTCGAGACTCATTATTTATTGAGGATTTGGAATTGCTTGTTATATTAAGTGTTTCCTCCTGCGTATTTTCTCTAAGATTATTTATTATATTTGAATGATGTTCTTGGTTCAATTGTAAGTATGGTTTAATCGAACTTGCAGAATTATGACCAGTGACCTTGATTAGTTCTTGTTCTCCTACACCAGCTTTTGAAAGGTTACTTACTGCACTTGATCTGGCAGAATGGTTAGTTATTTTTTTAGTAACTGTGTCTAGACCTACTTTTTCTGCGGATTCTTTCATCCATTTTGAAATGGAATTTATTCCCACAGGAACGTTTTTATACCAAAAACCATGAGTTTGCCAAGCCGGATTTGGAGTAAGAAACAAGCGTTCGGTTTTAATATTTTCTTCACGTTTACTCATTAGTTTTTCAAAAAGACGAACAGGGCAAATATCTGGGTTATTTATGTTTGGAGTCAACCATTTACTATTAGCGCACCTTTGTGCTCCACCCTGTGCAGTTTTTGTAAAGATGGGATTGTATTCAATGCGGCCAGTATTTAATCTTTTTATGTCGGTTTCTTTTTTAAAATAATGAACTAAACATTTCGTAGCTTCTCCTCCCCTCCAAGCTAGTTCATACGATGCAACGTGAAAAAACTTTCTTTGCAATCCACAAGGTGTATCTTCGTCCCAATAGTTAAAAATTTGCAACAATTCTGTATTAGAAAGTGCCACAGAACTTTGTTTGTGCTCTTCAGGATGTTTTTGTAAAATTTTTCTTTTTGCATCTCTTGCATTCCGAGCATTTCTGAATTCTATATCATGGAAAGGATCAAAGGACCTGTTATACTTATTAAAGTAAAGTTCTTGAACTAATTTTGCCGTTTTATTCCACATTGTCTTTATTACTGCTTCTTTATAATCATTTCCGTCTTTTCTTTTCATGTTATAAGCCCAATCTTTTAAAATCAATGCCAGAGTAGCTGTTGTAGTAGATTGATCCAGAATATAATTTCTTTCTTTGGTGAAGGTCTTAAATTGCCTCCATATAGACGATTACTTATTAGAGTATTTTTCGAAGTAGTTTCTAAAATCTTTTTTGTATATTCTGCATTAGAAAAGGTACTAAACCGATGACCTTCACCCATTTCGCGTTGACACAATTAAGTAATTATTTTGACAAGTATCTGACAGTTGCTAGGCAAATAAAAGCTACAGTGATTATTCCCGAGAATAATCACAAGAGATTTATTCCCACTATAATAATGACATAATTGGTTGAAACTTACCCTTCTGACAAATAAAGAAGCATTTCATTGGTTTTAAGAAACGTCAAAAAATAATCACTGGCATTCATCATCATTATTGATTTCTAATATAAATACATTTCTCACTTATTTTTAAGATATCTTCGACTGGGGTTTCTAAAGCCGATTTTGTATATTTGAAGTCAGTTTATAGTTTAAACTGGCATTGAAAAATCTAGTCTTTATCGCCCTTTTATTACGTCGCCTGTGTGCCCTGCACACGTCGCACACGCCTCAAGCCGGCCCTGTGTCTGTGTATCGGTCAGCATGACGGAAAATGCTGAAAACTGCGCGTATAGTATGTTTAGTGTTTGCCCGTTTACACACACGTTTACCCGTTTACCTCGTAGCCGAGTTTAAACCGGCTTTTCGATATTATCTTTTGTAAATATTCGCCAAGGTACCGTCAAGTTATCAGGGCCTACACCTGCCATTAAAAAGAAAACTAGATAAGATCACAATTAATGTGTTTATCTAACTACATGAGCTGTGCGCGATGTGTTTGTATTATGTGACTGAATTCGTAGGAAAATATGTCTCTTATTATCTGTCTAATGCTAATGGAATGCAAGTCGGTCAATTTGCTTTTATGGGTGAGCCATTGTCAATTCAGATTAAGTATTATGCTGGGAGAACCGAAATGTGATGCCATAAAATGTTTTCGTTACCATAGATACACTGCTCAAAAAAATTATGGGAACATTTGTTTCGAAACCTGTAACTTTTTAAATAATAGTTCTAGGCAAATCAAATTTGGTATACTTCAACGGCATTCCCATTTCTCAATCAGGGCTTGTGTCAGTTCCTGTATGGTTAGTACTGGATTAGCGCGCTTGCGAACACGTCGGTCAAGCCGATCCCACACGTGTTCAATATGATTCAGGTCAGGACTTACCGCCGGCCATTCCGTGACCTGAATTCCACGTTCTTGTATAAAGTTTCTGGTGATGCCGGCGGTATGTGGCTTTGCATGGTACCACATTAGGATAAAAATTTGACCGACGCCATATGCAGCAGGCACCACATGGTTAAGGTGACCAGGTTTTTTATGCAGAGAAGCGGGACAGTAGCGGGGCGGGGTGAGCGGTAGTAATTAAAACCAACCGTCTTTTCAAAAGATCTTACTCGAAAATAGACAAATTCTAGGATCACATACTCCTTTAAATTGTTGTGCTTGTGATTTGTTTGAACAACACATACTTCATTGAATATTCGACATTATTTGCATTATTAGTGATTAATTGTCTTGCCATATTTATTTTAAATAAATAAATATTGTTTGATACAAGACAAAGTTTATTTCATTATCGTTTATTATAGAGATTAAAGTTGTAATTCTTACCTTTAACATAAATTCTTCAAATATATACCCTTTGCACGAAATAAATATTCTAAATAAATTTTTATATTGTTTAAAAACATTTTTATCAACTAATAAATATAGTAAGAAGACTAAGAAAGGCGAATTATATAATAAATAATCTTAAGGTAAAAAAATAACAAACGTATGTTGTAATCTAACGACAAGATATGCCATGTTTAAAGGTACAGTTTTGAGGAAAAAAAAATGCACTGACCGGCACAATTAAAGAAAAGCTTATTTTGCTAAACTCGACCGGCTTTCATTATTTTTCAATGCATTTTAAAGACATTCATTGAATTTCTTTGAGCTAAGCACATACTATTGTAATTTTTGAAACACAGACCATAATGATGTTTTTGATCTGCTTTCGATACACGCTGTGAAATAACTGCGGAGCATGAGCAAATTTTAAAGTACTTTGTTAAAATGATATAGCTGTCATCTCTTGTTGTTTTTAGTTCATTCCAATATCTGAATTTTGTAGAAGATAAACAATTTCCAATAAAACTGTGTATATTCTACAAAAATTCAGATATTGTGATGAATTCGAAAACAAGATGTTGAGAATTGATATGGTTTTGTAAGAGAGTACCTAGTTGCCAACCTGCGAGATAACAAGTTCCTTAATTATTCCACAGGATGACTCAAACTTAGACCAAAACACTATTTTTGATCTCCCAGTATAAATAATCAGCTGGAACATCTTATTTTCTTTAATTATCAAATGTATATTAATATGATAAATTTGATAAATTTCTTTACATGTCTCGAAAAATAATGAAAATCGGTCAAAGTCTACAAAAGTTACCAGGACGTCTATATACACGTAATCGACCGTCGCAACGAGTTAAACGAAATCTGGACTCGTCTGTAAACAGTACAAGCGTCCAGTGACGGAGTTGCCAATCACTGTGATCCAGAGCAAACCTCATTAGCGCTGCGTAAGGCGTGGTGCGCGGACAGGTCTTCTTGGTTTCAAATTCTTTTCTTTTAATCTGTTTCTAACAGATTGATCAGAAATTTCTGTTCTCGTCTTAGGTGGTTTAAGAGGGCTGACAGCGAGGAAAGGACAAGACATCGGTCTTGATTTTGTGTATTTTTTCGATTTCGACCTTGTCCAGCTCTTCTGACATATTGGCAAGTCTCCCGAAACCGATTCCATAAACGTTGAATAACATTCTATTTAACCAAATATTGAGCCGTTGAAGTACACAAATTTTGATTTGCCTAGAACTATTATTTAAAAAGTTATTTTAAAAGTGTTACCCTATTTTTTTAAATATAACGTACTATGCAAGTAATTGATTTACTGTGTAACTTATTTATTTATTTTTAAATTCATTTATCCTTAAATTTCTGATCATACCTTCCGGAACACCTTGCATTTACGTGTGGAGGATCCGAAAAAGAAATCCAGCGTTTTTCAAATAGGGATATAGTGAAGATATGTTCGATTTCAAATTTTACACCTCGGACCAGTGAAAAGACCTTACATAAAGGTGAACAAAAGATTTTAGAGACCACAATTATGATTGATCAGTTGACAGTAGTAACAGCGTATCCAAGCAATTTATTGATAGAAGCTGATTGAAAGTATGTTGACTTTAGAGCAAAGGGTTTATTTAGTTCTTTGTTACGGCATAGGTGAGTTAGGTGGGTTATTTAAAACAGAAGGTGTATGCGAATAATTTTCATGATAATGTAGATATTCTAAAATTAAAAATTACGGAAGCAGTAGACGAAATAAATGACGGAACATTTGATTTGGTATATCGGGAGTTTAGAAGAAGATTGGAAAAATGTGTAACTGTAGGAGGGGAACATGTGGAGTAATGTTTTGTTAAATTACTTTGTTAAAAGTAAATAAAATATAAGAGATGTAAAATTTTAAATTCCGAAAAACCTATAGTTTACTCTTCGGCCAATTTAACATTTTCGTGTTTTCTAACCATCCTGTACGTTAAATCATATTTACAATGGCTTTCGACTTTTTAGAACATCCAAAACTCTTTATAAAGAATGACTTTTTCTCGAGAAATTAAAAATTAATAAACAAAAAGTCTTTTTAAATCAAAACAAGTTAGTTTTCCAAAGCGTTGGACCACCATAAACAATTTAATGTCTCTGATAAATCTTATTTAAACAATTTTAGACTAACACATTACAAATTACTAATTTGTTTGTGTAATTCAAAATTGCAGAATGCTATTACTAAAAGCTGCTGCATGAAAAGAAAGAAGTTATTTGACATTTAACAAAATTATTAACAATAACATATTATTTCGTAACATCGTATTTTTCTGTGGCAACCAACGTGACGTATTTGTGCTTTCTGGAATAAATTTGAGTCCATGTTCAATTAGCTAATCGCTCTCTCACTATCACTATCACTTAGCATAAAACATTCTATTGGCAATATATTATCAGTTTTTACATGCGTTTTCCATAAGGGTGATACGACTAATGGCTTACCCACCAACTTTTCTTCCACTAATTGCTTTCTTAGTAAAGTAAATTTATACGCATTCGAACATATAGCAGCGTGTAATGATAATGACATTAGGTATTATAGTAGCTACTAATTTCTGAAATGGCATTTGTAGGTTATGAACGGCAATTTGGGTCAATGTTAGGGTGAGTAAGCGAGGGCTGGGATTGGCATCGCTTAACCCCTTTCAAAGGGGTGAGTATAGCGAAGTTTATTTAGACCGTACTTGCCATTGTTTTTCATATTAAGCTCATTCAATAAAAATATCTTTAAATTATCGTTTTGAATACTCAGTTTTGTGTCCCATAAGGTGTGATACATCGTTTCGATAGCTTTTGTTACCGGATATTACGAATCTGGTAACCAAAAGTCTCCATTGCGCCTGAATGTCAAGAAATGTCGCTTATTTCCACCTTATGATGCTCTTCAAAAATGAAAACGGGCTGATAGAATTTTATTTAAGTAGGTTCAAATAAAAGCTAGAATCTTGCTCAACTGTTTTTCCAAAATATACATACATTATATATACATTATATAACGTACATTTTTGCCTATTTTGCCTTTAAACTATGTGAGGCGATAGTCAAAGCCAGTAGGTAGATGATAGTATCCAAAGGTATTAGATACACTATACAGGGTGTTCATTAAACTTTTTAAGTTTTTCAAATGTCTTTTTCGCGAGTTTTTTAAATGGAACACATGTATAATATGTGTTGGCTGTAATAACCCTTTATTTCACTCCAATTTACATCTAGTTTGTCATACACCAAATGTTCAAGTGGCGATAGAAGAGATAATTTAGAAACGATTTAACCAGCTTGATCCTTATACAAAGTATTACCGTTATCAACATATTAACAATTTTATATGAAATTTTTTAAGTATATTTTGCCGTATATCGTATGGCTACCGCACACGCGATTTAAAAATTTCGATTGCTAAAGTATACCCTAAACCCTGTACTTTTAGGTTAACTATCGTGAAAATTTGTTGACTTCTGAGTGTTGAAAATCAGATTTTCTTTGATGTGATTTATGTGCTCACACACAAAAACCAAATATGCAACAAAACCAAACTGATAGGCAGCTTTAGATCAGATTTTCATTGATAGAAAAAAAAACTATTAAGAACACTTCCAAGTAACCCACTTTCCGTTCACATTATCAATGTTACTCATGCTCATTCATATTATCCCAATTTTGAATTATCTCTCCAGAAAAATAACCTATTTTAAACCAATTAACAATAGTAAGTAGATATTGTTGGTTGTTTTTTGTACTGAATACAAATACGTTCTCAAACGTAGCACATCAAGACAGGTTATAGCGTTTCTGTTTGTTTTTGTGTATGAACGCACACACCATTACAATGAAACCATACCCACGGAACTAATATGGAGCGCCTTGGCAGTATAGCTATATATGTTTTGCATTTGGATGAACGTAAGATGGCGCCACCACAATTTTACAACGTCAGAAATAACCTTGGTAACGCACTAAAATGTGCGATTGTCAATACAAACAATGCAAACTGTCAAATTAGCAAGTGTAATTATTGATATCCGTTATTTCTCAAGTGGCATTCAAATTTCTAATTGGTAAGTTTAATTTTAAATATTTTTATAATAACGTTAATAATTTAAAAAATAAATTAATTATATAATTTAATAGTATCATGATGCGCTTTAATAGTTCTTATGGTTGTGCAGGATTACGGAGGATATGAGATCTTCTAATAGCCATACAATGATGTTAATTGAAAGTGCTTGTAAACGTACAACTACACAGTACACATGTTTATATTCTCTTACAAAAATGGTTAGCTACAACCAGAAGATATGCCCGAAATCGAAATGCACAATTACTTTCTGGATGATAATAGCAACATGTATCGGAAGAACATTTCCTTACTACATAAGGTAAACTTTGCACATTTTTTAATGATTTTAATGGTATGTCTTATTGTTTTTATTCTAGACACTGATGAGATGTTTCTTCAAAGGTTTTAATTGAAATACAATATAAGAAAGGGAAGACGTCAGCAAGGAACCAAAATTTATGACCGGACAGCACCTCAAATAATGGACTGAAGAACATAAGACCCTCTGAAGAAGATAACGATAATTTTCTATGAAGGTACACCAAAATTCATGACTGGATAACTCCACGCCCAATAGAGCAGTGTCTAGAACTGTAATCATAAATTGATAGAAATTGTTCAAGTTCCTCCAGGAAATCTAGAAACTAGAAACTAGGAATCTAACTGTAATGTCGCACCATTGCCAGTTTCCAGTTTGTGAAACTTCTGGATGGACCCAAATGATAGGACTTATGGTTTTCATGAGAGATTGTACGACTGCCTGGTTACATTCGACTTTTTCTATATTATTGTCAATTTATGAAGGTATCTCCGTAAATTTTGAAAATAGTCTGTAAATCAGCAATTTTTGAAATACATTACTAATAGTAAAATAGTAATTTGACAATAGTAATTTACTATGTATATCAGTGATTACTTTTTCGAAAGTTTACAATGAACCAAAGCCTAGAAATATTTCTGTGGTTTAGAACAATTTTCCCCTACCTAAAATGAATGATAATAAATTAAAAATAGGTATACACTATACATAGTGTTAGCGGACATCGATAGATGAAAGATAGGGTCCAAATTGCTGCTAAAAAATAGCTGTTAGGTACTAATAGTTATATGTATATAGTATATGTATATTAGGGTGTATCGAAGAAACGTTTTTTCAAAATTCAAAATTTCAAGTTCATTAAAATTTGTCCCTATGGACCCACATATACCACAAAACAAATTGGTACAATTGAAAAATATTTAGGTCTCCCGCAGAAGGCCTAAAGTTTATAATTTAGTTTAAGAATTAGAATGTTTTTTCAATAAAAGATTAAGTGATTTTTGTTTTTCAAATACAAAAAGATTAAGAATAAGGTGTGATATTACCATATAGGAAAATATATTACTCTAATGCAACATTTAGATCGCCTGATTTATTTAGATTCGTTACAATTTTTAGCAAAATGACCATTTTCGTATAATTAAAAAAATGTGTTTAAATATTGGTAAAAGTTTCTTTGTCATCAAATTTTTTATTATGTGCGTACGTGTGGGCTTTGAAAAACTAATATCACTTAATATTTCATTACAAAAATATGAAAAAATTTGAATTTTTAAAGAAAATTATAAATTTTAGGCCTCCTGCGGGAGACCTAAATATTTTTCAATTGGGCCAATTTCTTTGGTGGTGTATGAGGGTCCACAGAGGCAACTTTTTATCAACTTGAAATTTGAAATTTCGATACACCCTAATGTATATGCATATGTGTATGGTAAAACCAAAACTTTCGACTGTGTATATATTCTACCTAGATCTTTGTAGGCCCGTTTCAACTATTAACTAATGATTATTATTTTCTTTTAGCAAACCTTAGAGAATGTATGAGAACAGCAATTTTTCTTTTTAATAATGCTAATATAATATAATAATCTGATATGTATGTATATATAAAATCTCTTCAACTTTTCAATATTCTGATTCAATTATTCGATTATATATTATGTAGATTACATTTTGTTAAATAAGCATTATAAAGCTGCACAAATTAATTGAAAAATGTTTTATATATGATCAAAATCCCTGATACCCGAAGGTGTTGAAAAATATTTTACAAATGAGAAATGAATAAAAAATAAGTATAACTAAATTATGTACTGTGTATATAAGTATATAATATATATGTGTTTGTGTTTGATAAAAGGAGCCAACTGTAGTCTTCACACTTTGTCCATGTTATCAAGCAGATCAAGCATATAATTATAATGCTAATGGTTGTGAATATTTTATATATTATGTATTTTTATAATATCACAGTCTCATGTAAATTTACTGAATTAGTTTACAAATGTTTATAATATGTATGTAATGTATTTTTGTACTGGCGTGTAAAAATAAATTTATTCCATTAAAATGGGTTATTTTTGTAGATTTGGTATAATATAATACATAATATGCATATGCATTAAATCTGTTGGGAACGAACAATGGGTTGCATAAGGTACAGGTTAAAGATACCGATAATTCTGCAGAATAAGTTGCATAACTACGGGCGTATAGAAAACTTCGTTGGTTGTCCGTAAGATGGCGCGGGTGTGTATTACCAAGTTCTTAGCACGCTTGTTTCCTTTCTACGAAGTATTTTCTATGAATGAAACGTCTCCGCACAATTTTGACACAAGTGAAAAATTTTTCACGATAGTCCCCCTAAAATTACACCGTTTCTGGTGTACTTCGGAGCCCAACTGAAGTTACTAGGTCTTCGATGCACACAGTGTAACACTGTTTTCGGTGTTACAATTAACACATTGTAATACCGAAAACACTACAATTTTTTTCTGATTGGTACACTGATATCAAATACCATATGTCAAAGGTACAATACATAACCCAACATAACCACACACTGCATCTTCTTAATCGCTTGCAATCACATAAACTGCGAAATATCAATATTCAATACATATTTAAACATGGGTGTAGCCTGCTATAGTATGGCCAAAGGATTGGGGCTTTCTTAGTTTTGCTGTGTTCATCAAAATACGCCAGCATGACGTTTACGGTGATGTTTTACGACTCTAGTAAGTGATCGTTATCATTCTTTTCAACTAAACATCAAATCCCATTTTCAGATATAATTCAAGGACCACATTTACTTTAATAAGGTATTATGCGAAGATCAAACCTACATCGTAGATACGAACGATTTTAATTACTGCTGCGAGATTGTATATGCGCAATAAATGGTTTATCAGCATACACGTACGAAGCTATAGTACATTTAAAGTGTAGAGGATTTCTTAGTTTATGTAACATATAAGTTTTCGGTAATATTTTGGACGCTTGGATGCTCGGTTCGGACTTCGTCTTAGTTCTGGTTGTGTGCAACGTATTTGTATTACCTCCATCACATGTAATTTTACTAAGTATAATTTATTTTAATAAACTGCTTTGCCGAAATTAGAATTGGGTTTCAATTATAAGTGCTTGTAAATATATAAGCCGCAACGGCTACGTAGCGGAATTAGGTAGACACCGCTATTAAACGTTAAGCGTTATAACAATTCTTTAGTAAGTTCTTGTTCTTCGAAGTAACTAATCAGTCACCGCCAAACACTTCTATTCTGATAATTATACTTATGAAACCACTATTTTAAAGTTGTTAACTTTTTAGGTTAAGTTTCATGCATTTATCACAGTAGGGTTAAAAGTGTTGCCCCAAGCTCCATTATGATCATCGTTGCGACCTCGCTGATTATTTATTCAAACTTGTAGGCTAAAGTAGAGTAAAATTATTCACAATTAGATTTTGTCATGATTTTATCTCATCGATATCATCCTTAACGAAGTTAACAGTTACTACAGTGCTACCACGTGGTACCCGCAAAATACCCTAGATTCTAATTTAGCGCGATATAGTAACCCCAATTTCTAAACTTATATAAAATTAATGACGCAAAGTAGAAAAAATAGTATATTACACTAATAAAATTGCGTAATACCTTGATAACAGTAATACTTTTTATATGAATAAATCTAGTTAAATAGGTTCTAAATGGCTTCTTTCTACAACCCTTTAAATATTTTACATCGTGCCACCCAGCACACTGTATACAGAGCAATATTAAGATAGCAAATAGCATACTACTCTTTAAATTGCAAATATCACAAAAACTAGTAAAAATAGATATACCTACGATATAGTGAATAGAAATTAAAAAGAACTTAAGGGATAATTCAATTAGCAAATAATATACGGAGTGTTCCATTTAAAAATCTCAAGAAAAAGCCATTTAAAAATGTCTCACCTTGTATAAAGCATTTTTAGTCAACCTAAATAGATACTACCACAAATTTCTTAATTACTGTTATCCTGTAGCGATGTGAAAAGAAGTCGAATTGCAGTTACCTTATAAGGAAAAATCAAATTTTAAAACACTCAACTATCAAGATCAGTCAAACTTCTAGGTTATATTCTGACTGTTAGAACATTGTTAGAAATATAATTTTTTTTTTATTTCAGGATATTGTTGACTGGAACAAACCAATGCTTAGCCAAGTAGTCAATTTGGGTCCAAAATATTACGAATGGGTGAACTCACCAGTCGATAGGAAAATGACACTATTTGGCAGCCCATTCTTAGAAAACTTAACAATCACACCATGGTACGTGGTGCCAATCATCTGGATACCAGTTTCACTGTTTTTCATCTACTTAGGAATGCAAAGACACACCATACAACCAAACATAAGTACGAAAACTTCAATTTTATATTTAAACTTTATCACTCCATAGCTCTATAAGTATAATTTCCTTTTTCTCTTATAGGTTGGTTACAAATTGGCCCCACAGTGGCATTTTCCGTAGCGTTAGGCATAGTTTTATGGTCATTGGTAGAATATTCTTTGCACAGGTGGGTGTTCCACATAATACCCACGGGAAAGTCAAAATTAATGGTCTACATCCATTTTACAATACATGGTTTACACCATAAAGTAAGTTTTGTGGTTAGGTTATGTATATATTAACCAATTATATATATTATATTAACCAAATCTAACAGTGTTGTGTTGATTTCAGGTCCCCTTTGACTCTAGAAGACTTGTATTTCCGCCAGTACCTGCTGCCATGATTTGCTGCGTTGGTTATTATTTATACGTGTCAATATTTCCAGAAAAAATGTTCGAAATGGTTGCCGGAGGGTCATTATTAGGTAATTTACAGCTTACTTTGTTATTTTGCTTTGTTATTTAACTTTAAAAAAATGATCATTTTTAGGTTATGTGATGTATGACATGATTCATTTCTATATCCATCACGGGAATCCAACAGAAGGTTCTTATTTATACGTGATGAAGAGGTACCATAATCAACACCATTTTTCGGAACATGAGTCAGGTAAAATGATAGAAAACCTATAACAGTTCATGTATAATATTGTAATTGCTTTTTTTCTAGGTTTTGGAATCAGTAGCCAGAGTTGGGATGTTGTTTTTGGCACGTTAATTAAGTTAAGAAAACTAGCAAGGGGAATCCGCTGGTAAAACAGAAAAAAAGAAGAAAATAAAATAGGAAAATTCGGGTCCAAAGATACAAAAGTGTGTTCGTTTGTAGGAAAAGCCTTCATGTATAATGTTTGACCGCAATTTCTACGCTTATTACAACAAAACAAGAAGAAAGAAACAACTTCTGACAAAAAAAATATTTAAAAAATGTTTTAAGTTTGACATATTGTTATTTTGTATATACTGTTTACAATAATAAAATAAGTACTACCTATATTGGCCATTATCGCAACATAACCTACAAATTTTAATGCAATTAAATTTACAAGAACAACATGCAAACAATTAAAGACTCACCTGTTGCTTTCAAGCACTTGTTCCAGTCATAGGGACACTAATCACAATAAATACACAAACCACAACACAAACTAAAAACGTCTCAACAACAATGCGAACAACAATCATTTGATTGCAAGCGCACCGCCATCTCACGCGGCAGAATTAGAAATTAAACAACGATCTGCCATATAGTCACTCGATTTTTACTTCACGCACAATTAATCGCACAAACAACGACATGATATTCTAACAATATCCCCGTCGAACACAAAGGAAAATACTGAACAATACAGAACAAATTTGACAGTAACACAACTGACAGCAGAGCGATGCTGTTTGTTACACAGCGCCGGCGCCGCCTAGTGGTGATTTAGACAGTTAACGTCAACGGACGAGCTCTTCTCTTGAATCCATTGTATTATTTTCTCGCGTTTGACATGTATGAGGAATGTTGCACGTGATAAATCGATCCCGAAGTCAAAAACTGATCATTACGAACTTACTTGTCGTTAACGCTGTTTACAAGAGCACAAATAATTACTAACGTGAATTTCTCGGGAAGCCGCTAGAGCAGGCTAGAGTATCGGCAAAGTTTGACACTCGATTCGTGAATGTTTGAAACGCCGCGCCACTAGCGGTCAGATTGGCAATTAATTGCTTTGTGACCGATTGTAATTGGCGGTTCTTTTAAATCGGCAAAGTGTATTCACATTACATTTCGGAACAATTAACAAAAATCATAAATAATAGGTAAGGTATTGACTTTTTTGCAAGAACGTTAATATAAGTACCTACATAATTATTTAAAGCAACGAATAAATATCCTTAAGAAATATTATAAAATAACACATAAATGGCTTCACAATTTAAAAATTCGTAGCGTATTTATGTAAATAAATAAAAGGGTATTCTTAACAAATAAAAATAATATTTTTTCACATTAGGGAATCTAGATATACTCCCGCTTGTATGGCTTTTTTTAATATGTTGTCAATATACAGGGTGTTTCTTAATAACATGCTAATATTTAAGGAGGTTATTCTTAGTACCATTTAACGAAAAAAAAATCATATAAACAAATGTCCTAAAGGTCTTAACTTTTGAACTACAGGGTGCTAAAGTTTTAAGAAAAAATTCTTTTTTTTATAATAACTTTGGTACGACTCTAGATATGTTTGTGAAACGTAGTACGCATCTAGCATGCATCAAAAGGCACTTTCTGCTGTACAACACATTTTTTTATTCTTGCCAGTGACGTTCGTGCGAGGTTTGTACTGAATAATTTCAAAGAGAAATGTGATACGCCACTGCTTTTTCCTAAATTAAAAATTATTTTTTAAATCCTCATTCCTTTCTTACCAATTCTGGTCTCTTGATTTTTTTTATTTATCGCGCGGTTTTCGCATAAAATAATAAAGTTCATTCATTTGCATCTCTATACCCCTTACGAGAAAAAACAATTTAAATAAAATACAACTTTAAACAAAAATTTGTTTAAGAGAATAATTTTTAAACAGTAAAATTATAAAATTAAGGTGATTTAAACACATTTTGGAATGAATGTCGTACCAAAGTTATCATAAAAAAGAATTTTTTCTTAAAACTTTAGTACCCTGTAGTTCAAAAGTTAAGACCTTTAGGGCATATGTTCCTATGAATTTTTTGCTCAAAATGGACCCAAAAATACCCTCCTTAAATATTAGCAAGTTACTAATCAACATCCTGTATATGTCCTCTGATTATGTTTATTAAATTTGTGATGCAGTTTCCATGTTTTTTTGGAGATGTTACTTTGAATTTAATAAACTGCTATTTGCTCTTTCATTTTCTAAGATTGTCGCTTTCATAATTATTTTTCTTAGTTAACGCATACCTATCTTCCAATTCCAATTCCATATCATCAAAAAATTACTATTATTCCGAATGTCTTTTGCTATTCATACACAGTTTTACCAAGGTCTTCAAAATTTAGAAGAAAGAAACCAAGTAAAAGTTTTATATAGGAAAAGACTTAAGTCTGACTTAACTTGAATGACTTTTGAATATACAGGGTGATCCATTGGTAAGAAGCAGACCAAATGACGTTTTTCTTTTTAAATTTAGTAGCCTGTATATTTCCCTGTGTTTTTTTTATAGTTTCTGTAGTTTGAGCAATTTCCTAAAACATCTATTGGAATCTTTTCCTTTTTAGAAAGAAATATATTGAGTGGTTAAGTACGTTTCTTTTATACACACTGTGTAACAATAAGCATTTTGAAAGATTTACAGCATTTTGCAGATCAGAATGTTTATTTTACGGGCATTTTTTTGAGCATTCATGTTTACAGAATAGAATTCCATAAAAGAAAAACAGTTTTCTACAGTTTTCTTTCTCTTCTAACTTAGTCAAGTCTCATTAGTCTCGTAGAATATTAGTCGTTTCTTTTATGGCAAAAGAAATGCGTTTAACTGCTAAATCTGCGCGGTAATGAATTTGTTAAAGATTCGTTGGGGCCTCTCTGAGAGGAGCCTAAATTTGCTTGCAGTGTAAAATGAGGACTATCAAGAAAATCCAAAAAAGTCAATCAAAATCCATAAAGATCCACTGTAAAAAAACAGCGATATGAGCGCCATCTCTGGACCAGTCGCCATACGTAATCCATACTCAAGTCTCCAAACAACAATTTCCTGCATATTGACCACACCAATTTAAGCACATGACCTCAACCCAGCTGCGCAGGATCAATTTTATCGAGCTTCTCTCCGAATCATATGACTTGTTGTCCGTCTTCTCCAAAGGTGGTGGCCAGTCGCAAGTTGTAAATACCCATCAAACTCCCAAAGAATGGCAAGCCAAACATCAGGAATCCAAGCGCTGTTAGCTGCTGAGAAGAGAGCAGCCGAAAAAGTATCAGAAGCCAGAAAACGTAAGTGAAATTGACCTATTTTCAATACTTGGGTGTAACAACACATCACAAGACCATAATCTCCAACATTGATGATATCTTTCTTTTGAAATTTCCTGATAACAGGTAAAGCGAGACGTCTGAAGCAGGCTAAGGAAGAAGCCCAAGATGAGATCGAGAAGTACCGTAAGGAACGCGAAAAGCAATTCCGCGACTTCGAGGCCAAACACATGGGTTCGAGGGAAGGCGTAGCGGCTAAGATCGACCAGGATACCAAGCGTCGCATCGAAGAGATGAATCGCGCTGTTCTAACTCAAAAGGAAGCCGTAAGTTTCCTAAATCTTATAATTATATAAGATTACTGTGATGTAATGATATAAAAATCACATGATTTGTTTCTTTTATAGGTGATTATCGATGTACTTAACTTTGTCTACGATATTAGACCAGAGATCCATAAGAATTATCGTAACTAAGCCGCTCTTCGATTGTCCGGAAGGCCCCACAACTTCACGGCCGCCGTGAAGCACTTATCGTCGTAGTTTAAATTTGTCATTCCAAGGTTAAAAATTGCATTTAAAAAGAACAGAGAAAGTTTGATCCTGGATCGGAAGCAAAAAATGTTATTTTGGTTATTTCTTTGTTGTACAGTATTGTAAAATATATTATAGATTATAACTATGTAGAATTAAAAGTGTTGCATTGTATCTTCGATGGATAATAAAACATTTTGTTGACATTATAGAATCTTTTTTTTGTGTCGTTATCATCGTCATTATAGTAATGTACGGTGACGTGACTTGGTTACATAATTCACGTAAACAATTCCAGGGTGGTGCCAATGGTGTTATTTATGTACGACTGTGTTGCTTAATTTTATTGCGAAGCATTTGTTTTATTCATAGACGTCACTCTAGAAAAAGTGTTGAAATCTGTACATACATTAGAGAATTATACTAGTTCTTCCAAAATCTTTATCTTTACAATGTATCATGTAGTATGTATATAATAATTCATTTTTTGGAGCTTTTACCAGATATTTTCCTAAGATCTTTTAAAATAAAAAGTATCATATGGACTTATTGGTTTTCTCAATTGCTTAAGGCGCCGGTTAAAATACGGTTTTGTTAATAACTCAAACGGTTGTAACTTTGTCATAAAGTGAATTGAAATAAATTGATTAAATTGTAATAAATCCATATGAAACATTTTACTGAGTATCTCATTTACTATACGGAAGAAAAATTGCGGGGAAAAATGAAAGATGAAAGAGTTACAAAGAAAAACTTACAAACATATTATGAAATAGAATGTTAAAAGTAAAAAATAGAACGAATAAATACAATATATAAGATCGATAAATCAGCTTTCCTAAAATGTCTAACTCGGTGGTCTATCTCAACAGCTAAAAAGTTATTAAGCATCTACCCAGTGAGCACAAACATCGTTGGGATGTTGATTTTCGTCCCGTTTATGTTGCATTATGAACGTTCAATATCTGATGTCTATGTAACGTTACATATGGGTGCAAATTATACATTGACGTCCCATTAATGTTACAAAAGTAACGTTACAATGTGACATCAATATGATGTTGCATGTATGTTATATACAAGGTAGGTTGAAAGTAAAACATCTTTGAGGTGTTGGGAAGTGATGTTTACTCATAATTGTGATTCGCGACTGGGCGATACCATCTACGAAGTTGTGGGGATGGTTGGGTGGTGGTGGTGGTACATGCGTTGTCGGTTTACGAGTTTGCATTTTGCAATCGGTAGTTCGCTGGCTGGTAAAGTCGACGGTTGTATGAGCTTGTTGTTTCGCATCTTTAAACACAATTACCTCAAGTACCTACTATGGAGTTGCCTAGTGGTAGTGCAAGTGCAAGTGCGTCTAAAAAGGTAAGAACGTCTTATAAGAGCTTCGATTAATTGGTAGACATTAGGCAGCAGGTTAATAGATGTAACTGCGTTGATCTCTCGGTATCGTAAATTTCGGATTTGATTTTGTTTACACGATGCGTACGGTACGGTTTGCATGATGCCAATGAGTACGGTAATTATGCTTATTATGATCGGATAACGTGTCTTACGTCAACGTGTCTAGGCATATATGAGGAATATGTACCCAGCCAGCACAAAAACATCTCAGCGATGTTACATAAACATCAAAATTTAACGTTCATAATGGAACAAAAGTCAACGTTCTTGCGATGTTAAATGTCCCATTGTGCTGACTGGGTACGTATTTACTATTTCGTTGTTTTTAAGTTAAAATTCCTATAGGTACGTGTCCATCACCAATGGGCGGACGGAAACGCATGTTTTGAAAGCTATAGATGTTGCACAGCTGTAGCCTGCACTCCCCGCCACTCAGGAAGTCGAGAGTGGATGACTATTCATGCGGTCCAGTTTACCCGTTTACCGTTGTTGGTTGTGCATAAATGTGCATACGTGCCGACGCCGGCTTTTGCGGGTAGCAGGCAGGGTTGGTATGGTTAAAACAATTTCTTTTAAACCAGTGTTTTAGACATGTTTTAAAACAATTGTTTTGTTTTAAACAGTTTGTTTTAAATATTGTATTTTAAACGTGTTTTAAAACTACTAATATTTGAACAGTCTTTATTTGTTTTTCATAAAATATTACTATATATAAAATATTACAATACAATATCAGTGGTAGCAAGTAAAATAAAAATGAACGTTTATTATAACAACCCTGGTAGCAAGTATTGCGCCTTAAATATAATTCGTATCTAATATAAATGTTAAATGATAACAAAAATGTTGAAAAGTTTGTTTTAAAAAACCCACTTTATACAAGCAAGCATATTAATACGACATATCATTTGAAACGTAATTTTGCATTCTATCAATCTTTATCTATACCCATCCATTGTACTTTCATAATAAAACGTTTGTTTAATATGTTATTCTGTATAATTAAATACGAATTAATACGTTTATTATTATTTTATGTTCTTGAATACTCTTTCTATGGACGTAACATCGAAGCAAAACTGATATACATACATACCTACATATTATTTAGGGCAAATGAACATAAGCAAATCACACACAATAGCTGTGTCTCCAACAAGTAATCTTTGTGATACCAATAAATACTGTTTTTATTATGTTATTTTACTTTTTCAATGTTTGACCATGTCATTTTTGTTTTTTTAGAGACAAACATCACAAGGACCAAATGAAGAGGGATGAAGATAGTATAAAGTACAAAGTATATACTTTATCGTATATAGTTATATAAATATATATTTATTAACTTTTATATTTTTTAATCTTATATGTTTTACGTTATCTTAAGAATAAATTTTAGTATGTGAATTTGTGCTTTATTGTTGTATTAGTGATATTTATTAGTGGTATTTTTGTGATTACCTATGTTTGTAATATTTGAACAGTCAAAATCGTAAGTTTGGTCGGTAGTACAACATCTAATCTACTCTACAGGTAAGTATGCATTAACATCTCATTCACCAGCCAAACGAACGGTAGGTATAATAAACGGTATCGTTTGCATACTGTGTAAAAAGTATATAGATGTACATTAGAAGACATCGTCGTATATCGCTGTAAAAAGTTTTAACATTTTTGTGTTTAAGTGGCAAAAACGCTCCTGACATAGGATAAAATCAAGGTTAGGAGGTTTTTGTCACTTTAACACAAAATATTACCCTTTTTACAGGTATACTGCGATATCTTCTAGTGCACATCTATTTGCTGGTCTTTACTTACTCGCATAACTGTTAAAATAAAATATTACATAGTGGTTTACCGCATACATCCATGCGAGGTTATTAGCAGACATCGCAAAGGCGTTGAAAGTAATGTTGCGGTGATGTCTTCAGTTAACAACGCATAGACGTCCTCTGAAACACCCCTGCGAAGTTATTAAAAGACATCCTATCAGCGTCTAAAGTCATATCTCGGTGATGACCCAACGTAACATCGCATAGATGCCCTCTGAAACATCTATGCGATTAGCGGTTTCTGATTGTAAGTAAGCGACATAGGAGGTTTATATGACATCTCAGATATGTTTTTGGGATCTACTATAGAACGTTACAGTTGTGACTTTAACATCTTAGCAATGTCCATGAGACGTTTTTGTGCTCACTGGGTAATTTAACATTTATACGCATACAAAAAATATTTCATAAATTAATATAACGTATCTAGTTGCCACGACGAAATTCAGCAAATATTCTAAACTATTGAAAGAATTTGTTAAGGTAATGGATCCTTGGGTTGCTTGTAGTGGTCTAACGCCTTAGCCAGCTAAATCGCCAGTTTAATTTATTTATTTCGGGACATGTTAAGGAATAAGTTGTTGTTCCAGTTATTACTGAAGCGTTGGACCACCATGAACAATTTAATGTCATTGATAAATATTATTTAAACAATTTTAGATTGATATATAAATTACCAATTCTTTGAAGAAAATAAATATCACTAATTATACGTTTGTATAAATCAAAATTGCAGAATGCTATTACTAAAAGCTGCTGCATGAAAAGAAGAATTATTCTAATTGAGAGATTGTTGAATTTCGTCGAACAATCTGGATATTTAATATTAATTTATGAATATTGTGCATAAGTTACAAATGTCACATTAGATGCTCAATAACTTTTTAGCTGTTGACTATAGACCTACTGACTTAGACATTTTAGGAAAGTTATTGATTTATCGATCTTTCGAAGTGTCAAGATATGGAACTACCTGTCCATTTCAAATTCTTGTTATTTGACATTTAGCAAATCTCCAGTTATGTATTCCGGATAAGTCATATTAGAATTTAATTTATTTAACAAATGAATAATAACTGTAAAAAATGCGATACTTATACTACCCAAAATGAGTTCTTTTATTTCTTTATTTTTGTTAGTTACCTTAGAATAATTTTTTGAAAATGCTCATTTTTGACAATCCTTTCACAATATCTCAGAAACAGTTGATAATAGCCTAATACACGTTGAAGTCAAAACAATTAAGCTAAAAATCTTCATCAGAAATTGCAATAATATACCTAGTGTTCCATTTAAACAAACATAAGTTTGTTAGTACGTTGTTGTGGGACACCTATAAATATAACTTTTATAACACCCTGTACATCAATTTTATGATATCTTTGAAAGTCAAAATGTATATTACTTTTTATATCATTGAGCAATACAAAAATGCGCAACTTTTGTTTCTAATTTTTTTTTGTATTTTTTTTTAATTTACATATTTTATTCTATAAATAAATTTAAAGGTATTTTTATTGCATGTCTAAAGGAACATTCTGTATAAGTGATTCATTTTTGTACCCAAGTAAAATTTTATTTATTTGATTTATTTTGGTCCCTTTCATATGTTCAGCAAATATTCCACAATGTTTTCCTGTATATCAATTATCCGATTTAAGTTTTAATTTTGTACATCCATACATTTTGTACTTTATTTTTAATTTTTCTTGGTAAAAACTACCAGGTCACGCCAACAATTCTGTACTTTGTGAGACGTATTGGTATTTCAATTTCGAATGAATAATATTTTTGCCAGAACCCGGTCAACCAAATTAAAAAAAAACTTTTTTTTTATGAAAGATAAATTACAAATTTAATAAATATATATCCAGAGCGACGATGGCGTATTTAAGGATGAACTATCACAGTGTTTGCAATATTCAAAATATTTAAAACGCTGTTCAAGCAGGAATATATAAAGATTCCCTTATGTGAAAAATTATTTATTTGTTAAGAATACCCATTTATTTATTAAGATAATACATATATATATTTTATTTGTTACGAATTTTGATTTTTAAATTATTAAGCTATTTATCTGTTATTTTGTATTTCTTAAGAATATTCATTTGTTGCTTTAAATAACGATGTTGGTACTTATATTAAATTTTGTCGCAAAAAGTTAATGCTCTGTGACAGTGCGTTGTTCCATTACAAATTGCGCTAAAAAATAGGTTTTTCCATTTCAGATTCATTTTTTCTTATCAAAAACCTTACGTCGTGACTGCGCGTTAAAAGAGAACAATCGTATGATTGAACTTTTAATGCATTATGCAATAAGTGGAGATACAACAGTGGGTTGCCTAATATTCGTGGACACTGCCGAATATATCTTGCGTTGCAAAAAATCTAATATTCTCGCCTTTCTAATGATTACGATTAAGTTTTATAATATTTTAACATAGAAACACAGACATTTTCAATATATATATTATTTATTAACAAATACCTAGAGCTAAACAAAATCATAGAATAAATAATACATAAATAATTGTATACTATTTATATTAAAACGTTACAGCCTAAAATCTACAAATTATAAAGGCATTGAAAATAAAATATAAATGCATAGAATGCTTTACAATTACAAAATTATTAAAGAAAAAATAGTTTTAACTAAACTATTCCTTCTGGAATTCATTAAAATAACAACATACTAAGAAATTACCAAATATAAGTCTTTTTAGAGCTACATAATCAATTATCCTATAATCTAAAAACAGTATTAAATTCAGTACAATTATTCGAGAACATTAGCTGCGTCGCACTTCATATAAGAGACCAACATTCTCATCTTCCGCTTACATAAATGCAACACATCATTAAATAAATACTATCCGGAATCTTTTCCCGTAGCTTTTCTAACCATAGATAACTGCGGAAAAGTACTCTTACTAGGCGGAGGATTTAATTTGCTAGTCACATATATAAAAGACTCGTATAAAGAAGCTCTTTGCATTCCTGACGCTGTAAAATGCCTAATCTTTTCCCGACTGCACCAATTCACAGCTTTATTTAACGTAGATTCAAAAGTATTCTCCGCTTCCTTTGTTTTGTTACCAATTACAATAATCGTCACCTAAAAAAAAATACATCAGAGTCAAAAAATTAGAAAATTATATCAAGCATACCTCTTTTTTGTCTTTATTTTTGTCGATATCCTTCTTTAAAGCGACTAAAACATCGAGAGAATCAGGTTTATCTGTGTCGTAGACTAAGATGTATCCATCGGCTAGCGATAAATAATGTCTCGGTAATTGATGACTTGTTGTACCGTTTGCCGTTGAAGTTTGCGAGTACTGAATACCAGCTGTATCGTAGAACCGTACCTTTTCACGAGTACCACGATCAGATTCTATATTAGCCACGTAAATATCCTCGATGGTAGGGTAGAATTCCTTGAAAGAATTTAGTTAACGTGTTTGTCTAATAGATTTTTTTTTAATTAGATTATTACCGATGATGGTGATACATTTCCGTAAATTACTTGTTCTAGAATTGAAGTCTTTCCAACACCTTTCATACCGCAAACGACAACTTTACACGTTTTTCCCATTTTGCTGATTTGTTTTTAATTGTGCATGCAATTTCTCTTTTTAATAGAAAGTTTTTCCGTGATTGAGAGATTCCATATGATTTTGACACAGGTAACGTCACTTTCTCTAGTTTAGGTTATGTTCCCTCTTTATTTAGTGCTAGAAAACCCGATTGCATTTATCTTTCTTCTATTAAGTTCCTACGCCGAGTACTGTTGTTAGTTTATGCGGTATTTCAGGCTACTGTTCAAGTGTATAGGTAAATAATTCGTTTTACAAACAACACTGTAAAATCGTAACCTAACTTATGCAGAAATTAACCATTATTTCTTTGATATTTCTCACATATGTTTACTTCTTAGCATATAAGAACGCAAGACTGACAATAGCTGAGCCAACGAGTATGTCTAAATCAAAAAATAAGTATTCCATACTGTTGCCGACTTACAACGAGGTGCAAAATCTACCGATCATAATATGGTTGATCGTGAGGCATATGAATGAAACGTAAGTTTATTTATTGTTTTTAATATTCGTACTAGTTTATTTTTGTTATGCCGTAGCGGTTACGACTATGAAATAATTGTAATCGATGATGGAAGTCCAGATGGGACATTGGATGCCGCAAAACAGTTGCAGAAGATTTACGGAGAATCTAAGATTATTCTGCGACCCAGGGAAAAAAAATTGGGCCTGGGAACGGCTTACATACATGGAATTAAACATGCGACTGGGAATTTTATAATTATCATGGACGCAGATTTGAGTCACCACGTAAGTACAATCATTTGTTAAAATATTTACTTTAATACAGTGAAAGCTGTAAACAAATTTTTATGTTTAGGGGATATTTTCATTTTACTTATTAGTTATGCAACCAAATTAACTCCTATTTGGAGAACAGTATTTGAAGTTGAAAGTTGTTTTTCTGTCAATTTTAGCTAACTTTAGGTTTTGTTTTTACTCGGTCCTGTTACGTCACATAGAAACATGATGTCAGAGTTCAACAGTTCATCAATAGTTCCTAATTCCGTCATAAAAATCTGAAACACCCCAAAAAAAAATAAAAAGAAACTGTTCTTCTGCAACTATCTCTTATATTTGAAGAGAATATTTGTTAATAAAAAAGTTCAAGTTGACAATTAACAAATTCAAGTTGTCATTAAATAATTTTAAATTAGCAGTATTATACGACTCAATAGAACTAAGTAAATAATGTTATTTATACTATATTTTAAATAAAATAAATAAATAAATAAAGCCTTTATTATGCGATGTTCGTCTGTGATGTTAACTCTGCGTTTACCTCCATGCTGTTTCTCTGTAACGTCTTGATTTTTCACCGTTCTAATACGCCATTCTTTTTGAAACTCCGAGATCATTTGCAAGATTGCGCCAATCTCCGTTAGAATTATAAACAGCGCAAATATGTATTTTTTAGGTTACAGCGTCATGTTTTTTTATATAAGGCATCATGAGAACGTGTAAGGGTTCTTTTAAGATGTTAATTTGAATTGACAACTAAATTATTTAATTTCAACTTGAATGTGTTATTTGTCAACTTGATTTTGATTAGTAAAAATATAATATAGAGTTTACTTAAAAATTAATTTTAATTAGGCATTTCATGCTTTCATTATTTTTCCTTCCTTATTTCGTAGTACGTACTAGTTTTATATTAATCTTCTCATTTTATTTTTAGCCAAAATTCATTCCAGAATTTATCGAGCTCCAAAAAAGTCAAAATCTCGATATAGTCTCCGGAACGAGGTATGTTGGCACGGGTGGTGTAAACGGATGGGATTTCAAGCGTAAATTGATATCAAGAGGTGCCAACTTTTTGACGCAGCTCCTTCTAAGACCTGGTGCTTCCGATTTGACCGGCTCTTTCCGATTATACAAAAAAGACGTCTTGGAGAAATTGATAAACAGCTGCGTCTCGAAGGGGTACGTTTTCCAAATGGAGATGATTATCAGGGCGAGACAGTTTAATTTTACTATCGGAGAGGTCCCCATTACGTTTGTCGATCGTGTCTACGGAGAGTCCAAGTTGGGTGGTTCGGAAATATTTGGGTTTGCCAAGGCTTTGCTGTATCTATTCGCTACTACGTAAGGTTGCATTCTGGTCAAGTGGCATTTTATCGGTGTAATTAGATTTTTAGGTTTCTCATGTTATTTTGAACAGTTTTTATATGTATATTTTCTGATAAATAATAATATAATAACATTCCTATAATTGGTAATTTTATTTAGGTCTATTGGTTGGTTAATTTACTGTGGATGAGTTTATGGCACCTGATTTTTTTGCTATGTTATCTAAATAGGTACTAAATACGTTTTTTAACACTGTTTACGTCCAAAACTGTAGCCATCTAGTGTTATTTTTAAACTCTGAAGGTCACGTGACCTGCGCCGTACGTTTGTTTACCTTGTAAGCGTAAGTGTATATTCGGTTGCCTACAGCAGTGGTCACATTTTATATTTACCTGGAAACATTGAAAATTACAGTGTATATGAAAACAATATTCAGATTTTTGCCTTAGTTTAAACAACAAGCTCAAGTCAGTCTAGTCACATTTGGCATCCAAAGAATTAGCAACATTTTAATAATAAAATATCGAAAATAATTGTTTGATTCTGTTGGATTGATTGGGCAAAAGTGGTAGTGGGTAGATCAGTATCTAAAAGTAGGGCGTAAATTCTCTTGGTATCATCAAATTCAATTTCAGACCTTCATTTATGTTTTCGACGTTTTTTTTTTTACGTATGTAGGTACTTAGTGTAGAAAACCCCCAAAGCGTCCACATTAGCATAAGCATGTGGTGTAAATTCATTTGACACAAACATGTATGTGCATTCCTGTGCACAATCTTTTTGATGACCTTTACATAGAGACATTTCTATCTAAACACATTGGAAGTCGAAAAACTGTTGTGTTGTGCGCACGTTTATAGCTGGTATATCATAATGCAGTAGACGCGTTTTTGAGTAATTTTTGCGATTTTTGAGACGCAAATGCGCAGACCTACGACCCAAACCCCCCCAAAACTGGTATAAACACCCCAAAAAAATCCGTAGAAAGTTAAAATAAGCAGGAATATGGGAAAATAAGCGCATATCTGCAAAATCCTCTAAAAAAGCAAAATAAAAATAGCGCCAAATGCTTTATTTTTCTGAATTCGTGGAGATCCTTAAGCTTTTTAAATTGCTTACATTAAAACTGTCCAGGCAAAATACTTAGAATCCGCACTCTGGTTATCATTGATAGTGTTTCCTCTGATTTAAAGAAATACATAAAATTATATGTTTTAAAGTACAGCATTTGCCTTAGATATATTAAGTTCGACAATTTTGTAAACTCAAGCCGATACAACTCTTGTATTAACCTATAAAAACAACGATACAATTCTTGAATTAACCTATAAAAAAATGAAGTAAATATCATTGACAATAAATATTTAGTAGATGTTTGCGGTTTTCTCGAAAGTCATTTCGTCGCATTTTGCATACACACCCCTCATATTGTGTCCGTAAATATTAGGCAACCAATCTACTATGTATTTTGTAAACAAAGCTTGACACCGAATGACCTTTATATAGAAAATTCCTCAGCCTTGCGACTAATACTAATCCTACGCAAGCGCATCGGTATAATACGTTGTTAGTGTTATCGTAACCAAGCATTTCAACAGAAAGCGTGAGTTTTGAGGTTAAGCCAAAGTTAGTAAGATTACGGCTTCTCGCGTCAAAACAGATTGAAATGGGAGCGAAATTTGACGACAGTGCGTTTATTAAATCGGTCGAAAGATTTCCATGTCTGTACAACAAAAGAGACAAACATTATAAAGACATTCCAGTCGTACAGAATACTTGGAAATTGGTTTCCGAGAAATTGAAAGTACCAGGTAAGAATTAACTTATGGGTTACTTATTAATCTTAAATTATGAACTGAAGCATTCCCTAGAAAATTACGTAATTTTAAGTGTCAACTAACATAAATTGTGGAGCCATCTATCGGAGTAATAATAAAACAGTAATTAAAATATGATATTCCGCAAAACCTAGAGATGGCGCCATCTATTCATTCAACCTCAATTCATCCCAAGGTCTATAAAGTAGTAAGGTTATCGAAATACGAGATTTCTCAGTTTGAGGGGTAAAGGGAGGTCGTGACGTCACTAGAGTCGTGCGCTGCCACCAATTTGAATGCTTATTTCGTTGTATGATTTAGGTTAAGTAGGTGCATAATTATATTGAAAAAATAAATGCATCTTTATTATGATCATTTTTAAATGATTAGGATGAAAGAAAAATGATGAATGTGATTATCACAACATGCTATTTCAATAATTTGTTAATAATGCTGAATAAGTACATTAGTATGTAATGTATGTCCGATTAAAGAAATGTCTTGTGCTAAACCAGGTCTCTGCAGTTGGAATCAAAATTTAGCAGAAATTCAGTGAGTGGAGTCAACGTACAAACAAAATCAAAAGCCGGAGTCGAAGGTGGTATAACGGCAACCACATATTTTTGCAACCATGCAAATTGGGGGTTGAAACAGTAAAATTATCAGGAATTGAAGTCGAATGTTTGGTTTACCGACTCTACAGATAATAAATAGAAAAACTATAACTAAATCAGTATTGGTAGTATTGGTACAACTTGCTTATTAAACCACTCATTGGCTTGTCCTGATTACAATATTTGGTTAGAACATACGTACAAAGAAAAAATAAAAAATCAGTAAGAAGCTTTATTGTACAAATTTTCTCATCTTTGTTGTAATTTTATTTTTAATATCAGCTACTCTTCGTTAAATATTTAGATTTTTTTGCTGTTGAAAAGTAAAATTTAAAAGAATTTATCCGTACATATATTCTTTGCTCGACAAAAGCTTTCAAAACTATGGTATCAATAATTGGATATTGTTTTAAAAGTTCTCTTCTTAATTTACTGCTAATTCTTTTCGAATTATTAATCCCATCCCCCGTAAGTCTTTCGAACTTGCTAATTCATTTTATTAAACAAGCGTTTAAATTCTTCCAACGGATTTCTTAGGCCGTCAAAAGATAAATGACGTATCCAGGATGGAAGGGAGTATGGGTGCTCTTGCTGGTCTTCGTATGAGTAATGTCCCAATAATTGTGGATGAGTTCTGCTTTAAACTTTGATCACGTGGAAAAGTAAAATATGATATTGTTAATCCAATCACGTTGAAATGTTATACCTCATACCGCAACCCGATACGGAGCAAACCATAGGCATCTAAAATTGATACATGATTTAGAATAATGTAATTTCCAATATAAATTAATATCTTACCTTTACTAACTTAATTACTTCATAAAATACTACACTAATAAAACAACCAATAACGTAAAACTATCAACTATTGAATATAACAATATAAACGCAGAATAACGATTAAACACGAACAAAAGCAACCTTTCTAATTCACTAAAAAACCTATAACGAGCTGAGCTGGCAATAATTAAACGTATCTTTGAACAAACTAAACGAGCGATGTATGCGACGTGATGCGAAGTGTGCCGGGACTCTAGTGACGTCACGAAAGTAGAGCATATAGGGATCTGAGGGGGGTATATAAAGTGTACTATAGGAAATATAGCAAACTGGATAACCTCTCTCTTTATAGACCTTGAATTCATCCTTTAAAAAATACTAAAAATTCATGTTTTTCCTTTGTAGCTGACTTTTGCATTCAAAGGTGGGCTAATATCCGTCATAGATATGCCAAGGAAAGGCGAAAAATTCGCAATCAAACAATCGGAGGTGATGGATGTTCCACTTGGTCCCATTATGACGATTGCGCCTTTCTTGATGAAGTTGTCCTTTCGCGAAGGTAGACAACATCACACCAAAACATCAAATAATTTACTTACATTAACTTCACAATTTTTAAATTCACAGAACAAGCAGTAATATTCTGTATTCAATTTACAAGAATCTACCTTCTTCACCTGTTGAAATTGTGAAGACAGAGTCAATAACCATAGAAGATCCAGTGATCCAAGATGTAGTACTTCTTCAGGATGCTTGTTCATCAGATATAGGAAACATTTTTAGTGGATTACCATCTGAGGGCAACAGAATACCATCGTGTACTTCAGATAGAACTGCTTCAACACCAAGCCCTTCTGAAGAAGTGCATCAGAGAAAAAAGAGGAAACCAACTGAAGACATACACATGTCAGCATCATCTACAATGAATAAATTAGACGATCGCCTCATAGATGGTCAAGATGAAGATATGTTATTTGGTCGAAGCATTGGATTAACTTTGAAAAAAGTTACGTCACAGAAGCACAAGCTAGCTGCCAAATCAAAAATTATGATGTTGCTTTCAGAATATGTCGATAGTGATTAGTTGTATATTTCTTTATAGTTCTTAAGTTTATAAATACTTGAATAAAAATTTGTTTTTCAATATTTGTTGTTGTGTTATATGTTAGTCCAGCCCGTTTAGTCAATTTTTAGCCCATTTAAGCACACTGCAAATGAATTTAATAAAAACCACCATTGTTTTCGTTAATGAATGTAAATTTTTCTTCCAAATGAAAATGGTCCAAAGCGTATGGGATCTTTTATAGATAAATGGATTGCGTACATAAGATTCAGGAACGTCAGGAATACTTTGTAGAAGTCCTGATCAGTAGACAACCACATGGTTGCGAATTTCTAGTTGGAAATAAAGTGGCGTTTGCCAAGTAACCTGTTCAGCAGCTTAAAGGTTAAAAATTGCAATTCAAGAGATGTGGGACAATATGGACCACGCAATAAAGACAGAATGGGTTGTAATCATGCATTTTCACAAGCAGGAATAGATTCTAAAAAAGGATGTCCGGTTTAAAATGTGCCTGGGTATGGAAAGGGACCAGATGACCAGAGTTTTAAGTGTTTTTAGATAGAATAAGTTATGCCAAATATACTCCAAACTTTTTAAATCGTTTTGGTAAACGGTTTATTATGTTTGGTTTCAGGCCCCGCGCGTGATATTTTTCTTGTGAGCGAAAAGAGATCTGGCGCCTTTCGGTAAAAATTCAGTTGCCAATCCATTTTGCGGCTCTAAAATATAATCTGAAATTTTATAAAATGTAGGATTGAAATACTACAAGGCAACATAATAAAGTTTTTTTTTTAAGTCAAAATGAGAGTCACAAAATAATGTAAAACCCCTTAAAAGGTTCAGTAAATTTGTATGAGTTTTTATTCCATGGCGAAGTTTTAACTTTGGAGTTTTGCTGTTTAAAAAAGCAAGGGTGTGCTAGAAAACCTACCATAAAAATTTTGACAAAAATGTTATTTAGAACTTCTTTTTCATAGATATTTGTCTAAAATTAAAAATACCAATAAGTTGGCATCTTGTGATGTCAGAATATCTACATATAATTAGGCAAATGTTTGTGTGACATTGTCAGGTAGTACTTTATCTTCTATTATTGTTATTAATGTCTTTGACAAGATTATTGGCTTATTGATATACTTATTAGTACTAGCTAGTAATTTATTAACGAATTTCATCATTCTTTACAAAGATTATTCTTTACAGTTTTGAAGTTGATTAGCGAGAGGACTGACGAAATGTCATAAACACTATTTACTAATTTACACACATATCTATCCTCTGACGCCTCAACCCCAATGAACTCAAATTCAACTTTGCCACGAATCCCGTGTAACTATAATTGTTGTCCGGCAGACGCTGTCTTCGAGCACAACATCGTGCAAACCTTCTCTGTACCCTCTCAAAAGCGCCCACATGAACTAAATAATAGGGTGACCAAACTGGTGAGACATACTCCAGCAGTGATCTCACTAGAGAACAGTACAGCAAGATAAAAGTCTCAGTCGAAAAATATTTGCTGTTAACTATAAACCCCAATGTCCTATAAGCTCTCGCTGTTACACTATGGTAGTGACGGTTGAAATTCAGCTTTGTGTCGAACGTCACCCCCAAATCCCTAATGGTATCTACAGACTACAACTCATTATTATTAATGCTATATGTAAAGCTAGTTCGTGAAGGACTTCTGAGAAAGCTTATCGACAAGCACTTCTTTGCATTAAGATGCAACTTATTCAACATTCTCCACTCAAACAAACTGTTCAGATCCTTTTGCAACAGAATACAGTCGTTTTCACCTGTGATAGTCCTGTACAACTTGACATCATCAGCAAACAACAAAATCTGGGAGTTTTGAACACCATCAACTATATCATTCACAAATATATTAAACAAAATTGGCATGCAATGCGAACCCTGGCGCATCCCTGACAACACTGGTATCTGACTAGAGATGTAGCTTTTAATTCTAACTCGCTACGTACGACCCCCCCACCCCCCCCCCAAATAACCACTCATCCAACCAACCACACCCGGACTAAAACAATAGGCCTTCAGTTTGTGAATCAAAAGTCCATAATCGACCCTGTCGAACGCTTTAGAGAAATCAGTGTAGATAGAATCCACCTGATATCTCTTCTCCAAAGAGTCCAACAGATAGCTCTCATAGCACTCAAGATTAGTGACCGTTGATCAGACTTATGAATGGGTGTAATAAAACTCTGCTTCCAAATATGAGGAACCACACCAGACTTCAGTGAACAGCTAAACAGCAAATGCAGCGGCTTATTATAGCTAATAATAATAATAATAATACATTTATTGATCTCCAATTTACATTACAGTATGAGACATGTCAATCAAAAATATACAACTATCCAACCCTAATGAAAATGTTACAACTAAGGAAACAAACAAAAAGGAATGTATACCCCAATTAATATAAAGAAAAAGAAAAATGGTGTTGTACCAGATGAATAACAATTATAAAATAAGTATAAGGTTTGTTTTGGTTCGGAATTCTGGATCAGTAATTGAACTGCGCAGAACTTATGCGCAGAAAGCAGTAATTCCAGAACGGTTCCGAATTTAACAAAACCAAAACACTTTAAATTTACTGTAGTGCCATCTAGTGGATATTAGGTGACACAACGTTGTTTCTAACCTATAAATGGAACTTCGAAAACAACAAACCTAGACAATACATCTACGACTCCACTCCAGGCAACGAATCAGCGAATCTACATAGAAAATACAATCGATTTACAGTGAGCGCGTAAAGTATGGAAACACGACAAAATCCCAAGAACGGACTGGTATTTTTTAAAATCCTCGAACACGTTGATTTATAATTATCAAAATACACCTTCTGATATCAAATTAATTTCTTTACCTTCAATTGTTTTTAACAGATGACGTCATCGACATTTTTTTCAAATGACAAACCTATATATTTTTTTAATGAAATTGACAGATCTTTTAATTGTGTTAATGGTAGCATAATTTTTATGGCCTTACATAAGAATATTTTCGAGAAAATGACTATTGAAGGTTATGAAATAAATGTGACAAAATCTCCGGAACGGCTCGACCGAATTTAACGAAATTTTGGAATTAAGTATTTTGCAGTCATGTGAAGTCACTGGCGTTATTATCGTTGGAGCAACGTTTAATAACAGTTTCTGAGATATAACCTCAAACTTTTGAATTTGAAATAGAACAGCCTGTATATTTTGACATTTTCTGTTAGTCTTCATTATTCCATAACATCTAGAAAATAATAAAAACCTTTATTACTTAGGTCTAAAAATTAACAAAGAAAAAAATGATAACAAAATATTATTACATTTTATGCTGCAACTATTATTATTATAATAGTTATTAATAGTTATTATTATGCTACCATTAAGACAATTAAAAGACCTGTAAAATTCATTAAAAAAATATAGGGTTGTCATTTAATAAAAATGTCGATGACGTCATCTGTTAAAAATAATTGAAGGTAAAAAAATTAATTTGATATCATAAGGTGTATTTTGATAATTATAAATCGACGTGTTCGAGGATTTTTTAAAATATCAAACCGTTCTTGAGATTTTGTCATGTTTCCATACTTTACGCGCTCACTGTATAATAGAAACATGGAAAATAAAGGTATATAATAATATAAAATGAAATAGGTGTTATAAAATTATTATGTATAATCCATTATTTTTTAGAAAACCAAAATCACGACCGTCAAAATGATGACTCTGTACCCAGACATTTTGTTTTTACTCCTGCAGTTAAACAGCGCAAGCGCGAACTAATAATTCGGAATCGGTACTCGCTGACAAGCAAGAACTGCTAGAACGGTTCCAGAATCATTCCGAACGAGTTCCGTAAATAACCAAAACATCGGATCGATAATTCGGAACCAGTTCTTATGAAACCAAAACGCTAATACGCAAATACGCATGCGCAGTAGTTCCAGAACTGCGAACCAAAACAAACCTAAAGGCAAGTATACTACAACATAAGGACACCCAAAAAGTGAATAAATAAATAATGATCAGCACACTAGAAATCAACGGCAAAAAAATTCTTCGAGGCTGTAGATCACATGACAAATATGATGCACATGACAAATATCTTTATTAGAATAGAAACTTTACACTAGGGTCATTCCGCGAATTTTTAATTTTAGGTTACCAAAATCAAGACATCGCTGTGCTGGTAACGACCGTCAGGCTATTAAAACAGGTTTTTCATAAAACATCAGTTTGAACATCTATTTACAACAATTCTTAAAGATGAGTCGTATTTTTCTTATAATATTGCATCAAAATAATAATGAAAGCCCCCATTGCTTATGTATAGTCGTTACACGGGCGTGACGGGTGTGACACGTTACTGCGGAATAACCCAAAACCAGGAGTTTGGCATTTGTGAAAGATCACAATAAAAATTTGTTTCCTCTGTGTACCTCAATCCGTGGACATAATATACTATACAGGTATTTATTTGTAAGGAACAACCAGCTTTAATTTTTAAAATTCCTCTGGTAGTCATTTTTATTTGACTGTGCAATCGCCCTTTCAACTGAAATAATTGCCCTAACTATTCTATTTTTCCTGGTCCATTTACGTCATTTCTAAATTTGGAAAAGTTTCTATTGCTTTTAGCCCAGGCGCCACTTGTCCTTTTCCCTATAGCGAAATTTTTATCCGCCGTTATGAAACACATAGCTTGTAAAGAACTGCGCAAATTTTTATCAAACCTATTTATTCTATTTTATACAACGCAATATTCAATTTACGCAGTACCTACTTCAATATACCACTCTTTTACTTTTTTCTTATTTTGAGAGGGTAATATTTATTAAAGATAAAGAAATATTAACTTGACATAGGTGTACATATTGTGATTATAATCTTTGAAGTGGTTGTTTCCTGAAATAGGTATACAATTACGTTTAATAAAAAATGACAGACAATGGAACATCTTTGGATTGTGTTTTGACAACCTATATCAATTATTTCAGAAAAACGAGTGAGCAATAAGTGACATGTTAATTTTGATTATTATGTTCTTTAACAATGCATACTGGCTATGCACTTATGTTTCTAGTGGGTACTACAACACATTCAATACTTACCTAACCTTAAAAATATCTCAGATGACACATTTCGAAATAAAACAGTCACACATTATCATTAATACATTTATTATATCACATGAACATTTAGAGAGTACAAAAATATAAGTATCATACTGTTTCGATGGAATTATTTCTATGGTATAGAGGTACTTAAATATGAGAAGGGAATGTCTTGCCTATTGAGTATTGTTCCGGATAAAAAAAAATGCCAAGATTATACTACTAGCGGGGGAATTAGACAATTTTCAATATCACAATAACTTAAGGAGCCGAAAATATTTACCGTATAAATAATATATTAAACCTAAGATTTCTGTAATCGTTCTCTAAAGTCTTTCATTTCATCCTTCATGGCTTGCGGCAGATCGGTCGTCAGTTGATCATCAAAATACTTCTCAATCTGGTTCAGCTCTTCCAAGAAGAAAGCCTTATCAACCTTCATCAACTCCTCCATGTTTGGTTGTGGTTCGATGCCTTCGACGTTCAAAGTCCCAGGTTTGGGCACCCAACCAATCGGTGTCTCGATGGCATTATCTTCACCGTTACACCTCCTCATGATCCAATCCAAAACCCTAGCGTTCTCTCCAAAACCAGGCCAGAGGAATTTACCATCTTTTCCTTTCCTGAACCAATTCACGTGGAAAACCCTTGGTAGGTTCGAAGATTTCTTCTCCATGCTGAGCCAATGCTCGATGTAATGCCCAAAGTTATATCCGAAGAACGGCCTCATCGCAAACGGATCATGCATCACTTGTTTCCCCTTATGTTCAGCCGCTGATGTTGCCTCGCTACGAATTGAGGCTCCTACGAACACGGCATGCCTCCAATTCCTTGCTTCGAAGACCAGTGGGACTCCTTCAGGTCGCCTACCTCCGAAGAGGATAGCTGAGATTGGTACACCCTCCGGGGATTCCCATAGTGGGTCCATGATTGGACATTGGTTAGCAGGCGCGCAGAATCTTGAATTACCGTGCGCTGATGGCGTCTTGTCGCCTAGGCTCCACTCGTGCCCTTTCCAATCGCAAATTTCTACCCCGGTCATGTCCATATCGTTCTCCAAACCTTCCCAGAAGAACCCACCATCGCTAGTCTGAGCGACGTTCGTGAAAATCGTGTTTTTCTGGATCGTTTGCATCGCGATCGGGTTAGATTTGCAGTTTGTGCCTGGAGCGACACCAAAGAAGCCGTTTTCGGGGTTTATGCCTCTGAGGCACCCGTCTTTGTCAAAACGCATCCAGGCTATGTCATCTCCAACGCACTCAACCTTGTATCCTTCCATACTGGGCGTCATCATTGCTAAGTTTGTCTTTCCGCATTGTGAGGGGAACGCAGCTCCTATATAGATCTTCTTACCTTCGGGGTTGGAGAAGCCCATGATCAACATGTGCTCGGCCAGCCAACCTTCCCTCTTGGCGATGGTACACCCAATCCTCAACGCAAAACACTTCTTTCCAAGCAGCGAGTTCCCACCATAACCACTACCATACGAGACGATCTCATTACAAGCTGGTCTATGCAGAATAATGGTCCTTTCTGGGTCGCAAGGCCATTTCGGGTTGTCGTGTTTACCACTCTTTGGTGTACCGACCGAGTGGAGCGCCTTGACGAAGTCTTTGTTTCCCAGTGACTTCAGGACATCGCTGCCCATGCGAGTCATGATACGCATCGAGAGCACCACGTATTCCGAGTCCGTCAGTTGGATGCCGATCTTCGAGAGGGGTGAGCCGATGGGGCCCATGGAGAACGGCAGGACGAACATGGTGCGTCCCTTCATGCAACCGGTGAAGCGGTCCTTGACGGCTTGCTCCATATCGTCCGGTGAAATCCAGTTGCCAAGACTTCCCTTGACGCCGGATTTTGCCTTTGGGACCGCTTCGTGCTTGTCGTCGGTGCAGATGAACGTTTTTGACTCGACGCGCGCGGTGTCGGCTGGGTTCGTTCGTACTAGCCAGCTGGAAAAGGAAGGACTTTTTAGCATTTTTTAGGGTTATGGTCAACAAAAATTAGGTGGTATTCAGTGGTAAAAGGCCGTTTGCAGTTTGCTATTCAATTCATCATTAAAGTTATTATACGAATCAGCAAATAGTTCATTAACTATTGGTGTATATGAGGATTACATGCATGGAGGTCGGCATAGTGGTCTAATGTAACTCCATTAACGCACTTGATGTGCATTTATTTGTTACCTTAATCGACATAAACGTACAAACAATTCAATCGGTTATTATTTCCAAGAAGAGAGACGTAGGAGTGATTTTGAACACTCTCGATGAAAGTCATTACCCTATTTTCTATTTGCTAATAATTCTGGTTATAATCAATGAGCGGAATTTAATCTACCATTTGTAAGAGCCGTGTTATTTATTTATGTAGTTATAGAAACTATTTCTGGGTTTGCCAAGTTTTGTTTCTAGTTTAAAACCTTTTTGCCGCAGTTTCTGGTCAGAAATATAGTACAATGCAGGGGGGTTGTTATGTTTTAAAACATTTGTTTTAAAACATTGTTTTAAACATGTTTTAAAACAAATATTTTCTTTTAAATAATTTTTTAAAAACATGTTTATAACAGTTTGTTTTAAATGTATAAAACACTTTTTTTAAAACATTGTTTTAAACATGTTTTAAAACAAATATTTTGTTTTAAACATGTTCAAAACAGTTTGTTTTAAATGTTTAAAATACTTTGTTTTAAAACATTGTTTTAAACATGCTTTAAAACAAATGTTTGGTTTTAAATCATTTTTTTAAACATGTTTAAAACAGTTTGTTTTAAATGTATAAAACACTTTTTTTAAAACATTGTTTTAAACATGTTTTAAAACAAATATTTTGTTTTAAACATGTTCAAAACAGTTTGTTTTAAATATTTAAAATACTTTGTTTTAACATTGTTTTAAACATGTTTTAAAACAAATATTTTGTTTTAAACTATTTTGTTTTCTTGTTTAAAACAGTTTGTTTTAAATGTTTAAATCATGTGTTAAACTACCGAAATTTGGACAACATATTTAATTATTTGATCAGAGTTGTATGCTGGTCTTCAAGATTTTTATGCATGGATCAATGAATTTATAAAACTGGATGAATGAAATTTGGGAAAGTGTTAATAGACGAAAAATTCCATTATTTGGGATACTCTTGAGGTTAATATGACTTCCGGTTTTTCCGGAAATGACGTCATCATTGAAATTTTAAACGGCACCCTATATTCTTTGTGTGATATATTCTATCAGGATGACATTCTGAACACAAAAATATATCGATTTTTATCACGAACGCAACGCCAAAATAACTTTTTTGTGTATTAACCTTGATGGCTATGAATTGGTGAAAATAGACGAAAATTGTCAAATAAACTAAATAAAATTTTTACAAGTAAAACAATTGCGTGACTTAAAACATGTTTTTAGGGTGATTTAAAACATGTCTTTTTACATGTTTAAAACATGTTTTTATTGCAGTGTTTAAAAACATTGTTTCGTGTTTAAAAACATCATTTTATAGAAAAACATGTTTGTTTTGTTAAAAATAAAAAGAAAACGTTTTTTATAACAACCCTGGTACAATGTTATTGAAGCTTAAGTTCCGTGGTTTATGGTGACACTTATGGTGTTTTTTATAGTCATAATACATCGATCTGTCATCATGAATTATCATCCACGTCTCTTCACGTATATTTTATTTAGTTTATAAGAAATTTGATTTATGAGTTGTAGGTAAAATGTCGAATTCGCATGATTATACACTCGCCTGGCTAGAAACTCGTGAATTATAGCCTACATTATGAGCTCGTTAAATAATTTACTATTGTGACTAAAAATTTGACAAGATTAGCAAGAATGAAATTGTTGACAAGAAAATCAACAAATTCTTGGCCAGATAACTGATGAGCCAACTAGTTTATTAACATTTTTGACTCAAGAGAAAAAAGAGAAGCATATGCCATATAGAAGCAGAAAAAGAAATGACAGAATGACACTGTCTGAGATTGGTAACGAAATATTAAATAACCATTACAACAAATGGCATTGTTTCTTCACAACATTGTCGTTACTTGAGCGATGTAAATCCACATTTTACACTCTCAAGACGAAGCCAACATTTCAAAAAAGTAACTGGGCCATAGATCTTCGATATGGATGTTAAAAAATTTGAAGAATTGACCATAAAAATCATCAAAAAGACTCACCAGTTTTCATATTTCGTCAGTGGGATGGCGATTTCCTTGTCTTGGAGATACTTGATGAGCTTCTTGTTCTCGCATTCGGACCCGTCAACAATATGGATCTTATCAGGGCAACAGATCTTGGCGCCATCTTCAACGAATTTCCTGACTTGCTCAGAGAGATCTTCCAATTTGCCATTGACCACATTCAAGTTGCGAACTGGGTTGAACAGCGGATTGTTGAGCTTCTTTATGTGGCGCCCAACTTCACCTAAATACCTGCAAAAGATGAAAAAACCACACCATTAGCAAACAAACCTAATTATTATTAAACCTAATTACAACAATAATCTAAACTTAGGAATAGGAGGCTTAAAAAAGACTTTCACCAACCAGGAAAAAACTTACGATGTATTAGTAGCGCTTGATGACTTCCCGTCAGGCATTTTTCAAAACTTTTCTAGTCAGGTATAACTTTTATGGTAGATTGTGTAGAAGCCGAAGATATACTTCAGATGGATTTTATCACACTTTGAAACAAAGCAATTTCTTCTGTGGTATTTTGTGACTAGTCGCAAATGTTGATTCGCCAGCCTAACAGACGTGAGTCTTGGCGGAAGTCACAGAAAACTTCAAATCTGAAGCTTGTAAAGACTTGGAGGTGTGTCTGTATAGCCACAGACTATACGCTTATGAACTATGCAGCGCGTATTTATACATCTATAGCTGTTGGCTACGTCACGAGCCAGCCCCCTCCACTATCAAGAGTGGTGTGACCCGCCTTCGAAATAAATCGAATTTGCGATAACTAATAACGGAAATATATACATAGTTATATTTATAAACTTGTTACCAGTTCGTATAACCTTTATACTTTTTAATTTTACGTATATAATATAGAAATAAATATTGTAAATGCGCCTTTAGAATATACGTAGAAGGCTCTGGACTAATCTGGAGGTGTGTCTCTCGCTTATTACGCATGAGCGTAATAATAATAATACGCAAGATAACAAGTGCTGCAAAAAAGTGTTCTTAGATTAGTTTGTCGGCTTAGTAACATCCTGTTTTGTGGTTTAGCACTAAATTCACAGTAATTAATATTATTTAAACAAAACTGCATTCGATACTATCGATTGCAAACGTATTGAGCCCTATGTTTGAAGAGCCGTAACTCTGACATGGCTGAACAAAATAAAATTAGTACTCGATTTTTGCGGTTTAAAAATAATGCTTGACTTTCCGATTTTTACTTTATCATACGCAGTATGTAAAGTATTGTAATCGTGCCAAAAAAAAAATTTGAGATTTAACGGAAATATGTCTTTTTGGGTCCCCTGAACATTTTTGACCAAGGTACAAAAAAATGTGTGTGTGTGTGTGTGTGTGTGTGTGTGTGTGTGTGTGTGTGTGTGTGTGTGTGTGTGTGTGTGTGTGTGTGTGTGTGTGTGTGTGTGTGTGTGTGTGTGTGTGTGTGTGTGTGTGTGTGTATGTGTGTGTACCCGTTTTTGTGGCGACGATTCCGGAGAAACTACTAAACGTATCGGGACGAAACTTCATATTTAGAATTTAGTTTAATAACCAAACTTAGAGCTGAAAAGCTTTCTGTTGAAAATGGTCCAAAGGAACTGCAGGTTTAGTCTTAGCATTTTTGAAACATATTGTAAATGCCGCCATTTCTGGAATTTCGTCGAAACAGTTAAATAATAAATTAAAGAAGATGAAATTCTGAATAATTTATCACTATGACATTTTTTGGTGCAATCAATAGTTTAGCTGCATGAGCAAATTCTATTTCATCGAGATCGGTCGTACTCCTTTAAAACTAGTAGCCAGGATATGTGAGATTATATGTCAGATATGATTCTAATGACAGTACGTAGTGTCAAACGCAAATGTTTTGACAACCTACTGTCAATATAAGCTGCGTTCGGATATAGTATACCGTACACTTTTTACACCCAATAACACGTAAGTGTCATTTGGACAGTGTACCCTGTGTCAGCGGAGTACAATATCCGACCGCAGCTTTATTCGACATATCTGTCTAGTTCTACTAGTTTTATTTTAATGCAGACATGGCCGATCTCGATCAAATAGAATCTCATGCAGCTAAAACTATTCATTTTATATATAGTATGATAAAGTCATGTGCCTGGCCACATCAGATTTTTTTCTCCTAAACAACGTACCAAAAAAAAATTTTGTTCTGCTTACACTTAGAGCCTCTTCTATAGATTGGCGTTTTTATTTTCTTTTCTTCTTTATTGTGATACTCATCCATTGATGTATAATAAGTAATAACATTAAAATTATTTGCCAATTCTTAGGAGTGAAATGAATGTAATCGATTGTGATTTTTTCTTTGTTTGTGGAATTGTATACATATTCTGTTTTGTGACTTATTATTACTTACTTCGCAATATTATTTCTGCCGAAAATCAGTTTTGTTGATGATATTATGCAAAACAATCCTGCCATATCTCTTTTGATACAGTGCTTCGTTGCATAAATTTAATATATCTTTAATTTTAAATGCATTGTGGCATTTTGCAACTTCATTTTTTACGTAAACCCAGATAGTTGATACTCGCTCATCAGTTTGGATTCAGAAACAAACATTCGACAATTGATCAGGTGCACAGAATAACAATGATAATAGAACCAACTTTAGAAGAAAAAAGGTATGCTCTCCTGGTAAAAACCTTCGACAAAGTTTGGCACGAAGGCCTACTCTATAAGCTGGAACGGATACTACCCTTCGAGTATAGCCAACTATTAAAATCATACCTTTCTAAAGCTAGGTTCCCACGGTGCGTGCTTTTACGGATGGTACCGCGCACCACAGACGACCACGCACCGCACCGAGGCTTCTCCCACGGTGCGTGGCGGTGCGTACCCGTGTGCGGTGCGAAGGCATCGCAAGCAGTGTTGCCAGATTAGGGATTTTTTCCCTAGGTCTATGGAGATATTTTTGTAGAAATGGGAAAATGGGAATTTTACTGATTATTTAGGGAATTTTGAATATTTTGGGGAATTTTCCAATCATTGTAAGTCCCCTGCCTTGAACGTTGCCGCCCATATAAACCCAACAACAAAACGCCAACCCAACTCATCGTATGTTAATAATCTATTTTTAATAGTCGATTTTTCATACATTTCTTTACCGTCTTTACACACATGATCTTCCGCAACCAGATGGTGTTACCGTGGTCACTTTTGCTGATGATACTGCTATCATGGCACTAGATACAAATGTTGAAGGAGCAACGCTAAGAAAGCAGAGCACAGTGTTATGTGAGTGATAGGTGAACAAAGCAGAGCAAGGTGCAGTGTGTGAAGTTTAAAGCGTCAGCATCCAAACTAAATTTAAGTTACACCAATGGTGTATACGTAGCAATTTAGGTTAGATCAATATAGCTAGATAGTTTAGGTGTTATACACAAGTATAATCTTGGTACTAAGCGCTAGGGACGTAAATTTCAGCCATCAGGCAACACTTATTGCAAGAGAAATTTTGTCAGAAGGTTCTTAAATGCCAAGTGACACAGAGCGTATTGCGTATTGGCGTTTTGTTGTTGGGTTTATATGGGCGGCGAAGTACAAGACGGAGGAATTATGTATATTTATGTACAATTGATTATTAACATACGATGATTGAAAAAATCGCCAAAATATTTAAAAATTCCCTAAATAATCAGTAAAATCCCATTTTCCCATTTCTACAAAAATATCCCTAGAACTAGGGAAAAAATCCGTAATCTGGCAACACTGGCTGTACCTCGCACCGCACATGCACGCACCTTTGAAGTTACCGACTCGCGACGGATTCGGACGCACCACTACGGACGAGCCCGCACAGCTCCGGACGGCACCTTTCCCACGGTGCGTTGTGCGTGGTTGTCCGTGGATTTACGCACCGTGGGATCCTAGCTCAGATACTTCCGTATAAAGCAAGATAATGAATGCTCTACTCTCAAAAGTACTAAAGCTTGAGTACCACAAGGTAGCGTACTTGGCCCAATTCTTTATCTTCTTTACACACATGATCTTCCGCAACCAGATGGTGTTACCGTTGCCACTTTCGCTGATGACACTGATGCTTTCATGGCAGTAGATACAAATGTTGAAGGAGCAACGCTAAAACTGCAGAATGCTGTCAACAATATTAGTGATTGGATGCAACGATAGCTAATTGCATTGAACGCAACCAAATCCGTTCACATAAATTTTACCAATAAGCGAATACAACACGTTCCAGTGAAAATAAATAACACCACCCTACTCAAACACCGCAAAATACCTCGGTATGACGCTGGACACCAAGCTTCGCTGGAAAGCACACGTTAAAAACAAACGAGAAGAATTGGGCATAAGATACAAGAAAATCTACTGGCTTATTGGTAGGAAGTCGGCTTTGTCGACATATAATAAACTCCTACTTTACAAGCAGATACTTAAACCTGTGTGGACCAATGGTATCCAACTGTGGGGCTGCACTAAGCCAAGCAATATCGCCATCATTCAACGCTTCCAAAATAAGGTGCTAAGAAACTTCGTGGGTGCACCTTGGTATATAAGAAACAGAAATCTCCACAGGGATCTGAAGATGGAATTAGTAACCAACGAAATTGGAAAGTTTGCAGAGAATCATCAGAACAGACTTCTCCAGCACACGAATGTTGAGGCAATCCAGCTTTTTGACAATTGTGACAGTGTGCGAAGACTCAAAAGAACTAAACTTTTTGAGTTGGTGAATTGATGTTAAAAAAGCAGAGCACAGTGTTATGTGAGTGATAGGTGAATAAAGCAGAGCAATGTGTGAAGTTTAAAGCGTCAGCATTCAAACTAAATTTAAGTTACACCAATGGGAAACACTTAATATCGAACACTTTTTATACGTAGCAATTTAGGTTGGATTAATATAGCTAGATAGTCATCAGACTAGGTGTTATACACAAGTACCTATGAGGTGCTGTTAATTAATAAAAAAAAATTGCATTAAACTAGCAATGGGCTACACGTAACAACAATAACTTTACTTCATTGCATCTGATTTTTTTGCTATAAAAGTACCTTCCCTTGACGGTGATTTTTGACAAATACAACTGCTGTGCTATAGTTAATTTAGAAAGAAATTTCTGACATTGATAATTAATTGTTTTACTTCCTTGCAATAATACTTCAGCATTTTTGCTGAAGACTTGCAAAACACGTACGCACGCAACGCAGTTACTCAAGAAACTTTATTCGAGAAATTAGTTATCAATGGAATATTTATGTATTTATATAATCTTAATTTTACCCAAACTCAACCTGTTACAAATATCTTTTTTTTTAATTCAGAAGAAAAAAACATCACCAGTCTTGTGACAGAGACATCTAGGGAAGCTATTGGAAACTAATTCTAGTTTTGTCAAATTTTGTTTCTAGTTTAAAAACTTGCCACAGTCTCTAGTCAGAAATAATATAGTACATTGCACTGATTTTGTCAAAAACAATTCACAACTTTTGCCCTCAGATTCAGTATCACTTGTATTTTAAAAATTATAAAAATGAGACCTACCACCTAAAAAAACAAAATGGCAAATCAAATGGGGCGAAAAATATTTATAATTAATTATTTTTGCATATAATCGACACTTAAATGTAAAACAATGCCAATACCTGAGATAAAATTATAATGAATGCAATAAATATCAATATTTCATTGTTGCAAATCTTATCTCAAAGATTGATGGAAACTCATTTTTTTAAATTATACATCCGCACCTTGGTATTCGATTTGGTTCCTTTGTTAATAAATTTAATATAACACATCGTTTGTTGAGTTAATCAAAAATTAATTAAAAGTGTAACGAATACGCCCACTATTTTATTTTACAGTGCTGCCAACCAATATCTTGACCATTCTAAACACAGACGATAAAAGAAGTAAAGTTCATATATCATTTGCGACTTTTTAAATTAAAATTTTTCGGTAATTTAGACTTTTAATTCGGACCATTCGGTATTTTTTTAGTCGAAAAATCTCATTTGTGGAGCCAGATTATAGTGACCTTCCAAGAAATGTGAGGGTGGATTCTTCTAGTGGAAAATTACCAGAAGAATCTTCAGGCCACTGACTTTTAGGCCCCGTCTGCATCATAAAGGCAACAGGTTCATTTCACAGCGTTCGTTCTAGCGGCTTCTAAAATATTCCATTGTAGGAACAAATTGGTCGATATATCGAATAAATTCGATACAATTGATGTTAAAGTTAGTTCTTTCTGCAATAACAAGTCATCAAACTGTGACAATTGTGTCACAATTGACAATTTATTGTAACAAAATCAATACTTTTGATACAATGTAACTGAAGCAGAGCATACAATTAATCGAATAAATATCACTGTTCAAAACGTAGATGTTATTTTTTATACTTAGCAACACAATACACATTTACATAGCAGCTATAAAGATAAGCAAATTACTGGTAACACATTGTATAAGTTAGTTCTATCGCACACACTGTACATACGTAATCAACATAATCAGTTTATAATCGTTTTCGGATCATTACAAGGAGGGCCATAACAATAATTATTACTAATAACCTCAAAGAATCACTAGCTTATTCAACATTTTAGGTGTATTGTGTTGTGAATGTTGGGTTATGTTGGATCAATGACACGACGACGATGTTATTTGACGTTTATTAGTTAGGTTAGAATCGCGTCTTAAGATTTATGTTGGCATTCATGATTCTCAAACTAAGAAATGTCAAATAAACGTCAAATGGCATCTTTTGTAAATTGATCTCACATATAAGTCTAACTAATGGGAGAAATTATAAAAAGTAAAGCATTAAATTAATATATTGATAAACATAAGTGGGTATTGTTCTTAAATGTATCGTTTTTATCAAAGAGCGTGCATTTAATAGGCGTGTTTAATGTTTGTAATGGCGTACTTTGCGCCTGAACTTGGAACTCAGATACAAGATACAAATATCAGATTTCAGCAGCTTTTTTTACTGGATTCGTTTTCTTCCGGCCAGAGTTTTAAAATGCAATATTCTATTCTTATTTTAATTGTTCGCACAACAACGGTTGCGCATAAGCAGAGCAGCTAACTGCAGTCGTATGCAATTTATAAGAAAATTGTATGGTAATCATTTTTTATATATACGTTCTAGTTCATTGTACTAAGTGGGTTTATTTCGACATATGTAACTGATTAATGTAGGTCTGACGACAACCATTTTTTTTAAATTTCGTTGTTGAAATACAAATGTTTGGGTGTATTTTATTTAATCTTTGTTCTTCATTTTAAGGTTTTAAAATGTAAGGTTATCGACAAAATTAAAGTCAAACTGTCAAAAAACAACTTCAGGAAATGGACCTAACTATACTTATAATGGACGTAATTTTTAATTTCTCGAGAAAAAGGCATTCTTTATAAAGAGTTTTGGATGTCCTAAAAAGTCGAAAACCATTGTTAATATTTTGATTTAACTTACAGGATGGTTAGAAAACACGAAAATGTTAAATTGGCCGAAGAGTAAACTATCGGTTTTTCGGAATCAGATCAAAAATGTTATAGGTAAAAGTTAGTTTGAATTATTTTTATGCTCAAATATCAAACTTGAATGTTCTATTTCAAATTTTACATCTCGGACCAGTGAAAATACATTACATAAAGGTGAACAACAAATTTAGGGCCACAATTATGATTGATCAGTTGACAGTAGTAACAGCGTATCCAAGCAACTTGTTGATAGAAGCCACATAGAAGCTGATTGAAAGTATATTGACTTTAGAGCAAAAGGTTTATTTAGTTCTTTGTTACGGCATAGATGAGGTATCGTACCGCCGTGCTATTGAAGTTTTTAACAGAAAATACCCTGAGGTATACGTTCATGTCAATTGTGTTCGTGAATTGGTTAAAAAATTTCATGCAACAGGAGACGTGAAAAATATCAAGAAAAGAAGCAAAATGGCGAAGATGATGCAGGAGCTATGTTAGCTATTGATTCCGTGAATACTTGCCCAAAAAAATCGTTGAGGCAAAGATCTCGAGACTTGAACATCAGTAAAAGCCACCTGCAAAGGATCTCTTCAAATAAAAATTTCATTCTTATAAACCTGTACTGATACCCACTTTAGTAGAAGGAGATGATGCTCGTCGATTAGAATTTTGCCTATTAATGGGAGAACGACTTATGGTCGATAGATTTTTCTACAGAAAAATTATCTACTCTGACGAAGCGACGTTTACCACAAATGAAGTTGTTAGTCCACAGAATTGCAGATGTTGGTCTCAAGAAAATCCAAATTTCCGTATTACAACCAATTCTCAAAAATATAAAAAAGTGAATGTTTGGTGTGGGATTTATTACAAGAAAATAATTGGACCATAGTTTTTTGACGGTACTGTAAACCAAAACACTTATTTTGATGTGTTGGAAAATTTTTTGCTACCTACTTTGGACGAAATCAACTTACAGCTCAGGTGTTCACTACACTATCAACACGACGGTTGTCGTGCGCATAGCGCATATCAACTCAGGGATTGGTTGAACAGACATTTTCCAAATAAGTGGATTGGACGATTCGGCCCTATAGGATGGCCACCACGTTCACCTGATTTAACGCCGCTTGATTTCTTTTTTCTGTGGGGTTATTTAAAACAGAAGGTGTATGCGAATAATTTTCATGATAATGTAGACATTCTAAAACTATAAATTTGGGAAGCAGTAGACGCAATAAATGAAGAAACAATTGATTTGGTGTATCGGGAGTTTAGAAGAAGATTGGAAAAATTTGTAGCTGTAGGAGGGGAACATGAGGAGTAATGTTTTGTTAAATTACTTTGTTAAAAATAAATAAAATATAAAACTTTGAATACAATATTGAAATTTGATATCTGGGCATAAATTTAAATATAAAACAACTTTTACCTATAACATTTTTGTTCTAATTCCGGAAAACCGATAGTTTACTCTTCGGCCAATTTAACATTTTAGTGTTTTATAACCATGCTGTATGTTAAATCAAAATATTATTAATGGTTTTCGACTTTTTAGGACATCCAAAACTCTTTATAAAGTATGACTTTTTCTCGAGAAATTAAAAATTACGTCCATTATAGGTATAGTTAGGTTCATCGGGGTTTCTGACTTCTTTGCAGTTTTATGACTTTTTTGTGAAGCCACATCCGTGGGAAGTAACAAAGTTGAAATTCGGATTTAACACCCCAAAAAACATATAGAATGAGAGAAAAAAAAACTTCTATATTAATCCAACTTATTTAAAACAAAAGTTTTTGTTCCCTAGTGTTGCTTGCAATATTCATTGCATGAAATGAATGCAAAAAAAAATCAACGGTATCTTAAGTTTAATATAAATTTTCAAGAACTAAGCAATAATACTCAACAATCAATATACTTTCAAATATGTAGCTAATCAAGTGCTTTCCAGGAATATTATACGTGGAAAATAACAGCACAAGACTATCGTTTGTTGTTTCCCGATAAGTGACTTCACAATATGTACCATAACCATAACCTCTACATACATAACATACACAATTATGTGGGTATGTATCAGGTTTCTCCAATCAAAAATATTCCTAACCTCAAGTATGCTTTACACTTTACAGTATACACATTTTTAGCCACAACAAACCAAGCGCCGAAATACATACGTCACAACAAATTCTTTAGCTTGTTGTTCATAACCTATAATTCGCATTATTTTTCTAAACTCTCGCAGTATTTTAATCAATAAATATCATATCTAACCTAATCGGCTTTATTTGTAACCCACATTACACCTGCGCGTCCAATCCGTTATATTATTTATCACCATAAAAAGTAATATTGATGCCACTAGCGCGCCTTGACCTTCGGTAAACATACGTCAGAAGCGCGCCAGTCGGTCGCACTCGGGTCGGGCCCCTCGGAATGCAGCGCTCTGATTGGCCGAAACGGCGGGTGTGTTCTGATGCAATGCACCGCGTGTGTTACTATGCCAACCCAACATCTGTGTTGTAAGCGCGTATCTGTCGTGCCCCTTTTCAAGCCTTGAACGCTAAGCTATGCTTTCCCTGAATCTCGTAGAATACATGGAATAATAACAAATAGGAATCTTGTTTACTGTTTATCGAGTGTGTTTGCCCGGTTGAGAATACCGAAAATCGCGCATAGTAAATGTTTGTATTGAAAGATTATGATGCAATAACTGTTGCATTGGAATCAGGCTATGGAGCAACAGCCTGGCAAAACATGTGACTGCGTCTTCTAGTAGCTCGGTCGATAAGAGCGTGGAGTTAATTTTAGATTGAAGGAAATATGAGAGAGAGTTAGCGGTTTTTTTTGTTGTAACTTTACGATCAGCGGTTTTATAAATAATTTATTAATAGAGGTTTAGAGGTGTGTTTTGTTTTTTGTCTTATTGTTATCGGGGAAAGGACGAATAGGTTATTTCATGTAACATGTCTGTTGTTACCATGTAGAAAAATCTTGAAGCAAGGACTTCAATATTGGGATTGCTCAATCGCTATCTTACAATCAGTCAAACGTCAAAATGAAAAATCATTAAAATAATTATTAATAGGTAATTAATTTAATTAATAATAAAAAATATTTCTACTGACAGACAAATGCTTAGCTGCGTTAAAAATTGCAACTGCTGTAGAATTTTATGTTATTTGCAATACCTGATAATAGCCTACGTAAGCACAGTACCTGATTACTGTTACTATTATTATAAATAATCTAGAAATAACAAAACGGATTGACGTAAACAACAATGCAAAGTTATTATAGTACATATTATAATATTATTATTATTATACAGCATGTTTCAAAAGGTATGATCAATACTGTCAAGTGTACGTTGAGAACACAATAGGGTGTTTGACTAATTTTGGAAAACCATCTTAGTGTGTTTATTCTTTCACTCTACATTGTATATACATTATTTTTCGTAATTATTTCCTCAATATTTCATAAAAATCAGCGTTAAAAATTGAACCACAAAAAGTCCCGCCAAAACGATACTTTCTGTTGTGTGACGTCACCCGATAGTAGATGTCAAAGCAGCCTATATGGTCTGTCAGCATTGGCATCGTCGCCGTTTGGTAATTGTGTTGTATGATGTGTTGTTTTCACAATTTCTACATAAAAATGGGTTATAAATGGTGTATAAATCCACAACGCAGAAATACGTCAAGAAAAACTCCGGATAAACTATTTGTAGCTGTTCCGCAAGATTTGAAACTGCGAAGGAAGTGGTTGGCTCGTAGAAATCCAAATGAAATAAATAGCGGCCAACACAACTGTTTTTTGTTGTGAAGATTACTTCGACATAAGTAAAACTGACTAGAATAAGTTATCTATCGTATTTTCGATCCAGGTATTATCTGATCTGACAGCTTAAGGTTAGGGCTATCCTAACCTACAAAGTTATGCTTACATGGCACGTTAGTGCTATTAAATTCAAACGGGAGAAGCATAAGAGCGCGTTCGGATAACCCGGTATTGTACGGTGAGAGTGACGCGCTGCATAATAGGCGGACTAACGTCATACGGCGTTTGTCTGCATATAAGAGAGAGACAGCCGACCCAGGTTATCTGAGCATTGCTCTCCCCATACCCTACCCTGACAACCGAACGCGCTCTAAGCGTACTAACGAATGACGTCACTGGAGACTGTGCCAATTACAAAGCGTTTACAATCACGTGATAGGCGTGAATAAAATTCAATTTTAATTTTGGTTTTTAATAGAAATAAAGCATTTTTTTTTGAAAAGTAGTAACAAATAGTTTTCTTAAACTGTAATTCGTAAACTGTAATGATACATGGCTTGTATCATAGGATGACTATGATACAAGCCATGTTTTTAATACAGTCAAATACCCTACTGTATCAATGTAGCATATATTTTGACTCGCTTGAATTATAACTTCAATTACACTGTGTTACAGTGATCATATATTTTTCACGAGACATAGTCTAAGTTGTGGAGCTGGTAGAACTGAACATAATGGCATATATACAAAATTTTCCAAACACCTCCAAAATCTCGATTTCTTTTCAAAAAAACTGCTTTTGGGTACTTGCATGTGCATATAAATGCAGAACTCCGTCATTTTCCATTCGATTTCCAAAATAAGAAATGCAATTGAAAGAGAGAACACAGGCCATTAGAAGGATGTACTGTTCGGTCAGTTCCAATAAAAAGAAATGTTATGGACCTTCAAATTAAGAAGTTTCCCATTATTTTCAGATTTTCTGAACTTTAACGACAGTTTGATGACCTGGTTCAATCCATAATATTTTATTTCTATTTTTTTTATTGAAAGCTCATTTAAATGTACATTTAACACGAGTTTGTTTATTAGAATCGGTTGAAATTTGACTGAGTTATCGATGTTTAATCACCGTCTTGACATTCACACTAGGCAGGAATATACCTACGGCCCGACCGTAATAACCGTACTCGTGATTCACATTAACTAGACATTATTTTGTTTGTCTATTACCCTATTTTATTGTATTTTAGTCTATCTAATATTTGATTAAGTACTATTCGACTTGTACCCAAATATCGCAAAATCATTAATCGACAATATTAACCTATTACAATTGCGTATACTATTAGGACGATGTAGTTCTTTAGTATCACCAAATTTCGTATAAAATAACAATCAAACTGATCCATAAGCAGTAAGAAATCAGCTCTAGTGCAAGCTTCAGTGCAAATATAAAAACAGTAAAATGTGTGACAATCGCTATAAGTTTTGTTACGTCTGCGGATTGTTTGTGGACAAACAGCTCAGTACTGTTCCAATAGAAGATTGAAAATTTTTACTGTTGGTGCAATTTATTTTGAACCCAAATATACCTGGAAATGTAATGAACGTAAACTCTAATGTACTTTAGTAACATATTGTGATAGTCTGGCAGGTAACAACAAAAAATAAAAGAAAAAAAACAGTGTCATAATTTTAGAATAACATTAAATCTAAGTGCTAGTAATGTCTAATTAATGTGTATAAAGACTACGGATTTATTACAGTCTGCCTGTATATTTCTTCTCCGTAGTGTGATGTGTCTAGCCGGTCAATAAAAATTGATAATCCTGTTAAATTTCAACCGATTCTAATAAGCAAACGCGTATTAGACGCAAATTTATTTAAATTTGGCTTTCAATAAAAAAATAGCAAAAAAATATTACGGATTCAAACAGGTCATCAAATTGTTGTTAAAGTTGAAAAAATCTGAAAATATTTGGAAACTTCTGAACTTGAACGTCCATAACTTTTCGATTTGTTATTGGATCTGACCGAACAATACATCTTTATAATGGTCTATGCTTCCTCTTTCATTTACATTTTTTATTTTTGAAATCGAATAGAAAATGGCGGAGTTATGAATTTTTATACACGTGCAAGTACCTAAAAATGGTTTCTTTTTTAAAAAATCGAGATTTTGGAGGTGCTTTTATAACCTACATTACGTGTTCGTCAAATATACTAATTAGTTTAGGTTAAAAACTTAAGTAATAAAGAATATTAATTTGTGGACATTACATAACCTCTTCTTGTCGTTGTGTTTATTATGGTTGATATCCTTGAAACATTGTTATCGCATACTTTTCCGTCAGGTAAAACCGCATGACAACGATTTCAAATTATACTATCGCTACGCATTGTTAAAGCCAAAAGGTTACTAGAATGTAAATTAATTACCAAACTTACAGTAATTAATATGTCCTTTATATATTTAAGTTGGCTTCCGCGTGTGGGAAATTGTTTAAAAGATAGTATTTACTAATTTATCATGTAAATGTCAAAGATTAGATCGGTTGGCCAGCAAAGTGGGTCGATAATAAAATAATAATTCGGTAGGCCAAAATTGGCACTAAAATAGGACAATAAGGCATATCCGAGTAAAAACATAACCTAAAACCGCCCGATCAAATCCTGACATCTGTAGGTGTCGCCACCATCGTTAGCAAATCTGCCGCCGCGTCATCTATCCGCCAACAGATCAACTAGATAGTCGATACCAGGAGCCTTATTCTACAATTATAGCGATTAGCGATATCGCTATACCGTTTCGATTCGACATGACGTCACGTGTATCAATGTCGCCAAAATTCGGTAAAAAAATACCTTACTGACAGTACATTTGCTGTCAGATGTGACAGCAGTTCGATTCGTGGTCAGGAGGTTATTATGTTGTACGTTTGAGACAGTGAAATGTATATACTACGTATTTTCTGGAAAGGACCCGTAATGGTCAATAAGTGAGGCAAATGCATTTGGTATGCAACTCGCAGTGATGTGGGCTAGCCATCTCTTTGTATTTAATTCAGTACTACGGCCGAATTACACATTTTTATTTATAATATCGTTTTTCAATTAAATTGCAACAAATTAATCAAGTTTAACTTTTGCAGAGAGTTCAATAAACTAGATAATAATAGCAGATTTAATAAAAAGTATATTTCATTCATATATTCCGGCTAAATAAAATTTACTGTCTACATATAGGTAGGTACTCTGAAATTATATATTAGTAGTTCAATCCAATGACTAAATGCTCTTTGTTTTACTGAATTAAGGAAACGCATTCTCATATAAAAAGTAGTCCACATGATGCTGATTATATTTATTGGATAATATTAATTATAAATAAAAAATAATTTTTCACATTTTAAAATTTTTATTTATTCGAAATGTTGTTATTTAAAACTACATTAATTACTTACTTAAGAATATACAAAGCAATGTTCTTATAAACAATATCAACAATATAATTGGACGGCCTAGCTGCAATACCACACGTATCATCTATAACACTTAGCAAAGCATCAAGTTTAAAAAATTTCTTGCTACATCTTTGATTGATTTGATAATCAGTTTCTAAAAAGTGTTGTCCACAATTCCTACTGGGTCTAGAAGGATACAACTTATCTCTTCGGATAGCTATAATCCACCCTTTTAAAACTTCTTGACGTTTAGGCGGGAACCTATAACATAGTTTGCTGCTGAACCATTATTAGCTGTTTCGATATTCTACACCTTTGACACACTGGTTGTCACTGTGTTCACACATTCCGTACACAATGAACGTAAAGTGACATTACGTACGCATAGCGATATCGAATCAACTTATCGACACCTCCGAAGCTGTCGTTAAATTTAGCGACATGTCGGAAAGTCGTGACGTCAGTCGATATCGATAAAAACGGTAGAATACGGCTATCGATGTCGCTAAGTATTCGATGTGACGTATTGCGATATCGCTAAGTGCTGCAGAATAAGGCTCCAGGGTTAAATAACGGTAATTATTTTTTTTCGTAAATTACTGTTGAAATTAAAATTATTAATTTCAAATATTAAATTACCACGTAAATAAAATTTAAAAATGGTAAATTTCGTTGGTTTAAATTATCGGGTAATTAAAAATTCAAAATTTTAAATTAAACCGGACTTAATACCGATTGTCATAGGTCTCAGTAGCTCAGATGGGAGAGCATTGTGCTAGAAACGCAAAGGTCCCTGGTTCAAATCCAGGTTGTGGCTGTAATTTTTGATTTAATTAAAATATACACCCCGCCTGTATGTCACCATATTACTAACCTAGAACATTTAAGTTTTATATCCAATATAACATTTTTGTGTTCTCCAACCATACTTTATGTTAAATCAAAATATTAACAACGGTTTTCGACTTTTTAGAACATCGAAAAGTCTTTATAAAGAATGACCTTTTCTCTAGAAATTAAACAAATCAAAAACACTCAATACAAATTATGTATTGATTATTATATCAATTGAGAAAATAGATGTAGTCTTTTATTGTTTTGTTTTTTGATAAGATCAGAATTCTGTGGAATTATCTGGTAAAGCAGTATAATAATTGGTAAGTTTAAACTGGATCCTGTGATCTTTCGAACCGAGAAATCATCTGAATACGATTATTTACAAAATTCTTAAATACTAATACTTTGTACCGAACTTTTGATATCGGGATGTCACCATATGATTCAAGAGTGTCAATAGGCCGGCATTTCGTTATCTTGCGACCAAAGTAATAAAGTACGAATGATATTAAAGACCATAGTCTGTCTGTAATTACAACGCATCTAGATTTCGAGTTATTTTTAATTATTTCATAAACAAAACAAAAATAACCAAAGAATACTTCCACTAATTCCAACTCATTTCAATCTTTCAAAACGTGAAAACGTGTAGTCTCGAAACGAGGTTTCGATGGAAAACATTTGCCAGACGTCTTATCACGACTGGAATTTTCTAAGTGCCGTCTACTTAGGTTGTTAAAATTGTTCTTAGAACATTCCATCAGACAATACAGCACTGCAAATATTCCGCACGGAATATTTTATTGTTGCCGTGATTCAGAATTGATTACAACTTGATACACACTTGTTCGATGAAAACAGTTCAATAAAGACTTGTGTACACTCCTGTCATTGTAGCCTAATGTTGTTTTGTATAAAGTTTAGCGAATGGACATAACAATAAAATTGCTAAGTCGGTTTCTATGTCGTGATCGTGATTACACTGCTGGATAAATTTGAATTTGTTGACGGAAATTTATTTGTTTGTTGACAGACGCTTGTGGTACATTATTCCGACAACTAAAAACATTGAACATATGTTTTACCATTCTTAACGAATCAAAGTATAAAATAAATCTTTAGTATTAAAAGTAAATTGCAAAAGTTGCAAAAGTATTGACCCTGTGTTTGAAGACTAGTAACTCTGAAACGGCTGAACAAAAGAAATTGAAATTAAGTGCGTTATACTTCTGAATCATTTGAATCATCAACTCTCAGGACCGTATTCAATATTTTCGTCACTTTCTCGTTCGGTTTTATTTTTTAAAATAGCCATACGTGATTTCTTTTTTATTTGTAGACTTGTATACATACATTGATAAAAATGAGTGCGAATTTACAAATGAAATTTACATTATTTTTCAGTAAACCTACCCTATTTGTCGGCAATTTTACCATAATTTTAAGCAAAAATACTAAATATCATTGAAAATGCAGTTACATTCATTAATTGTGCAAACTGTATGTAAATTTGCTAACAAGTTTGTAAATTTCATAATAACAATTACTTCAACGGAATAAAAGTACATATCTATACATTAAAACTATTGCCTGATATGTAAATTTGCCTTCTGCTCGTACAATTTTCCTTTCTAGATGGTAAAGTGCTACCGAGATAATATTTATCGCGTTTGCGCAATAATGGGATATACAGTTCGAGTTCCGTTCGCCATCCGTTTGGTTGTGTTTACAGCAGATAAGTTAGAGTCTTATTGAGTGAGATTGTTATATACAACTAATTTAACACTGTTAGTGCCTCTGTGACTTATCCTTTATCGGTGTGGTGTGGAATATTTGCTCCATATGGTTCAATAGTATTAAAAGATATAATATTGGTACATTCATCTCTTTGTATATTATGTGGGACTTTGCAAATATATACTACAAAGTGCAGGTAAAAGTTTGCAGTCTTGATATGTATAATTCCACTTTCACTAATTGGATGTTCTTTTTAGGATACTAGTGTTGATGATACTGACACTCTACAAATTCAAGGACTTGTGTGGTGTCCATAGGTAAGATTTCGTTTATTGTTCTTTTTCGTACATGCGGTCTTACAATCAAATTTATTACTAACATGTATAACACATCATTTTAATCACAAATATAAAAAAAATACTTTTCTATAAACACTCATTAATAACTTTACACACACTCTGTACCTCAAAGGAAAGCAGCTGCTGACATTGTTATACCCTGTATACGATATATGACTCATGTACTTCTTATTTTGATTTCAGGTGATACATTTTGGACTATATTATATGCTGTGGTTGGATTATTCTCAGGTTCTCTTACTCAGGAGACGGTTTAGCTTTTTAAAAATTATTCCACGTCAGGGTTCAACAACGAATAAGGATAAAACCAAATCCACTGAAAGGTGATCAAACTTATTATGAAAATAAATAAGTATATGTTTGTATGCAGTCTAAGTAAGTGTGTGACGTAAGTTTGCCATAGGTATTTCAACTTAATATTGATGAAATAATATTTAATTTATATTTAAAAGATATATTTCTCTCTGTGAAGCAGATCGATTTATTTTATTATACGATATGTAGATAAGTATAGTCCATGGGTTCCTATTTTATTTCATTAACTTATGATTACATATTTGTCAAGAATTTCTATTTATTTAATGTTAAAAATATAAAATGTTTATAACAAATATGTAGATATTATAAATATGTTTCACATGTTATTTATTGTTAAAATTATAATAAAACTTCATACTATTAGTTTTCGTTCTTATTTATGATCTCCACATTAATAGGATTTTACTAGTGATTTTACAGTTAACAATACAGGCTTGTCCGAGCAGTCGCAAAACCAGTTTACAAACAGTTCTTTTGTGAGAAACCAGATAATGTTTCATTGGTATTTATAATGGAGTTATCATAGCAACATATGTGGTCCATCACAAAAGTACTGATTGTTAACTGGTTTTGCAGTTGCTTGGACAAATCTAATATTAAAGTTGCAGAAAGTTTACTGTACAACAATTAAATTGCAATTACGTGTTTACGGTAAATTTACTGACGTCAGTAATTTTACTTACAAAAGTTTATATAAAACCGTACACATCGGAAACCTCATTTCATATGAGAAGTAAATTTATTAGCCCAAAGTAAAATTACAAACCACATGGTATTTTCCCTTCGATACACGGAGGTTAAAAATGACCGCCGATCCACACGGTAAAATTACCTTTTCAGTTTTATCAGTGTATTCTGTTTTGTGATTTATTATTATTTCACAACATTATTTCTGCCCAAAAATCAGTAGTTGATGATGCCAAAACAAACGGTCTGGAATTTTCTGCAAATGTTTATCAATTGCGAGAAGTATTTGTCCTAAACTTTGAACGACTTGTGCAGTTCCAGAAGAACCACCAACATTGGAACTATCGCGGCAACTTTTTTAACATTATCTAAAATCTCTCTAATTCTCTGTACTGTTGTCGTTGTAGTCTAATAATTCGTCATCTTCATCATCTTCATGCAAGTTGATTATAATTGTTTCTACAATTGAGTCAACAATATGATCTTTATCAAAGTATTGGTTTTGATTTTCAAAGTAGAAGTACCTACCTTCTCTTGATGGTGATTTTTTGACAGATACAACAGTTGTGCTTTAGTTATTTGAGAAAGAAATTTGACATTGATAAATAATTGTTTTACTTCCTTGGAATAATACTTCAGCTCAATATTTGCAAAACACGTATACGCACGCAACGCAGTTACTCAAGAAACTTTATTCAATGAATATTTATGTATTTATGTTGTCTTAATTTTACCCAAAATCATATTATTGGGGCGTGAGAAAAAATATTTGGTTTTGTTATTTTATTTGTTTATGCTACCTGATAATATTTGATTGCTGCTGTTGATTCAAACGGCGTTAAAAACAAAAAAAAAAACATGCTTACAGCTCTTCGTTGTACACTTGCAATCTATTCTTTCATTAAACAAAGTGTCCACCATTTCTAACCTTAAACTTCAATGCTGGTTACATCAATAAATATGTACGGTTTGTTTTCAGTACGGGCCTGTGATACATGCTGTAAGTCGGCCATCAGAATAAGAAATGATTGTGGGTTGATAAGTAAAATATACTTCAATATTGTAGATTTCCTGTTTTAACCAACTAAACAGAAATATATCGAAATTTAGGAATTTAGGACAGCGTCTGAACAAAAATATTTAAACCTAAATATCAAAAAATTACATTCCGCAACTGTCAAGTGTTTTCCAAGTGCTTCTTATCAAAATAAAGTAATTGAGAAACACGCTCTCTATGGACCTGTCATAATCATCTGAGAATGGAGATAAATAAGTTTTATTTTTTTGGCCAACCTTGCATCATGTTGTTTCTAGGCCGATCGATGACTGTCGATTGATCTGGCTCGCTAAAATTAGCAGCTGGATATCTCATTGGCGGAAATGTCGATTGGGCAAGTAAGAAGGGGGGCCAACATGCGACGAGCCCCCAAGATTGTAATTATCTATATCGCTCCAGCGAGGTCATAGTATTTGTTACGAGAAGCATGATCCTTTGACACTGTTTAGCAATTTTTTTGCGGATACGAACGCGGAGAAACAACTTCGTTCGCCAACAGCTGATATTCGAGTTCCAGACTATACTTAGAGACACGTGGAGTTCGTTTTTTTTGTCGGTGACAATTCAAATTTGTTGCTGATCATCTTTGTTTTGTTTGGTTTGAAAGATCTAGAATGGTTGTTTGGTTATTTTTATGTTTGTTTCTAATCTAATATATTTCTTCGTCTTGGGTAACCAATAGAAACTTCTATACAAACATATCAAAATGACAGATACATAACCTATGTATCGACGAAATGCAAGAAAACAAGTTGCGTTCAGACTTGTGAGATTATTGCGGCATAAATTGACTTAGTAAACATAAACGATTATCTTTTGCATAAAGCCAAGAAATAACAAATAACAAATTATATTCATTGACCCACGAAAAATAATAATATTGTTGGTATCTAAAAACCATCGCTATTTATGTCAAACGTAATAATCGTAGGTAATATCGTTTGCTGTCTATGTGTTATCATCGATTTTTGGTAGATTTGCGTATCTAGCAAACATAATAATGGAGCAAATATTGAAATATAACCCAGATATTATACATTAAGCTAGGCTGTCGAGCTTATCAGAAAAAAATCTGGAATTCCCTCTCCCCTATGTTTGTTTTTGATTGCTGTACTCGCAAATCACCAACAGACACTCCCAATCATAATTTAAAATTATAGAACATAATATACATAACATACGCAAAACGGTGTTGTGTTTCAACTACAGAACATAAAATCGGCCCATCTAAAACGTGTTTTAACCTTAAAGTTAAGTATAAAATGTTCAATTTTCAATTTTCTTTTATTTAAATTTTAGTTTTGAGCATATACAGGGTGTAAGAATTAAGGTATTTTTTTAACAAGATTTGCAGCCCTCCCTGGGGTGTACCTGATACAACCATATGCAACAAGTGGAATCAAACAGTAGCCCGATCAATTAAATGAAACAACATAAAATTTGAACAATTGGTTTAAATGATACTTAACTTTAAATTTGACATATATTTTAGGTGGGCAGATATTTTTGCATGCAACATATGAATATATGAATTACAAATAAATGAAATTTAAGTGCTTACCTTCTCAAAACTACGTTCATTTTTAGATTGTGGACTGGGACCACTCCTGTAAGAAAAAAAATAATTCCAAAATTAGTATATTTATACATATAAAGGATCCGAAAAAAATAACTAGACTACTTAAATTTAACAAAGAAACACGTTGGAATTAAAATAAAATTAAATTGATGTGTTTTTTTTTTAATACTTGTGCTAGGTCAACAGCACTGTTGGTAGTTCATTGTACTGGAAATACAACGGTTCCTGGTTCGAATCCAGGTGGTGGCTGTAGTTTTTAATTTAATTTCAAGTTCAAAATTATTCAATTTGCCCCGCTCTGGGTGTGTTTTTAATTAAATTATTAATTAACAAATAATATATTTTTGATTCTAATGTGACACAACACTGGTTGTCAACTTGATTTACCAGAAAAATAGGTAATTAATTTTTCTTTCAAGTATGTATGTCAGAAGTTTCTAAATAAATTTCAGAACACAGCACTTGTTCTGTCAAAATGATAACGTTAAAATAGTATTTGTTGCAATAAGGAAAATTAAAAAAATTGGCAGGTTATGATAGATGGACATAACCCTTCCTAAATTCCTGAAATATTGCGTGGGGTGTTTGTTTATTCCCAGACTCAAATGAGATTTTGGCGGTCCACAATAATGTGCAATAATTAATTTTTTATTGCCGATATTGAGGATGTTCAGTACATACAACACTCAGTTCCAAAAAAAGTGACGCACTTGATTTTTGACCTAACTTTAATGTCATATTTTTGAAACCAGCGGGCCGATTTTTATTTTTTCGTTATTTGTTGGAAGGCAATTACTTTGTCTTTCAAAAAATTAAAGTCGTGGTTTTTTCAAGGTATCCTGGATTCTAGTGGAAGAAACTGTTATCATGTTTTCATCCTCACTTTTGACTCACCCTGTGTGTTATCAAGTAATGGTATAGACATGTTCCTAAATATCATGTAAATACGAAAAGGGGTAATTCTTTGGCTTATTTAATGACTAAAAATTCAGATAAACATAGCTCCGCAAACGCTTCGTTGCCGATCTACAGGGTGTTGAAATTTCAATTTCTTTTTAGTTTTTTCTTTATAGCTCTTGTAGTTTTTGAGATATTTAGCTCTAATTTGGAATATGGGTTCCGCTGTAGGGCTTACATCATTGGGCATACCAAATGGTTTTAAGAATCTACAGGGAGATATTTTTTCAGGGGTCATGCCCCCTTTTCTCCCCATGAACTTTTTTCGGTGCGCCGCTGGTGGATTCTAAAATACAGAATGCATTTTTTGTTTTGTTCTAAAGCATTTTAATCCTTTGTATTTTTTTCGTATTTACCACCGCTATCGAGAAAAAAAACAAAAGCTTTTCTGTGTTTCGCTAGATCTAATTAAAATGTTTTAAATAATTGGTCTAGTATGCCTTGGCTTGATTTAGATAACCTTTTGTTTGTATTTATTTTGACATTTTATTCGCCATCAACTGTTAAAAATTAAAACTAGGATACAAGAGCTATAAAGAAAAAGCTAAAAGAATCTTCAAATTTCAACACCCTGTAGATCGGCAACGAAGCGTTTGCGGACCTATGTTTATATGCATTTTTAGTCAGTAAATAAGGCAAAGAATTACCCCTTTTCGTATTTACATGATATGTAGGAACATCCTGTATAAAATACTCCGAATCATAGCCTTTTTTTAACCCTTGCATATTACCAACTTTCTGAATTTATCGAGAAACACTTTTCTAGTAAAATAAACTAATAGAAATGTTTAAAAACGTTTAAAACAAATACGTGTTGTTGACGTAAGTAAACAACCGGTATGTAGACGTCTAAAAGATGTTAATTTAACAGAGAGAGACCTACAAAAATTCTTAAATTATTAATCGTGCTGAAAATACGAAACAATGAGCCCTACACTGACTCGATGGGATTAATATTAACGGAGAAAATTCGGAAATTCGAAAATTCGTTTTTTTCAAAAATTCATTACTCCTCCATTTTCAAAGTTATGGCGCAGGCTTTTCGCGAGAAAGTAGCGATTGATGGGTACTTTGAGTGTGCACAACCCAGGCGTTGTCGGATGATTAGTTTTTTCACAATTGCGATTTGTATTTTTTATGCAATCTCTTTCGGCGAGCCTGGATGCGTCGGAGATGGTCCGATTTTAATTTTTTTAACGAATTTCGAAAGTAGATTAAAGTAGATTAACTAGATACAAAACGTCAATTCTGATTTTGTGTTAAAATGTTGCGAAATAGGTGAAAAATGCTTGCAAACATGTTCGAAAACGGCGGCGCGCTCGAAAGCGGTCGACTATAGTAGTGGGGGTAAGCGGCCGACGCGGGGAATCACGTAATTACAGCAGCGCGCTTGTATTAGACCGCTTTCGAGCGCGCGGCCGTTTTCGGTCATGTTTGCAAGCAGTTTTCACCTATTTCCCAACATTTTAACACAAAATTAGACTAGACGTTGTGTAGCACAGTACTTCTACTTTGGAAATCCGTCAAAAAAATTAAAATCGGACCACCTCCGACGCATCCAGGCTCGCCGAAAGATATTGCATACAAAAATTCATATTGCAATTGTGCAAAAACTAATCATCGGACAACGCCTGGGTTGTGCACCCTCAAAGTACCCGTCAATCGCTACTTTCTCGCGAAAATCCATCAAGATTGCTCCTTCGGTTCAGTTTTTACAAGCGACTTAAGCGTTTATAACAAATTAAGTAATGATATTTGGGAGTCGAAAACACATCAAAATACATCTACGGACTGTTCCACGTGACCTGGGACCGTCCCGTCGGTTTCCTTATACTGTCCAATACATTGTGAGCCATTTTAATCTTTTGATCTTGAAAAGTACGCATCCGGCAAAAATATTAAACTTACTTATTAAAAATACAAAACTTTTCTTGGATGAAGGAAGCAGCAAGGACATGTTACTGGTTTTGTTATAGATGGCGCTAGTGTCGTCAAAACGAGGTCAACGTCAGTTTTTTGAAGGAGTTGGCCTACATTTTAGAACTCTTTGCAACATTTTAAAGCTAAAAGTACTATATAGTCTTACCCTAACCCTTACAGTTTTTGAGTTTTTGCCTTACCAATTTATTTAAAAAAGTTCTGAGGGGGTTTCTCAGCTATTAGTTTACAGACTCATAACAGCAATACACCAAATTAAAGATAAAAGATATATTATTTTCGGGCTAGTGGTAGAAAGAAAGTACCACATAACAGATCTGAGTTACACATTTCTCTATAAGTGTCCAAAGTTTCACATAAAAATATCAATATTGTGCATGATGTTTTCAGTCGATCTTCTTTCAGTAAATGAATCAGACTTATTTTATCACGTAGCGTGTAGATGTAAGAATTGATACAAAATTGAACACACTATGGATACTTGTTTTATAAGACGTTTATTACCTCTAATGATTTGATAAGCATCAAATTATGTCTACTACTTTAACTACTATAAATTTGTTGTGTGATTTATGATAAAGTTCTATTTAGCAAAAAATTAATAAACGTAATAAACAAACCTAACACCATGTTGGCTTACTTCTAACACAAGTACCTAAATGTGACGCTACTGATGACGAAACGGCACCAGATATCGCATTCTGCTGATAAGATTAACCTTTCGACATTCGTCAAACGACAGAGGCCTTACACATGCAGACCAGATGCAAAATAACTAAAATATAAAAAATATATTTCGGCCGCGTCATCATTATCAAGCAAATTTCACGCGAATACCATTTCGATTCATTTTGCTAATTCGTTTCTAATTTAATCATCACAAATAACCCAGGTGTCCATATATTTAATAATACATAATAATAATAATAAAATTCTTAGATATCGTTAGAGGCCATCCTCTGTTTTGATATTGCCAATTGGCAAGAATATACTTATATACTTATAGATATAATTGTATTGGGTTAAACAAAGGTCAAAAAGTAACGTGATTTAAAAAAAAATACACACACAAGTAATCTCAAACATTAATTTTTGAGCAAGAATTGCGATAAAGCACAATATAAAAGGGATATTCTCGATATACACTATCCATTGCAAACTTACGTTTTGACCACGTTGGTTGTTCAGCTCTTTCTTGCCTTGTCTTCAATGGAAATTTTTGCGGTAGTACAATCACTTGAGTAGGAGGCACTGGTCATTAATTCAGTCTACATGCATCAAAGAGCTCTCGTATATATATGTCGCACACGAAACCAGCCAGTACTATTACAGACCTCGGCTTATCTATCACACGCTCTTCAGTGATATGAGCCAACAAGAATATATACGTTCAGCTCTAGCCTATGCCCGAAAAATCGTACAATTTTTACATCAGAATGGATCGTAAATATTTGCCAACAGATAAGTTTAACTTTATAGAACGTTCTTTACGCTTGCGATTCAAGAAGTGCGTGTTTGAGTTCAAGACGGTCGGTGAGATGAACGTTCGGGAATCCAGAAAAGTGACTCCGATCGCATCAGCGCGACTTTTATAAAAGCTAATCGAAGATTCTGTCTCGCACGGTCTTCTCTCGAATGAAGAGGCGATTCGTACAACTCTAGTGATCGTATTGTGGTTGCGGATTGGTCGCATGGCAAAATAATGGCATAATTTGGTTGTTGTTGTGTGTGTGTTATCTTAGCCTCTGTATTGTTTGTACCTCTGGAGTGTTTTCGAATTGGGAGATCAGATAATTTTAATTTAGATACTATTGTAGTCATATAAACGTATTGGTTTAATTATGATTATATCTTGAGTGGACAATTTGGTAGAGTTGTTGTTCCTAAGGCGGTTTGTTAACGAAATAATTGGGATTAATATAATACGTTCAATTAAATAACAGGAACGACAACAAGATCAGTTCTGTTGTCTATACTGATTCCAGCCGAAACCATCACAAATCCACGACCAAATCTATCCACTTCCTGTATAGTAGCGGCTGCGTAGCGTCCACCAGGACGTCTATATACACGTACTCGGCCGTCGCAACGAGTTAAACGAAATCTGGACTCGTCGCTCTTACACGACGCCACTTTTCGTATTGCGCAAGTTAAAAAATGGCGCAATTCTTGTATTGCAATGTGTGAACAACGCTGCAACTATAAATATTGCGACACTTTCAGTACAGCGCGCAATTTTTTAAAGTTGCGTACAGCTAAAATGTTGCTGCGTGTAAACAGGTACAAACACGGTACTAGCGCCACACAGAAATGGACCGACGTGTTGGTCCACTTCCACTTTAGTGGCGCAACATTTAGTATATGTATATACGGTAGTGTTGGTTAAACATCGATAGTGTCCGATAGCGTGTCCGATAGTTATCGTCAAAACTATCGATAACTATCGAACTTCAACAAAGTAAAAAACTTATTAAATTGATATTTTGTAAATAAAGGATGCTAACCGATAAATACTAATTCTCTAAACAGAAAAGAACATAAATAAATATTTATTATTTCAACATACAATGTTAACAGAAACAAATTAAAATAAATCATTCTTCTCTAAAAAGAATTTCGAATAAATATGTCATTCTAAAAAAAACAAATAAATATTACAATAAATATTCCAACTAAAGTCCTCGTAAATAAACAACTGATTTTATATTTTCCGCATAATGCACATTTAGCAAAAATTTCTTTCTAGTTATTAACCCAACCCAACCCAAGACGAGACTTTTTGTTCGAATAATTTCTTTACGATCGTAAAAAATGACATTGATGGGAATGTTAGGTTAAACTTAAAATGAAATTTCTCTATATTTAGATCCTCCTATCATTCTTGGGGACTTTCTCCTGTAGGTTCGACAAAATATGCAATAATACGCGGCAAAGTTAAAATTTCAATAAGAGCCTTTTCCTACAAAAGCGGCCTTGAATAGCTCATTAACAATAGGTCATAACACGCAGTTGCTCCAGTCCTCTCATCGGCATCAGAATCTGAATCCATTTTTTATGGAATAAACAACAACACAGTATCACTATCGCCGCTTAAAACTTAAAAACTTAAAAAACTTAAATGACGCAGAATATAAACACAACCACTACAAGTACGAGGGTGCGCAGTCGTTCCTTGACCAATTCTTGACATTCGACGTGCCAGTTTTACAAGTTGCAGCAATGCAAAGTGGCGTGTACATTGTGAATAGCATCGCAACTTTAAAATGTGTGGCTGCCACTTGGCGCTAGTCGAAAGTGGCGCAATTTTTGACTGATTTTATCTCACGTGTGAACACAACATGCCATTTCATAGTGTCGCAATAGAATCTCGTGCAACAAAAGTGGCCACGTGTAAGAGCACCTTTATTAGAACAGGCAATAGGGATTTTTGCGTGACAAAACTACTAGCAGGAAGCCGACGGTCCTAGGTCACGTGGAACACTCCGTAGATGTATTGTGATGTGTTTACTACCCGCAAATGTCATTTCTTAATTTGTTATAAACAAAAAACCTAAAAAAAATCGTGTTTTCTTTGTTTTTCGCTTGTAAAAACTGAACCGATGGAGCAATCTTGATGCCTTCAACAGACGAGCTGTAGCAAATGAAAAGACGAAAAAATGAACCCTGCACGGCCTCGATTAAATTAGTATTAACGGAGGAAATTGGTAAAAACCGGAAAAATCTGCGTCTTTTCAAAAATTCATAACTCTGCCATTTTCAAAGTTGTAGCGGAAGCTTCTCGCGTGAAAATAGCGATTGATGGGTACTTTGAGTGTGGACAACCCAGGCGTTGTCCGATGATTAGTGTTTGCACAATTGCGATTTGAATATTTTTATGCAATATGTTTCGGCGAGCCTGGATGCGTCGGAGGTGGTCCGATTTTAATTTTGTTTACGTTTTTCGAAAGTAGAAGTATTGTGCTACAAAACGCCTATTTTGATTTTGCGTTAAAATGTTGCGAAATAGGTGAAAAATGCTTGCAAACATGAGCGAAAACAGCACGCCTACCCCACTACTCAAAAGGTTTGGAGCGCGCGGCAGTTTAAAATAAATAAATATTTTATAGTTTGGTACAAGAAAAAGTGTACTTCGTTATCGTTTCTGAGTGGAGGGTAGATTTTTCAAAGATGCCTATTGCACGAAATAAATAGATTTTCATCAATCAATAAATAATATTAAGAAGACTAAGAAAGATTAATTACATTCTTATGGTTAATAAAACAAATCTTACGGTCAAAGAAGATACCAAACAAATGTTTTAATCTAACGACCCTGTACAATACAACAAAATATTCCAAATTTAGGAGTACGTTTTTGCGAGAAACTTACCAGCCCATATTAAAGGAACGCCTATTTTGTTAAACTTTGATGTTAAGTAGCTTTTGTAATATTTTAAAACTTTCATAATTTTTTATTCATATTTTACATCCGATTACACCGAGTAAACTATAAGGATAGTTTTGATCTGATCGATATTCCCAACATTTTGTTTTTGGTTCATTCCCATATCTGCATTTTTTTTAAATATATAATTTAAAGATACAAATGTGTATCTCCTGCAAAAATTCGGATATTGGGATGACTTACAAAATAAGATGTTGAGAATTGATATGGTTTTTGTAACTGAGCACGAGAACATGCGAGAGAACGACTCGGTAACTACTTCGTTAGTTACCCCACAGGATGTCTCAAAATTAGTCGAAAAACACAATTTTTTTAGTAAGCTGGAACATTATTTTCTTTATCTTTCAAAAGTAGCTAAGTTTACTTTACATGTTCTGAAAAAATAGTGGAAATTGGTTAAAGAATACAAAAGTCATTGATTCCAGCAAGGTTGGTTATGTATATCAATTCAGTTTTGTGAAAAAAATACAAACATCCATAAATTACTTATGCACATAACAATTAATATTATTCATAAACAAATATATCAAATTCCACCATTAGACAGAATGGGTAATTCATAATTTTTTGTAAAAAATACTAATTTGGAAAACCGGTGACCCCACAACATTGTTTTCAAATTATAAAAATATTAATGAATGATTTGAAAAAGGTTTTTTATTTCTTTTTAGTAATTATGTAAAAATTCAGTAAAATAATATTTCTTAAAAAGCGGGACTATTTTAAAACTCGCGGGACGCAGGACGAAGTGTGAAAAGTCGGGACTGTCCCGCCAAAAGCGGGACACAAATCACAAATTACAATCGCTTTCTTCTCCGCCGTTCCAACAAATTCGCGCCAAGGGGGGGGGGGCGCCCCCCCCCACGTATCCGCCCCTGGTTTGGACCTATCTGCTTTTTTGTTTTCGCCTACAATAATTATTGTCTATTGGTTTGACTATTATGTCGCATTTGTAATAAAGATGTCATCAATCAAATTTTGGACAATCAAATAACAAAAAACAGATAAAACAGTATATAACAGTAAATTGTTACTTAAATCAATTTAAATACATAGCAGCGTAATTAAGATATACGCAGAAGGCAAGCCATAAAAATATCTATCAGTACTATAATAATAATAATTATTATTGATTGATAATTCGCACCTACAACAATATAATATCTATGATAACAATCTTGAACCTAAGTAATGTGGTCATGGGTACTATCTAAGTTGTGATAAATTACTAGGCATGTCCAGGTTGATTAGGCATATTTTAAAGTATGTTTTAAATGTAGTAATTGAAATTTATTTATAATAGGTATTCCTGAAGAATGTATATCATAGAGTTTTTTTTTCCAGGACAGTAGTCGGTAATATTGAAAATATTATAGTAAATGTAATATATGTCTCAATCTTCAATATCAGTAACTATTAGCTGCAATTCGTATCTTACATTGTTTAAAATATATATATATATATAGTGCTGCCCAAAGGTAACGGATAAATTCTATAAAATCTTAAATAAAAATATTTGAGAAAAATGCTCCGACACGTCGATTTTAACTTTTAACTTACTATCCTAATATACACTTTTCAGCCCCCCACCCCTTCACCCCTAAGGGCTGGTAACCACAACTTTAAAAATTCAAATAGCAAAGTACCCCTTGCGATACCTCAATTGATAGACTTTTTTAATCTGAATACAAAGAAAAAAAAATTATCGAAATCGGTTGATAAATAACGGCGATATTTATCAAAATTTATTTATACACGAAATTGAGGAATAACAAAATTTAATTAACTAATCCTTAATTAATTGTCAAAGTGCTGCGCGTTAACGACGAGACAATGCCCTAATCTATCCCCAAACGCTTGTTGAACATTTTGTAACATTTTATTTCGAGTTTTCGTACATTCCTGGAGTCATTAAGTGAATTACTGCAGGAATTCTTTCCTTTAACGCCTCAATATTTACAGGTCTATTAAAATAAACTTTACTTTTTAAATAGCCCCAAAGAAAATAATCTAGTGGGGTTAAATCTGGCGATCTTGCTGGCCATTCAATATGCCTTCATTACCAATCCATTAGAAATTTGAAAATATTTGGATTAGGAAATACTTGATCGAGGTATTCTCGAACTTGTCGCGCATAATGTGGAGGCGCACCGTCTTGCTGTAACCAAATTCTGTCCTTGTGTCTATCAGGATCTTCTGCGTTGGGAAACAACACCGCTAAAGTAGATAGTAGTTCATGTCGTAGAAAGTTGAGATAACGTTCACCATTCAGTGTTCCGTCGAAAAATTTGGTCCAATAATTCTAGAACCCACCACACCAGCCCACACATTAAGGTTTTGAGGATATTGTGTGTTCGCTTCCACCATCCAATGCGGATTTTGACGAGCCCAGTAACGGCAATTTTGTTTATTGGCGGTGTCATTCAGACAAAATGTTGCCTCAACAGAAAAAAACGATGTTTCTAATTAAGCAAGGATTTTCATTAGAGAGTTCCATCATTGTCTCACAAAACTGCACTCGTCGATCAAAGTCATCATCGGACAATTTTTGTACCAAGTGCACTTCATACGGGTGAAATTTGTGTTTTCGAAATAATCTGGACACTGTGCTTTTTGACGCACTAACTTGTGAAGCGACCTCCGCAAGGGTTGAATGATTTTCTTGCACCATTAAAATAGCATCCAATTGTCGGTTTTCATTTAAGGCCAATGGACGTCCTGCCTTAGGCTTATCCCGTACATGACCGAGATCGCGAAATTTGTTTTCGATTCGACTTACTGTAGATTCCGATATTGGCGGACGGTCCGGGTGCGTTTCATTGAACAAAACACGAACTTCGTCATGCGTCCGGCTTCATCTCCAAACCCAATCATTAAAACTTCGATTCTTTCGGTTTCTGTAAATCTCATTTTGCTACTATTTCTTCAATGACGAAAAATCTGAATTGTGTTTGACATAAGTAAAAACAAGTTGTAATTGTTTGAACGATATTGCTATGCCCGCTTCAACAGCGCTTACTCGAATATTGACGTTCTTCTTTGAATACATTTTGGTAAATATCGCGATTATTTATCAACTGTTTTGATAACCTTTTTTTCGTTGTATTCAGAATAAAAAAATCTATCAATTGAGGTATCGCAAGGGGTACTTTGCTAGTTGAACTTTTAAAGTTGGGGTTGCCACCCCTTAGGGGCGAAGGGGTGGGGGGCCGAAAAGTGTATGTAAGGATAGTAATTTAAAAATAAAAATCGACGTGTCAGAGCATTTTCCTGAAATATTTTTATTTAAGGTTTTATTGAATTTATCCGTTACTTTTGGGAAGCACTGTATATATATCACTGCACCAGAGTTGGCAAGTTGTTCGTGACTTCCATCTCACATGTATTGAATTCGTTCTCAATACATGTGCGAAGGACGCCAATTGTAAATTTTGCTGTAAAGTTTCCGTGATATTTATGTAAGAGGTAAAAGTCCTGCGTTATCTAAGAAATAAAGTTCCTTGTTTGGGATAAATTGGGCTTATTATAACTTTTAAACTTTTTAAATAACAGTTCTAGGCAAATCTGGCAAATTTGGTATGCTTTAAGGGCATATATTTACCTGAAGAAAATTAGTGAAGTGCAAGTTGCAGCAAGGCCTGAGGACGAAACGAAATGTTTCGAAACATGTAGCCAAATAGATCACAAAAATAACATCAGATATACACTCTATGAGTTTTATTACGAATGCAAATTGCTCGTACTGTCGCCCTTATTCAGCATGGCCACTCTATTTGACATGTTAGCAGGGACCTTCGAGTTTCCCCTTCTGTTATTCAGCGTTTATGGAATCGGATTCGGGACACCGCCAAATATATTAGAAGAGCAGGACAAGGTCGAAATCAAAAAACTACTCAAAATCAAGACCGATTTCTTGTACTTTCCTCTCTACGTAAGCGTACTGCCACAGCACGAGTCCTCCTAAACGACCTAAGACGAGCACATGGAATAGAAATTTCTGATCAAACTTTTATTAACAGATTAAAAGAAGCGAATTTGAAACCAAGAAGACCTGACCGCGCACCACGCCTTACGCAGCATCACAAAGCAGCGCGAATGAGGTTTGCTCTGGATCACAGAGATTGGCAACTTCGTCACTGGACGCCTGTACTGTTTAAATACGAGTCCAGATTTCGTTTAACTCGTTGCGACGGTCGAGTACGTATATATAGACGTCCTTGTGAACGCTAGGCAGCCGCTACTATACAGGAAATGTATAGATTTGGTCGTGGATCTGTGATGGCTTCGGCTGGAATCAGTATAGACAACAGAACTGATCTTGTTGTGGTTCCTGGTAGACTAAATGGAATGAATTACATCGAAAATATCTTGGAGGACCAGGTCTTGGATTGGGCTACGTGGAGAGCATACACTGTATTAAACCTCACCAATCCAAAGAAAACCAGACTGTCATCAATACTATGACAAATGACAATCCTTTCCATTTAGTTTTGCGTTATTAATTTACATTTTTAAGTGTAACTTAGAAGTAACTATGAGTGGTAAAATTGTTTTTGTAATTTTCTTTAGTTAAATATATGCCGTTGAACTATACCAAATTTGATTTGTCTAGAACTATTATTTAAAAAGTTACAGGTTTCGAAAAAAGTGTCTCCTATTTTTTTTTTAGCAGTGTATGTTCATAGCTGGTATTTTTAGATAATACTATTAGTTAAATCTGCCAGATAACGCAATATACGTTCTATATTTAAATATGTATTATAATATGTAAAACAGGAAACTTGTTCTACGAGTTTATGGAACTGACGCGTGGTACAAAATTCTTCTGGCAGTTTCTATAAGTAGAAAGTTTTGTTTTTATATGTAGGTACGTAAAATGAGCTTACATATGAACAAAACTGAAACATATGTAACACTATATTGTCTTCACTATTCTAGATATAATAAATTCAATAATGACACGAACTCGATTTGCAGTATAACGAAAATGATGGCACACATTCTCATCTACAATATACATCAATTTCTAGGGTATGATTTAGCAACAATTCCGTAAAACTCAACATAACGGACAACCACATGATCTTTTTCAAATGTCCAAAAGTCTAGAAAAGTCAAAATATAGGTAAAGAAAAGGGCTTACTTACGCGTTCTGTGATTTGACTCTCTTGATTACACGCCGTTAGTACCGCTAAAAAACTGGAAATTTAAGAATAAAACCGCAAATTTTCACGTTCGCGAGACATTCACTTAACCACCCTAAATGATGATCGAACATATGATGACATTTTGATGGAATGCTTGTACAGTATAATGACACATTTCAAACGTATGGTATTTTGATCAAAATCGTGCTGCGGATAGAAAGTCCACATGGCGTTTATCTTAAAAAATGGGGAAGAACACGTTTCTGTGGTAGGGACATGACAGGAGTAAACATATTCGCAAATTACTTTGTTTTTTTTTGTATTATCAAATACTTAATGGTTTTAAAAAAATCCGTTTACTTAACAAAATTATGAAAAAACGTACCATGCATTTTGAGGATTGCTAAAAGTTTGTTGTCGATTGCCTATTTTTAATACCCCAAAGGTATGCAACACTCGTTACACACGTGTGTGTTTGTGGAGTATACATACATATAGTTCATTGAAAATTCTAGTTCTAGTCAAATCAAATTTGGTATACTTCAACGGCATATATTTAACTAAAGAAAATTACAAAAACAATGTTACAACTCTTAGCTACTTCGAACACTTATAAATGTAAATTAATAACGCAAAACAAAATGGAAATGACTGTCATAGTATCGATGACAGTCGGGTTTTCTGTGGATTGGTGAGGAACCAGGAACCACAACAAGATCAGTTCTGTTGTCTATACTGATTCCAGCCCAAACCATCACAGATCCACGACCAAATCTATCCACTTCCTGTATAGTAGCGACTGCGCCACGTAGCGTTCACCAGGACGTCTATATACACGTACTCGACCGTCGCAACGAGTTAAACGAAATCGGAACTCGTCTGTAAACAGTACAGGCGTCCAGTGACGAAGTTGCCAATCTCTGTGATCCAGAACAAACCTCAATCGCAATCAGAAATTTCTATTCCATGTGCTCGTCTTAGGTCGTTTAGGAGGTCTCGTGCTGTGGCAGTACGCTGACGTAGAGAGGAGAGGACAAGAAATCTGTCTTGATTTTGAGTAGTTTTTCGATTTCGACCTTCTCCAGCTCTTCTAACATATTGGCCAGTGGCTAACGCCACCCGAATCCAGTGGCGTAGCGTAGTAGGGGCGGGGGGCGGCCCGCCCCGGGCGGCACGTTTAGGGGGCGGCAAAATTGTATCTAAAAAAAATTTGATCCATTTCATTTCATATTTTTGTCGCACTTACGATTCGGGGCGATTGAAATGAGCACGGAATTTTTCATTACTAATAGCGTTTTCTTTTGGTAAAACTGGTGCACCCTAGAACTGCACTGGTAATGCACGGTAATTATATATATTCTAATTCAATCTGGAGAAACCATTGCTAACTTTTGGTTTTCATATCGGCGCCATGTTTAGATTTAACATTTTAGGTGGTCTTTTCTTCAGTTTCTTGAGTATGGCACATAAGTTTAAAGCAACCCTTTCCATTCTTTGCGTTCATGTATTTAATTTAAAAAAAAAACAGTCTATTATTTGTGGTACAATACGTGAATCAGAAGCAAGAGTCATCATTAGCAAATTAAATGTTAAAATCATGCATGGCTTCCATAAAAAGGGAAAAGTTGGCCATTGTTTCTCCATCTTCTTTATAGATAACTGAAGTACCTACGCAAATGGATGTGTCGTGCCTGAAATGGTGCACATTCATGCCTAAAGTAACATAACATTGCATTGATATGTCATATTATTGTGTCTTTGTAATCTTCACAATATAAGCTTTTCGGGTCTTAAGTTGAGAGATATAATTGAATTGACTAAATCTTATTGGAAATACGAGTAACTAAATATTTGTACCGTTTTTTTGTGCCTAAACCACTGCAAGTCTACAAAAGTCAGTTAAGGGACAATGTTGACAAAAGGTTTATTCAATCTTATGAATAAATATTATTTGATACAATAAATAGTTTTGTTATCGTTCCTTATACTGCCGTCTAAATGTACCGAATCTACAAACATTATAGTGATAGAAATAATTGTATTTTCTCTATAACTTGAATGATAAAAACAACAAGACTATACGCTATATAATTTAAAATGTAAAAAATTGCATTTGAATAGAAAAATTATATTCATTTTTGTGCATAGTTACGGCGCGGCGTTCTGCCTTTAGAGGGTAATGTAAATTCTTATCTTTTCTTTAACAAAGATTACGCATTCTAAAAAATACGTTTTTCTTTGTGAGCCAAGTAGATACATACTGTAAACATGTTAATACACTTTTATCCAAAAATAAGTATTTTGTTGCTCAATCGAAAAAACTTGTTTCTTTAGATTAAACAAAATTGCGTCTCTGTGTAAGATCTAGTATCAAGGGTCAACGCTTAAATGGTGGTGAAGGCATGAAGGAAGATTAATTATTTAGTTAGAAAGACAAATTTTAATGCCAACGATGATAGTAAGCAAATGTTCTAATTCAATGGCAACAAAATACAAAAACAAAATATACTGGGGTATGGTTTCGAAAACTTAATTCTTTTGTCAGATTACCGTACGTAAAAAATCAATAAAAATGTGAACATTACATATTATCACTATATGTTTGATTTGATTTTAAAATTGACAATTTATGAAGGGATTAAATAAAACTAAAGATATTTCTACGTTCTTTTTTTTTATAAAATATACCATCTTATTCTTGGAACATATTGTGTGTATATACCACAGTTTTTGAGTTATTTTCGATAAATTTGACTTTATGGAGGTTCAACATACAAATAACACAAATGAACTGTTTAATAGTTATTCAGCTGTCTTGTAATTAAAATAATCTAAGAAACTTATATTTTTCTTTGTGAAAAGTGTTATAATAAAATTTCGTAAAAATTTAAATTTTTTGGATTATAACAACTTTTGCCTTACAAACTAAACAAAACGATCAAAATGTAATAAAAGCTTTGAGCAAGGTTCTGAGGCAAAAGGCATTGTCCGATGGAATTACAATTTTTTCTAAAATGGTTAACAATAATGTAACAATTTAGTTTTTGTCACCACCAAAAAGTAGGTATGTATACATACCTACGTATAGTGACTGTTAAATTGTATTGACATTGACAAATTGTATTGTCCACTTAAATTATTAAAATTTATTGTGAAATCGAAGCTGGAAGATCATGGTTGTTCTAAAAACGTTTTCTTTTATTTTAAAGAAAACAAACATTCTTTTTTATAAAATGATGTTTTTTGAACGAAACAATGTTTTTAAACACTTAAAAAAAAACATGTTTTAAACATGAAATAAAACATGTTTTAAATCACACAAAAACATGTTTTAAACAGAGAATAAAACTTGTTTTAAACATGTTCTAAATCACGCAATTATTTTATTTGTAGCCATTTTAAACGGCGTCTTTTCATTCCTTATTTTACTTGCTATTGTATTACTATATTGTATGAAGAACGACAGAAATATTCAAATTTAGGTAGTCTAAAACATTTAAAACAATAGTTTAAAACAAAATATTTGTTTTAAAACATGTTTAAAACCAGGATGCAAAATAATAACACAAACACAGGAACGTTAATAAAACTTTTACTGCTAAATATGAACATATAATTCCTTTTTACATAAGTAGACATATTAAATAAATAAACCACACATTCTTTATTTTATAAAATCACAGAACAACATTTTTCAATTCTCTGCTTTTTGCAGTTTTAATGCTTTGTGAGCTTCTTTCAGAATTCTCTGTTTCCAGACTTCGTAATCTTCAACTTCTTTGTCGTCAGTATTAGTGGCCCTCTTTTCGTTTTCATTCTCTGAATCAAAAAACACCATTAATAACCATCTTTTAAATAATTACTTGATAACGAACAAATACCTTTACTCAAAGCATGACTTTCGATGATTTTTGCCAAATTATTTCCTTTTTTTCCATGTTTTTTACCAGTATCAATCTTAACACCATCAGCAAACTTTTTAAAAGTGGTTTCCAGTTCTTTCCATTGCCCAGGTTTTAGCCTACTCATAGAAACAACCTTCGGTTTTAGAAGTTTGTGAGATTTCAACCTAAAACAATTTTTTAGGCTTGTTTAAAAGTAACGATTTATTTTTTAGTACTTACTTTGATATTGTCCATAATGCCACAGCTATATATTGTGGATGACTAATATCAGCATGTGGAAATGCATTTTGGTACTTCTCTAAAAGATTTTCTGTCAGTTCTTTCAGTTCCGTGCATCCCAATACAACACAAGCCTCGGTTACTGTAAGCGGTTTATCCAAACCCAAAATTTTCTCTAAATTGTTCAGGTGACCGCTGTAGATCCTTGGTTTAACAGCTGATAATTTTAAAGCTGTTTCCTTTAAAAGTATAACATTGCAAATATACTCTTAAATAAATAGGTGTCTGTTTATTAAATTTACCTGATCAAATGGTATTCCACTGGATTTTGAAGCCAAATCAAGACACAGAATCACTTTGGTGATATCACTTATATTCTGAAGACCAGCCGAACTTTTGATTTGGTATACTCGAAGGTATTCCTTAGCTTTACTACAAAAAAAAGTTATTGTATTGACTGTGTGAATAAGTAATTTCTTAATAAACGTACAGTGTAGTATCTTCATCTAAACCTAGTTTGTCGGCTAGACTCTGTAGGAGCTTATTTTCAGTTCTTGCAGACATTTCTTTTCGGTAAATAATACTGCGATGTAAGTAAGGTATGTTGAGGTTATGTTTACCACAACACTGAACACAGTTTGTGTTTTGGCGGTATTATATACAGATTTCTTCTTTGCGTGTGTGACTTTACGTAACTAGATAGCGCTGAACAGTCGGTAACTGTCATGTTTCGACTTTTTGCTCAGAGATGTCGCGCTTTGTCGACAATCAGAGTTTTACACGTAGAGCGCTCCGCGACAGTTGTTTACCTGTGTTTTTTTAGTTGCTGCTATTGAATTCTAGAGTTCGCGCTGGTAAAAGCAAGACTTAAATTATTATCAGTAATAATATAACAAGAGAGTGAGAATAAATTGAAAATAATTTGACAGATTGTTTGAACAAAATCTGTCAAATTATTTTCTAATTTATGGAACTCTCGAGTTATATTTGACTAGATTATTTTTTGATTCACAAATTTTTACAATAAAAAAGATCAATAAAACTATCATAAAATTATTGAAAAATTTAATTTAATTAATTATTACTTACAATATATGAAAATATCGTTGACACATTGTGAATATATTACAAGAATTAACAATTTAAATTAGTACAATGAAAAACGCAATTATTAAAAATATTTCGAGACTCATTATTTATTGAGGATTTGGAATTGCTTGTTATATTAAGTGTTTCCTCCTGCGTACTTTCTCTAAGATTATTTATTATATTTGAATGATGTTCTTGGTTCAATTGTAAGTATGGTTTAATCGAACTTGCAGAATTATGACCAGTGACCTTGATTAGTTCTTGTTCTCCTACACCAGCTTTTGAAAGGTTACTTACTGCACTTGATCTGGCAGAATGGTTAGTTATCTTTTTAGTAACTGTGTCTAGACCTACTTTTTCTGCGGATTCTTTCATCCATTTTGAAATGGAATTTATTCCCACAGGAACGTTTTTATACCAAAAACCATGAGTTTGCCAAGCCGGATTTGGAGTAAGAAAGAAGCGTTCGGTTTTAATATTTTCTTCACGTTTACTCATTAGTTTTTCAAAACGACCAGGCGCACAGGGCAAACATCTGGGTTATTTATGTTTGGAGTCAACCATTTACTATTAGCGCACCTTTGTGCTCCACCCTGTGCAGTTTTTGTAAAGATGGGATTGTATTCAATGCGGCCAGTATTTAATCTTTTTATGTCGGTTTCTTGTTTAAAATAATGAACTAAACATTTCGTAGCTTCTCCTCCCCTCCAAGCTAGTTCATACGATGCAACGTGAAAAAATTTTCTTTGCAATCCACAAGGTGTATCTTCGTCCCAATAGTTAAAAATTTGCAACAATTCTGTATTAGAAAGTGCCACAGAACTTTGTTTGTGCTTTTCAGGATGTTTTTGTAAAATTTTTCTTTTTGCATCTCTTGCATTCCGAGCATTTCTGAATTCTATATCATGGAAAGGATCAAAGGACCTTATTAAAGTAAAGTTCTTGAACTAATTTTGCCGTTTTATTCCACATTGTCTTTATTACTGCTTCTTTATAATCATTTCCGTCTTTTCTTTTCATGTTATAAGCCCAATCTTTTAAAATCAATGCCAGAGTAGCTGTTGTAGTAGATTGATCCAGAATATAATTTCTTTCTTTGGTGAAGGTCTTAAATTGTCTCCATATAGACTGATTACTTATTAGAGTATTTTTCGAAGTAGTTTCTAAAATCTTTTTTGTAATTTCTGCATTAGAAAAGGTACTAAACCGATGACTTTCACCCATTTCGCGTTGACACAATTAAGTAATTATTTTGACAAGTATCTGACAGTTGCTAGGCAAATAAAAGCTACAGTGATTATTCCCGAGAATAATCACAATAGATTTATTCCCACTATAATAATGACATAATTGGTTGAAACTTACCCTTGTGACAAATAAAGAAGCATTTCATTGGTTTTAAGAAACGTCAAAAAATAATCATTGGAAACAAATTTATGTACTTATAAGAATTATTTTGCAAGTGCAGGAAATGTTTAATTAATTAATGTATGTTTGTTAATAAACATTGTTATCGACATTTCTAGATAACTGAACGCGCAGGACTTGAAATTGCGATATCAGATGTCAAAAAACGGTGAAATGTTTATCTTTAAGTTAAATTGAGCATAACGTAAGCTAAACAAATGATTTATTTCTGCCTTGTTGTCTACTTTATTGCTATTATTATTGATATTCGGGATATATTGTAAAGAAATGCATCAAAATAATCTCTATTACATGTACCATTGTAAATTTTGAATGACAAAATGTTACGTCTCGTTATACCGGGTAAATCAAAGTGATGTTTTTGTCTATTTTCAAGACAGCCAGTGGAATAAGTGAAGAATTTGGGAATGTATTCTGTTACAAGACCACGTCAATTCTCAACATTTGTTTTTTGGTTCTTTGCAATATCTGCATTTTTGTTGAAAGAACGCAATTTTATGTAAACCTTTGGAATTTGAATAAATGGTGTAAATGTTACTTGATTGAGGTAGTATTAAGACTATTGTCTTTAATACTAGCAATGATTTAGCTTAAAGGTTTCAGGTTAGAGTGTTTCAGATAGCAAAATATGCAAAATATTATTTCAAACAGTGTATCTTCTACAAAAATTGAGATATTGGCATGAATTAAAAAACGAAATGTTTAGAATTGAAATGGCTTAGTAATTGAGTAATTGAAAACCTCCACAAGTTGTTTAGTTAACCCACAGGGTGTCTTTAAGTTAGACAAAAACATCATTTTGGTTCCCCCAGTATAATCAACATTTCTTTTTCAAATTTTGTATCGTATATGACAATCTTAATAAATTTCTTTACAATTAAAACAGATAAGAGAAATAATGGAAGAGTAAAATATATTTCCAATGATTAAAATGAAAATAGCCAAGATTTCAGATGGAACTTACAAAAGCGAAATAAAAAGAAAAACAAGAAGAGAATGTACGTTGCAAATTTTCTGACAGCATAACTCTATACGATGACGTCATAAGGAGTTAGATGCAGTTACGATCTTCCGAGTTTTCTCAAAAAAAAAACAGTTTTTGGGTACCTACTTCCATCTGTATAAAAATCCATTTTGTATTCTATTTTCAAAATAAAAAACTCACTTGAAAGAGGAAGCACAGACCATTATAAGGATGTATACATAGTTCAGTTTGATACGATAAACAATAATTAATGTGTGTATGTCTGTGTGTACCCGTTTTTTTGTGGCGACGATTCCGGAGAAACTACTAAAGGTATCGGGACGAAACTTCATATTTAGAAGTTTCATGACCGAACTTAGAGCTGAAAAGCTTTCTGTTCAAAAGGGTCCAAAGGAACTGGATGTTTGCTCTAAGCATTTTTCAAGGATTTTGGAAATGAGCCGCCATTTCTGTAATTTCGTCAAAATAGTATAAATAATAATATAATATAAATAAATTAAAGAAATTTTGTATAATTTGTCTATGACATTTTTTGATAAAATTAATAGTTTAGCTGCATGAGCAAACTGTATTTGATTGAGATCGGTCGTGTCTGCATTAGTATAAAACTAGTTGGCCACGATTAGACAGATATTTCGATTCTATTGACATTACGTATTGTCAAAACATTGCGTTTGATCTCGATCAAATAGAATCTCACGCAGCTAAACTATTAATTTTATATATAGTATGATAAAGTCATGTGCCTGGCCAAATCAGATTTTGTTGTTGTATTTTTGTATCATAAGTTATCAAGTACGTTTACTTTCATTACATTTCTTGGTATATTCTGGTTCAAAAACTGAATTTCAACAACAGCACTAGTTTCACTCGTTTACTGAAACAGTACCTACTGAGTTATAATCATGATTAATGAAAAAAAGAAAAACGGAAAATATCACAATAAAACTTGTTAGAATGTTTACTTGATCATCTTCATTTATATAGGCAATACAACTGTTTCGCATTTAACTTGCAGTCAAAAACATAAGCATACTTAATGTATTTTCGACTTTTGCAATGATGGCCTTTAACATTCGTTTTACAAAAACAGCAATCCTCCACCTTATGGTAAGTTTGATGATGCCATATCATCGGAGTAGAAAAGGCCATCCAGTTCTTTAGTTATCAACATTTTTTTATTTCTATAGTTTCATTGTTGTCGAACAAACTAGGTACATACAAATATTCTCGTTCACACCAGCGACTTCTGGTTCAAACACGGTCAAAAAACTGTGTTGTATGCCTCAACAACTGATTTATTGTTTACTAATATTGTAAACGGTGGTGTTTGTCCACAAACAACACATGGCATCTAGCAAAACTTATTGAGATTGTCACACATTTGTTCTTTTTTATATTTGCACTGAAGCTGATTTCTTACTGCTTATGGATCGGTTTGATTGTTATCTTATACGAAATTTGGTGATACTAAAGATACACACAGAAAAGTGATCTCTCGAACGAAGAGAGAATTACTTGGCTGAAGTAGTTGGTAGGTTCGTATATACGCGAGATGTTATTGACTTCAACCAAGAAATTTTATTTCATGGAATAATTACTAGATTTAAGAAAGTGGTTACTCTGGTGAAGTAAGTAAACAGTCTTCAATGAAGTGTATATTTTTATTCCCGGTAAATATTTTTAGCTACTTAATGTAAGAATTTTAAAGATTTGGCACAAATACGTTTTCTATTGCTAATTAACAAGATAGGTATGTTATATTTACTTACTCGTTCTAAACTGTTGCGTGCGTTACATCAAACTATTCCGTGTTGAAACGTTTATTGTACACTATAAATCACAAAACAGATCTCCAATAAATCACAAGGCAGATCCCCTACGGGTACTTCGTTGTTTTCGTACTAGGTTAGGTTCCGTGGCGCCAGCACGTGCCAGCACCACGCGCGGGCGCGCGAGCCTTGACAAAATCACGGTGTACATATTTATTCCAGAGAAAGGGATTACTTGAAACAAGTGAGAATCACTTCAGTTAAATAATTGGTGGGTTTTTATTCAGTAAACAATACTTACTTATATTAAATGTCTTATATTTTCTTGGATCAAGTAACTACGCACTTGGATGGATTTACTATTACTTCGTTGGAGAAATTAACATTTTTGGGACGACAAATTCAATTACTTCTTTCAATACAATATTGGTTCTTATAAAGAAATAATTTATTTGTTGGCAGCATTTATCTGAGACATTATTTTACTTAAATTGAGTATGTGGCATTTCTTGTGTATACCTAACTTTCTACATCCACGTAAATATGCATTTGAATCTAGTAAATAAATTCATGAAATTATGTCTTCTCGTTCCAAATAATCACTTTTCTGTGTGTATATAGCATACACAATTGTATTAGGATTAATGATTTCACGATATTTTGGAACTAGTAAAATAGTACTCCATATTATGATAAACTAAAAAATAAGGTAATAAAAACAAAAGAAGAAAAACAGTTTATAAGGTTTAAAATATTATAAATGTAAATTTAATGTTATACTAATGTGTAACTAATATGTATCAATAGAATATTTTTGACTGCAAGTCTACGATTGTTTATCGGAACAAACAAAACTATACATTCATACAATGGCCTGTGCTTCCTCTTCTTCAATTGAGGTTATTACGATAATAAGTGCTCTTAATAGGTGACGCCCTCGCAATTAAATCAAATTTTAGATCCCACGAAAATGTATTCCACCAATAGTAATGGCCACTCCCTATAATTCTAACTCCAGTGGGATAAAACAGGAATAGCTGCACGAATCTCAACACTGAAGTACCGAGGCTATGATTCGTCTGAATAGAGATGAAGGGAGAAATGAGGACACCAGTAGAAGGGAAGCTGCTCAATCTGTTAGCCCCTCCCATCATCTCTTCAGCATCCAATAGGAGACAACTCTCCCACACTGATATCTTCCCATTCTATTTATATACTCCTACAGTGACTAAGTTTTAAACCTCATATTTTGATATTTTCCGAATGTATTTGTAATATATGTGTAAATATATGTCTAAATATAGAATAGAATAGAATAGAATAGAATAGAATAGAATAGAATAGAATAGAATAGAATAGAATAGAATAGAATAGAATAGAATAGAAAAGAATAGAATAGAATAGAATAGAATAGAATAGAATAGAATAGAATAGAATAGAATAGAATAGAATAGAATAGAATAGAATAGAATAGAATTTTATTGTTTTTAAAATCAACAAGTCAGTAATAAGTATATTACAATAAATATATAGGTACACATATTTCATATAAGTATTATGTAATATATTTCCATATATGCGTAATATATTTTACTTTTCTGGTGAATAAAGAACTGTGTTGTTAATCAAGCATTCAGAGGATTGTATGTTGGTAATTGACACTACATCTCCATACTGCTTCTTATGGATATCTTTGGGATCCAAGGTTAGCACGTATGCACTTATACAGCAAGTTGTGATTGTTTATTATTTTTTTTGGTATTGGAAAGTAGGTCATTAACGCATGAAAAGACATTACATATAGGTGAACAAAAAATGTAGAGACCACAATTATGATTGATCAGTTGACAGTAGTAACAGCGTATCCAAGCAATTTGTTGATAGAAGCTGATTGAAAGTATATTGACTTTAGAGCAAAGGGTTTATTTAGTTCTTTGTTACGGCATAGGTGAGGAATCGTACCGCCGAGCTATTGAAGTTTTCAACAGAAAATACCCTGAGGTATACGTTTCTGTCAATTGTGTTCGTGAATTGGTTAAAAAATTTCATGCAACAGGAGACGTGAAAAATATCAAGAAAAAAAAAGCGAAATGGCGAAGATGATGCAGGAGCTATGTTAGCTATTGATTCCGTGAACACTTGCCCAAAAAAATCGTTGAGGCAAAGATCTCGAGACTTGAACATCAGTAAAAGCCACCTACAAAGGATCTTTTCAAACTAAAAATTTTATCCTTATAAACCAGTATGATACACACTTTAGTAGAAGGAGATGATGCTCGTCGATTCGAATTTTGCCTATTAATGGGAGAACGAATTATGGTCGATAGATTTTTCTATAGAAAAATTATCTTCTCGGACGAAGCGATGTTTACCACAAATGGAGTTGTTAGTTCACAGAATTGCAGATATTGGTCTCAAGAAAATCCAAATTTCCGTATTACAACCAATTCTCAAAAATATAAAAAAAGTGAATGTTTGGTGTGGGACTTATTACAAGATAATAATTGGACCATACTTTTTTGACGGTACTGTAAACTAGAACACTTATTTTGATATATTGGAAAATTTTTTGCTACCTACTTTGAACGAAATCAACTGACAGCTCAGGTGTTCACTACACTATCAACACGACGGTTGTCCTGCTCATAGCGCATATCAAGTCAGGGATTGGTTGAACAGACATTTTCCAAATAAGTGGATTGGACGATTCGGCCCTATAGGATGGCCACCACGTTCACCTGATTTAACGCCGCTTGATTTTTTTCTGTGGGGTTATTTAAAACCGAAGGTGTATGCGAATAACTTTCATGATAATGTAGACATTCTAAAATTAAAAATTAGGGAAGCAGTAGACGAAATAAATGAAGAAACAATTGATTTGGTATATCGGGAGTTTAGAAGAAGATTGGAAAAATGTGTAGCTGTAAGAGGGGGAACATGTGGAGTAATGTTTTATTAAATTACTTTGTTAAAAATAAATAAAATATAAAACTTAGAATACAACATTGAAATTTGGTATCTGAGAAAGATATACTGTTTTCAGGGCTCTAGTAATAGTAACTCAACCATACCTACTACATATTTCATAAATAAAAATTAGTTTCTAAAAAACGTATAACGTTTTCGGTAGCATTTTGGACAGAATTCCGGAAATCAGAATTCAGTAGCACCAATAGAAAATATTCTCAGTAATTCCGAATGGGTAGATAATAAACGGTTATCAATAAAAAAATGATTGTGCATATATAGCGTTATAAACACACATCCTTTTTGCTTATCGCAATTAATCATTTGTTAATGCATGTATTCGCTTCTAGAAAAATATTTTGTTTTATTTAATATACATCTTAATAGAATAATATTAAAATATTAAGACCCAGTTCTACCTCTCCTAAAACGCGTTTGCAAATAAAAGCGTTATTTATTGTTCAAAGTTTATGAAATTTTTTATGTAACTTCCTAGATAAATAACGAGTTGGGCTGGATGAAAAAAAAATTTTTTTAAAGATAAAAATCAATTTTACTTCTACGTCTTTGGTTTTTTTCAAATATAAAACATTTAGCCCAACTCATGATACAAAAATAGATTTTTTATTTAAGTACAATTTTAATCTAAACATTATAATTGCGATAACAAAGCGTAATTGCCAGAAATGTATGTAATTTGCCTATATTACGGGCCCGGTGTAGACAGCAGACGTTAGCAGTTTTAAACACCGCCTATAACTACGCCACGCCTACTGCTATTTTTAAATTAGACTGTTCACAAGTTACGACCGTATATTGAATCAGGAGAACCGAGTTCTCGCATTTCACATTTATACGCACGGTTTACAAATTTAACACACGATAAAAGTCATATACTGTATGATATTATACTTAGTGTAGTTATACCCGCTAGGTGTTAGGTACATTTGTTTAATAATGGGTAGAAGTCGTGGCAAAATACCTAAACATCCGCATCTGCCCTCTAGACGAATTAGTAAAAGACGACTACGTACCACCTAAGTTAAAATATATGTATAGATAATCTAAAAGAACAATATTGTAATTATTTAATTACAAATGAGACAAAGAGACCAGAACAGGACTCAAATAAACATTTTATTTAAAATGTCGGTTTTGTGGACAGGAAGAGACAATTAGCAGTGACGAACTTGGGTCGGCTCTAATGGATATTAGTTCAGCGACTGTATTGGGCAGTGTTACAGCGAGAATTGGATATAGCTAATGCCTGAATTTGTTTTCATTCATGAATCTTGCATTCATGACGCCCAAAACGTTATAAAATATAGCGAACTTGTAGGTGACAAAATATTTGGGATTTATATAAATGGTTTGGGGAACTTTGCACTATGTATATTATGATTTTACTTTATCATACGTAGTATGTAAAGTATTGTAATCGTGCCAAACAAAATTTTTGAGGTTTTAGCGGAAATGTCTTTTTGGATCCCTTGAACATTTTTGACCCAGGTAAAAAAAAAATTCTGTGTATGTGTGTGTGTGTGTGTTTGTTTGTGGCGACGATTCCGGAGAAACTACTAAGGTATCGGGACGAAACTTCATATTTAGAAGTTTCATAACCAAACTTAGAGCTGAAAAGCTTTCTGTTGAAAAGGATCCAAAGGAACTGGAGGTTTAGTCTTATAGCATTTTTGAAAGATTTTGCAAATAAGCCGCCATTTCTGGAAATTTGTCGAAATAGTTAAATAATAAATTAAAGTACAAGAAATTCTGAACAATTTATGACTATGGCATTTTTTTGGTAAAATAAATAGTTTAGCTGCATGATGAAATTCTATTTTATCGAGATCGCTGCATTAAAACTAGTTAGCCAGGATTTGTCAGATATTGTGATTCTAATGACAGTAGGTAGTGTCAAACGCTGATGTTTTGACAATACCTACTGTCAATATAATCAAAATATCCGTCTAGTTCTAGTAGCTTTATTATAAGATGCAGACATGGCCGATCTCGATCAAATAGAATCTCATGCAGCTAAACTATTAATTTTATATATGGTATGATAAAGTAATGTGCCTGAACGTATCAGATTATTTTTTTTTATTTTTGTCTTCGTGTGTCACTGCCGTGCGTTCGTTCGATATCCAGCATGTTTATAAGTAGATGTATTAGGTCCTCATTGCTCGATTTTAATTAATTCCTTTCTAAATTGAAGTCCATAATTCTGCGATGAGTTATCATGAGTTAATACATTTTTGTCAATTTACTATACTGTATGTATGTCACCCTGTTAAAAAGATTAAATATTATAATAGCAAGCGCGCTCTCTCTAAATTAAATCAATATATTTTCTTTTACCGCCTGGTGGCCGCCAGCCAGCTGTATGCAGTCCGGGATGCATATGCGTCCGTGATGAGTGAGAACACTAATACATTGTAACATGAGCGAAAGCGAAAGCGCCGACGCGCGGCGACAAACTGGCTGAGTACTTCCCCTTCGAATGTATTCGCGTCGACTATGCTCCGCCTTTGCCTGCTTCCTCCAAACCCCCCAACTTCCCCTTATCATAAAACTGTGGCCTGGTTGACGTTGGTGGGGGCCAGGCAGACCACTCCCAGCAAAAAAAAACATCGCAACGAAATATTTCGTTTGGAAGTTGCGATGTTTTTAAAACGGAGCCTTAAGAGATATGAGATTTTTTTGTGCCAACATTGGCATTGTTTATTATTATGACCGTCGTATTAAAATAAAATAAGCGATAGTGCGGCTAAATTAAAAACAACACATCACACAATACAACGAGACAAAAATAAGCAAAATTATTATGTTTTCTAACTAAACAAAGTCAACAAACTTGTGTACACAATAACTGTATACCTACTTACGTAAATTGTATGATGTTTTCACTAATAAATGTGAGACGTATCGACAGCAACTTGTAGTTGGCACAAAAAGAATAACATTGAAATGGTAAGTACCTACATACATTTATTTAGTACTGTGTTTTGGTTACAATGTAGAACGTCAAGTGTCATTCTGGCTCATATCACATGTGGACGTTGTAGTTAAAAATAATACATCAACCTCAATTAAAAATAAATTGCATGAAATGGCGTGGTGTTTTATATAGGTACATGTTACGATGTATTACGAACTTAAAAAAGTACTGGATATATACAGGGTTATTTTTAAAATAACAAGGATATTTAAAATTATTGTTTAGGTATTATTTAGTTATTTCTAAAAAAAGATTAGAACAGAGACACACTTCATCGGATGTAGATTTATTATCCACTAATTGTGTGACAGATTATTTCGTATTTCCTCAATATTTTTTTTCCAAAAATGTGCAACATTACAGGATTTCTATAAGCCCTGTCATAACTGTTTGTTGTTTATCGAAAATTTTATTTACTGTTATTTACATTCGTTGTATTTATAACAATCTGTAAAAAGTGGAAACAAATTTTGTACATCATTGGATAGGAAAAAACCCGAAATCTGATATAATGAATTTGTATTTTATCGAATAAACTAGATTATTGCTTGTCAATAGGTCCGTTATACACTTTTCAATAAATTAACATTTCTAAAATTCTGACCGTAAATTGAGATAAGCATAAGTATTACAAGTATTTTCATTGTTGCATTTCTATAATGTATTATTAATGTAACTAATAGACAGTAATAGTTATTTAACCAACAAGTATATTAAAAAGAGCGATTAATGATCGAGACTGTTTAACGCGCGAGCGATTAGCGAGCGTTTTTCTTCGCCGATGTCTTTTTAGGTTATATGACAATTTATGTTATTTGGCACTGACAGTTCTAGAGGGCGGTATGTTTTGATTGGAAGATTTCATTTCACATATGATCGATTGGCCAATCAAACGACGTCATTACGTCGTGTGATTGGCTATAACAAATCATTAATAGAAATCGTGCATTAATAGAGTTGTTTAATAAACGATTTCCTATTCACTAAACTGACTCATAAATAAACGATCGACGGAAAGAAGTATATTATTTGACGAGCACATAACTAAGGATATAAATCGCGAGCATGAAGTTTATACGCGAGCCGTAGGCGAGCGTATAATCATGCGAGCGATTTATATCCGTTGTGTGCGGGTCGAATACGACGTTTTATCTACGACTCGTAAATTCCATTTTATATCAAATATTTTAAATGTATTTGTCAATGATGGCGAGGCGAACTGTCACATAACTGTCATCCACCTAAGTTTTGACAGACTCTGACACTAGCTTTGTATAATGATGACAGTTCGTTCAAATAATGAAGTCATTATTTGAACGAACTGTCATTATTATACAACGCTAGTGTCATTATAATGATTGGCGTGTATCATGATGGGGATTGTATAGTCATCGATACGTATGCAATCAACTTATTATATGCGAGTCGTAGATTAAAGATATTAAAAGATACTACATAAACAGCATTGTTGTATACCATTTTTGGCCGATACATACTTATATTACGCTGTAAGCGTCCAGTGTTGTGAGAAATGTCACAAAAATTGAGTTTTCTCAAAATATGTTATCGCTTTTCTCATTAGTACCCATATACCTACAGTATATTGCAAAATATGTAACAAGCAGCAAAACAATAACACTGATTATAAATAATTCTAAATTATGAACTCAGTTTTTGTTCCAGTTTTTCCTGCAAAAATTATTTTTAGAAAGTAAATTCTGTCATTCTGAGTAAAATTTTTCATATGGACATAATTGTTTTTCAAATCCATAAAAAGTTACTACAGGTTGAAATATTAATAAAATAAAGAAAAGAATGTATAAAAAACAAGCTGAATTTATTACAGGAAAACGTCTCAAAATACAGGCTCGAAAAAAGTTATTTTGCAACTATCTCGGCTATTATCAGCTTTTTAGAAAATATTCGTAAGGAAAATAATAGCCAAAATAAAATAAAAAACTACTAATCTCACAATTCGTAAAAAATTGTACTGCAGTATATTTGGTTCGCCATATTCAATTTAAATTTATTTTCAAACTAATGCGTCCATTGTACATTAAAATGGATAATAATATTATGTTAAACACAGTTAAATATATGCCTATTAACTTTTTTCTGCATGACCTCAATTTGTTTATAATATCATCTGATTTAAATATTGATAAAACAATACATTTTTGGATATTTGTAGATTTTTAACGCTGCTTTTCTCAAAAGCTAAGTATGATCATTGTATTTATGAAAAATTCAGTAGGTATTTGAAAATACTGTTCTAATATCTAGACTCAAAAGTCAACTGATAATTACTTTATCATACGCAGTATGTAAAGTATTGTAATCATTGTAAGCATTGTAATACCAAAAAAATTTTTTGAGATTTTAGCGGAAATATGTCTTTTTGGGTCCCCTGAACATTTTTGACCAAGGTACAAAAAAATGTCTGTGTGTGTGTGTGTGTGGATGTGTGTACCCGTTTTTGTGGCGACGATTCCGGAGAAACTACTAAAGGTATCGGGACGAAACTTCATATTTAGAAGTTTCATAACCAAACTTAGAGCTGAAAAGCTTTCTGTTGAAAATGGTCCAAAGGAACTGCAGGTTTAGTCTTAGCATTTTTGAAACATTTTGTAAATAAGCCGCCATTTCTGGAATTTCGTCGAAATAGTTAAATAATGAATTAAAGAAGATGCAATTCTGAATAATTTATCACTATCACATTTTTTGGTACAATCAATAGTTTAGCTGCATGAGCAAATTCTATTTCATCGAGATCGGTCGTACTCCTTTAAAACTAGTAGCCAGGATATGTCAGATTATATGTCAGATATGATTCTAATGACAGTACGTAGTGTCAAACGCAAAAGTTTTGACAACCTACTGTCAATATAAGCTGCGTTCGGATATAGTATACCGTACACTTTTTACACCCAATAACACGTAAGTGTCATTTGGAGAGTGTACCCTGTGTCAGCGGAGTACAATATCCGACCGCAGCTTTATTCGACATATCTGTCTAGTTCTACTAGTTTTATTTTAATGCAGATCGAGATAGCCGATCTCGATCAAATAGAATCTCATGCAGCTAAACTATTAACTTTATATATAGTATGATAAAGTCATGTGCCTGGCCACATCAGATTTTTTTTTTGGTATGTAAATTTATTGTAGCAAAAGTTAATTAAAAGTTCTTACCACGCTTACCTTAACTTCACTTGTTGTTTGTTTGTTACGGTCAAACCTTGTAATCGATATTTTGCGTACTTCCAAATGTCAAAACAAGTTAAAATTTTGCGTGTGGCCAAATTTCCGGTGACAATGCATGAATCAACAAACAAATTCAGAAAATTTTTGAGAATTGTCCAATTTGGAATTTGCAGTTTTGTTTATAAAGCGTAATTTTTTAAAACAAATTATTTTCTATCACTTATTAGATTTTGTTCATTTTGGGCAAAATAGTCACGTAAGTTAGATATTTGACAATTTAAGTTCATACTTGAAAATATGAGAAATGCTTTGATATCAAGAGTCAAAAGTTAAGTAAGTACGTAGGCTTTCACGGCCAGAATCATTTAGAAAATAAACTGTTTCCGGGTTATGCCGTGTGTCAAGATTTGTAAATGCTGACGTTTCGCGAAGCATGTTGCTCGCTTCTTCAGAGCTAACTGAATACTGAGTTAAATGATATTATTATTATCTATTAAGATAATAAATAACTGTGGTATGTGAACTCAGTGTGGTTAAATACAGGGGAAAATACAGAAAGACAGTTCAAAGTTGAATTCATTTCATAATTTTGCAGGTCACTGTATTCTCCTTTTATTTCAGATCTAGTTATTTCTGTTGTTTTGATGTCCATCTCTTCGATTGGATTGCTTCTGACTGCAGTTTTAGATCATCTCTATTATTTGGATGATTTCGTAACGAACAATTTCTTTCTCGTCTCCCCTTTGGAAGAGATATAACCTCACTAATCAAGGAAAAAAAAACGTTCATCCTGCGGTAGACCTTGAATATTGATACTTATTATTTGGAAGACGCACTTTCTGACATATACCTACCTACTTCGGACTGGCAAACGAACGGTTCCAACGAGAACAATACGGATTGCTCAAGTATTGAACTCCAGCAATATTGAGAGCCGAATTAGTATGCAATGGACGCCATTATCCATACAGAGCCGTCTTTCATGTGTTTGTGTACACGACAAAGATAACCGCGCAGCCGGACTCTCCCGTTATACATTCCGATCCGGACTTTCAGTTTGGAGATGTGCCAAAAACATCTCTTCATCGCGTTTGCCGCCTATACACTCTGACGGTCGGCACGGCGTGCTGCCAAAAGCCAAATGTTTGCCGAGGACGGTCGTGAATGTCAATCGGATCGGTCGACATTTTGGGATAGTAAATTTGATACCGTATCGGAATTGATAAGTATACTGAATGGATTGTAAGCGTGGATTGAGTATATGGGAAAGATTTCTCGAATGATTCAACTGTGAGATTTCCCAGTTCACACACTTTTATCTGATTTATTGGTGGACAGTTTTGTCATATTAAGTATGTGGTTGTCGAGCATGAAGAACTGTACTGAGGTCTCGGTGATGTTATAGTTCGTCAGGAACTGAAGTTGTAACTATTAATATAACGATTACCGGTAATTTCTATTCATGGATCTATATTTGGTTAAGAGGAATTTCACATTAGTCCGTTTAGGCATTAATAGCTCATTTTTACTGCCTTTCGACATACTTTATCATAACTTTTCTCTCTGTTGACATGTATAATTAAGTGACCAGAATTTTGGGGAAGGGGTGTTATTAAAACAATTAACTAATAATCTATTAAAAACGCTATTATAATCATGATGATAAGTGTGATGCCTTATTTTTCATATACTGTTATCTTTAGCGCTCTTCAGTTACTTTAAAGAACATTGTGTAAAATTTGGAGAAACCTACAGTTGTGATGTGGATGGCAAGAATTATATGAAGAAATTTTGGATTTTAGAACGTTGTTAACAAGCCGTGCAAGCCGTCATATTGCTGACAATCGCGGTTTCTATTGCCAATTGCGAATCATTTAGAAAATTAAAATTTATACTTGCTCATATTTGAGACCCTCGATGGGCCAAAGTCGATTATGTGATCTTGCTTAGAACGAAAAAGGACGGAAGAAATAGGGTCTGATAATATACGCAATAAACAATTTGCGCCAGCTAAAGCAAAAGGGATAAATTTGTAATAAAGTGTTAATAAATTTAATTTGTGTGCCTTTTTACCCTATTTTAAAGTACTTTTTACTTTATAATACGCAATATGTAAAGTATTGTAATCTTGCCAAAAAAAATTTTTGAGATTTTAGCGGAAATATGTCCTTTTGAGTCCCCTGAACATTTTTGACCAAGGTACAAAAAATTGTCTGTGTGTGTGTGTGTGTGTGTGTGTGTGTGTGTGTGTGTGTGTGTGTGTGTGTGTGTGTGTGTGTGTGTGTATGTGTACCCGTTTCTTGTGGCGACGATTCCGGAGAAACTACTAAAGGTATCGGGACGAAACTTCATATTTAGAAGTTTCATAACCAAACTTAGAGTTGAAAAGCTTTCTGTTGAAGAGGGTCCAAAGGAACTGGAGGTTTAGTCTTAGGATTTTTGAAAGATTTTGCAAAAAGCCGCCATCTCTGGAATTTCGTCGAAATAGTTAAATGATAAATTAAAGATGAGGAAATTCTGAATAATTTATCACTATGACATTTTTTGGTACAATCAATAGTTTAGCTGCATGAGCAAATTCTATTTCTACGAGATCGGTCGTACTGCATGAAAACTAGTAGCCAGGATTTGTCAGATTTTTTTATTCTAATGACAGTAGGTAGTCTTGGTGTCAAACGCTAATGTTTTGACAATAACCAGTCAATATAAGCTGCGTTCGCATATTGCATTACACTTTTTACACCCACTAACACGTAAGTGTCATTTGGACGGTGTACCCGGTGTCAACGGAGTACAATATCCGAACGCAGCTTTAATTGAGATATCTGTCTAGTTCTACTAGTTTTATTTTAATGCAGACATAGCCGATCTCGATCAAATAGAATCTCATGCAGCTAAACTATTAATTTTATATATAGTATGATAAAGTCATGTGCCTGGCCACATCAGATTTCTTTTCGTAGAATTTGAATCTGAAGGCAAAAATTTCGATTTGAAGCTAGTTTTTGAGAGGTTGTACTAAAAAAAACTAAAAAAGAACCAAAATGCATTTCATTTTTCTCAAAATTTAGACATGTTTGGAATTTCTCCTTTCAGATTCAGATTATACGGAAAAAGAACAGTTTTCACTTGTTCGATTTTGTTCTTTGTTGGAAACTGACTCAGCTAATAACAGTGGTATATAAATTTATTATGGATTAAAAAAAAAACAAGGGATTATTGAAATATAATAATGTCAGATAATTGTTTGAGTTATCTATCCACAAAACTATAGGACATTTTAAAAATTATATACGAGGAATTGGTGAAAGATTAGTGATTTCAAAAAAGATCAAACAACCAAACAAAAGAGCTTTAGATTATTTTGCTACTAGGAGAACCAACCTTAAAAGTTTAGATCCAGTTTTCATCACAAATAAATAATAAAAAATAATTTTTATTTTATTGGTCTCTTACGTTCATAATGTTGGTATGTTTCGGTCACAATATGCTCATTATAAAGCCAAACGACGAAAAGTTCATCCCAGATTTTGAGATATTGAAAATCTTGAAAAAAAATGGAAACGCTGATCGAGAACTGATTCAGAAACACAACTTTGGCTTTTTAACCGACATATAAGTATTTTTTCTGGGAATTGAAACACCCAAGTCGTATACCTCCTAAACAAGGACGAAACTTAATCTCAACTTGTCCTAACTTGATCATATACGCTCAATTTGTCGTTCGCAGAATAGTTTAACCATAACAATGCCGTTTCACATTCAAATCAGCTCCATTAAAAAGCAATAAACCCAAAGATGGACTGGAATATGGTAAACACCACTATCTCGGTAGGTGTTCCTGTTTACTAGCGTGTAATCGCTCTGATCATTTCGTTGCAATTGATAAAAGCATCACACCAAGCAAACAACGAGACTTCCAAAACGACCAAATCTAAATCTGCGCATATCCATTTAAGTCTAAGTCTAGTTAGGTAAAATTTACAGCTGTATATTCGCGACACGACAAACCGTTCCACTTCTATGACGTGATAATCATCTTCTTACATCATTGCCCTGGTATTTGATCGACCAATACCGATCATAATACATAATTGAAGCGTTTCAAGCACTCAGTAGCCGCTATTAAAACGACATAACAATAAAATGCACTCGAGTTGTATGCTAAATAGTTTGCGACGGTGGTAATTTGGAACAGTCGGCATGGGAGATGAAGAACTGTGCTGGAGTATGGTTTGTTGATTAATGAGCGATGGTTAGCGTTCGTAATTGAGGTTAAATTGGGCTAATTCCAAGAATGAGAATCCGCGGATGTTGTTGGTCTCTACTGAGAATCCGGGGAAAGAAGACGTTCCGGTCCACGGATTTGAAACAAACTGGTTCACCTTGGTGGCGGATCTGCTTCCTCTATGATATTTGGATCTCTTTGGTTGCGAGTTGTTGTCTTAAGAACAAAAGTGTATGCATTCAAGAGGAATACAAATTAAGCTTTGCAGATAGGGGATTGGAAACAGCTTGAGGATTACACAAGGGTCTACTTTCGGACCTGTTTTGATTAATTGGTACATAAAGGATGTTGTTTCAATAGTAAATCTTGAATCTTGTGATACGTACCTACTTGCAAACGATACACTAATATCAATTGCAGGAGAAGAATTATGTTCTTCCTCGATGTAACCGTGACATTGTTTTCTGAACTAGTCTATATTAAGTAAATGCGATTGAACGATTTTAAATCACCATTTCACCTGCCAAAATGTCCATTCTTAATTGCTTATGGAAAAAATGGAGAAGACATTACAGTCGCGCTCCACGCGACTGTCCCCCCTCATGGACCATTCTACGTTGCGTGAGTTTTCGAAATCGACGAAAAAAGACCTCTCGGGCGTTTTTGCTTCAAAATTTTCCGAAACGCGAGCGATTTTGGTGAACAAACCTCAACATTCCAGTGCAGTTTGATTCGTGTTGCAATTGGCTACCGGCTATAAACGTCAAAAACGCTACCATAACCTACATAACCTATTCATATTGTAGTTTAGCTATGTACAAAGCTAAGCGATTTGTTGGTTATTATCTGCGGGGGCCTAAAAGCACAAAATCTATCCCCACAAATAGCCTTTAAGAAACCAATAACATACAGCAACTTAAATTTAGACAGCTGCCCCTCTTCCGAATCCGTCAAAACCCCAAAGGCGATAATTTAGGAATAAGCGTCCTTTCTTCGAAGCTGAATTAGCTTTAAAAAGACAAGTAACGAGCTTCTTCTTCCTCGGTGCGTTAAACGTTGAAAATAGTACCGCACGCTGACCTAGCCTAGGCGAGGTAGCCGCGTTGCGTTCGCCGTTCACCCACAGTTGGCCTGGCCTGGGCTGGTGGGGCTTCTAATCAATATGCAGAGGCCCGGGAGAGATCGACCGCTGCTGTGGCGACGTGCAGGTATCTCAATCGGCACGGGCGCAATCCTCCCTCCTCCCGCGCTGCTCTAACCTCCTCCTCCACGTCTCCACTTCGCCGCTCTTCTCTCGCCCACGCGCTGCTCGTCGCCGTTCTCTTTTTTCGTCCGCATCGGTCCGCCAATTCCATCTACGGATTCGTACATGACCAATGAGTCCGTATGACCAATCTAGTATGTCGAACGGCAATACCGATGACCCTAAGTGCCCGGTAGAAATCAGATAGCAAATCTCATTATCGATGCGGCGGCGTTTCGACGAACTAAAGGCTGAATCATCATCTTTGTGCTGCTGCTGGCACACGTCTATCGATTGTTATGGCCAGATTGGATCGGCACGAGAGTTTTTGTCCTTTGCTTTTGGGACGACGGTGTTCGTGTCAAGAACTTTTGCAGAAAAGTAGCTTTGGAAATATGTAGTAGGTAGCGATAAAGGCGTTTGTCAATCCGTAGATTACCTTCGACAAAATAATATTTTCCGTAATTGAAATAAGCTGAATAGGCAGTGGATTTATGGAATTATGAAATTGTGAATAGAAGAATTCTGACCTAAATTAGGTAAGATTTGAATTGAATAGTAAGATATAAGGAAGAAATTGAGCATTGCAATAACTAAGAAAAGAGGAGATAGCAATGGAAGAAGACTGGACAGAAGTTGTCTAGGTGCATTAAAAAATATGGAAGGAGATCAGAGGTCGTGTTGTAATAAGTCAGATTACGATTTAAGTTGGTATTTAACAGACGCTCGGAGTGGCGCTGCAGTCGCGCCAGGTTTACCGCGCAAACATCTGGGGTTTTGGCGCCAAAGTGTCTGGGAAGATGTAAACGGACAAGCAAACAGCCTCTTTTGCATCGGGCTTTGAAACCAAACGGTCGTGCGTGACCGTGCGCCCAAGCGTAGGGCCCCAATGGGGGCCAAGTTATAGAAACTGTGCTGTCTCGTGTTTCTTGTGCTCAACCGAAATATTAAGGTATTTATTTGTTGTCTGCACTTGCTGATTTGTCCATCTCTGCCAAAGTATATCATCTTTGTTAGTAGGGATTAAAATTCGTATTTCATGTAAGCAGTTCTGCATTGTTGTATATATTTTTGTTAATAGATTTTATTGTGGTTTTCTTCGGCATATTCATTTTAGAATAATATAAACCTGTCCCTTTTATACTAAAGTATTTAGCCTTGCATATAGTGATTAATAATTAGTGAGTTCAAACGTCTCTGACAAAGTCTCAGAGAAATAACTCAGTGTTGAAGCCTCCGTAAAAGAGAGATAATTAATTCACGCTACCGTAAGATTAATTAAGATTCCGTTGTTTACGTCAGTTAGTACCTGTGATTGAAGATGGCGGACCAAGCGTCGCTTGGGGCGAGTTACCACCTTCAACATGTGGGGTTAAGGTTAGGTAGTTGAGCAAAGTCCTAACAGGGGCCCCCTTCAGTTTAGAGTCGATTAAAGTATAATAGTAAATATTGAGAAGGGTGTCCGCCCCATCACAGTGTCTGCATCAAAATAAAACTAGTTAGCCAGAACTTGACAGATATGTTGATTCTATTGACAGTCGGTATTGTCAAAACATCAGCGTTTGACACTTCCTACTGTCATTAGAAAGAAAATATCTGTCCTGGCTAACTAGTTTTATATTAATGCAGACACTACCGATCTCGATCAAATAGAATTTGCTCATGCAGCTAAACTATTAATTTTACCAAAAAATTTCATACAGATAGATTATTCAGAACTAACTCCGCTTTAATTAATTATTTAACTATTTTGACGAAATTACAGAAATGGCGGCTCATTTGCAAAATCGTTAAAAATGCTAAGAATAAACATCCAGTTCCTTTGGACCCTTTTGAACCAAAACCATGTCAGGTTTAAGTTTGGTCATGAAACTTCTAAATATGACGTTTCGTCCCGATACCTTTAGTAGTTTCTCCGGAATCGTCGCCACAAAAAAGGGTTACACGCATACACAATCACACACAGACATTTTTTGTACCTTAGTCAAAAATGTTCAGGGGACCCAAAAGGACATATTTCCGCTAAAATCTCAATTCCTTTTTCGGCACGATTACAATACTTTATAATACTACGTATGATAACGTAAAAAAATTAAAAATAGTCATGCCAAGTCTGTAACGCAGTGTTACGTAGCAAGTGGTTAAATTTCTTAGCGTTGTTAAAATATAAAATGGTATTCTGTAACATATCCAGTGGTTAAATAGTTTGCCACCAGTTGAGTGGCGAACTGAGTGACTACGAACTACGTAGCAACCGATAGGGAGAGGGACGTGCTGCTAAACACTCTTCAAGTCTATAACCTTAAAATAAAAACGAATTGTTTGGTTTATGGGATATGTATCGTAAATAAACAAATGGTAAACGAAATAGAAGATTTACATGAAACGTGATTGATTTGGTTTTTACTAATAAACTAGTGGACCTGTAGACCGCCTATTTAGGTAGATCAGTTAATTGGGTAGATCGCAGAATTCAATTGACAGCATATGTAGAAGGATGTCTCAAAAAAACACAGTTGCCACCGCCAATAAAATTAGGCTTAATAAATGTTGAAAATTGGGTACATAACCTGCCATGAGGTACCAATTTCTCACTATTTGGCGAGTTTGTCGTCAAAATAAATTGTGATAAACATTTGTCCCATGTGTCAGCCTAACAACTACAATCTTTAGTTTACCCTCAAAACTTTCCTTTATCCCTAAGGTAAAGATACTATTTTTGGAGGGAAACCGCCCAAATGTGAGAGAAAATCCCCCAATCTGGCAACAGTGCACTGCTTTTTTATATAAACGCATGTGGTTGGCCAAGCAACTACAGTATACCGTATATAGATAACATTATTGAAAAAATTATTAAAAGATTTGTTATTTTTTTTCTTTCAGTTCATATGAAAGATGCTTGTCATTTGAAGAAAAAATGTTAGATTTATTTTTCCCAATACCGTGAACCTTGACTTAAATGAACTACAAAAATAAGCTAAATTTGTTCAAATTACTCAATTTTATGAAGTGCGGAAGACCTAAACGTTGCAATAGCATAAAATTTTTGATACTTTATAGTTCTGGTTTTTGTTTTGATATTGGACAAAAACTATACAGCCAGATGCATTAACATAAAATGTTAAATTTGTATACCAGTGTCTACCTTTCCTCCTTCGTAAAAGAAACGGAAAGTATGTTAGAGTACCGTCGTCAAGCAAGAGCACATAATAAAATAATGTGAAAATATTTAATTTAAAATTTATTTATGTCTACTATAAACCAAAAACTCAAGAATAAGTATCAACATTTAAAGTAATCATTGAAGAACCCTAATTAATTATTTTATAACTAAATAGTATTATTTACAACACAATATTCATATTTGAATTTTAGAACAAAGTTGGATTCAATGCATAATTTTCAATTTAGTTAACAAATGAAATTGATAGAAATCTTAATGATAGATCTAGTAATAATACAATAGGTATATAATACCCAAAACTAATACCTAAAATTAATATTATCTAATCTTGAGATGATTTAACCCATTTAATTGTTTAAGATTTATCGCCTGCACCTCACTGACAAAAATGCATTTGGTTGCCGTGACCACATGAACTAAATTATTAGATATTTACAAAAATTTAACGTCATACCAAAAGATATCAAAATTTGCATACCACTTGATATGCCCATTCAAATTTATTTGAATTCATAGGTATTAGAAGGCTTGCAGCTTAGAGGGCTTTATCACCCATCTCCAATAAATCATTCAGAAAACAATGAACTAAAATTATTAGTATTTTTTTATACGCTCACGTAAACATTAAATTCCATACCAGTTAACTTCATGTGGTAAACTGAGTGACGTATGCTATAAGTTACCAGACAGACCTATCTATTTTTAGTAACCTTGCGTCATAGCCAAATCTAAAGTACAGGTAGGCAAAATATATCCCTTTACTGTCAACAATGATTATTATCGACTGCGGCCCCTTGGTCTCTCCGGTACTCCCTTAGTACGCCCAATATCTTTTGGGTCAAGTTTTTTCTTAAATAAATAATTGTTTGCCACTTTGTTATGGTAGCTTGTCTACGCAAAGCAAGTTGCTGTTATTCGGAAAGACCTTGAACCATTTCCACTGCGTGTGTACTCTTTTCATCATACCACGTTACCTGCAAAAATATTAAATTAACAAAAGCTACGCATTCTAAACTCAAAACTAACCTCAATGTTGCCAACAAATTGATGAATTCCATGTAATTCTCTTACTGTATTTTAGTTTAATCTGGAGAAACCATTAGAAAGAACCACGGGCAGTTCAAAGTAGTTTGAAGTGGGTGATCAGCCTTTGCAACAAAATTTTGCTGGGGACCATATTCCGAGCCATTGGAGGCTTTTTTCAGGCGCCTCTATCAATTCCACACCCTATTGATCTTCTACTACTTCTTGGTCTTGCAGCTAAATTTTGTATAGTGTTCATCCCTTCCTCCATGTGTTCATCCAAACTTATGTATAATTATAGGTTATATAACGATATTTCACGCCCGCTAGGGGCGCTAGTAGCAGAAATATCTTGTGGTGCCATCTAATATGTAACCTCTCAAGAGTTGTATTCGTATTCGGTTAAAATAGGTTCTGAGCGGTGCTTTCACGTTGGGTTTGAGACGCGAACTTTTCACAAATAACATTCATTGGATCGATACACATTCTTCGAACAAATATTAACGCAAAGGCAAATAATCACGAATTAATAATTATTATTACACGTACAACATTGTTATAGGTTTCTCAAACATTATTTGTGGGTACGGACTACGGAGTTTGTGCTTTAGGCCCCCGCAGATAATGAAATCGCTTAGCTTTGTACATACCATTTACCAATGTGAATAGGTTATGGTTGCGTTTTTGACGTTTCTAGCTCGCAGCCATGACGACGCGGTATAAACAGCTACTGAAATGTTGAGGTCCTTTCACCAAAATCGCTCGCGTTTCGGAAAATTTTGAAGCAAAAACGCCCGAGAGGTCGTTTTTCGTCGATTTCGAAAACTCACGCAACGTAGAATGGTCCATGCGGGGGGAAAAATACCTTCCCCATTTTTTCCATAAGCAATTAAGGATGGACTTTCTGGCAGGTGAAACACCGATTTAAAATCGTTCAATTGCGTTTACTTAATATAGACTAGTGGACCTGTAGACCGCCTATTTAGGTAGATCAGTTAATTGGGTAGATCGCAGGAATCAACTGACAGCATATGTAGAAGGATGTCTCAAAAAAACACAGTTGCCACCGCCAATAAAATTAGGCTTAATAAATGTTGAAAATTGGGTACATAACCTGCCATGAGGTACCAATTTCTCACTATTTGGCGAGTTTGTCGTCAAAATAAATTGTGATAAACATTTGTCCCATGTGTCAGCCTAACAACTACAATCTTTAGTTTACCCTCAAAACTTTCCTTTATCCCTAAGGTAAAGATACTATTTTTGGAGGGAAACCGCCCAAATGTGAGAGAAAATCCCCCAATCTAGCAACAGTGCACTGCTTTTTTATATAAACGCATGTGGTTGGCCAAGCAACTACAGTATACCGTATATAGATAACATTATTGAAAAAATTATTAAAAGATTTATTTTTTTTCTTTCAGTTCATATGAAAGATGCTTGTCATTTAAAAAAAAAATGTTAGATTTATTTTTCCCAATACCGTGAACCTTGACTTAAATGAACTACAAAAATAAGCTAAATTTGTTCAAATTACTCAATTTTATGAAGTGCGGAAGACCTAAACGTTGCAATAGCATAAAATTTTTGATACTTTATAGTTCTGGTTTTTGTTTTGATATTGGACAAAAACTATACAGCCAGATGCTCAATTTTTAAATAAAAATAAAACATAAAATGTTAAATTTGTATACCAGTGTCTACCTTTCCTCCTTCGTAAAAGAAACGGAAAGTATGTTAGAGTACCCTCGTCAAGCAAGAGCACATAATAAAATAATGTGAAAATATTTAATTTAAAATTTATTTATGTCTACTATAAACCAAAAACTCAAGAATAAGTATCAACATTTAAAGTAATTATTGAAGAACCCTAATTAATTATTTTATAACTAAATAGTATTATTTACAACACAATATTCATATTTGAATTTTAGAACAAAGTTGGATTCAATGCATAATTTTCAATTTAGTTAACAAATGAAATTGATAGAAATCTTAATGATAGATCTAGTAATAATACAATAGGTATATAATACCCAAAACTAATACCTAAAATTAATATTATCTAATCTTGAGATGATTTAACCCATTTAATTGTTTAAGATTTATCGCCTGCACCTCACTGACAAAAATGCATTTGGTTGCCGTGACCACATGAACTAAATTATTACATATTTACAAAAATTTAACGTCATACCGAAAGATATCAAAATTTGCATACCACTTGATATGCCCATTCAAATTTATTTGAATTCATAGGTATTAGAAGGCTTGCAGCTTAGAGGGCTTTATCACCCATCTCCAATAAATCATTCAGAAAACAATGAACTAAAATTATTAGTATTTTTTTTATACGCTCACGTAAACATTAAATTCCATACCAGTTAACTTCATGTGGTAAACTGAGTGACGTATGCTATAAGTTACCAGACAGACCTATCTATTTTTAGTAACCTTGCGTCATAGCCAAATCTAAAGTACAGGTAGGCAAAATATATCCCTTTACTGTCAACAATGATTATTATCGACTGCGGCCCCTTGGTCTCTCCGGTACTCCCTTAGTACGCCCAATATCTTTTGGGTCAAGTTTTTTCTTAAATAAATAATTGTTTGCCACTTTGTTATGGTAGCTTGTCTACGCAAAGCAAGTTGCTGTTATTCGGAAAGACTTTGAACCATTTCCACTGCGTGTGTACTCTTTTCATCATACCACGTTACCTGCAAAAATATTAAATTAACAAAAGCTACGCATTCTAAACTCAAAACTAACCTCAATGTTGCCAACAAATTGATGAATTCCATGTAATTCTCTTACTGTATTTTAGTTTAATCTGGAGAAACCATTAGAAAGAACCACGGGCAGTTCAAAGTAGTTTGAAGTGGGTGATCAGCCTTTGCAACAAAATTTTGCTGGGGACCATATTCCGAGCCATTGGTGGCTTTTTTCAGGCGCCTCTATCAATTCCACACCCTATTGATCTTCTACTACTTCTTGGTCTTGCAGCTAAATTTTGTATAGTGTTCATCCCTTCCTCCATGTGTTCGTCCAAACTTATGTATAATTATAGGTTATATAACGATATTTCACGCCCGCTAGGGGCGCTAGTAGCAGAAATATCTTGTGGTGCCATCTAACATGTAACCTCTCAAGAGTTGTATTCGTATTCGGTTAAAATAGGTTCTGAGCGGTGCTTTCACGTTGGGTTTGAGACGCGAACTTTTCACAAATAACATTCATTGGATCGATACACATTCTTCGAAGAAATATTAACGCAAAGGCAAATAATCACGAATTAATAATTATTATTATACGTACAACATTGTTATAGGTTTCTCAAACATTATTTGTGGGTACGGACTACGGAGTTTGTGCTTTAGGCCCCCGCAGATAATGAAATCGCTTAGCTTTGTACATACCAATGTGAATTATGGTTATGGTTGCGTTTTTGACGTTTCTAGCTCGCAGCCATGACGACACGGAATAAACAGCTACTGAAATGTTGAGGTCCTTTCACCAAAATCGCTCGCGTTTCGGAAAATTTTGAAGCAAAAACGCCCGAGAGGTCGTTTTTCGTCGATTTCGAAAACTCACGCAACGTAGAATGGTCCATTTAGGGGGACAGTCGCGCTCCGCGCGACTGAAATACCTTCCCCATTTTTTCCATAAGCAATTAAGAATGGATTTTTTGGCAGGTGAAACACCGATTTAAAATCGTTCAATTGCGTTTACTTAATATAGACTAGTGGACCTGTAGACCGCCTATTGGGTAGATCAGTGAATCGGTACATTGCAGGAATTGTTAGACCGCATATACACTGGCTGTCTTTAAAAAATACTTTTTTTGCAAAATCAAACTTTCAAGTTGATATAAAGTTGTTTCTATGGATTCATATATACAACACAAAAAAATTGGCTCAACTAAAAAAAAATAGTCTCGCGCAAGTAAAAGAAAATATAATTTGTCGCAATAAATTTGATTTTCTTTTTATTGTTGCTTTTTCTTTTCAAATTTAATAATTTTAAGAATAAGTATGGTGTGAAATAATAGTATAAAAAATATATTATTAAAATATATTAACAAATTTAGCTTATTTTTATAATCAATGCGAATTATGACGACAAAAACAATTGTTTTTTTTAAGTGACAAACATGATCTCCAAAAAAATGTAAAACAAATTTAGACACCGTGTGGAAAACCTAGATTGCTTTCAATTGGGCAAAATTTGTCCATAGAGTCAACTTTTTATCTTATAACTTATATAATGTAAATTTTATATTTGTAAATTTAACATGAAGTTATTTTTTATATAATGGCTTGTTGTTGGTCCAGTAACTACAATCTACTCTTGTATAGAGAGCTTTATTGAAAAGAATATTTGATTTGGTTTTCTTTTAGATCTTATTAAAGATGTTTGTTACTTGAAAAAGAAATAATTGTTACATGGAACACAAAAGAAGCTTCAATTGTTAAAATTACTAAATTTTATGCCAAGTGCAGGAGACCTAAATCTTGCAGTAGAGTATTATTTTTATACTACTGTCACAACCTATAGTTAACTTGAAAACACAACCATAGTTAACTTGAAAAATACTTTACCCTTACTACAAAACAACACAATTGAAAAAAATTATAAACTTTATTCCTTTTCTGAGACTGTTCATATCATATATATTTGTAGAACAATTGCACATTATTGTATATATTACAGAAGACAATAAAATAAATAAAAAATGGAATATTTACAAACCTAAATATTTCTTCATACCATGTACCTGTTGATTTGAATAGACTCTTTTTCAATAATCGCCCCTGAGAAAACGTTTTGTCAATGTACACCTAGGTGTAACCCCACTTTTTAGCCGTAGAAAATGCCACATTTACCTGGCCGTGTGCAAAGACGGGTTGAGATAAATAAATTCTAACTAAATCCAAAGTTTGTCCTCATTTATGGTTATAGCAAAACAGACCTTGATTGAAACCGTCTCTTTGTGATATGAATGGTACGTATGTATATGAAATTGAAAATCTCATGACGGGTTACTGAGACTTACGGTTACCATACGATAAGTGTAGTTCAATAACACTTCCGAATGACCAATGTTGATATAACTTTCTTTAAACGAAAATTAGATTCCGGGTTAGATTCCTTGTTCCTGCAGCTTATTTATCACATCATAGATGTTCCTGTAAAAAAGAAATTAAACAAAATTCAACTACATACCTATATACTAAAATGAATCTAACGTGAAAATAACAATAAATTGTTTAATTCCTTCAAATTCTTCTACTAAATGGCCGTGTACAACCAGATCTAGCAGAAACTGCTAGCGCTAGCGGTGCCAAGACTCAGCGCCCGGGCCGGTTGAACGCCCAATCTACCACAAATGTATTTCCGCTAGCCGCTAGGACTCGGCGCTGGCACTAAGCAATCGTGTTCATGTTACCGCTTAGCTCAGCACTGCCAAGCGCTAGCTAGCGCTAGAAGGCGCCCGATGTGGTTGTACACATGCAATGTTTGAATAGAGGAACAATTCTTGTTTATTTTCTCTGGAATCATCCCCCAGCTGACATAATCGAGTTGATGTTCACATTCTAAGGCTTCTCTCTTGCGCTCTGTCAATTCCCACACTATTTTAACTTTCGCTTTCTTGTAGGGGTTATGGTATGGTAGAACTTGGTTGTATGCCATATGTGTCTTTTGATATCCTTGGACCTGGAAGATCTTTTGTATTTGCGGCTAAATACGTACAAATTAGTCACTGTACGACAGTTTGTTTACATCCTAGAATTAGTAATAAATAATTAAATGTGTACTACAAATAATCTGTAATAAACTCACCTTATTCTATGTATGCGGTTGTTCCTGGAATTTACCGTCAAAATATTAGGTTATGTGGTGTTTCTTGATGTTGGGGCAGTCCGCAGACGCGACTGTTGTACATTGGTGCCATCTAACATATTTCGTCCCAAGCTGAAAGCAATTAGAGGTAAAGTAAACTGCAAAATTTGAATGAGAAGCTAATCATCTCTATTAATTTACTTACTTGTGTTTTCATGCATTCGTACGTAATACAGACAAATGCGAATTAATAATTTGATTAGAGGAAATGTTGTTGTTTATTTTGTTTATTTTGTGTTTTCGTAGCAGATTAACTGCGCGGTGACATTCGCTATTTGTCAAATTTTACCAGATCATTCCAATTATGCTTGTATGTATTGAAGGTATTAAGTACGTATACAAATTGCTTAGCTCTGTATAGATACCCACTGCAATGTGAATAGGTTATGTTATGATGAGGTTATGGCGTGATGGTGGTTGCGTTTTTGACGTTTCTAGCTCGCAGCCATGACGACGCGAACTAAACAGCTACTGAAATGTTGAGGTCCTTTCACCAAAATCGCTCGCGTTTCGGAAAATTTCGAAGCAAAAACGCCCGAGAGGTCGTTTTTCGTCGATTTCGAAAACTCACGCAACGTAGAATGGTCCACGCGGGGGGACAGTCGCGCTCCGCGCGACTGAAATGCTTTCCCCATTTTTTCCATAAGCAATTAAGAATGGACATTTTGGCAGGTGAAACACCGATTTAAAATCGTTCAATTGCGTTTACTTAATATAGACTAGTGGACCTGTAGACCGCCTATTGGGTAGATCAGTGAATCGGTACATCGCAGAAATCGATAGACCACCTATACACTGGCTGTCTTAAAAATCTAACTTTCAAGTTGATATAGAGTTGTTTCTATGGATTCATATATACAACCAAAAAGAAATTGGCGTATTAAAAAAATAGTCTTCCGCAAGTGACAATAATATAATTTGTCGCAATAAATTTTATTTTTTGTATCAGACAAACTTTATCACCTCTGAGAAAATGTTTTGTCAATTTATATTATAGCTATGTTTCCCACATTTGGACTATGTTTCAACAATGTTTCCTGAAAATTTCATAATTTCAATTTCATTGTTGTGTGGTCAAGAATGCCAATAATATTTTGACAACAGGTCTCGTTGGTAATAATATCTCCGCCGTTTTTTAATATTTTTAATGTCATCAAAAAGAGCATATTTTATGTATGTTGCCCTATTAGCTTTTGAAATTTTATTCAACTAAAAAAAAACAAAATCTTATTTTAATAATTTCAAACCATTCAAGACATTTAGTCATAGAATATATCCTTTATAATTTTTATTATACATGCAATAGGATTTTTTATATATCATATTCTGTCATGTGTTGATTGCCATTGATGATACCACTATTGAATGATGAAGCTTTGGATTCTTTAGTACATAGACATAATTAAGTTTAAGGAAAAATATTTTGAAAAACAATTGGGAGAAATCCATTCAACTTCAAAAGTGAATAATGTATAATGTTACCATTAGGTAGTTCTATTATTGCTTTGATATATTGGACAAAAACTATACAGCCAAGCGCTCACTTTTTAAATAGAAATAAATGGTAAAATATTAAATTTATATACCAGTACCTTTCCTCCTTCGTAACAAATGGAAAATAAAATGTACCCTTGCCTGTCAAGCAAAAGCACAATAAAAGATTGTGAAAATATTTAATTTAAAATTTATTTGTGTCTATAAACCAAAAACTCAAAAAGAAATATCAAAATTTAAACAAAAAATGGTTGAACAATTTATAATTAAATAGTATCATTTAAAACACAATATTCATATTTAAATTTTAAAACAAAGTTGGATGATTCAATGCATGATTTTCACTTCAGTTAACAAATGGATTGGATAGAAATCGGAATGATGTTCCAGTGCTAATACAATAGGTACGTAATACCCAAAACTTTTGAACCGAACTAATAAAATTTTTAATATAATTAATATTACCTAATCTCGAGTTGATTAAAAGCTTTTTAACATAGTAAATTGTTTAAGTTTTTTTGCCTGCACCTCGCTGCCAAAAAAATGCATTTGGTTACTGTGTACACATGAACTAAATAAATATTTACAGGCAAATATAACATTATGATGTCGGCTATGGCCAACCACATTAAAATTTACATGTTGTCTGGCAACTTCGGGCCAATATAAGAGGCCAGCAAAAAAATGTAGAGAATACGTCACTTAATATGCCCGTTTAAATTTACATGAATTCATAGAAATTAGAAGGCTTGCTGACATGCTACGGGCCGTTTTATGACCCATCTCCAACCTAAAACTATTATTTTTTATACACTCACATAAAACGATGAATTCCATATCAGTTGACTTCATGTTGCAAACTGAGTGACGTATGCTTATAAGTTACCAGACAACCTGTCTATTTTTAGTAACCTTGCGTCATAGCCAAATCTAATCAACCGGTACTCCCTTGGAAACGCTAACTTTTGGGTCGAGTTTTTACTTAAATAAATAATTGTTTACTTTGTTATGGTACGTTGTCTACGCAAAGCAACTCGGTGTTATTAAGACCGAAAGACCTGCATCCATTTCCACTGCGTGTGTGCATTTCATCATACCACGTTACCTGCAAATATATTAAATTAACAAAAGCTACATGTTCTAAACTCAAAAATTACCTCCATGTTTACAACAAATTGATGAATTCCATAGAATTGTTTTACTGTATTTTTGTTTAATCTGGAGAAACCATTCGAAAGAACCACGGGCAGTTGAAAGTGGGTGATACTGTTCGCAACAAAATCTTGCTGGGGACCATATTCCGAGCCATTGGAGGCTTTTTTCAGGCGCCTCTATCAATTCCACACCCTATTGATCTTGTACTACTTCTTGGTCTTGCACACAGGTCTTGCAGTTATATTTTGTATCGTGTTCATTCTAAATGATGCATAATTATAGGTTATGTGACGATATTTCACGCCCGCTAGGGGCGCTAGTAGCAGAAATATCTTGTGGTGCCATCTAATATATAACCTCTCAAGCTGTAAAAATTAGGGGAAAGCAAACGGACAATTTTAAACTAATTATGCTAATTTATATTAATTTACTTACAGTTGTATTCGTATTAGGTTAAAATAGGTTCTAACTGCGCGGTGCTTTCACGTTTGGTTTGAGACGCGAACATTTCGCAAATAACATTCATTAGATCGATACATATATAATTCTTCGAACAAATATTAACGCAAAGGCAAATAATTACGAATTAATAATTATTATTATACGTACAACATGGTTATAGGTTTATCAAAGATTATTTGTGGGTACGGACTACGGAGTTTGTGCATTTAGGCCCCCGCAGATAATGCAATCGCTTAGCTTTGTACATACCAATGTGAATAGGTTATGGTTGTGTTTTTGACGTTTCTAGCTCGCAGCCATGACGACGGGAAATAAACAGCTACTGAAATGTTGAGGTCCTTTCACCAAAATCGCTCGCGTTTCGGAAAATTTTGAACCAAAAACGCCCGAGAGGTCGTTTTTCGTCGATTTCGAAAACTCACGCAACGTAGAATGGTCCATTTAGGGGGACAGTCGCGCTCCGCGCGACTGAAATGCGTTCCCCATTTTTTCCATAAGCAATTAAGAATCGATTTTTTGGCAGGTGAAACACCGATTTAAAAACGTTCAATTGCGTTTACTTAATATAGACAAGTATGAAAGGTATTTTGATTTAATTTATATTTTTATTTTAGTTGCCTAACAATTGCCAGACGGAACTTAGGGGATACTTCCTTTGGCTTTTACCTAGGATGTATATCTATACAAGTAAAAAAATAATGTTATATTCAAATACAATTTTTAATTCGTCGACTATTAAAACAAGTTTGTTAAATTTATTAAATGTACGGGGGAACGATTACCACAGTTAACTTAAATGATCATTGTTAAAGAATTAAATTTGTATCCAATAAACGAGAAAGCCTTTAAAACTTTTAACCAGAACTATTAGAATTTAACCAGTTGTCGTATTAGTGAACCTAGAATAAAATTAAATCCTAGAATAATTACTTTAGCTATAAAATAAGAAATGTATTGCTTTAAGAAAATGTATATTCCTCCGTATTACCCCGAATTTTGTAAATTTTACCATATTCAAATTCAGACAAAATACAAAAGCTTAATCATACGAGAATATCTAAATTACCAAAATTCCAACGTTAAAACTCAATATATTATTCCCACTACTGGTTTCTCCAATACAACTTTGGCCGTGACAACTTTTTATTTCACACACATGACACATAAATACTTCGAAATCACGAAATATCCACATTCAGTTCAATAGTTTCACATAAATCGGTCCGACAACATGAGATTTAATCCAGTACTGTATCGCAACAATTCACTCCTTCAGAAGGGTGCAGCATTGAGCAACCTGAAAAGGTTTGGCCATTTGCTGAAACTGAAAAATTCCAACGAATCGAAGACATTTGTCATGGACGCTGGTTGTGGAGAAGCCTCGTTAACAACGACAGTCATTTGTCCATTTCTCGAAAACAGTCTGGATAATTTTCATTTAACTTGTGTTGATATAAATGAAAAATCGTTAGAGTACGCTAAAAATACGTACAAAATGGGCAATGTGTGTTTTGAATACCTTGATATTGCAGAGAAATATATTGAAGAGCAATATTTAAAGAAATTTGATTATATTTTTTCGATGTGGACTGTACACTTCATACCAAATCCAAGGTAGGTTTTTTTTATACACTGAGCGACATAAAAAACGCAACACCTAAAATGATGACCAGTTTCAAACTGCAGTAACTTTTGAACGTATTGCTCGATTTGAATGAGGTTTTTTTTTTATTTGAAACATCCACTTTTTGCCAATATTTCTGTATGTGTGCTACCCATTTTTGCGCTCTTCCATTTCACCAATGGTGAATAACGTTAATGCTTGTTTTCTTCCTACAGTTTGAAGCTTGCTGTGGGGTGCACCGACAAAAGAATTTAACTTTAAACAAAAGGAGATTGTAGTCTCGTCTGTTCTGATCATTTATGTTTTTTGTTCAAGTTTCTATTGTTGTTAACGTCAAAGTTAGAAGATCTTAAAGATAACGTAGCTTCTACGGCAGCACCACCAGAAATTAAAGCTACCCAGGGTAATCAACAAAAACATTTAGTGACGTTTAGTGTCGTTAACGTCATTGACTGTTGCTAGACAATTAAAATGCCTTTAAGCCTTGCAGAAGTTGCTAGGATATGCTAGGGAGACGAGTTAGAGCCCGTGGTGCCGCGATACAAACGCTAGATGATCTCCGAATAGCGCTAGAAGAAGAGTGGAACCAGATTCCCCAAAATGAGATTCAAAACCTAATTCGAAGTATGCCTAGAAGGATGAGGAATACAATTCAAGCGAGGGCAGGCAATACTCGTTGTTAACATGTTGATCATTACTTTCACAGTTTAATTAAATTTTGTCGTTATCCATGGCTTTCTTAAATTTCTGATGGCGCTGCCGACGAAGCAGCGTTATCTTTTAGAGCTTGTAACTTTGGCAATAGAAACAATAGAAACTTGAACAAAAAACATAAGTGATCAAAACAGACGAGACTACAAGCTCCTTTTGTTTAAAGTTAAATTCTTTTGTCGGTGCACCCCACAGCAAGCTTCAAACTGTAGGAAGAAAACAAGCATTAACGTTATTCCCCATTGCTGAAATGGAAGAGCGCAAAAATGGGTAGCACACATACAGAAATATTGGCAAAAAGTGCACCTTTCAAATAAAAAAAAACTCATTCAAATCGAGCAATACTTTCAAAAGTTACTGCAGTTTGAAACTGGTCATCATTATAGGTGTTGCGTTTTTTATGCCGCTCAGTGTATATTCTTGAGACTTTAAAACATGATTTAATCTAAACAGTTTATATCTAAATTTGATTTTTAGGGCATGGATAATAAATTTCAACAAAATGCTAATAACTGGTGGCCAAATTTTTACTTTACTATGCACAGGCTCCATAATTTATGATGTGATATACACAGCATGCAAGAATAATAAATTTGCTAAATACGTGGACAGATTAGAAGAACAATTTCCATTACATTATCAACAAGTTCCAAATCTCGAAAAAATACTGCATGCTGAACTAGAAGGTAGTGGATTTTCAGTTGACTTATGTGAACGATTGAACGATTCCCATACATTTTACACTTCCGACAATTTAAAAGGTATAGTACTGAAATTTGTAAATAACATCATCAATTTTATATATTACGTTATATTTTAGAGTTTTCCAGAGCAATGTGCCTTTCGTGGATTGAAAGGATGCCTGAGGAATTGAAAGATGAGTTTGTGGGGGACTGTGTGAGTTTGATTACGTCTAAGTGTAATGCGTCAGAAAATATTTGCGAGTTGTATACTGAATTTATTATTATAATAGCGACTAAGCAATGTGAAGTAGGTTTGAAGGATGGTTAAAAAAAAGAAAATTGCAATTGCGCCATTTGATGGTTCGAACTAAAACAAGGTCACCCTGTATATCGCAACTTTTATAATGGTGCCCAGAAAGTCGATTATGGCTTTTCTTTTAATTTTAATAATTTTTAAAGATAGATGAATTGTCGTTTTTAAAGTGTTTGTTATATGTCTGAGATTTTATTATTAGATATTATTATATATTTCTTATTTGTTATAACTTTATTATGTTATTTGTCTAATAAAGATATTGCATGCATTTACATGTTTATTGGTTTTTCTATATCCATATGTCTGCATCGTACAGAATTTTTAAGAATAACATTCTTTTTCGCATAAAAAAATCTGCTGGTGCTCCTTATTTTGTCAAAATTGATAGCGAAAACTATTACAGTGATTGTGTTGTTACAATTTTAAAAAATAATGTGCACTAGGTGTACTAATACGTTTTTTATTGTTATTCTACTATAAATTAACACAAAACTGAAGTATTCGTACAATCAGATATTATTGTGAATTGAATTTTTGAGCACATGTTTTTCTTTTTAAACTAGCCTATTTTCAATGTTTGCTTTCGGTTTTCGATTCTACGGAAAAAGTCACACCAGAATCTGTTGTTTTGTTTTATATTCTTTTTGTTGGCTAGTATAATTATTTGTGTATGACCCTAGCTTTTTGCAGTACATCCCATCCACACTAAAAAGTCTATTGATTATTTTTAATGTTAATAATTAAACCAAAGAATATATAGAAATATAAAGATTTTTTTGTTTATTTAATGTGGTGGGTACAGTTATTATAATAACTTTAGTTTATAGGTTTCTTTGACATGAAGGGGTACTTCATTTGTCCATACAATATTTAGTATAATATTTAGTATAGTTATAACCTTGTATGCAAAGGGCTTCTAATAAAAAAATTAGCTTTCTTACTCCTTTCCCGTATTGATAACATGCTATTGAAATTTAAAAATATCGCATTTTTGCGATATTTAATGTCAAATATCTCTGATGAGCCCAGGACAAAAAATCTGAAACTTTCATAATTAATTTACCTTTTTATACGGTTTAATAATAAATAACATTCTTGTGTATTGCACCACAAATTCTCTCCTCAACCAACAGAAGGTGTAATAAGATGGTACATCACATCAACTTCAAAAACGTATGAAGATCACTTAGTTTTATAAGTCTCTTTTGTAAAAAATGACATAATTGTTATGAATACTATGCTTACTTTTGTATTTACTGAGAATCTTTAATTACATTTGTTTTACAGTCATGTGATTTTTCTCTCATTTTAAAGGGCTGTTATTCCAAACACTGTGCAATACATAAGAATGTTTTTATTTATTATTAAACCTTATGAAAAGATGAATTAATTTTGAAAGTTTCAGATTTTTTGTATTTACTGAGAATTTTTAATTACATTTGTTTTACAGTCATGTGATTTTTCTCTCATTTTAAAGGGCTGTTATTCCAAACACTGTGCAATACATAAGAATGTTTTTATTTATTATTAAACCTTATGAAAAGATGAATTAATTTTGAAAGTTTCAAATTTTTTGTCCTGGTACCATCAGAGATATTTGACATTAAACATCGTAAAAATAAGAAATTTTGAAATTTCAATAGCTTGTCATCAATAGGGAGAAGGAGTAAGAAAGCTATTTTTTTTATTATAAGCCCTTTGCATAAAGGTTATAACTAAAAAATCTGATGTGGCCAGGCACATGACTTTATCATACTATATATAAAATTAATAGTTTACCTGCATGAGACTCTATTTGATCGAGATCGGCCATGTCTGCATTAAAATAAAACTACTAGAACTAGACAGATATGCCGAATAAAGCTGCGTTCGGATATTGTACTCCGTTGACACTGGGTACACCGTCCAAATGACAGTTACGTGTTATTGGATGTAAAAAGTGTGTTGCAATATGCGAACGCAGCTTATATTGACAGAAGTTATTGTCAAAACATTAGCGTTTGACACCAACACTACCTACTGTCATTAGAATCAAAAAATCTGACAAATCCTGGCTACTAGTTTTCATGCAGTACGACCGATCTCGTAGAAATAGAATTTGCTCATGCAGCTAAACTATTGATTGTACCAAAAAATGTCATAGTGATAAATTATTCAGAATTTCCTCATCTTTAATTTATTATTTAACTATTTCGACGAAATTCCAGAAATGGTGGCTTATTTGCAAAATCTTTCAAAAATGCTAAGACTAAACCTCCAGTTCCTTTGGACCCTCTTCAACAGAAAGCTTTTCAGCTGTAAGTTTGGTTATGAAACTTCTAAATATGAAGTTTCGTCCCGATACCTTTAGTAGTTTCTCCGAAATCGACGCCACAAAAAGCGGGTACACACACACATACACACACACACACACACACACACACACACAGACATTTTCTTGTACCTTGGTCAAAAATGTTCAGGGGACCCAAAAAGACATATTTCCGCTAAAATCTCAAAAATACTTTTGGCACGATTACAATACTTTACATACTGCGTATGATAAAGTAAAAATATTGAATGGACAAATTAAGTACCCCTTCATGTCTAAAAAAAATCATGAAAACGCCTCCTAATGGACTATCGTAAGTAAACTTTAAGATTTTTTTAAACACAAAATAAGCGTAAACTCTATGCATTATATACCTAACAGATAGTTTGGAATGTGCTTAATCGAGTGATTTTTATTTCAACTCTCTATGACAATGTCAAACAAAGTTATTTCGTTTAACGCAAACACATACCAATGTCAAAAATGTCGGATTCGCTGACACAAAACTGGTCGCCATTTCTGAACTAAATAAAATAATAATAAAAAAAAATGGTTTTGCACTCCCAGAAGATAGGCAAATTCAATAAAAAAATGAATTTTTTCTAAAATGGTCAAGCGACCAACTCTTTTTCTGGACCATTTCAGATGGATTGACCCCTTTAAGGCTGGGTTATCGCGCGGGAGTCTTGACCACGGCTTGACAAGCCTCATAGATGGCCCCACTGGTACTATATCAACGAAAAAATGTGGCGAAATGGTGGTGGAAATGATGGTATACTTTTGGTTGCCGTCTCAGCGAAGAAATATGTATATTATTTTTTGGTGTGACCTTGCCGTCGCGCGCTAAGCACTATTCTGTGCTTTCCCCAATGCGTATGTGAAGTCATGTGATATCGATCGTAAACATTTGTTTTCTCCGTCTTTCAAGAACGCGCGTTCTCTCTATTTTTTTTCGTTTGTGGTGTATTTTATAAACTCGTGCTTGAGATTTGCTTTTGGCCGGCCAAAATTTTTGAAATTCGCGCGTATTCTGATGCACACACAAATCGATTAAACCTACAAAACTAACCTATAAACCACATACATAATATAAATAAGCTTGCTTGCTTGTTATTACCTATGTTATTTTTGTTACAATTGCAGGTAAGTTCATATTTATTTATTTTATTGTTGATATTTATATTGCATTTTACAGTACAACGTGAAAATTATTTGTTCATACTTTTTGTGGAAATACAAATATACAAATATGATATGTACCTTACAAATTTTTACAATTCCTGTTAAATTTCAAATCAAATCAATTTTTGGGGCTGTATTTAACTGAAAATTGTTGGCCATTCACTGCTCAAAAACATTCTCTATCCAGCACAGTTGCATACACAAGGTGTAAACAAAAAGAGACTGCGGCTGTGAAGATTTTTGAGACTGGATTTAAAGTAACTCGTGCAGGATTATTTGTAGACACGGAATATGGTTTCTTCGCTGCATCCCCAGATGATAAATGGTATTTATGTATATTATGCGTCATGTCACAAGATAGGTGCTACACCTTAACTTGGATATGTATAATAAATAGCCTATCTATTTCGGAGATAAGTGTTTCTTGAAGTTGACTACTTATGTATTTAAACATAATGACGAGTAATTGACTTTGAATTTTAGAGCTTTCTCATACAATTGTATATGTTCATTTAATGTATAGTATCTGATAAGTTTATTGTTCTAGGTCTATAGGTACAAACGTGCTTGTAGAAGTGAAGGCCTTATGTTAAGGCGTGGATTATTATTATTATTATTATAAAAAGTGTACAAAAGTGGAAAAACTCTGGAAGAGGCTGAGAAGACAAAAAGGTCTATGCTTATGATGTGTAATGGGACAGTTATACTTAAGCAAACACATAATTATTATTATCAGGTATAAAACAATAATAATGTCTACTTTAACTATAAACTTGTTTTCTATTTTAGATTCAACGGCAATTAAACATCACAAAGAGGGATTTGTGATTCTTCATTGTATACATCAACGATTCACATCCGCTGCATATAGAGGAAGAGAAAAGAAGCGACTTTTGGTGTGGTTCAATGTTGCCCAAACTTTAGCAATTCTATAAACACAGCATTTTACCAGAACTTATTATGGGTGACATTAAAAAAGGCAACTGATGCATTGATCCACCATATATTTGCAAAACACAACAAAACGCCAACATAAAGTGCCATAATCTGCAGATCAGGAGATTGGAGTTATTCATATAGCCTATTTCACGACAACTGTGAATAAGTCATTACTTCAAATCATCTTTCTTGCGTCCAAAATTATAAACACCATACTAAATGGTGCTGGTTTTAAAATCCAACCAACCCAACCATACCAAATCTACATTTTTATTTTCTTTCGTTAATTTGAAGATCTGTGGTAAATACCAGCTTATATTGTTATATTATGACAATTCTTTGTATTTAGAAAAATGGTATATTTGAAATCATTGTGTTAAATCATTGAGTGTCCCATTTTAGGCCATCTTTTTCATAAATTTAAAAAGTTACCGCCGTTTCAGATATTAACAAAACTGTGTTTTTAACTATTCTAACGTGGTTAGGTATCGAGAACCCCAATAAGTTGATATGAAACTTTTTACTCGGAATGGAATTTACATGTAGAGAAACAAATTTCTAAAAGTTTCTGATGTACTTAGTTTGTTTCCTCATTTGTTAATTCAATTTATTTTTTTTATTTTGAATTTTGAGTTTTATTGTTGTTACGGGTATTGATTGTGTTCTTTCTTCTTTATCGAACTGTTTAATGTTTAATATTTTTTATTTGTCTTTATTTTGTTAATATATCAAACGGCTATAACTTTAAGCATTTGAAACAATTATTAAGTGCATATGAAAAGTTTTATTGAGAATGACATTTACTTTCTTATAATATTTTTTTTGTGAAAAAATTTGGGACGCCTGTATAAATCTTTTGTAATTTTATACAATACATTTTACTGGCGGAAATTAAAGGCGGAAGCCGATGAACTATTTCCAGTTGTCATGAGATAGACTATAAGCTCACTATGCTAAGCAGAAATTAATGTAACAATTTTCTGTGATATTACACAAAAGTAGCTTTTATTACGTATTTATGCTTTACAATGTTTATGTTAGTATCTCTAGCAATTTCAGTGATAATATTAAAAGTACCGAATGGAACAAATTTGTACAATTACATTTTATTTAAAATGTCAATACGTTTATAATAATAATCACAACATACCATTTTATTGACTACTCTCATAAAAAACTTACAACATATGCAACATATGTATACAATCTCAACATAAGATCTCTATGACAAAAGAACTCACACTACATATGATAGTATCTCGCAATAATTAGATATATCTGAAATAATTATAAATTTATACATGCCCAATTATATAGTTTTTGATTTTATATAATATTGCATCGCAAATAATTTAATTTAATTTGATAATCAAATAATTTAAATGTTATAGATTATTATACTTAATTCTATATTTGAATTCGACATCTTGAAAGAATCCATGTGAAATACTTTATATGTGATCGTACATAGGTCGTAAAAATATATTTGACTGTAAATATGTACATATATATGGTTATTCGGTTATTACACTTCTTTGACTTGATTCTATGAATACTATTATAATAAAAAATTCACAATGAATTTCTTTGTTTCCTTGATTTTCCACATAATATGATAAAACAAATTTTTACTAAGTTACGGTTTACAACTTAGTTTTTATTTTATATCCATGCGGGGTATTTTATATTTATGTTTATCTCTACTATAGTTTGTACCGAGTGTCATTATAAATAAGTATATATTAAATTCGTTAAGCTAATAAGGTTGCAATTGTAAAGAAAATCACATAATTAGTTCCATAATTATTATGCCGATATAATAATCATAATACGCATTGCGCATATGTGTGATAGTTGGGTAGTATACTCTTAGGGCATTTGTTTAGGTGGCGCCATCTCTGTAAAAATCATTGAACTTCAATTTTCAACTGTTTCAACAAAAATCTAAAATTCCCCAGAATATCCCCAGATTTTGTCAACAAAATTTCAAACGTAGTTATCAACAAATTTAGACTACAGATATGCATTTATTTTGGTAAGGATATCCATAACACCATAATCTTTGTAGACAGATGTACTGGAGCGTATCTATCTGTGTAGAATTCAAATTTGAGGTGCAGTTTGTGGTCCTCACAAAACACCGTTTTTTTCCTGCTCAAATTTATTACCTAAGACGTTTTTGGCACTCGAGACTTATCTGTCTGTCTAGATTTACCCTTTATCTTTAAGGATCAACCGGATTTTTGCACTGCATTTACCGTATATTGTCAATGACTACGTACAAAAATACCCTTGCAACTGCGTCTAAATGCGCGCGAAAAGCGGTTGAAAACCTAGCCTTAAATAAGGTATCGTTTATAGTTATTTAACCAAAAAGTATATTAAAAAGAGCGATTAATGATCGAGACTGTTTAACGCTTGAGCGCAGCGAGAGCGTTAATTGTCGAGATCATTAATCGCCGTTTAATATACGAGTTGGTTACAAAATTTTTTCGTCGATCGTAGATTACTACATAGATTTTTCTTCGCCGATGTCTTTTTAGGTTATATGACAATTTATGTAATTTGACACTGACAGTTCTAGAGGCGGTATGTTTTGACTGGAAGGTTTCATTTCACATATGTTAGATTGGCCAATCAAACGACGTCTTTACGTCGTGTGATTGGCTATAACAAATCATGCATTAATAGAAATCGTGCATTAATAGAGTTGTTTAATAAACGATTTGCTATTCATAAACGATCGACGGGAAAATATATTTTTAATATTGTTCCCTTAATTATAAAAATTCTGGTACTTTTCTTTTTTTAAATAGTATACCCTATATTTAAAAAAAAATATTTCTAATATAAATTTTAAGCATTTTTCCACCATTCTACGGTGAATTCTAAGATTTTTTATTCGAAAAATTTTTCAAATAAAAGTTGTTTGAGTTGGAACAATCTCTCGTTTAACTATGTATATTTTTTTATCTACAGGGTCTTCATTTTGTATGGAAACTTGCAAACCTTTCGTCTTTATAATAGAACACACTGTATATTTTTAATTTTTTTTATTATAATATTGTTCTAAGAATCTTTTTGTAGGAATTAATTCTATTTAATTTTGTTGTTATATTTACTTCGATTTTTTATTTTTTATCCGTTTGGTTAAAGTAAAAGTTCATGAGTTTTGATTAATTGCTTGTTACTCAAAAATGATGCATACAAAACTTAATTGGTTATAACTAAAAATGATAATGATAATAAAATGATTATTCCTACAAAAATTTTGTAAAAGTAATCTTAGAATAAAAAAAAATAAATTAGAAAAAATTTCCATTAGAAAAAAAGTTTCTTTAGATAGCGATATCAATAGATATTTTTGGGCTGAATACAAATTCCGACTCGAAATCTTTTATCAATTTGGATCCAGCGCCTTGGATTAGAGTTTCAAAGCATGTCAAAGTAAACATGAAACTTTGCTTTCAGAAAAAAAAATTATGGTCCAAGTCAGTCCCACCAAAAACCTTCTGACGCCTGGTCTATGTACCATATCAAATTTCTCAAAAAAAAAATGCTGAATCTGAATATTTATGAAGCCAAGATGGTTTCCACAAGAAAAAGAACAATATAATTTATTTACAGCGTTAGTTTTTCCTTAAAAGTTAACCATAGTCCCTCACCAGTGATGTCTCTATTCTCTATCAATATACCATCATCACTGGGCATTTATGTGTTAGTGTTGAAGCTGGTTGGTGACCAGGCCATTAAATTGAGGACCGTAGGTGTTTAGCCATTCAGGCAACGCACCTGATCACAAAATAAAAGAGCAGAAACTGCGATCGGTCTTGAATACGAAATTCATAGGAACGATTCTCGCTGTCTACGTCGAAGACCTCCTAGGTATTTACTATCCATATAGACCATCTCGTACCCGTCACTTCACCAAGCGTACCGATCATCAAATATTCAATACGACACCGCTTGGCTACTGCATTTCACCAGGCTGGATAACCGGAGAAAAACAAAAGATGTATGGCTGAGGATGTGCAGTGAAGTGCATTGATATTTGATAGACAATGAGCTTTAGAGAAATCTAGAGTCTATGGGAATATATGGATTGTTCATTTAAACACTTCTCACATTTATCTAAAATACTTTTTTCTACTTTGCATTCACAATGCACACATTGTAACACCCTTTTTAGTAACTTTTCTAAGATTGGTCACATCGATATCAAATGCTATATGTCAAACGTACCTACACATAACAAACTGCCTCTTTAGAATCCCTTGCAATCGCATAAACTGCGAAATATCTAGATGCTATACATATTTAAACATGCGTGTAGTATGCTATAGTATTGCCAAAGGGTTGGGGTTTCTTAGTTTTGATCTGTCAAGGACCACATTTACCTGAATAAGGAGTTATGCGAAGATCAAACCCAGATCGTAGTTATGATCGGGTTCAAATACTGCCGCGGGATTGTATATGCGCAATAAATAGTTTATTGACTATCAGCATGCACGTAGCAAGCTATAGTACTTCCAAAGTGGTGAGGACTTCCTAGTTTATGTAACGTATATATTTTCGAAAACATTTTGGACAGAATTCTGGTCATGCCAATACCGTATTCTTTTTGTGTAGGTCGCTTCCAACTTCGTCTTAGTTCTAGTTGTGTGCAACTGTTTGTGTTACCTCCATTGCATGTAATTTTACTAAATATAATTTATTCTAATAAACTACTTCACCGAAATTAGAGTTTTGTTTCAATTATAAGTGCGGGTAAATGTATAAGCCTCAACGCCTACCTAGCGGAATTAGGTAGACACCGCTATTAAACGTTAAGCGTTATAACAATTCTTTAGTAAGTAATAGTGTTGCCCCAAGCTCTATTGTCATCATAGTTGCGCCCCGTTAATTATTTTCTCTACTTTGCGTTCGTTATAAACTCATAACGAAACCGCTTTCGGTGTCGTTATGAAAACACTAGATCACAAACTTTTAGTAACTTTTAGTTTTTCCAAGATTGATGATATTGACATCAAGTGTCAAATAAGACATCTGAATCGCTATTGGCTCGCGTCAATCGTATTTGTGACTTTTACCACAACTACCAACTGTTGAATATGAAACTACTCTAGATTGTAAGATGACAATCGCAATTTTAAAAATATATGTAAATTTAATGTTGGAAAGTAGAAAAAATAGTACATAACACTCGTTTTATAAGACGTATTGGCTCACTCGTTCCATATTTAGAAGTTTCATGACCAAACTTAGAGATGAAAAGCTTTTTGTTCAAAAGGGTCCAAAGGAATTAGATGTTTACTCTAAGCCCTTTTCAAGGATTTTGCAAATGAGCCGCCATTTCTGTAATTTCGTCAAAATAGTTAAATAATATAATAAATAATATATATGGTATGATAAAGTCATGTGACTGGCCACATCAGATTTTTTAGGTATTGTGGGAAAAAGAAATAGGAAGTTACCTACATTTTATAACAAGTAACACCTCAAAAAACTATGGAAACTACACCACAAATATAATAAGTACATATTCAGAGGACATATGTATAATATTGATGATATATATTTAAGAATGAACTATCGCAGTTTTTGAAATATTTAAAATATTAAAAACATTTATTTGTTAAGAATACCATTTATTTATTAAGATAATCTATTTTACTTGCTACGAATTTTGATTTTTAAATTTTTAAGCTATTAATCAGATATTTTGTAATTTTTAAGAATAATCTGTTGTTACTTTAATCAGGGCTTCTCAAACTGCTTACGCTGTCCTTCTCCCGCTCTCGGCTGTCGCATAACTGCGTTTCTGTCCAGGTGGTACGCGTACCACAGGTTGAGAACCCACATGCTTTAAATAATTATGTAGGTACTTCTATTAAATAGTGCTGCAAAAAGGTCAATACCGTACCTATTATTTATGATTTCTTTAATTGTTCCGAAATGTTATATCAGTATTATTAGCATATATGGAAAGCAGTGAGGAAATACAAGAGGCCAGTGGCCCATGTCCCATCTATAAGACGAAGAGACGGTACCTGGGCAAGAGACAATAAACAGAAGGCTGAAATTTTTGCAGAACATCTAACAGAAATCTTCCAGCCCCACAACATCGAATCAGAGCTAATCACGAATGAAGATATAACCTATGATGAAGAAGCCATACAGCTAGTTACTCCAAAGGAAGTTGCCAGAGAAATTAAGACAAACCTGAATCCAAAGAAGGCCCCTGGATATGATCTTATCACAGGAGAAGTTCTTAAGCAATTACCTAAGAAAGGTATTGTTATGCTGACGTACCTAATAAATGCATCGTTCAGATTAAAATACGTCCCACATGTCTGGAAAGTAGCAGAAGTTATCATGATACCAAAACTCGGCAAACCACCGACCGAGGCCAAATCATATCGCCCAATATCACTGTTACCAATGATATCGAAGCTCTTTGAAAAGTTGCTTCTAAAGAGAATGAAACCTATCATTGAGAGAAAAGAACTAATTCCTAATCACCAATTTGGTTTTAGAGAGAAGCATTCCACTATAGATCAAGTCCATAGAATAACAGATATCATAGAGAAAGCATTAGAAGAAAAGCTTATTTGCTCAACAATCTTTCTTGATGTGACACAAGCTTTCGATAAGGTTTGGCTCGAAGGATTGATACACAAACTAAAGAGTATGCTACCTTTACAATACGTCGAGCTGCTAACATCCTATATATCTGATAGACTATTCAGAATAAAACAGATCGATGAATACTCGGAACTAAAAGAAGTCAAAGCTGGGGTACCCCAGGGTAGTGTATTGGGACCAATTCTCTATCTACTATATACAAGTGACCTTCCACAGATGGAAAATGTAACAGTCGCCACATTCGCAGATGACACGGCTCTAATGGCAGTGGGATCAACTATTGGTAAATCTACCAGGAATCTTCAACAAGCTAGTAATAAAATATATAAATGGACCAAAAAATGGAAGACCAAGCTCAACGAACTGAAATCTGTCCACATTAACTTTACAAACAAAAGAATCGAGGACATACCTCATGTCAAGATTAACGACGCCATAGTTCCATATGCGAACACTGCAAAGCATTTGGGTATGACACTGGATACAAAACTAAGGTGGAAAGAACATGTTAAGAAGAAAAGAGTAGAGCTTGGCCTCAAATACAGAGAACTGTACTGGCTTCTGGGAAGAAACTCTCAGTTGTCAGTACAGAACAAACTACAAATTTACAACCGAGTACTAAAACCTATTTGGTTATACGGCATCCAGCTTTGGGGCTGCGCAAAAAGCTCCAATATACAAGGAATCCAGATTTTCCAAAATTAAGTATTAAGGAATATGGTTAACGCTCCTTGGTACATACGGAATAGTGACCTGCACCGTGATCTTGGTGTCCCACAAGTCATCCAAGAGATAAAAAGATTCGCCACTAAGCATGAATATCGCCTAAGCCATCACGTCAACGTAGAGGCCCTGCAGATACTGGACAACCAGAATCTAGTGAGAAGACTAAAAAGAACTAAACCCTTCGAACTAGTGAATCAGTGAAATGTATAAAAAGCAGTGAGTGAAGTGTTAGTGCTTCTTGTTTGGGACAAAGTAAATATAAGGACATCAGTGGATAGCCTATTAGAGACAAGTACCTAGTTTTAAGAATTCAGAGTTAAATTGATGGTTAATCTTTTAGATTAGTTTCAATATGTTAAGCATCGTATGCTTATTAATAAAAAAAAAATTAGCATATATTATTTTTGTATAAAAAAGTAATTCTCTTTAATTCAACATTGTATATGGGGGCCCCTAAACTCAAAATTGCCCAGGGCCCCATGATGGCATAACGCGCCGCTGTCCAAGTCCCTTCTTTTTTGTGACGTTTGCTTTGTATTTGTCATATGATTTGAACAAAAATTTGTATCGCCATTACCACAGAATTCTATCTTTTCTTAGATCATCGACCGTTTCTCTCCTATGGTATGGTATATGGTCGACCGGTCAGTCGCCGAATCGGTAAATTTTTATGTGCGGCGTACCACTTTTCATACAGAACGAAGATAACTGTCCGCCGCTTCCGGCCACGACGAAATGAAAAACGTGTCCAGATACTCTTCGTGTGATATACTCGAACCTGCCATACGCACCACCAAACGCACACGCCTACGCAGGCAGCACCACTTGCCTCCTCCCAATAGAGAATAACTGACACGGAAATTATTATTGATGATGACGCGTAACACGTTAACCATCGGTTCTCCTCTTCGAAAATGGCCAAGCGTGCTGCGACGTGTCCTATAACCAAGAGCCGCCAAACCGTTATCATGTTATCGATGTCTTTAAAGCAACCGTAAATTATGCGGATAAATGAGTTCATTAACGAAGGATACGGAGGGGATATTTTGTTGACAGCCTTATCTGATGATAATTATATGCTATGTGATCAGTTTTTTGATATTCGGAAGTGTTCGGAACATCCCTTCTTTGCCAGGTATGATTTCCAGTTATATTACAGGTTTGCTTGACATTGGAAATTAAGAATAGAAGAAGATTACTCTGTCAAATCCTGGCTAACTAGTTTTATTAATCAATGGAATCTCATACAGCTAAACTATTAATTTTATATATAGTATGATAAAGTCATGTACATGACCACAACAGATTTTTTAATTTTAAAATTAATTATAAGAATTTTTTGTAGAAATCATTTTTTTATAAGATGCATCATTTTTGTGTTATAAGCAATTTATCTGAACTTCAAATTAACAAATTTTATAAGTTTTGATTAATTGTGTACCTATAACTAAAAAATGATGAATTTTATAAAATATGATTCTTACAAAAAATTCTTAGAGTTAATCTTAGAATAAAAAAATCTGATGTGGCCAGGCACATGAGGTTATCATACTATATAGTAGGGCAAAAAAATCAGTGTTTGACACTACCTACTGTCATTAGAATGAAAATATCTGTCGAATCGTGGTTAACTAGTTTTATATTAATGCAGACACGACCGATCGCGATCAAATAGAATTTGCTCATGCAGCTAAACTATTAATTTTACAAAAAATGTCATAGACATAAATTATTTAGAATTTCCTCTACTTTATTTATTATTTAACTATTTTGACGAAATCACAAAAATGGCGGCTCATTTGCAAAATCGTTAAAAAATGCTAAGACTAACCATTCAGTACCTTTGGACCCTTTTGAGCTTTTCAGCTCTAAGTTTGGTGAATATTCTCAATGAATGCATCCATTAGTTTGCCGTTGTTGATGAATATATAAGAAATAAAACAAGATTTCTTCTGCAAACTATTTAATTCTATTTAATCTTTGGTTATTAATTTCGGGTTTTTACACCCATCTTCAGACCAGCTACAATCAATATACACCCACAATTAGTACATGTGATATTTTAGAGGTTAGAAAATTCGTTGTGACTTACCGTTAATGACATTAAAGAAATATTGGCAGGTTAAAACATTATATGAAATTACTTGATTTAGGTGATATTACATGAAAAATAGTTGAATGATGAGATCACTGGACATTAGATTTAAAGAACACACAAGCATAAATAGAAGGAACACAACAACATTTGCAAGACATCTATTGGAAAACAATCATACAACAGCCATTGAAAACATGAAACTCATTAAATCCATTAATAAACCTCAACTAATGGACCACTATGAATTTTACCACATTGAAAAAACCAAGAGAGAAAAAGATAACAAACTCCTGAATGAGATTACATACCTCCTATACACCCCCTCCCACCTAAAATTTAATTATTTCTCAAATATAATCAAATAAAATTGCAGTTATCAAAATGTTTCCAAATCGGACCAAAGCACGTATGTCTATAAATTCAGCACATTTAGGCAACTGTTAAATACCTAGCTATAGACTAGATAACTCCTCGCTGGTAATTACAGTTTCGGAACAGGGGGAAAAGCGTGGAACAATCCCAGTAATTGATAAGGGCGTGGAAATCGGACGCCTTTTGGAACCGTGGGGCGCCGCGACGCCTGCGACGCCAGCACTGTCTGTATCACGTAGCGCCGTGGAAACGACGCTGGCTCGTCTCGCGCGCCAAATCTCATTGGCTTCCGGCGCCCTAGATCCCCTACATCCGCACCACTCTCCCCCACCCCCCACACCCTCGCGACCCGACCCGACAACGTGATCTCCGTCTGACCCACCTGTGAGTCATCATCTCGCCAGGTAAATACGGGGAAATGCGTCGTGTGGTAGAAAACTGTTTCATACAGGGTGATGCCTTTCATAGGATTTGCAACGGCAAAGCAGAGCAACATCTGACTTATTTCAACATTAATTAAACACAAGTTATTAAAGAGGGGTTATAAAATAGATTTATTAGAACAATTGGATATAGAAAAACATAAAAGAAATAATAATGACAGAACTGAATGAAAAAAATTGATCCAAACCAGAGCACCACATCGCAAGAAGCCAGAAGGAATAACAAACAAAAGAAGATGGAACAATGAACCTGAAGATTTTCTGAGCATTTAGAAGATATACTTCAGCCACATCATGGAGAAGATGGAGAAATGCATGTTGCATATGGAGGAGAATGACTGAAGAATGACTGAAGAATGACTGAAGAATGACTGAAGAAACGAAGGAAATCATGCTTGCCACAGCAACAGAAGTTCAGAACTTAACGGTCGGCGTCACAGGGAAGCTTACCACATACGACGCAGAAATCTTGCTCGCAACTGAAACGTATACAAGACATTTTATAGAGAGGATTAATTGAATATCTGAATGTGCAAGATTATAAGTCATAAGTCATAAGTCATAAGTCATATTTATTGGTGTTTGCTACAGAAAGTGTACACAAGTCAAAATAAAAACATTTCTACACAATAAAATAACAACAAAAATAAAAGTTGTTAACTTTAGTTCACTCTTCCTATGTTCAAAACAACAAAAACATTACAACGGTCACTTGTCATATAATCTATAACACAATAAAAATAAACTTTTTACAGAAAATTTACGAACAAGAAAAATAACACTAGTACAATAATCAGTCATCACATCAGCTGATTGCTCTTTAAAAATTCGTCTACAGTGTAATAGGTGTTTTGTTTCAAAATATCCGACACATATCTTTTAAAAACCTTCACACTGGACTCCCTTACCGCACTTGGCAACTTGTTGTATAGTTTAATGCAGTCATAATTTACACCCTGCTGACATGAGTTTAAACGATGATGGGGAATTACTACATTGTCCTTACTTCGAGTATTATGATGGTGATTGTTGCTGTTCAATCGAAATTTGTCTCTATTTTCGTGAACATACAAGACACAGGAAAGTATGTAAACCGATGTAACGGTAAGTATTTTTAGACTCTTGAATAATTCTCTACAGCTATTACGGTAATCGGCTTCACTTATTATTCTAATACACTTTTTTTGTTGTTTCAGGACTGATTCTGCATGAGGACTGCTGCCCCATATGATTATACCATATGATATGCGGCTGTGAAAGTTGGCAAAATATGCAGCAAGAGCTGTCTCCCTGGTACCAATTTGCATCATTCGGCGTACGGAGAAGATTGCACTTGACAGCTTCTTGTTTAACATATTAATATGCAGCTGCCATTTTAGATTTTGTTGCAAATAGACCCCAAGAAACTTGACGCTTTGTCTTTCTGCAGTTGTATTAGGTGTGAAAGTGATTATGTTCGTCTTTCCATCATTCAACTGCAATTTATTGCTACAGAACCACTCCTTTGCATCTCTCATTGCTGTCCTTGTTTTTTCCGTCACTTCCTCAATACTTTGACCATGATTTACAATGCTGCTATCGTCTGCAAACAAACAAATACCGTCGCTTGACATAGATGGGACAATATCGTTGATATATATCAGAAACAGGAGGGGTCCCAAAACCGAGCCCTGCGGCACACCACATGCAACAATCCTCCGTTCTGATGTTCTGTTCCGAGCAACCACAAATTGGCTTCTATCTCCAAGGTAGGATTTTAGAAGATCCAGTACAACTCCACGAATTCCATAAAATTTCAACTTTTGCATTAAAATACAGTGATCCACACTATCGAAGGCCTTACCCAAATCACAGAAGGCAACTTGGCTGAGACTCTTGTTGTTGAATGCCTCTAAAAGTTTTTCCATCAAGTTTACCATTGCAGAAGTTGTTGACATTCTGCTTCTATATCCGTGCTGATCCTTGCTAAGCAGATTATTTTTCTCTAGGTATACTATCAGTCTGTTTTTAATGACTGTTTCCAGAACCTTTGATAGTGCAGGCAAAATAGATATCGGCCTGTAGTTCTGTGGATCGGCTTTATCGCCCTTTTTATGTATAGGTACGACTTTTGCGATCTTCATCTTGCCTGGAAATATTCCATCGAGAAAACATCTATTTATAAGCACTGTAAATGGAGTGATAATCGTCCTAATTATCTTTTTGAGCATCAGCGTTGTCTGTCCATACATATCTTTTGCCTTTTTTCCCTTCATTCGTTGAACAATTTTTTAAATTTCCTCTTCCGTAGCTTCATGGAAAAATATTGACGTAACATTGCTCGGTTCCTTCAGGTACTCTCTTGCAGCAATGTTTGATTTGCCGATACTCTCCTGGACCCTCTGTCCCACCTCGGAAAAGAACCTGTTGAAACTCTCGGGATCCACCTCAGACTCTTCGTCATTTGGCGTGGTAACCGCAGTCTCACTTCTAATGATCTTCCAGATAGCCTTCTGCTTGTCATCACTATTTTGTACGTCTCGATTGTTTGACTGTTTCTTAGCAAGTTTTATTTCCAACTTATACTCTTTTTTTAATATTCTATACATATCCTTTGATTCTGCGCTGTTCTCCACTCGTGCTATTACCTCCACTGCATCCAGCATTCTTTTCAGGTTTTCTAATTTTTCAGTATACCATTTTAGTTTCTTTTTATTTCCCGGATTGATGTTAATTGTTTTTAAGGGGCATGCTGTGATGAATGCAGTGTTCAGGACGTCAAATAGAGATCTCAGTTTAATTGTCTCTATAAATTTATTATTTGTTATGCTCAAATGGCCGCAATAAGAATATTTAACGGAGATAAAATAGAGATAAAAATCACCATGTTCTACTGAACCGAATGGTATATACAACCATAATAAAATAAATTGTAATTTAGTCGTCTTGTACTTTATAAAAAAAAACTGATCGTGTAAAATAAATTCACACATTCATTGGTCTGTAGTTCAAGCGTTTGATACGAGATGTAGCTCTTGTTTAACCCCTTGATGTAGGCAACCCAACCGAAAATATGTGTTGATTTTTGCTTTCATTCATACGGATTCAATCTAATTCATAAATAGTGTCAAAACTGCAATGGCATTATTGAGGTTATGTTTCTGAAAATTATTCTTGAAACTCTACTGCTTGCTTTTTTTATAAGTTGCGAAATCATGTGTAATCAAACTGTGTTTATTTGAATAAGTGAATAATGGTTATAAAATTAATGAAATGTGAAGTATTTATCGTAAAGGTTTAACCGATGTATAACGGATTATTAGTAGCGTAACAAGTGTTACCCTCTATGAATTGGGGTGATATGAATGGAAATCAAAAATTTGTTAGTCAACAGAAGCTACAGGATTTTTTCACGATTTGTCACGAATTACAAGTAAATATACAAGTACAGAATGGCCGTATCGATTGATTAGCTGCAGACCTGCCTACTTCTGTACAACCCCGAAAATATAAAATCATACAATGAAATTAGCTGCAGTATATATGTTTCATAGTTTATTATTATTTTCGCATTTGAAACCATTTGATAGTGGTAAATTTGTAATGTACCAAGTTTTGAATGTTACATAACACCATTTTATGCTTCTTCGAAAAGAATTTATAAAAATAATGAATGCTAGTTAGCATGAGTGTGCTTGAGTTCAGTACAATCCAGAGCATGAAACAATTACTCAATGAAGTCATAGAATACCAGTAATGAATGAAGTTGAATGAAAACATGAATGAAGCACCGGCAAATACATTTTATTGGTTATTATTATTTTCACATTTGCAAACCAAGTTTCGAAATTGGCGGATTTGTTCAAGCTATACAGTACGTATGTATGTATGTAGAATACATATAATATTTGTACTTACTATATAAATATAGTATAAATTATACTATAAATTCTCATACATAACATAGCACCAAACAAATTTTTAAAAACAAATCTAGGCCATGCCAAATTGTTTGTCATTGTATATCATGAAATTTTTTGAAAAAGCAATATCATCCTACGTATTGCACCGACATGAGCTCTAGACAAAAATTATTACTTACGTATATGTACTTTATTAGTTTGCAAAAAGTTGTAATAACTTGCACAAAAAGTTGTAACTATTACATACTTATTCTAATGTAATAAGTATACCTGTAGACAAAACTAGTCATAGGTATACAGGTAATAACACTAATAACCATAATTACCGGTACCGCAATTAGTCAATAAAGTAAACTAAATACCTATGCGCACATACTAAATGTAACTTTTTTGCTCACTTCATTTTATTAATCACGATATGTAATTATACTTTGTGCAAAATGGTTCAAAGCAGACGTGTGGCCGGCGCTCGGCAAGAAAAAACATCCCTGGATGGATATCAGGATATTCAAGAGATTTCGTAGTAGAAATGTGTGCTATCCATCTCACTTTGTGCCATTCGTCTTTGTCTAGTCACGTGATCCAACGTTAACGCTATGTACGGTTTCATTTCTTTACCACAACATTCGGATATTACTGCATCGTGTATGCAACCCAAATAGCACTTTTTTTACAGGTTTAGAGAATTTTTTTGTTTGATGCCGACCCTTAATGAAAAATTGAAATGCTAGTGAATTGCTTGCTTATACATCGGGTACTACATGAGTCAGTATAACAACAAAAGCTGTAGCGTTTGGCAAATCATTATCTCGTGCAAAATTGCTAACGTCAGAAAATTGTCTTCAGATCATCAAAATTCAACACGCATGGTGTTTCCAAGATCATACGGTAGCAACAACTTGCTTTGAAGCCTTTGTTTCCCATAACTCATACTTAAACTTCCCATTGTTGTATCCATATGTTGATACACTGGTATCTGGAACTGGAATGTATCCATATGTGGATATTATGGCGATTCCAGGTATATCTAAGTGTCGATATACTGTCAGAATAGCTGGTTGGGAAGGGGTTAAGCAGCTTTTATGTATATGCCCAAACAGTAGAAGGTGCCAAAGTTGATCATAACAATAACAATAGCGTTGTTAGTACCGTCCATTCTTCTGTATTGGTTGCTCTTCTAAGGGTTTCGACGCCTGCTGTCACAGCAGACCTGCTCACTGCCTCCTTTCGTCCTCCTTGTCATCAGGTCATCAGTTCGGATTTTGGGACAAAGGCTCAAGAGAAAGAAACGTTGTCTCATCACTACATTGATGATGAAGTCCAGATCTTTAGACAATGGAAGGAATGTCTTTATTGGTCTTGTTACTACGTCCTTTTTTTCTTATTTATTCTGCTGATGGTGATTGAAAACAAGATCATCTTCCTCCAATTTTTCCAACTTCTTGTAGCTTCCTAAAAAGTTCTTCCTATTATGAGATGTTGACACCCGGTATAAGTAGCTTCTGCTAGCCCGCTTTTAGGAAACCGTTGTCGGCTTATTGATTTTTCTCGGAGGAGCGGGTTGGGCCGGTCCGTTGGCGGGGTGGTGGCGTTTTTTCGCGTGCTGCTGTTCTCTTTCACCACCGTTCCGCCGTTTCTCCACAGTTTTGAGAGACGTGCTTGATTAGGGCCAGCTTTCGCCTCCGCTGACGTCTTGTCTTTCACCCCCGCTCGCTTGGAAGTGGATTGCGCATTGTTTACCCTCTCGAGAGAGCAAAACCACCTTAATGGGGTGACTGGACGTCCGACTTACCGCCCCAGACAAAAGGGTTACTTTCGACTTGTTTGTGGAAACGCCTAGGACGAGCCCTTCAGTGAAGTGTACACAAAATTAACTATACTTCGGGACACAAAAAAAAACGGATACTTACTTTATTTATTTATTTAGTTATTTATTTATTTATTTATTTATTTATTTATTTATTTATTTATTTATTTATTTATTTATTTATTTATTTATTTATTTATTTATTTATTTATTTATTTATTTATTTATTTATTTATTTATTTATTTATTTATTTATTTATTTATTTATTTATTTATTTATTTATTTATTTATTTATTTATTTATTTATTTATTTATTTATTTATTTATTTATTTATTTATTTATTTATTTATTTATTTATTTATTTATTTATTTATTTATTTATTTATTTATTTATTTATTTATTTATTTATTTATTTATTTATTTATTTATTTATTTATTTATTTATTTATTTATTTATTTATTTATTTATATATCTAAGCTATTTTTCCTTATTATCCCTAGATTATTTGATAGATATCTTACATGGACGAGGATGCGTCCAAACTACAAGAAAGGAGAGTGCTGAGTTGCTGCTAAAAATGCAGACTGGCAGTTCATCGTATACAAGCTCCAAATAAACGATCTGGGCGACACAAGTGCCACTTACTCTCTCTAGCCTTAAATGATCGCAAATCATTCAATGTAAATTGACATCAGGCGTGCAGAGGTGTCGGTGTCGATGGTCGAAACAATGCGGTCATGTTCTCACGAGGAAGACAATTCAGCTCATGTGTACGTGATTCCCGATTCAGATGCTTTGAGACTTTCCACTCTGTCCGTTAAGAGGGGCGTTTATCCATATACCACACACAGAAAAGTAAATACTTCACTCAAAGCAATATGCTTTCATCCAAGTAAATGATTAGTTTGCTATAGCCGCAAGTAGATATTTTCTCAAGTTAAGAATAAAGAGATATTGTTGAATTGAAATGATCATATGCTTGTATATCTGCGAAAATATTTTCTTGCAATGAGTATAGATATTATTCATTCAAGAAAACTATTCTCACGTTGAGAATAATGGAATTTTCTTAAAGTGAATATATGCTTGACAATGGGAAATATTTTCTTGAAATGAGTATAGATATTATTAGTTCAAGAACATGATCATAATGTATTGAATAGAATTTACTGCTTTAGTTTTTTTTTAAAAAAGGTAGGGAATTGTGTGAAATAAGTAGACAATAACTTAGCGATTGTTTAATTACATATATACTTACCTATTTATAAATTATCACTACCTACAATATCTAAGGCATGGAAAAAACACCATATTCTATTAGACATCAATTTGTTTCCATTATATTACACAAGTAAGTTTTCTGTGGCATGTATGTTGATTTAGTGACCACTATATGACTAGGCAAAATTTACGTACCGTGTGCGTCACAAGTCACAACTACGAACTGCGTCGCAAATACGTTGAACATAAGTACTGTAGGCTATTCACGCAAAATTAAAACTATATACTTTCATAATATTATAGATCGCGTAGTTATTGCGTACAGTACCTACAAAATTAGTAAAGATATATACATATTGAACTCTTCCCGGACAATACTCGGTAGTTAGCGGACACGACGCCATAGCAGACCCCAACTAACTGAAGGCAAAGGCCGATGCGAAAAATCTTAAATCTCGGCAACGTTCGTGCACGTTTGAGTGTAAATGCGCAAGCGCGTTGCAAGCAATGGCTTACTTGATTCAAGATATTGATCAACTTCTTGAATTGAGAATTTAAACTACTTGGTTTGAAAATTATATACTTAGCCGAAACTAATAACTCTGAGATTGGGATATTCTTAAATTGTGAGAACAAGGATTTCTTAAATGAAAGAAATTGTTTCAAACCAAGTAAATATTAACTTTCATCTAAAGCAATAACCGCAAGTAAATAATTTTCTCACGTTTTGAGAATATACTTCGCTGTGTGCAGTTACATGCAAAACACGGGCGCATAAAAAGCAGATCGGAGTCGAAACTATTGCACTGATGTGCAAAAGTAAGATACTATTGGAATGTGTAAGCATAGGGCATTGTTCCGGGATAAATATAAAAATCAACCGAGCTTGCTTTAATCATGAACTTAATATTAGAGAAAAGAAGCTAATTTTTGATACAACATACTGGTTGATTTAATAAGCTTTCATGGTGAACCAATAGCATTAATCCTGGAACAGGAGCTAATTTATGGGTGACATTTCAAGACTAGCTCTTTAAAATTGACCCAGCCGTTGTCAAGTTGATCTGCTTTTTATGCAATTGTGTCGAATTACTACGAACTGTCACCGCGGAGCTCTGTAAAGACGGTTTCTGTAATAAAGTCTACAGAACGAGACGAGGGAGAAGAGTACCAACAGCTCAGATCAATAATAACTAACAGTTGACAAACAAGTATGTTTGTTTATACACAATGACTTGAGTATAAGGGTTTACCGTTAGATGGAATCACATCCTGGGCGTACTACAGACTCAAGGCCGACGTCGATCTCACTAGCATAAACGCCCCTCTTAACATTATAAATTACTTACTCTTGATTTTGGTATAATACAAATCCGGCAAGTTGTTCTTCAAATTATATAAATGAATTTGGTTTTCTGGATATACAATTTTGGTATAATTTCATATTTCAATAAAAAAAGACAAAAGGAATGGTTGCTCTTTTAAATAAACGGCTTCTTTATTTAATATTAGAACTACTCTATTATATTTATATTTATAGAACATCTGAATATAATGTAGGTAAATATGAGCGCATTAGTGTTATATACGTCAGTTTGGTATGGTTCCAAACGATAAAATAATTGACAAGTGTAAATTATGGGTTGTTCCAAATGGTTTTCATAGAATAAGGCGAAAATCTAAAATGTGTACCTCGAATATATTCCCACAGAGAGAGCTGAAAATTATAGCAAATATGAAAATTCTTAGATTAATTATTATTCATGTAATAGGTACCAAATTCGCTGTAAAATGTTTTTCTAAAAGAAATCAATTTTAATAAATGACGTTGTCTACAGTTAAGATAATGACATCCTTAACATAATTTGTTGTCTTTAATACACTTGTCAAAAAAAATAGGGGAACACTTTTCGAAACCTGTAACATTTTAAATAATAGTTCTAGGAAAATCAAATTTGGTATGCTTACTCTTAGTTACTTCTTAGTTACACTTAAAAATGTAAATTAATAACTCAAAACAAAAACGAAAAAAAGTGAAAAGTATGCTTTGAATTCACGTATGAAAGCCTACTAAAGATGACAAATAAATTCAGTTCTCAATTTTCGTTGATTAGAAGCGTCATTAGAAGTAAAATGAGGCATCTTAGTGAAGTGCAAGTTGCTCGTACTGTCGCCCTTATTCAACATGGCCATTCTATTCGACATGTGAGCAGGGAGCTTTGAGTTTCCCCTTGTTGTTCAGCATTTATGGAATCGGTTTCGGGAGACTGGCCAATATGTTAGAAGAGCTGGACAAGGTCGAAATTGAAAAATTACTCAAAATCAAGACCGATTTCGTGTCCTTTCCTCTCTACGTCAGCATACTGTCACAGCACGAGACCTCCTAAATGACCTAAGACGAGCACATGGAATAGAAATTTCTGATCTAACTGTTAGAAACAGATTAAAAGAAGCGAATTTGAAACCAAGAAGACCTGTCCGCGCACCACGCCTTACGCAGCATCACAAAGCAGGTTTGCTCTGGATCACAGAGCTTGGTTACGTCGTCACTGGACGCGTGTACTGTTTACAGACGAGTCCAGATTTCGTTTAACTCGTTGCGACGGTCGAGTACGTGCATATAGACGTCCTGGTGAACGCTACGCAGCCGCTACTATAGAGGAAGTGGATAGATTTGGTCGTGGATCTGTGATGGTTTGGGCTGGAATCAGTATAGACAACAGAACTGATCTTGTTGTCGTTCCTGGTAGACTAAATGCCATGAATTACATCGAAAACATCTTGGAGGACCATGTGGTGCCTGCTGCATATGGCGTCGGTCAAAATTTCATCCTAATGCAGGACAATGCAAAGCCACATACCGCCGGCATGATCAGAAACTTTTTATAAGAACGTGGAATTCAGGTCATGGAATGGCCGGCGTCTGGTAGTTATTACAGCAAATAATTGCGCTAGTTAGTAGCCTGAAAGAATTGATGAACTTCAAGCTAACATTACGGAAACAAACACGAAGGAAAACGATTGAATTTTTTCAGAAAGGAGCTGTAATTTTCATAACTACGAAGTTGTAATTTTCATAACTAATTACCCATCTCATCACTGAGTTATAAGGGTATAAATAAATAAGCCAATATTTTCCATCGTAAAACTACATTGCTCCTAATCGTACTACAAAAAAAACGATCTAAAAGAACATTCTTTGTATCCTGAATACTCATCAGACCCACGCCCGTTTGGGCATGTGTTGTGGACGTCCATTGCCCGTACAGAGAGATGACATGTCCGGACAATTTCCTATGCATAATTTATACGAAATGAGCCGAAGGAGCAGTGAGCTTTGCGAGGGTGTTTGTCAGGTGCAAGTGTGAGGGGCGGGTCGTCTCCATGGCTACCGAAACGATGCTTTGGGAGCTGCGGGCGTATCGACCCACACCTGCAGGACCCACCCCTGGCTGGATCTGCAGATTGACTCTCTCTCTACCTACGAAGTACGAACACTCCTAGAACCCGGGCTCGTAGATAGCAACGTTTCGTTCGCATCGACCCAGTCGCGTCGTACCTACCTTCTGCTCTATTTTTGTAGCTGGAAAACGTACAACTTATGTTTTGGGATTTTCTGAGATCCAGACAGATTTTCTATTGGTATATTTAGGTGTATATCAAAATTACTTTCCCCAAATAAATTGAATATATTTAATAAAACAAATATATCTACTTAAATGGAAATAAAACCTCTTTGATCCTTTGCTAATTATTTGTTTTAATAGGTACCGGTTTCAATCATCGTGTGATCATCATCAGCCTAAATGGTCAAATTAGTGAAGTATAAATTAAGAAAACATGAGGAACATCGACGACGAGACATGTCTTGACGTTGTTTTGGTGGAACGAGTGCACCAATACGTCTTATAAAACGAGTGTAATATACTATTTTTTCTACTTTGCGTCATTAATTTTATATAAGTTTAGAAATTGTGGTTACTATATCGCGCTAAATTAGAATCTAGGGTATTTTGCGGGTACCACGTGGCAGCACTGTAGTAACTGTCAACTTCGTTAAGGATATTGATGAGATAAAATCATGACAAAATCTAATTGTGAATAATTTTACTCTACTTTAGCCTACCAGTTTGAATAAATATTCAGCGAGGTCGCAACGATGATCATAATGGAGCTTGGGGCAACACTTTTAACCCTACTGTGATAAATACATGAAACTTAACCTAAAAAGTTAACAACTTTAAAATAGTCAGAATAGAAGTGTCTGGCGGTGACTGATTAGTTACTTCGAAGAACAGGAACTTACTAAACAATTGTTATAACGCTTAACGTTTAATAGCGGTGTCTACCTAATTCCGCTATGTAGCCGTTGCGGCTTATATATTTACCAGCACTTATAATTGAAACCCAATTCTAATTTCGGCAAAGTAGTTTATTAGAATAAATTATACTTAGTAAAATTACATGTGATGGAGGTAATACAAATACGTTGCACACAACCAGAACTAAGACGAAGTCGAAAGCGACGGACAAAAACGAATATGAATTGAACCGAGCATCCAAGCGTCCAAAATATACCGAAAACTTATATGTTACATAAACTAAGAAATCCTCTATACTTTAAATGTACTATAGCTTCGTACGTGTATGCTGATAAACCATTTATTGCGCATATACAATCTCGCAGCAGTAATTAAAATCGTTCGTATCTACGATGTAGGTTTGATCTTCGCATAATACCTTATTAAAGTAAATGTGGTCCTTGAATTATATCTGAAGAGGGGATTTGATGTTTAGTTGAAAACAATGATAACGATCACTTACTAGAGTCGTAAAACATCACCGTAAACGTCATGCTTGCGTATTTTGATGAACAGCAAAACTAAGAAAGCTCCAATCCTTTGGCCATACTATAGCAGGCTACACCCATGTTTAAATATGTATAGAATATTGATATTTCTCAGTTTATGTGATTGCAAGCGATTAAGAAGATGCAGTGTGTGGTTATGTTGGGTTATGTATTGTACGTTTGACATATGGCATTTGATATCACTGTGTACCAATCAGACAAAAATGTTACTGTTTTCGGTATTACAATGTGTTAATTGTAACACTGAAAACAGTGTTACAATGTGTGCATTGTGAATGCTAAGTAGAAAAAAGAACTTATACAACTTTATACAGTGGGAAAAAGGTTTGAAAGCATGAAGCCTAGCAAACCATCTCATCGAAATTAACGCTTAACAATAAATAATACAACAACGACAACGGCTTTATCAGAGTAACGAACCAAGCAGCCCGTAGGTGCAACAGAAGACATATGCCTTCACTGTGGCGTCCACAGTGCACACACGTAACCCTGTGCTTCCATGAGCCAAGCACCAGCTGATGGACTCAAGATGCATCTCGATCCAGTAGACGACGGCGACCAGCAGATGTTTTCAGAAGACAGACGGCACGCGCTCGTTTAGAACGTCTACAGGTCATCCCAAAAAGAATGAACCACACCTTAATAACATTATCCATACAAAAAAACAAACTATCTTTATTTACATATCATTTATAACGATTAAAAATTACATATCTACTGTAAGTTGGTTAAAAATGTATGTTTCCTATGGAAAACATTGTGGTGGTTCTTCATTTTTGAGTAGACCTGTATGTGGTACTCCCTCAAGATACACCTGAGCTAAAAGACGGTTGATGAAACTGAAATAATGATTTTCTTAACACGTGTCGTCGCGGCTGTGTGTGAGTGTAACGACTTTTACTTTTTCATTTATGTGTACGTATATAGGGGTAGGTTGGAGTTTATAGAGCAGATGCTGGACGCCGTATGTCAGGCACGTAGGAATTGTCGGTGGTATGAACGTTTTAATAATTTCACGTGCATGAGTACTGTTTAAGAGGTGACAGTTGACTGTGCCTGAAGGAAGTCGTCCTGGTACCACAATGGCTAAATTACGACGAAGATGGTAGTGTTTAAGGGCGACTGGAGAAGTCTGAGGTGCCATCTTCTAATTGTTATGTCAATTATCTGCAATTTTTAGGTAGTATTCTTTTTTGGTAATGGTTATCCTTTTCTGGTTATTACTCAGTTGTTTTCAGAAGGCGTAATTTAGCCAAAATTCTTCACTAAAAAGTAGCAGAGCACTGCATATTATTATTATTATTATTTATTGGAACTCTCTGGCACATCTCATTAAATATATTAAACCTAGATAATATAATTTAGATACAACATATAAATACTAAAATTACACTAATAGATTTTGAAAAGTAATGAGGATCATCAGGGCAAATTGGTAGTACCGAGCTTCGCTGAAGCATAGGGTACTCCCTTTGCGGGTATCACCACAGCTCAACCCAATTTTGAAAAACAACGCCATTTATGCTTTGCAACACAAGTTTGCAAAGCAAAGGAAAACTGTGGAAACCCCGTGCAGCGTTGTGGATAGGTCAGTAAAAACACATGAAGACATTATTTATTAATAGACAATATACAAAGGAAGGTAAAGATGAAATATTAATATAGCAGTACGATAGCAGTAAATTTAGGATGCTTTATGATAAAACTCTCCTCAAAATACTCGGGCTTCCCAAAACCGCAATTTTTTGAATTTCCCAGGGCGAAATTTTGCACGGCAACTCCTTCACATGTTTACTATAATTTAGAGTAACTGCTCCCAATGAACCTACAATCACCGGAACAATGTTTATCTTCATTCCCCGCATACGTCCGACTTCTATTGAGGGATCCTTATATTTAAGTTGTTTTTCATGCTCCTTCCTTACGACATTCGCATCAGTAGGTACCGAGATTTCTGTGAACGTGCATACCTTCCTCTGGAAATCCTTTACCACGATATCTGGCTTATTAGCATCAAGCATTCTATCGGTGGCAACAGGCATGTTCCATAATATGGTAATATGATTGTTACTCACAACAGGAGATGGAATGTGGTCATACCACCGAGACACATCCATTGCTAAACCTAGTTGGGAACACAAATTGTAATGCATATATGTTCCCACCCTATCATGCCTAGTAATGTAATGCGACTCAGCTAAGACTGGACAAGCCGCTAACAAGTGATAGACATGTTCCGGAGCCTGATGACACAGTCTACAACTCCCATCATGAGCAACTTTCATAATCTTCTGTTCATGATATCTGGGACGTATTGCCTGATCTTGCACCGCTATGATGGATTCCGTTTCAGCTTTACTGTTCCCATGACAAAGCCAAGATAACGATCCGGACTTTGAAATACCATCACCCTCCATAATTCTTAAAAATTGACCATGCGTTGGCTTACTAACATATTATTATTATTATTATTATTATTATTATAGTTTTCTTACTGATTATGATAGATCGTAATGGTACCATCCTTATTGTTAAATATTACTATCAAAAATTGCCTCAAAAAACCTCAAATCCAAAAAGTACTGTCATTTGACATATGGGTAGTTGCAGTGCATTGTCTCAGAATTTTATTTTTCCATTAATTACATCGTTTCCGAGGGTGCCTGTTCCAGGAAAAAATATAGAAGATTTTTTTCTCTCATTTTATATGTTTTTTGGGGTGTTGAACCCGAATTTCAACTTTGCTACTTTCCACGGATGTGGCTTCACAACGAAAATCGCAAAAAAACTAAAAATTTTCTCAACTTTTTGCGAAACGGTGATGAAACTATGCATTTTCCGAGGTAGATCATCCTATACAAAAATAAAGTACATTAAATTTCCAATAAGAGCGCTCCTGAAATGCATTTTTGGTTGAACGGTTTGGCCGCCAGAGCGTGCTGAAAAAAAGCCAAATTTTCCTACATTGTGTAAAACCCAATTTTCGAGTTAGTTAAAAAGGCAAGGATTGTGCTAAACTACATTAATTTCCCTACAAATTGCACATCTTAATCTTTTATTTTGGCCTTTTCGAAAGATTTTGCAAATAAGCCGCCATTTCTGAAATTTCGTCGAAATATTTAAATAATAAATTAAACTAGAGGAAATTCTGAATAATTTATGACTATGTCATTTTTTGGTAAAATTAATAGTTAAGCTGCATGAGCAAATTCTATTTCATCGAGATCGGTCGTACTGCATTAAAACTAGTTAGCCAGGATTTGTCAGATATTTTGATTCTAATGGCAGCAGGTACTATCAATATAATCAACATATCTGTCTAATTAGTTCTACTAGTTTTATTTTAATGCAGAACTGGCCGATCTCGATCAAATAGAATCTCATGCAGCTAAACTATTAATTTTATATATAGTATGATAAAGTCATGTGCCTGGGCACATCAGATTTTTTCTTTTCAAAAAAATTGATAACACATTAAGTATCTATTAAAAAAAGAGCAAATAAATAGTAATATAGGTATCAACTGAATTTTTGGTGAAGGGCTCTTGACTTAGCGGTTTCGCGTAATGACATAATATTACCACACGCTCTAGCGGCTACACAGTTTGGCCAAAATAACTGATCAAGTTATCCAATTTGTAGGGAATTTAATGTAGTTTTATCAGAATCTAAGCTGTTTTGTAATCACACGTACATTACATAAAGTAGGAAAATAAGGGCCTTCTTTCAGCGCGCTCTAGCGGCCAAACCATTTAACCAAAAAATACACTTGAGGGTGCTTTTGATAGGAAATTTAGTGTACTTTATTTTTATATATAGTGGTCTACGTCGAAAAGTGCATAGTTTTATGACTTTTTTGCAGAAAACTTAAAAAAGGTCGAAGATTTTTAGGTTTTTTGCGATTTTCGTTGTGAAGCCATATCCGTGGGAAGTAGCAAAAGCTTTCAGAGAGTATCTTAAAATAATAAAATACAATTAATGAAATACACAATAATTAAATATTTGTCATGAAACGAAAACTGTGTTAAGAGGTCACTTTTCGTTTCCGTTTTTTTTTTCACACCACTGGATATCCTGACCTGATAAACTGATAACTGATAAACATTGTGTCGTATTTGATTTGTAGTAATCACCTTCTGTAGTTTCAACTGTAAAAAAAAACTCACCGCAAAAATATGAGCATACAGTGTATGATTTATAAACAATGTTTTCAGCCAAATGCGGTTTCTTTTTAAAGTATCTATCAAATGATACCACACACGACCTAGGCTGTGGTTATAAATTCCACCCCATGCAGTTAGCACTACTTCTGGTATGTTGAGAAAATCAAAACTTTTAAATACGTCAGGTATTTTTATGTAAATACTCTCCTGAAGATATCCGCAATCCGTATAGATTGCGTTTTCAATTTTCTGTGAAAAAATATTATAGCAAATACAATGATACACAAAACTGCTTGGTGTTACGTATAGATAATGATAATGGCAGAGCGGATTTTCACATTAATTTACAGAAGAATCGACCCAATTTCCTCGCTGATGAAACAGTGAAAAGGAAATGCGGAGAAAACCTGAGAAACAATCGCAGAAAACAAATGTTATTACACGTATAGGTAGGTAATGAAAATCTAATCAAAATAGCTTACGTAACACCAACAATAATCATAATTTTGTTGTGAATTCTTTTTAGAAACAATCATTCACACAATATACACACAGAAAAGTGATTATTTGGAACGAGAAAACATAATTACTTGAATTTATTTATTAGATTCAAATGCATATTTACTTGGATGTAGAAATTTAGGTATGTATATACAAGAAATGCCACATACTCAATATAAGTAAAATAATTTCTCAGATAAATGCTGTCAACAAATAAATTCTTTCTTTATAAGAACCAATATTGTATTGAAAGAATTTTTCGTCCCAAAAATGTTAATTTCTCCAACGAAGTAATAGTAAATCCATCCAAGTGCGTAGTTACTTGATCCAAGAAAATATGACATTTAATATAAGTAAGTATTGCTTACTGAATAAAAACCCACCAATTATTTAACTGAAGTGATTCTCACTTCTTTCAAGTAATCCCTTTCTCTGGAATAAATATGCGCACCGTGATTTTGTCAAGGCTCGCGCGGCCGCGCGTGGTGCTGGCACGTGCTGACGCCACGAAACCTAACCTAGTACGAAAACAATGTACCCGTAGGGGATGTGCCTTGTGATTTATTGGGGATGTGTATTGTGATTTATAGTGTACAATAAACGTTTCAACACAGTTTAGAAGGAGTAAGTAAATATAACATACATATCTTGTTAATTAGCAATAGAAAACGTATTTGTGCCAAATCTTTAAAATTCTTACATTAAGCAGCTATAAATATTTACCGGGAATAAAAATATACACGTCATTGAAGACTGTTTACTTACTTCACCAGAGTAACCACTATCGTAAATCGAGTAATTATTCCAAGAAATAAAATTTCTTGGTTGAAGTCGATAATCACTCGCGTATATACGAACCTACCAACTACTTCAGCCAAGTAATTCTCTCTTCGTTCGAGAGATCACTTTTCTGTGTGTACAATAAAAATTTTCAATACTCCGCCAGTAGCAAAATTCATTTCATACAAAATAATGCTTAAATTGGCAGACAAACCGGAGTTAGGAAATTTTCAGAAGCAATTTTCAGTTTGTCTTACCACAGACGGAATCGCGTGATAAAAATGGTTTAAAAGGAAAAGAAAACCGGTGTTCTATTCGCGGTTTTCCAAATAATGTATAATAATTCTCCTTATGGCAAGGAATATGTATATATTTCAGAATTTTGATAACCCGTTGACGTGAGTGAATAAATTCCACTGAAGATCACGTACGCACATACTAGTCATGTTTATACATGCAATTAGAAAATATACGTTGATCATAACGTTGTGTCACGACTGATTTAATTAAATAACAATCAGAAGTTCTGCGGTCTAAGTAAAAAAAAAAGGTGTTAAACACGATATTATATTAGACGATATACAGTGTATCCCCCGATGGACCTAACTATACCTATAATGGACGTAAGTTTTAATTTCTCGAGAAAAAGTCATTCTTTATAAAGAGTTTTGGATGTTCTAAAAAGTCGAAAGCCATTGTTAATATTTTGATTGAACATACAGGATGGTTAGAAAACACGAAAATGCTAAATTGGCCGAAGAGCAAATTATCGGGGTTTCGGAATTAGATCAAAAATGTTATAGGTAAAAGTTAGTTTGAGTTAATTTTATGCTCAAATATCAAACATGAATGTCCTATTTCAAATTTTACATCTCGGACCAGTGAAAAGACATTACATAAAGGTGAACAAAAAATTTAGAGACCAGAATTATGATTGATCTGACAGTAGTAACAGCGTATCCAAGCAATAGGGTATTCCGGTGTTTTTGAAATTGTCATTTTTTTACAAAGTATGGGTGCTACTGTTTGCTACTTCACAAGTAAAATATCAAACATTGTTTTAAATTAAGAGAAATCGTTGTTTGAAGTTTGAATTAGGATTGGTCTTTGTGACGTCACAAAGACCGCTCAAAGTGAGCGACTTGACAACGTTGCTATATCGAGGGTGCACGTAGTAAATTTTTGTCTTCTGTTGTGTCAACGTTTAGAATCGCTCGTTTGTTGACACCTGCTTTGGTTATTGAGGTTATATCAAACACTTGTTCAAAATGTATAAACTCCAACGCCGACATTGTTCTGTGCCGGGCTGTAACAGCAGTAGAACAGTAACTCCTGATAAAATTTTCTTTACATTGCCGACTAGCGAGATGAGGGATGTTTGGCTTCAAGTTTCAATGATCAACTCATCTCTCAAAAAAGTTACCTTTATTCGTTGTCAAACAACAGGGTCGGCAACCGTCAACTTGGCCGATCAGCTGTTCGAGAGCTGTCCGCTGTTGCCACCGCTACTAGGGATCGGTAATCATCGTGTATTTCCGAGGGTGGTCGGTGAATTCAAACGAAATGCACTTTTAATTGCAATTATCTCATAGAAAAACTAAATCAAAAAGCTCATAGCTTAACTTTATGAATCCTCATAAATTGTACAATAGGTTAAACCGAAAATACCCTGAGGTATACGTTTCTGTCAATTGTGTTCGTGAATTGGTTAAAAAATTTCATGCAACAGGAGACGTCAAAATTATCAAGAAAAAAAGCGAAATGGCGAAGATGATGCAGGAGCTATGTTACCTATTGATTCCGTGAACACTTGCCCAAAAACATCGTTGAGGCAAAGATCTCGAGACTTGAACATCAGTAAAAGCCACCCGCACAGGAACTTTTGAAATCAAAGATTTCATCCTTATAAACCAGTAGTAATTCACGCTTTAGTAGAAGGAGATGATGGTCGTCGATTAGAATTTTGCCTATTAACGGGAGAACGAATTATGATCGAAAGATTTTTCTACAGAAAAATTATTTTCTCTGACGAAGCGACGATTACCGCAAATGGAGTTGTTCACAGAATTGCAGATATTGGTCTCAAGAAAATCCAAATTTCCGTATTACAACCAATTCTCAAAAATATAAAAAAGTGAATGTTTGGTGTGGGATTTATTACAAGAAAATAATTGGACCATACTTTTTTGACTCTACTGTAAACCAAAACACTTATTTTGATAAATTGGAAAATTTTTTGCTACCTACTTTGGACGAAATCAACTTACAGCTCAGGTGTTCACTACATTATCAACAGGACGGTTGTCCTGCTCATAGCGCATATCAAGTCAGGGATTGGTTGAACAGACATTTTCGAAATAAGTGGATTGGACGATTCGGTCCTATAGGATGGCCACGTCGTTCACCTGATTTAACGCCGCTTGATTTTTTTCTGTGGGGTTATTTAAATCAGAAGGTGTAAGCGAATAACTATAAATATAGATAATAATTAGATAATAACTATAAATAAAGAATGACTTTTTCTCGAAAAATTAAAAATTACGCCCATTATAGGTATAGTTAGGTCCATCGGAGGACACACTGTATACGACTAATACATCTTTAATAAATTCATTATTATTATTATTATTATTACCGTGTCAAACACATTGCATTTTATTTAGAAAATAAATTGCTTCCGGGTTATGCCGTGTGTTGAGAGTCGTAAATGCTGACGTTTCGCGAACCATGTTGCTCGCTTCTTCAGAGCTAACAATATTGTTACGAAAGATTAATTTATTTTGATATTAATTCATAATAAAATATCATATATTTCAAACTCATTGTAAAAAAAAACTTAAACTGAAATTTGCTCTACTATAAAATTATCTAAAATCTCGCGAAATGCATAGAGAAAGAAGTTACTGGTTTGTATACAAACAAACGTATGCTAAGTGAGAGCGCTTTTGCTCGTTGAAAACATAGTAGTGGACGCGTGTAACAGGTGCGTAATTGAAAAGTATACGAGAGATTCTAGATCGGATAGTTTAATCACAGTTCCGAAGTAATTTGCATTTTTCCACACGTCAACGATGTGTTTTTGACACAAAAGTGTTAACCTGCTCAAAAGGAAAAGTGTAACAATGATAAACGGATATTTACACGCAATAGTCGACAATACGCTTAATTAGAAACACGTTTATACATAATACATGCTTGAGAATGTCTAAAAGTAGTTTTAACATGAATAGTTTATTTCGTAAACCGTATGATTGGGTAAGATTTTCGTCCAACAATAAATGTTTTATTTTAAAAGATTTATCTAAGACATTTATTTTATGTTTATATCTTAATTGTACACAATATTATTTACTATATTTATTTTACAAATATAGCCAATTAATATACATATTGTATCATAATAATGCTATTATGATTCACTGTGTTCTAAGATTAAATTGTTATACTTTTTCACTATTAGGAATTGTGCATATTCCAATAACTTTCAACTAAATAAAGAATATTGTGGCTTTGTTTCATGACTCACAGACACTTTATCAATCACCAGTGATATAATTATTAATATATTTATTGATGTTAGCAGAATTAAGGGGTTGTTGATCAAAATACGAATGACGTTTTCGGTGATGTTTTGCGACTCTGGTAAGTGATCGTGCATCGTTCTTGTTAACTAAACATCAATTCCCCCTTTCAGATACAATACAAGGACCACATTTACCTGAATAAGGAGTTATGCGAAGATCAAACCTACATCGTAGATATGATCGGGTTCAAATACTACCGCGGAATTGTATATGCGCAATAAATAGTTTATTGAATATCAGCATACACGTAGCTAGCTATAGTACATCTAAAGTGTTGATGATTTCCTAGTTTATGTAACGTATATGTTTTCGCTAACATTTTGGACAGAATTCTGGTCGTGCCAATATCGTATTCTCTTTTTGTACGTCGCTTCCAACTTCGTCTTAGTTCTAATTGTGTGAAACTATTTGTGTTACCTCCATCGCATGTAATTTTACTAAGTATAATTTATTCTAATAAACTACTTCACCGAAATTAGAATTTGGTTTCAATTATAAGTGCGTGTAAATGTATAAGCCTCAACGGCTATAACAATTCTTTAGTAAGTTCATGTTCTTCGAAGTAACTAATCAATCACCGCCAAACACTTCTATTCTGGGTATTATAATTATTAGACACTATTTTTAAGTTAACTTTTTAGGTTATGTTTCTATATCTATATCCCTTATTCACTGGTTGTCATGTACGTTTTTTGCTATGATTTGTTACTTGCTTCTTGATTTCTTTGTTTATTTCTGACTGTCGATAGTCACCATCGTTTGAGAAAGAACAAAATGTTTTGTACAAAAGTTGTTTGACTCACCAGTTTCTATAATGTAAAATTATTTTCAGGTGTACAGGGTGTTGCATTTAGGCGTGACGGGAAGTATGTACATATTTTTACATGTTTGTTTTATATGTCGCTAAGCGTTAATGGTTCCTCAGATATTCAATTGTTTTCCAAAATATCCCGTTGCAGGATTTTTTTAACCACTATGTAAAAACGACATTTTTACCGATTTTGATGTTAGATACACTGTTCACAGAACTTAAAAATTTTGGTATTTTTCAAACTGATTTTTCTTTCCACATTTGAATTCGCAAATAATACACAGGGTGGGCTAGTTTAAAATCTCAAAGAAAAGCCATTTAAAAATGTTGAAAATTACTGCATATTACGATCACCCTGTAGAGCGCATCTAATTTTTCATGACATCAACAGGTATGGTATGGTTTTAGTTATTATGTGACAAAATTCTGAGGACAATATCTGCAAGAAATGTAGTATTTCCGTTGTTTAAAAAAAAACGCACACAATTGCCAATATTTGACAAATAATTGAACATATCGGAAACTATTTATTCTACACTGGTACAACTTATACAATTATAAAGACTACTTCCTTAGTATTCGTAATATGGTATGGTATGAAGTTCCATTTCAAAATGTTTATTCTTTCCGTTACGCCTAGATGCAACACCCTGTGTAATTGAAAATAATTTTACGTTATAGATACTGATGAGTCAAACAACTTTTATATAAAACATTTTTTCTTTTTCCAACGATTTAGTAAATTAATTTTAATTTTGTAATAACGTATTTAACATGAAATAAAAGATTATTGTAAATGATGATTTTTTATATAGGTATAAGAAATCAAGTCAAAAATGTTCGGATCAATTGTCTACGCCCAGTATGCCTATTATTCGATTAATATTAGGAAATTGGAATGTGAGACTAACATTTTGAAAATAACTCAAATGTACACTCTTGGAATTAAGTAAGTTCTATAAATATTTTAGCAGTGTGTCGATGATACATCCAAGTACAAGTTTTTTGTTATTCTGGTCGACCGCTCGGCCGCTAAGTGCAAAAAATTGTCCGTTTACGCTTCAACTCGTATATCGGAAATTTATTATTTGCGAAACCTTGTTCGAATGCTTTGAATTGGTTTATAATGATTTATATGTTTCTATTTATTAGCTTAATGTGTAATTAATTAGTGTAATTCCTACATTGCAATGTAATTGTGTTTTTATTAAATATGACGTTAATTTTATATCAATAAACATAAAAGTTTTCGATTACATGAAATGAAAATCTCATTTCAAGATATTGCATACAACACAACAAATTATACTTACAACCTTATTGCATCTAATAGCTTTTTTGTGTTAATAAATACAAAAATCAATTTGTTGTTGTCAATATTTTTACTTTTCAGGTTATTTCAGAACTGACATATGTATTAACATTTATTCACAAAATAGAAATAAATTAAAATTAAATTGCTTTAAATTTGCCTTTATGGTAATTTGTTAATTGTGATTTACTGGTGTTTTCGAGATATTTAGCTTCAACGATATTTTGCAGTGTTTAACTTAATAAACAGAAAGGAGTATGTAGTTTGTATAGCATGAATGTATCATTACTATTTTTTTAATTATTATTTTGTATTTACTTTACAGCAATATCTTTCAAATATCTGACAACTGAAAATAATGACAATTATGTGTATCACTAATTCACAAAAATTTTTGGAAGCAAGCTCTAAATTTTCGACGAATTCTGATAGAATGTAAATATGTTATAATTATTATTAAAAAAAAATAAACTAAAATATACGACCATCTAAAAGAACATTTATACAACATAAAAATTATTTCATCAAATTTGACCTGGGATGAGTATAAATTGTGTTGGTAACGGGTATATAATTTCCCAAAAGAAGACGCTTCAGAAAGAAAAGGTGTTGGTTTCTCTTACGTATAGCTTTTATTGCATATTAATTACTCACAATCATATGCAATAAAAGCTATACGTAAGAGAAACCAACAACTTGACGATTTGAACCAGGGACCTTTGCGTCGCTAGCACAATGCTCTCCCATCTGAGCTATTGACATTGTGCTAGCGACGCAAAGGGCCTTGGTTCAAATCCAGGTTGTGGCTCTAATTTTTGATATATTTAAAATTTACATCCCGCCTGTATGTTACCATATTATTAACTTATAATATAAATTCGACAAAGTATGTCGTTAAACATTTTCAGTTATAGTTTATATTGTTTGGAAATTAAAAAGACCTTCATTTTTAATGTATATGCATTTTAGCTAACCTTACAGTACACAATTCATAAGTCAAAATGTTATTTTTAACTTATTATCGTTGTTAATGCACGCCTCTTAATTTATTTAGAAAACAAATTTAGAAATAAAATTTCCAATAATTATGCAGCTAATATATAGTAAATGAAAAATGTGTGCTTATTGAACTGGAACTATGTATATTACAATAAAACTTCTGTAGAGCTCTTTGAAATATTAACAAAAAAAAAATAAAAAATTAATTAGTTATCAAACAATGCAAAACCAAAAATGAAACAATAAATACATATTACAACAATAAAAAATTATTAATTATAAGTAAAATTTTAATAATTTGTCTTAACAAATGAACAAAAGAAAATACCAAAATGTTTTGTTTTTTTTATAGAAAGTAGAAAGTAATATGTTTCATATGGTCTTATTGGTTTTCTCTGTTCCTTCTGAAGTTGGAGCCGTTTAAAATAAGATATTGTTAATAATTCAAACGGCTGTAACTTTTTAATGAATTGAAAAAGTAACTTACTTTCTGAAAAAAATTGTTTTGCGGAAGAAACCTGGGACAGCCTGTATATATTGCTATAATTTAAATTATTTTGGTTCTCAAGCATGTATTAGATGTCATGAAAGATAATTGAACATTAACTGCTGTAAAGTAAATACAGATATAAAATTTCCATTGTCCTTCATACAAAATACATGCTCGTCCTAAATGTAAATTTAAATTAAATTTAGAGAATTTATTTACTTACCTTTAGTGAATATATTTTAATATTACAATTCTGAAATAGTCTATATTTAGTGATAATCCTTGGCATCAAGTTGATTTGCGCATTTACTTACTTACTTACTTAAGCCCGTCATCCTACTGCTGGGCAAAGGCATTTACTTGCGCAATTAATATGTGTATTAGTTAACATAAATTTATATAATGTTTCATGATATTACGCAATATCTTAAAATGAGCTTTTCGTATCATATTATCAAATTTCATGTTTATTAATATTATTATAAAATTAATTCTATATTTAATTAAATGCATTACCTACTCGTAAACTTAACTGTAGTGATCATATTTCATTTATTACATTGCAATGAAGATATCACATTAAGGAAAAGGTCGGACACGCTAAAAATAAACTAAAACCCGTTACATTACATCCATCGAAAAACCACCTCGTGACGGACAACTTTTTGCGAAGCGGCCGGGTCGAGGTAGAACAGTACACGAATATATAACCGACATACTATTTCCAAATCCTGCGATAGCGATACGAACTTACTTATTTCCAAGACTGTACTGAATATACGTAAAATATAAACATTGATATCGACTCGAGACAACGCATACCTATCTGGATATTCAAACACGTTTCACCTCTCGAACGCTGCTAAACAAAAAACTTGTTATTGTACGACCGTAAAATATCTTCTACGCCGAATTTTGTTCGAGTATATTTGAGGAAAACATATGCCGTCAATGCCACGCAGAAAAATATTTTTTTCTACTAGCAAGAAATTGTTTTCGGGTTAGTTCGAAATTTTTTAATACCTTTCAATTTAGACGAGATAATAATATCTTGGTATGTAGTATAGTATGTGTTGCAAAATATTTTTGACTCAATTCAATTTCTGATTGTTAGTAAAAGCAAGATTGAAAATTTTTAAATTATACGAAAGCTTCATTGTATAATTATGTTATTAATGAATACATATAATACATACGATTAAATTTATTTGATTGTTTGGACTTGTCATTCAAAATGAATGTGACTACTATACTGACCAAACCGCAGGCTTCTGCATCTGCCATGCGGTGAAACGAGGATAGCGGTTTTTTGTACATATATATGTCTTCTGTCGCGGTTATTCTAATAAGTAGACCAGACAGAAACATATGTTATTTCATTGACGAATACTTTCGGGAATCGTGGTTAATAAATTAATTGTATCACCGTACATGCGTATACAAATTCCCTACCACGTTTACTGAAAGTGATAGAGATATGCAAAACTTAAAAGCGGTTACGTTTACATGTTTGTTGCTTACGGTAGATAGTGTTGATTCTATCGCATATATATGTACGATATACAGGATGTTGAACAAGAATGGTTTCAATAATTGACAGGCTACTTATGAACGATGATTTTTAAAAACACCTACGACAAGTTCATTTTATTTTATCAAAGTACACAAGTTTAAATTTTTATAAATTCTTTTTTCTTAACGCAATTTTAACCCTGGTCTACAAGGTTTTGGTAAGTTTAATGACATTATATTTCATTGATATCTATAAGAGCATATTATAAAAACAGGTATAAACATTTTCCCAGTGGATGCCACTGGGAATGTGACATCTATGAGGAATTCCTATAAATCAAAAAAATTTCCTTTTCAGGTACATAATAATTTTTTTCTCTTAAATTTGCTTACCACAGTTATTATGTTATTTCCATAGAATCTGAAGAAAGGAAGATATTTTAAATTTTGTCTGGCCTTTGGGAAAGAAACGCGTACTTTTGAATTCTTGCAATTTCTTGCATTACATTTCTCTAAAACTAGACTGAATTCACGGGTTCTGTTTTTAGATCCAGATTCTCAGAAATAAGTCCTCCGACAAAATAATCGTTTAGTTATTAGTTATAAGTACTGTATTTTTGACAAATTAAGCAATTGGAAATCTGTGAAATGTGCGAAATTTACACTCAAAAGTTTCTGGGTTATGTTTATTAAGGTAATAATTGTGGTGCGTAAATTTATGGCAGATAAAAGATATACTTAAGAAGTTTGGCATACAACATGTTGGTCTAAACTGTGATTCTGGGATAAAAAGTAATGCGCAAATAACACAAAAATATTGGGATTTATTTTCTTAAATTGTTTTTAAATAAGCATTTTTGTTTCCTTACTAATGCCTCATATTGCATGATTTTTGTTATATTTATGAAAAAATGCACCTCTAAACTAGTAAGAAAATTATCTTCAGCAGTGCTGAAGTTATACACCGCAAGGTAAAATATTAAAAAAAAAAGAAAAAAAAAGAAAAACAAGTGAACCGATTTTGACCATTCACGAACTTGTCCTTACTTTTACACACAGTTATCGTGTACACAGATGGACAGACGAACAGACAGACGGACATAGTTAAATCGACTCAGTTATCAATTCTGATCAAATCCATATATATATATATATATATATATATATATATATATATATATATATATGTCTATATCTGCCACGCCTCCTTCAGGGTGTTACAAATGTTGAATCAAACTCAATATACCCTCACCACATTAAATGTGGGGAGTATAAAAATGTAGTAATATAAATACAATGTTTCAACAAAAAAAAACTTTAACGTTGCAGTAGTAGGTATATTTTATAAAAAAAACTCACGACTATTTTATTTTAATCCAATCATAATTTGTCAATCTTAAAATCCAATCAAAACTACACTGATAATAAGTAAAAAGAATTTCTTTTTAATTTTTGTCGATTTTTAAAAGTGTGTACCGGAATCTGACAAAAAATTAAGTCTTTTTTCAAAACCGGGGCCCGGTATATTTTGTTTTTGTATTTTGTAGCCATTAAATTAGAACATATGTTTGCTATTATCGTTGACTTTAAAATTTGTCCTATTAAGTAAAGATTTTTGCTTTCTTCATGCTTTCACCCCCATTTGTGCGTTTTGATGATCCCTTGAAACTAAATCTTACACAGAGACGAAGTTTTGTTTAATTTAAAGAAACAAGTTGTTTCAATAGAGCAACAAAATACATATTTCTGGATAAAAATGTATTACATAATTACAAAATCTATTTGGTACATACAAAGAACATATTGCTTTTAGAACGTTTATTTTTGTTTAAGAAAAGATTGAAAATTTACAATTTACGCTCGAAAGGTAAAAAGTTGTATCTACGTACAAAATTGCCGTTGACGTTGATAATTTTTCTGTTTCAATGATAAATCGCGATTTTCTTCATTTTAAATTATTTACCCTATAGTCTATCGTGTGAATTGCCTATTTTTACGTAAAACACGCTAGCTTATTTTTACATTAAAGTTATATTTATTAAGAGAAAAAGACAATTATTTCTATCCATGTAATATTTGTAGATACGGCATCTTTGGACACCAATATAGGGAACCAACGAAACTATTTATTGTATAAAGTAATATTTATTCAAAAGATTGAATAAACCTTTGTAAACATGGAATCAATGGGCACATTCCCACCACAGACACATCATAGTTAATTGAAATAAATATAGCAAAACAATTAAGTAATCCCGTGACGCAAAGCAGAAAAACTAGTCACTCGTTTCATAAGCCATCTTGGCACATTCGTTTATTTACCATGCGCCAATTTGACGTCTTATAAAACTTGTATAATAATATACCTACTATTATCATTAGCGAACACCCTGTATACGTTGTTGCAACTGGTATTGTCTATATGTCCGTTTGGTCTCGCGGCTTTGTGAGTCAGATGCGATTCGGTTATCGCGCTCTAGTTGGTTAATTATGCACCCAGGTCTTACTATCGAACGAGCAGGTGATAGGAAGACATGCGGGCCACAATAATACGTGGTTACGAGTTTTCTGTCTCTATATTACACCTATAGATATATACCACTGGTTCGGCGAATGATGCACCACACCACAACACAGGATGTACCGCTGATAACGGGCGACGCTATTACTCAAATACGTGATCGTTCGATCATGATAAATTACATTCCGTATAGACGCTCTACGAGGAAATGTGTCCCATTTTTCGTCAAGCTACCACCTACTATATGCTTTCGGATGCTTTGATGTTTATAACAAGCGGTATTTCTCGTTTTGTAACGGTGTTTCTGAAAACTGAACTCAGAAGCTAGAGTAACTCGCATTTTCAAAGCTCTAAACTGATAATCTAACGTGTAGCTTGACACAAAATGTGCAGTGGGAATCTCATATTTGTGCAGTAATTATTTGTTCAAAAGTATTTATTTTTTGTTCCATAAACAACGCAATGCTTTAAAAGTTGATCATTCCATTCGATTGTTTTCTTTTTATGGACACGTTATTGGATCGTCAGGTTTTTGGAAAGTAAAAATTAATCTGATATGCAATAAATGATTATTTAGCAAAATTTACAGTTTTTTTTTCATCAAATCGTCTTTTTTAAAAACCTAAAGATACAACCATTGAAGAAGTAAATATATTTTTCTTTAAGGTTAGGCCAGAACGTAGTGAAAAAAAGGAAAAACAGTGGGAAAAATAATATATACAGGATTAGCCAAAATTACCGGAACACCTAAATAATTCTTCAACCATAAGAAATTTCCAAAAATTGTTCAAACAAGTTTTTTGGCTTTAAATAAGCTATCATTTAAATATATTTTCAATATACAGGATGCTCATTTTATTATAGAAATTTGGTAACACTCTATATATTATTATATTTTTTAATTCTGAGATTAATTCTAAGAATCTTTTATACGAATCATTTTTTTTATAAATTAGAAATTAGACGCTATTAACCAAAAATAGTAAAAATTACCGGAACACCTAAATAATTCTCCAACCGCAAACAAATTCGAAAAAAAAATCGAATAAATGTTTTTTAGGCTTAAACAACCTCTTGTTTAAATATAGTTTTAATATACAGTGTGTTCGCTTTATTATGGAAATTTGCAAACCATTCCATTTTCTAATAGAACACACTGTAAACTTTTATATTTTTAATTATAAGATTATTCTAAGAACATTTTATAGAAATAAGTCTTTTTTTGAAAATGCATTATGTTTGAGTTATGAGCAATTAAGAAAAACTACTGAACTTAATAAATTAAGAATATTTTCTCACATACACATTTATTTTAGTTTTTTACCCGTTTGGTTAAAGTAGAAGTTCATGAGTATTGATTAATTGCTTATAACTAAAAACTAAAAAACTTATAACTAAAAAAATTTATAAAGAAATAATTCCAACATAACATTCTTAGAATTACATCTTAGATTAAAAGCTTTTTTAAATATACAGGGTGTTCTGAAATAGGAAAGGTTTACTAATTTTCATAATTGACGATCGATATGTCGGATCGATTGACGATCCATAATAACGAGAGGTTGTTTAAGCCTAAAAAACTTTTATTTGAAAGATTTTTTGAATTTTTTACAGTTGGAGAATTATTAAGGTGTTCCGGTAATTTGGACTATTTTTGGTTAATAAATATATAAATAAAAGCATATAAATAAAAAATAATTCATTTTATAAAAAAATAATTCCTATAAAAAATTCTTAGAATTAATCTTAGAATAAAAAAATTTACTAATATATAGTTCTATTTAAAAAAAGGATAGGTTACCGAATTTCTATAATAAAATGAGAACTCTGTATATTGAAAATATATTTAGACGATAGCTTGTTTAAAGCCAAAAAATTTTTGTTTGAACAATTTTTTGATATTTCGTACGGTTGGAGAATTATTTAGGTGTTCCGGTAATTTTGGCTAATCCTGTATATATAAATAAGTAATGTAATCCCTAGAATAATGATTGTCACAAAATTGTTTTCAATTGAATTTCTAATTACTGAAATACTTTCACAATAAGCTCATTTTGTAATAAAACAGTTTAAAAGCTACACTAAATGGGCAATTTTTCAAAAAAACTTACCAGGTTATCCATTTTTCGGTTAGATATGACCACTCAAAGTACCTAGAAAGAAAAAAAGCTGTGTTACTTTTTACCCGAAAAACTTTTTCTCAGATAGTAAATGTCGTACAGAGTAAAAAAATTCATATGGACTTGTTTGTTTCCCATTTTTTTCAATTCGGTATCAGCATTTTGAAATATTAACAAAACCGTATTTTAAGATCTAACTTTATAATGAATTGAAAAACCAAATAAGTCGATATAAACATACTACTTTACACTTATTTATTTCTTATTGTTGTACTGATAAACATTTCCACATTGTTACACATGAACACTTATTTCCATTTACTGCAAAAAATGAATTTTGAAAGATATAACACAGGTATTTTTATTGAAATTGGTTTCTATACAGAAAATGAACAATATGTACCAGACTTCTACTTATTCAAGGACGAAATGGCAATTTGTAATCAAATACTACATTATTTTTTATATATTAATTGTAATTATTTAAAAACATCCACTTTTTCGTCTACGACTATGACAACGAAAAGAAGCAAGAAACTAAAAAATAATTAGGTTTAGTACTACAGTGTTCATTTGGAACGCGAAAACATAATTTCTTGAATTTATTTTGCTAGATTCAAATGCATATTTACTTGGATGTAGAAAGTTAGGTATATACAAGAAATACCACATACTCAATATAAGTAAAATAATTTCTCAGATAAATGCTGTCAACAAATAAATTCTTTCTTTATAAGAACCAATATTGTATTGAACGAAGTAATTGAATTTTTAGTCCCAAAAATGTTAATTTCTCCAACGAAGTAATAGTAAATCCATCCAAGAGCGTAGTTACTTGATCCAAGAAAATATAAGACATTTAATATAAGTAAGTATTGTTTACTGAATAAAAACCCACCAATTATTTAACTGAAGTGATTCTCACTTCTTTCAAGTAATCCCTTTCTCTGGAATAAATATGCGCACCGCGATTTTGTCAAGGCTCGCGCGCCCGCGCGTGGTGGTAGCGCCACGGAACCTAACCTAGTACGAAAACAACGAAGTACCCGTTGGGGATGTGCCTTGTGATTTATTGGGGATGTGTATTGTGATTTATAGTGTACAATAAACGTTTCAACACGGAATAGTTTGATGTAACGCACGCAACAGTTTAGAACGAGTAAGTAAATATAACATACCTATCTTGTTAATTAGCAATAGAAAACGTATTTGTGCCAAATCTTTAAAATTCTTACATTAAGTAGCTAAAAATATTTACCGGGAATAAAAATATACACTTCATTGAAGACTGTTTACTTACTTCACCAGAGTAACCACTTTCTTAAATCTAGTAATTATTCCAAGAAATAAAATTTCTTGGTTGAAGTCAATAATCTCTCGCGTATATACGAACCTACCAACTACTTCAGCCAAGTAATTCTCTCTTCGTTCGAGAGATCACTTTTCTGTGTGTACTTTTGTCGATTTGAATGACAGAATTATAATTTTGTCAACAATCAAGCACATACTAAAGTTTTAAGCTGTTTCTCAGGATTATATAAGCTACAACTGCTTAATATTTGATCAAAATCCATTTATATTTTCACGACTTAAAAAAAGCGTTTTCCAACAACCTCAAATTAGTTAATTAGATCATGCTTTAATAATAACAATTAACAATATGAATAACAAAACGAATTGGATTAATTTAAATCACAACGTAAAGTTTCCATTTCACATCTATCTAATACATATTATTATGAGAAAGAAAAAAAATAGCGTGCTTGAATCATTACCACATCATCAAGGCAACACTAAGCGGTAGTTGGTCGCAATTATGTAATTAATGTTCTAAAACCTAACAATTGCGGAGCACGATATTTTAATAATCCCAACAAAACGCTTAATTCTCACAATTTAAAAAGAAAACGAAAGCCATTCTTTACTAGGTATCATCAATATACATAATTAGTATTCCTCCGCCGAATGAATTAGGTACGATAAAATCTATTTAAATAATTGATAAACATAAGAATAATAGAGACATCCGCCAATTGGAGTGATGATTATATTAGTTGGTGGTTGTTAAGGTTATTGAGTGATCCTTTCAGGCTCTATTAGAAATTAATATTTATCGACATCAGTAATGACCGAGCAATTGTGTTAAGGAGGCGGTGACAATGGGGTCAAACAGGTCTTCCGACCGATTGAAAAAGAACAATAATAAACACTTGCATACATAATGTCCTTATAGTAATTCAGGAAGATGATAATTGCCCAACAGTAATTATTAATGGACAAGAAAAACCAAATTCCTCACAACGAATTTACAAATGAAATTTACATTTTTTTCAGTAAACCTCCCCTATTTGTCGGCAATTTTACCATAATTTTAAGCAAAAATACTAAATATCATTGAAAATGCAGTTACATTCATTAATTGTACAAACTGTATGTAAATTTGCTAACAAGATTGTAAATTTCATAATAACAATTACTTCAACGGAATAAAAATACAAATCTATACATTAAAACTACTGTCTGATATGTAAATTTGCCTTCTGCTCGTGCAATTTTTCTCTCTAGACGGTAAAGTGCTACCGAGATAATTTTTATAGCGCTTGCGCAATAATGGGACATGCAGTTCGAGTTCCGTTTGCCATCCGTTTGGTTGTGTTTACAGGAGCTAAGTTAGAGTTTTATTGAGTGCGATTGTTATATACAACTAATCTAACACTGTTAGTGCCTCTATGACTTATCGGTGTCGTGTGGAATATTTGCCCCATATGGTTCTATAGTATTAAAAGATATAATATTGGTAACATTCATCTCTTTGTATATTATGGAGGACTTTGCAAATATATACTACAAAGTGCAGGTAAAAGTTTGCAGTCTTGATATGTATAATTTCACTTTCACTAATTGGATGTTCTTTTTAGGATACAAGTGTTGATGATACTGACATACTACAAATTCAAGGACTTGTGTGGTGTCCATAGGTAAGATTTCGCTTATTGTTCTTTCTTGTAAATGCGGTCTTACAATCAAATTTATTACTAACATGTATAACACATATCATTTCAATCACCAATATAAAAAAATACTTTTCTATAAACACTCATTAATAACTTTACACACACTCGGTACCTCAAAGGAAAGCAGCTGCTGACATTGTTATACCCTGTATATGATATATGATCATGTACTTCTTATTTTGATTTCAGGTGACACATTTTGGACTATATTATATGCTGTGGTTGGATTATCCCCAGGTTATCTTACTCTGGAGACGGTTTAGCTTTTTAAAAATTATTCCAAGTCAGGGTTCAAAAACAAATAAGGTGACGTAAGTTTACCATAGGCATTTCAACTTAATATTGTTGAAATAATATTTAATTTATATTTAAAAGATATGTTTCTCTCTGTTAAGCAGATCGATTTATTTTATTATACGATATGTAGATAAGTATAGTCCATATATATATTATAAATATGTCTCACATGTTATTTATTGTTAAAATTATAATAAAACTTCATACTATTATTTTTTGTTTTTATTTATGATCTCCACATTAATAGGATTCTACTAGTGATTTTACGGTTGACAATACAGGCTTGTCCGAGCAGTCGCAAAACCAGTTTACAAACAGTTCTTTTGTGAGAAACCAGATAATGTTTCATTGGTATTTATAATGGAGTTATCATAGCAACATATGTGGTCCATCACAAAAGAACTGATTGTTAACTGGTTTTCAGTTGCTTGTAGAAATCTAATATTAAAGTTGCAGAAAATTTACTATACAACAATTAATTACAATTCCGTGTTTACGGTAAATTTACTGAACGTCAGTAATTTTACTTACAAAAGTATATATAAAACCGTACACATCGGAAACCTCATTTCATATGAGAAGTAAATTTAAGCTCAAAGTAAAATTACAAACCACATGGTTTGTAATTCCCTTCGATACACGGAGGTTAAAAATGACCACCGATCCACACGGTAAAATTACCTTTTCAGTATTATCAGTGTAGGTATATTCTTTGTATGATATTTTCAATCAGGATGACAGTTTCAATAATAACTGAAATATTCAATTTTAAAAGTAAAGGCAAAAATTACCAAAAAATTAGTAAAATAAAAAAACTCAAAAATGGTGATATTTAGGTATAGGGAAACATTATCAAAAATGATGTATTTAGATACGTAGAAACCAAAAATAAAATAAAAATTATATCATTCCATTTATAATAACAAAGTTGATACCGACTTCCGGTGACCGGACGTGACTGTTAACTTGAGAATATTTTAGCTGATGAGCTCAGATCGAGTAAATTCTTGTTCCAAAATTTCAAGTTTCCAGAAATAGTAGAACATGAGAAACTACTATGAGAAACTTCTATGTACCAGTTCCGTGAGACACCCTGTATAGATAAATCCATATCTTTTGAAACACATTGTATTTAGGTGTGGAAAAACCTGGAAAAATCAGCGCTGTTCAAATAAGAAGATAAAGACACGTAGAAACCAGTAAAAACCAAAACCAATGCCGACAATCTTAAAATTGTGGTTTCTTTTGTAGATATCGTTTAAACATCCTGTAAGTATATGACGTGTGATCTAACCAATTTAACCTCGAATGTCTATAAAAAAAACGGTTAATTTTATCAAATTTGAAGAATCCGATAAAAAATTTGAGATTTTAGCGGAAATATGTCCTATGGGGTTCACGGGACATATTTGACCAAGGTACAAAAAAATGTCCCGATTTTTGTGGCGACGATTCCGGAGAAACTACTAAAGGTATCGGGACGAAACTTCATATTTAGAAGTTTCATGACCAAACTTAGAGCTGAAAAGAATAGCTGAAAATCGTAAAGATTTTAAATTTGTAAATACAATTTCGGATAAGCGCCCACGGCGTAAGGCACTACGTACGATATTTATTACATAAAACTGATATTGAAAATGTTGAAAAATGAGTTTTTGGCGAATAACTTTTAAAATATTGGGAATTGTAATGGGGTTGTATTTAGAAACAATGTTTATTTTTTAATTCTGCATCGTTTCACCTAAAAAGATTAATGGGTTCCAATTTAAAATAAGAACAATAACACGCTTTCAAGTTTGACAAGTTTGACACTAGATTTTGGCCATCCTGTATAATTTGGACCAATGACACTTGGTTAACGAGACTACTAGATCTAACTTAATAAGCACGTCGCAAAATTTTATTAACGAGGTGCAATTTGTGGTTTTTATTGATTTTTAAAGCCAACGATGCAAAATCAACTTTTTTTTGTTTTTGTTTTTTTGCGCTGCAGTCACTCAACCCGATATCAATCCAGAGAAATCGAGACAAACCTGAATCCAAAGAAGACACCTGGATATGATCTTATCACAGGAGAAGTTCTTAAGCAATTACCTAAGAAAGGTATTGTTATGCTGACGTACCTAATAAATGCATCGTTCAGATTAAAATACGTCCCACATGTCTGGAAAGTAGCAGAAGTTATCATGATACCAAAACTAGGCAAACCACCGACCGAGGCCAAATCATATCGCCCAATATCACTGTTACCAATGGTATCGAAACTCTTTGAAAATTTGCTTCTAAAGAGAATGAAAACTATCATTGAGAGAAAAGAACTAATTCCTAATCACCAATTTGGTTTTAGAGAAAAGCATTCCACTATAGATCAAGTCCATAGAATAACAGATATCATAGAGAAAGCATTAGAAGAAAAGCTTATTTGCTCAACAATCTTTCTTGATGTGACACAAGCTTTCGATAAGGTTTGGCATGAAGGATTGATATACAAACTAAAGGGTATGCTACCTTTACAATACGTCGAGTTGCTAACATCCTATATATCTGATAGACTATTCAGAATAAAACAGATCGATGAATACTCGGAACTAAAAGAAGTCAAAGCTGGGGTACCCCAGGGTAGTGTATTGGGACCAATTCTCTATCTACTATATACAAGTGACCTTCCACAGATGGAAAATGTAACAGTCGCCACATTCGCAGATGACACGGCTCTAATGGCAGTGGGATCAACTATTGGTGAATCTACCAGGAATCTTCAACAAGCTAGTAACAAAATATACAAATGGACCAGAAAATGGAAGACCAAGCTCAACGAACTGAAATCTGTCCACATTAACTTCACAAACAAAAGAATCGGGGACATACCTCATGTTAAGATTAACGGATCCGTAGTTCCATATGCGAACACTGTAAAGTATTTGGGTATGACACTGGATACAAAACTAAGGTGGAAAGAACATGTTAAGAAGAAAAGAGTAGAGCTTGGCCTCAAATACAGAGAACTGTACTGGCTTCTGGGAAGAAACTCTCAGTTGTCAGTACAGAACAAACTACAAGTCTACAACCCAGTACTAAAACTGATTTGGTTATACGGCATCCAGCTTTGGGGCTGCGCAAAAAGCTCCAATATACAAGGAATCCAGATCTTCCAAAATAAAGTATTAAGGAATATGGCTAACGCTCCTTGGTACATACGGAATAGTGACCTGCACCGTGATCTTGGTGTCCCACAAGTCATCCAAGAGATAAAAAGATTCGCCACTAAGCATGAATCTCGCCTAAGCCATCACGACAACATAGAGGCCCTGCAGCTACTGGACAACCAGAATCTAGTGAGAAGACTAAAAAGAACTAAACCCTTCGAACTAGTGAATCAGTGAAATGTGTAAAAAGCAGAGCACAGTGAGTGAAGTGTTAGTGCTTCTTGTTTGGGACAAAGTAAATATAGGGACATCAGTGGATAGCCTATTAGAGACAAGTACCTAGTTTTAAGAATTCAGACTTAAATTGATGGTTAATCTTTTAGATTAGTTTCAATATGCTAAGCATCTTATGCTTATTAATAAAAAAAAAAATATCATACATAAACTTGGTTGGATACTTGCCGGGTAAATAAAATAATGTTTTGCGAGGAAGCGAAAGTAACACCAAAAGTAATTACATGTAGGCTGAGCTGAAATCATTAATAACGCAAGGACAACGACACGTATACGCACACGTGTGAGTGTTAGTTTTTATCAGCGGAAAAAGGGGGAAACTGTGCGGATACTTTAGTTAATTAACCGACAGTCACACTAGACCCTGCTGTGTGTATTCCTTCTACCTTTTCCAACCTTCTTCCTGCATGGGTGCTGTGGGAGAGCCGAGCGTTCCTACATCAGGGTGACACACCGGAAAATGATCCTAGTCACGCTCACGAGAACAAAAAAAAGCTATATATTGCAGATGTAATTTGATATATAATTGCGTGGAGTTTAAATTTTGCTGTGGGATTGTTCTAGAATGAGAGTTTATGGACTTAAGAAAATATAAATAAAATAGAATAGAGCAGAATAGAGCGTTTCTCAACCTTTTTACTCTTGCGGAAACCTTTAAATAGGGTTGGAACCTGACGGAACCCCAACAGAAAATATACAATGTCCTTTCCAAGGCATTTTGAGTATCTTGTGCGTACAGAAAAACGTGTAACGTATTTCAAGTGACCAGATACGAATCTGTAAAGAAACGCAGTTCAATGATTGAATAGTACTTACTACTGGGAAATTAAAGTACTTTTCCTGTAAAATTTAAAAAATGCCCTGCCAAATTAAGGTGATACTGTGCTAACTTTACAGGAATATGTTTGTGGAATATGAGAATTCTGTAAAAACAATACAAAAATTTAGCTGTTATCCAATAACCAACGATGTTACAGTTAATTCTTCTTCTACAGTTTTTTTTGGTAGATTATTACATTCATTTTCTGTAATATTGCAGATATTTCTCTCTAGGTACAAACTTATTTGTTCTTTTTAGTTCTTTCAAGTATTATTAAAGGAAGGAAGAAGAAAATACAAATCAAAGAATGCGAAAACGAAGAATACAAAAAGTAACTTTTACAAATAATTAAATAAATAAATTCAGTATAAATTAAAAAAAAAATCATTCGTCAAAATACAATAATTAAGAAACATTTATTCTGAGTAAAAAGTTTCATATGGACCTATTGATAACAAGTTAATATTCCTTAAGAAGTTAGAGCCATATGAAATACTGTTTATTTATTTATTAATATTTTAGTATTTTTTAAGGTATTGAAAAAATAAATAAGTCCTTATGAAACATTTTAGTCAGAACAATAATTACGTTCTGAGATTGACAGTGTGGGAATAAACACCCAAGTAGAAGATGTACACACTAATTTAAATCTATAACAGATGATCTCTATATTTTCTCTTCAAGTTTGTTAAAATTTAACTGATACAAGGTAATTTATAACTCGAAGTGAAAATTAAATTCAAAAACATACCAAATTATAATAAAAATATGAGAAGCACTTTTAAATTTGTTTCATTGTCAACATTAGCACGATTAAAATTAATTTTTAAGTAAACCAGAAAATTGACCGCACCTAAAATCACCTCTGAAGTCTATCGCGATCGTGAAAGACCAATTTTCGACTTCAGTGGGCATGAACACATCGAAGTTGGGGAAATGAAGACTGGAAACAGTAGTGTCTGACAATTTCCCCGACGAAGCAATGGTTTTCGTACGGCAACGTGTCCATGCAGATTTTCCGGTTGGAGACGTCGTTTCCCTGTGGTTACGAAAATTAGTCTTTCACGATTGCGATTGACTTCAGAGGTGATTTTAGGTGCGGTCAATTTTCTGTTTTGCTTAAAAATTAATTTTAATCGTTCTTCATCCGCTTGGGTAATTATTCGTGATAGTCCCGGCCGAACACGTCATCCAAATTCCATGTTTCTTCATATTGGTGAAGAGTGTCACTTATCGTTGACTCACTTATCGTTGACTTATTTCTTGCATTTTCACGAACTGACAATCGTTCCTGATGAAAAGCGATAATTACCGAACGCTGTTCCTTGCTTGTTGGCTTGCCGCGTCGCATGATGTCTTCCGCGTGGCAGAGTTATCTTGTGCAAACAACAGATTGCCGGCACAGGCTCGTTTGAATACGAATTCGAGCATTTGATGCAAAAATCTGCTAAAAATGGGGTCGCAACATGTGTCTGAGATGCAGTATTTATGACTCTATTTGTTATTTCGTATTTAATCCTTTTTAATGGAAACTAGAAAATTCCCAACATCCAGTTACAAAACAGCATAATTGTTGCATAATAATTAAATATAAAAATTATTTTAAATTAGCACATTTAATGATGTCGTATCTTACTGGAAATCAACGTTAAGAATGTGTTCGCTATTTGGTAGAAATAGAGGTGCCTATTTCTGCTTTTATTATTATTTCCTATATGTTTACTATGTGTCCAAACTTCAATGAGCGGCAGTACATATTATCGATAGTTTTGAATCACTAATGACCTTCATTAATTTGAACCATATTTTTTTCATTGATGGTTTTGGTCTTGCTAATAAATAAATCTTAATATTAAAGGAAATTCATGCTCAGCGGTATTAAACCACACAACATTAAGAACCTCTCGTTAATGTCATTCAAACCGTGACTATCTAACCAATAAACTGTCACTGTAAATAATTTTCTAAGCGTGAAACTCGAACTTCAGCGCTGTTATAAAGATAACAGTTTCCATGTGGCTTTTCACGACATACTTCAATATCTGTGAAGTGACAACTGCCTCTGTAAGGAGAACCGACCTGTTATCGCTGTCGCCTCACTCGACAGATAGCCAGCAGTCGTTTTGTTTTAATTATTTGCCCGATTTATCGCAAATATGGTAAAATATGCAACTGGAGCTACTGAGTACGCCAGCACGACATTATAGGCACATAAGCGTGCTGAGAAAAACAGCGGCGATAAGGTGGTGTTATCGGCGACGTCCCATTGTTATGGAAAAGAGCAATTGACTGCATTAATGAGCTGATAGCGGGCAGATATACCGAACTCGACACGTAAAATCACTTGTTGGGTGTCTTCGCTTCTTTTTTTAATTTTTATGGATTTTTAAGTGAGTGGTCTTTATGAAAATGTATGGCGTGGTTAAGCATGTTGTGGCTACTGCAAAGCGTATGATATTATTTCTCTGTTTATTCATAAGGCTGTTCAAAAATAATTCAATTGTGATAACAATATTTCTACAATATAAAACAACATAAATAATTGCTTTAAGAAAACGATTGTTTTGTTTTAAGAATGCCGTTAATTTGAAAATGGTGTGAAGGATGCCGATAGATGGCGCTTTAGTTTTTCGTCGTTAGAGAGGTGTTCGAGAGGGCACATAACCGCATACATGTTCATGCAGCAGCAGTGATTGTGCTATTATACCGTCGATGTACCTGACGTAGAAATGTCCAACAGCTCTAATATTGATGGAAAGAGACTCAGGCTGGGGCCACGGACCGAGCGACAGCGGGGCGTTGGCGTCGGCGATCGTTGTGTATATATCTATATATACGTATAGATGCCTTCTTCAGTTCACAAAGTTCTTGTTCACGGAGAGAATATAATCAGATACCATTCTATTTTGCCTCTTGGACAGCTATTTGAAGATGCACAAGAAGCTAGTAATAAAGATTGTAGGAAAATTTAGACTTCGTCATTCTAGGAAATGTTCCAGCTACCAATGAAGATGTTTTTCATCATTTGCTGTGCACATCAGATCCATTTATAACGAGCATTAGAAACCAACCTTCACAAAAACACATAGATGTCGATGAAGAAGTTATCGAATTACTAGAAGATTAAAATTATTATTTCCTACAATATTTTGAAGCAGTTTTTATGATGTTATAATAATAATATAATAATATTTATTGTGGAAAACATACATTACAATATGCTTACACTAGTCAACACAAGAAAGAATTACAGAAAGGAATTAACTAATTTCTAGATTGGAATTTAAATATTCATAAAAATTAAATGGCGCTAGAGAAATAAGACTTTCGCGGATAAATACTTTAAATTTAACTGCAGGATACAGACGCACCGAATGGGGTAGATTGTTAAAAAAAGTTATGGCATAATAATTGATACTGTTTTTTGTTTTATGTAGGCGACAAAAGGGCTGGTACAAATTTAAAATGTTTCGCGTATTGTAATCATGGACAGTGTCAACTGTTGCATACTGTGACAGATTTTGTTTAATATATAGCAGGCAATGGAATATGTAGAGTGCCGGAAGCGTCAGAATATTCAAGCTTTTGAACAGTGGCTTGGTATTGTCTCGATAGTGTACACCAGCCAGGATTCTTATAACCCTCCGCTGGACAGCAAAAAGTCGATCCGCTGATGGGGCATGTCCCCATAAAAGAATTCCATACGATAGAACAGACTGAAACAGACTGTAATATACCCTCATTAGCACAGATCTTGATACCTTTCCTACCATGTTACGGAACAGATAGGCCAGAGATGATAACTTGTTAGCTGTGTAATCACAATGATCAAAAAAAGTCAGCTGTGGATCAAAAACAATGCAATCAAAAACAAAGTTTTGCATTACTACAGTTTTCAAAATGATTTAATGGCCTTGTCGTAAAAATCATATGTTGGGTCTTATTTTCATTCAATTGTAACATGTTTGCATCGAACCATTTGGTCAGGTCCTCTTTCACTCTTTCAGTTTGTAACAGTACATCATCAATGTGCCTGCCAACATTTATAGATGTAGTATCATCCGCAAATAATATTAAGGTAGAGTCTGGAACTGATATGTTAAGGTCATTAATGAATATAAGAAAAAATAAAGGACCCAACGTCGATCCCTGTAAGACTCCTTGAGTTATTAGTCTGGTGTCAGATTTTTCGGAATTGGTCTCCACTGACATATATCTATCAGCAAAGTACGAGCGAAAGAAGTTCAATGAGTTGTTGCCAATGTTGTAGTGTTGAAGCTTTTTCACTAGTAGATCATGGGATACACGATCAAACGCTTTAGTTAAATCACAAAATAACGAACTAACATAGCAGCCGTCGTTAATTGAATCATTTACAACAGAAGTGAACTTGAGTAGTGCCGTAATAGTTGACCTGTTGCTTCTAAACTCAAACTGCTTTTCCACTAATAATTTATTTGAATCAAAATAGAGTTGAAGGCGGCGTTTAAGGGCAATGTCAAATATCTTCCCAAATGTTGGTATAATGGATATAGGCCTGTAATTAGATGCATCATTCCGGTCACCCTTTTTAAAGATCGGTACAACACGAGATATTTTGAACACGCTTGGATATGTGTTTTCATCAATTGCGGTATTGAACAACTTTGTCAACGGCCATATAATAATATCTTTGATGGCCTTTACTATTTTACTATTTATTCCGTAGTAATCGACGCTACAACTATTATTCAAACTATTCACAACATCTCTCATCTCGTTATAAGTTATGTGATCAATGATAAATTCGGAATTTGGTACTCGAATTTGCTTTTTCAAAAAATGAATAGATTCAGTGTATGAATTATTGACAGCTTTGGGTTTAGAAGCTTCAGAGAAATAATCGACAAATGTTTGAGCAGAAATGTTATGTGACGCATCTCTCCCAATTCCACGTTCCGTGTTAACAATATTCCACATTGCCTTGTTTTTATTTTTATGCCCCGTAATGTAGGTGTTATTGGCGTTTTTTTTCAGCGTACGGATATACTGCCTATAGGTAGATTTAAGGGAGTTAATTTGTTGCTTTAATTGTATGTTTGGATATCTTTTGTGATATTGGGTCCAGAACAATATTCTCTCTCTCATGCTAGCCAGAGTCGGATTAAACCACGGAGCCCTGTTGGTGGTCGCTGTTGGTCTTTGTTTGATTGGAAAGCTATTTACTATGTTTTCTGTTATTATGTTTAAGAATCGGCCACACTGATCGTTTATAGAGTCGGTGTAAATGACATTCCAGGCAACATTGTATAAATTTTGATAGAGTTTAAACAGACCAACTTGTGTTATAGGTCTATAAAATTCAACTTTGGGAGGATGAAAACTAAGGTCTAAGTCCAGAAACTGAGCCAAATGATCCGACAATCCCATGTCCAGTACACCACACTGGTACGAGTACAAAGCAAAAATTGTCTGATTGATCAAGATGTTAATCAATGTTTAACATTTTTTTAATATAATCGTAGAATTAATAATATTTTTGTTTTGATTTAACGTCACGCGTAGATTTACAATAATTGTTTACATTTTGGATTTCGAGTTTGCTATATTTCATCCACCATTTTGAATTTTTAAAATCTGACATCGGCCACATCTGCCTCAAAAACACCTTAAATATGCAGTTTTATTATAATTGACACAAAACCAAGCTTGCGACTTAAAGGATTATTGTTTGTTATTTTATAATAAATAAATTATTAACATTTTAATGTTTTTTTTTTTCACTCAGATTAAACCTTAGTTCTTTCTTGTTATGCACACAAAATTTTATAAGAATTCATCTAAAAATGACAAAGTTACAGAATTTTGTCCCCGAAAGGTCATTTTTGCCCCACTGTGCAGCGGTACACCTATTCTGCGAATGTGACGCTCTAAGTCTAATGCGCACAATACAAAACCACTTGGGAGCCGCCATCATTGAACTAAGAGAGCTGACACAACTTACTCCTCCATTCGCAAAAATTACAAATTATACGTTTTATTAAAATCGAAGGAACACATACAAACGAATGGTTTTCCATTGTTTCCCCGATTGTATTTAATCGAAAATTTCCACCTGTAAGCTTAACGATATCGACTAACAAACATCCTACTAATCAGTATTCCATCGTTTGTTTTTCTCAGGGGAGCAGGAAAATTCCCTGATAACAATCATTATACTCGTACACATTTGATCCCCAATTACAATATTAATAGCGTTGACGTACGTAGACTATCCGACATAAAAACATCATTGTATTTAAATGGACGATCTTGACAAACGCTCAGTTGCACCCGCCATGTATAATTCGTACATATTAAGCATAGATTATACTAGATAAGCCGAGATCGACTGATGTTTTAGGTAGTGGGGTTCGGTAATATATTCGATCGTTTAGTTGACAAAAAAAAGAGCCGATGACACAGATGGGTAGGATATTGTCTTTCTATTGTTTTCAGGCACATCCGTTGAAATCTACCGGACTGGCTTGGCTAATTATAAATATTAATCAAGTGCACCGGTCGGTCGTATGGTTTGATCTTTAATCTTTTGACCCCTGAGCGTTTATGCGAGAGTCGAGAACAGGCCAGGTATAAGAACAATGCGTTAATCCGTCTGAGGGAAAACAAAAAGAGGTGTCAGATACCGATCTTTGTACTTTTCGACTTTGATTTTTTTCAAGTGTGGCCGGGCAGACGCCGCCTGCGCATTTATATATGGAAATCATGTTAATTTTGTCGTCGAAATGCTGTATTGTAATTTGCATGTTAGCCGGCTTATTTATCTAAACGATATGAGGACATTTTACTTTTTAATTTTGTTGGGCTTTAGATGGGATGTGTTGTTTCAAATATTTTTTCGGTTAATTATTTTATTCTTCTTTCTGTGTGTTAATATCAGGGGTGCTCACCCTTTTTGTTCGCTAGAGCACACTCTAGAATAATATTCTCTAATATTTTTTGTTTAAATAACACAAAATAGCAATATATACCTACAAAGTTTAAGACATTGTTATTTTTGGCATTTTGACAATACAATTTCTTTATTTTTTCACAATCTTGCATGCTGCTCTTTTTTAAGATGGAAGTTTTTCTCCATCTGGTATATATAAAAATAAAAGAAGATATAAAATGAAATATATATATATATATATATATATATATATATATATATATATATATATATATATATATATATATATATATATATATATATATATATATATATATATCAGAATAAAATTAAATAAAAGTATATTGTCCTTTTATATTTTTATCTAAAACAGGTTTATTTTCTATCAATTTCTGTAATTACATACACTGTCAATCTTGTGGGAAGAAGAGATTATTTGTTTTAAAAGTAGAATAAGGAAGAACACGAGAACTGGAGGCGGAGAGAATAAAAAGTTCAAAGTTTCAAAATCAAGAAAATACCATGACTATTGAAATTTGGATTCATGTAAGAACATGGAAGTGAGATGAATTAACGGCCGCTTTGAATAGCATTTTCTGAGAGTTTATCTAATGATGCCAGGAAACCTACAAATGTCGATAGACACCTGCAGTCGACTCACCCCATATTGTGCTAAGAAACCAAATGAATACTTCATTAGAAAATATTTTGCGTACGTCACGTATGTAGTTACATACACGTATCTCCTAAACTATTTGAGATCCCATTTTAAAACTTTCAGTGTATTATCTACACACTTTAAGTTTTATTATGAGAGTAAAATTATTTTTTTAAAAAGGGGCGAAGTTAATAAAAATTTAATTTAAAAAATTTACTTCTGGTTTTATACAAGAAAAAAAATTCCAACTACGAATTTGATTTCATAATTAAAAAGATCAACAAATTTTCTATATAAACCACCACGTTTAATATTTTATTGTAAATTTGTTGAATTTGACAAATTGCTTCCAAAAGATACGTATTTTCTTCACATCAATTCGTTAGATGGCCATAACTTGGCAACTAAACCTCACATTACAAAAATATTCTGTATGCACATTTATATCTTCTATAAGTACAATTTGGCCGATTATGAACGAATTTAAAAACCTCACTTTTTTTTCGTTGTCCGCTTCACGTGAAATGCCCCAACTTGCTCACCACAGAAATTGCTATTAGTGTTTCAGGGACACGTTTAACACATTTGCAGGATTTTAAGTACATAGTTTAAGACTTACATTGATATCATTTTGACGTTTCCAGGACTAAAAATTCTTAAAATTGCCCGTGCTAGTTTTTTTTTATTTTTACGCTTGATAGACAAGTTTTTGAGTGCTAATTAGTAAGCAGAGCAAAATGGTGTATCAAGAGCACTTTTCCACATTTTATTCACAAAATGTATGCTTGTACAGTTATCATTTTTATACCTCCCACATTTAATGTTGCTTTTTGGTCAAAAATATTAAGAATATTAAGAGAAAAATATTAAGAGTCAGTGGCCGGCAGACTTTAACATTTCCACACCAACGTATATGACCGGATGTAAATCACACTCCGAAAAGGGTGGATGAATCCCGAGCATCGGATTCATCCATCACGTCTACAATTAGTAGGGACTAGGAAATACATATATCGTACCGTACTCGCGTATACATATAGGGTGCGGCGTGTGCTGTCAATATCGAGTGACAGAGGGCAGACGATCGGACACAACCAGCCAGCAGCAGGCAGTGGCGTCCGTCCGCGTTCCACGGAATCCATAGTAGTTCAGAAACCCGGTCCACATCCGATTACAGTCATCCCGTTCATCCTTTTATACGCGAGTGGGCGGCATACAGCACGTCCGCGAGAGACAAAAATCGAAAACATTTGCCTCCCCCTCCGATATAACCTACCTATAGCTATACCTACACCCGCCGGAACTCCGGAATCGGATTAAATCTTACGGATTCTCTTCGACGGCGAAACTGAAGAAACTGAGACACATGTCACGATATATACAACGGATCCACTTTCAGAGTTATGTACTGCTCAAGAGGGAAGCAGAATCTTATAGGTTTTCTTCCGCCTAAGGTGTATTGAAATTTGAATCATTGCCAGTGGCGAGTTACCCTAAGGGCAAAATGGGCATTTGCCCAGCGCCCCCAACAACAGGGGAGGCCCCAAACTAGTATTTTGGAAACTCATTTCCGTAATAGACCACACCACTACTCATCACCACTACTCGTTAACAAATTCATTACCGTGTCAACAATATACAATTTTTTATTTGCACTCGTGCCAGTTGGGGACCAAAATCAAACTATAAATTAATTAATTACCGTAGTAAGAATACAAATTTGCAGTTTAGACTACTCTTGCCTGTAAGGCCTCAAAGAGAGCGGAGGTAGTTTTAGCCGTAAAACTCATTCTTTTTTGCCAGAAAAGGAACATTATTTAATATTGTGAGTAATAATAATAATAATAATCTTTATTGGTATTACATACATATAATGCTTACACAAGTCAAAGAAAGAAACAGAAAACAATGTAAATTAGTTAAACTAAATTTAGATCTGCAAAATTACTATTTAGGAATTCATCAAAATTATACACACATTTCTGCAATAAATACCTTTTCATGACTGAATTAAAAACTTTTAGAGAGTAAGCCCTAGTTTCAGCCGGAAGAACATTGAAAAATTTCAAAGCCTAATAATTGGCTCCATTACGAGATTTCTGCAGTCTCAGAAAAGGTTGGCGATACTGGTGATTTGTCCTTGTGGAGTAGGAGTGAATTGAGTCAACTGGAGCAAAGGTTGCTGAATTTATCTTCGCATACATCAAGCACTCCAATATAAAAACCGATGGCAAAGTCAGAATATTAACATCCCTAAAGTGATCCCGACAATCATCTCTATAATTTATACCGCGTATTACTCTTATACAGCGGCGTTGTAATGAAAAAATTTTGTTGGAGTGGCTACTGTGTCCCCAATTAAATATTGCATATGTCATAATAGAATGAAACAATGCAAAGTATGCAACCACTAGATATTCTTGTGAAACTGTTTCTCTCAGTATTCTGAAGAAATATATTACCTTTGCAAGTTTCTTTGAGACAGAATCAACGTGATTGTCCCATTTTAGTTTAGAGTCTATTAGGACTCCCAGAAATCTGACACACTCACCGTCATCACAGTTCTCAAGATGTCGCAGAGTAAATAGTAAGGACATACACTTGTCGAGATTGATGTGCAATTTGTTTGAGGAGAACTATTCCTTCATGTTATTGTTGGTTTCATCTAACGTTCGGAGAAGCTGTTCGTAGTTATCTCCTCCATTGACTACTGTTGTGTCATCAGCAAATAGAACAATTTTTGAAAGAGCGCTTGCATTCTGAATGTCGTTTATGAAAATTAGAAACAAAATCGGGCCCAGAACAGAACCCTGTGGGACTCCATATATACATTGTTGTTTTGTTGACATGTTATTTCCAATTTTAACATATTGATTCCGATCGCTAAGATATGATTTTATTAACTGGATGCTGGAGTTATTAATATTGTAGTATATTTAAGTTTCTCTAACAATATTTCATGCGGTACGCAATCAAAAGCCTTTGTGAGGTCGTAAAAAGAAGCTACAGCATGATGACCACGCTCAAAGTTTTCCAAAATTTTACTTATTAGTGCCTCTATCGCCATGCTAGTCGATTTGCCGTGCCTAAATTCATATTGAGAGTCAGTAAAAAGATCATTATTTTCAAAGTGTAGGTATAACTGGTTTTTTAGTATTTTTTCAAAGAGTTTTGATAGTATGGGTGTTAAGGATATGGGTCTGTAGTTATTGCAGTTCTCTGTTGTGCCCTTTTTGTGGATAGGAATGACTTTTGATATTTTTAAGGCTTTAGGAAAATAATTTTGCTCAATACAGGCATTGAAAAGATGCGTTAGTGGATATATTAGGATGGTAGATAAGATTAAACGATCCGGTGCAATGTTTGAATTTTTTCCCTTAATATTTTATTTATTTTGCACTTACATTACAGGGCATTAGTTAGTTACAACAAAACAGAGTGGTTTTCGATGCGCATATTTTAACGATGTTGACCATTAGCTATACAATTTTTATCTTCAAAATCCACAATTCAGAGTTTCGATGATATGGATGCTTAGACATTATTCGATGTCACTTATTTAACACTATAATATTTTCGTATGTAGGTATGTGTGTATCACTAAAGATTTTCAGAACACCACGTGTGAACCGATACAATACTTCTAACGGTTATCACGTCATCACCTACTTTAGACATATTTGTTTCTATTTATATCAGATAGATTCTACAAGTTAGAAAATCTTAGCTGATTTTGAATTTTTTTAGTATAATTTCATGCTATTGCCTCAAATTATTGTTTTGCTCAAATATAATCTAAAAAAATTTCTATACTAATACTGCGTAAAACTCATTTTCATATCTCAACTTATCGCGGACAACCCATTGTTTCTTGTCTATTTTACCAAAGCAACGATAACTATTACCACAAATGGAATTACCATATTATTAATCATGCGTGAGCCACAAGACTATTATATAAAATTCGAAAAGAAGATATTTCATAGCAAAAAGAAAAACAAAAGACTTTTTTTAAAATAATTAAACAGTAATCAATTACATCAAATTTATAATAGTGTATGATAGACAAATTATTATCTTATTCAATCTTTTCTTTGGTTAGTAATTTAACATCTGTTTAACGGTTATACATCGGAACAAAACAATAATAATGCGAACAAGTCACGGTGATTGTTTCATATAATTGGGTGTTTCGCGCTGGTTGTGTGTATGTGTGTGTGTGTGTATAATACCGTTTAAATTTCACTTTCTTCTTCGCTCGTGCTAATAGCACGCGACATTGACTCGCTGGTTGAGTTATTTATTATATTATACCGGTCTTGGAATCTTGAGTAAACCACGATACCATTGACTTCTTTTAATAATAATTACATAGAAACTTGCTTGTCGTCAACACGTAAAAGTAAACAGTAGTACGCAGGTGCATTTCTATAGGGTTATTGGTAACTAAACGTCTTCCTTTAAACACTTTATATTAGAGGTTATTTGCTGGCTGTTATTTGGCCCCCAAATGCATGATCCAAAAGTTAACAGTTATAAACAAATATAAACGAATTGTTTGGTTTATGGTATATGTATCGTAAATAAATATATGGTAAATGAAATAGAAGATTTACATGAAAGGTGATTAATGTTGTTTGTACTATTAAATAAGTATGATAGGTATTCTGATTTAATTTATATTTTTATTTTAGAGGTTACTATTGCCAGAAGGAACTTAGGGGATACTCAAGGTCTATAAAGAGAGAGGTTATCCAGTTTGCTATCTTTCCTATAGTCCATTTTATATACCCCCCTCAAATCCCTATATGCTCTACTTTCGTGACGTCACTAGAGTCCCGACACACTTCGCATCACGTCGCATACATCGCTCGTTTAGTTCGTTCAAAGATACGTTTAATTATTGCCAGCTCAGCTCGTTATAGGTTTTTTAGTGAATTAGAAAGGTTGCTTTGTTCGCGTTTAATCGTTATTCTGCGTTTATATTGTTATATTCAATAGTTGATAGTTTTACGTTATTGGTTGTTTTATTAGTGTAGTATTTTATGAAGTAATTAAGTTAGTAAAGGTAAGATATTAATTTATATTGGAAATTACATTATTCTAAATCATGTATCAATTTTAGATGCCTATGGTTTGCTCCGTACCGGGTTGCGGTATGAGGTATAACATTTCAACAGTGATTGGATTAACAATATCATATTTTACTTTTCCACGTGATCAAAGTTTAAAGCAGAACTCATCCACAATTGGGACATTACTCATACGAAGACCAGCAAGAGCACCCATACTCCCTTCCATCCTGGATACGTCATTTATCTTTTGACGGACTAATAAATCCGTCGGAAGAATTTAAACGCTTGTTTAATAAAATGAAGTAGCAAGTTCGAAAGACTTACGGGGGATGGGATTAATAATTCGAAAAGAATTAGCAGTAAATTAAGAAGAGAACTTTTAAAACAAGATCCAATTATTGATACCATAGTTTTGAAACCTTTTGTCGAGAATATATGTACGAATAAATTTTTTTAAATTTTACTTTTCAACAGCAAAAAAATCTAAATATTTAACGAAGAGTAGCTGATATTAAAAATAAAATTACAACAAAGATGAGAAAATTTGTACAATAAAGCTTCTTACTGATTTTTTATTTTTTATTTGTACGTATGTTCTAACCAAATTTTGTAATCAGGACAAGCCAATTAGTGGTTTAATAAGCAAGTTGTACCAATACTACCAATACTGATTTAGTTATAGTTTTTCTATTTATTTATCTGTAGAGTCGGTAAACCAAACATTCGACTTCAATTCCTGATAATTTTAGTGTTTCAACCCCCAATTTGCATGGTTGCAAAAATATGTGGTTGCCGTTATACCACCTTCGACTCCGGCTCTTGATTTTGTTTGTAGGTTGACTCCACTCACTGAATTTCTGCTAAATTTTGATTCCAACTGCAGAGACCTGGTTTAGCACAACACATTTCTTTAATCGGACATACATTACATACTAATGTACTTATATTCAGCATTATTAACAAATTATTGAAATAGCATGTTGTGATAATCACATTCATCATTTTTTTTTCATCCTAATCATTTAAAAATGATCATAATAAAGATGCATTTATTTCTTCAATATAATTATGCACCTACTTAACCTAAATCATACAACGAAATGAGCATTCAAATTGGTGGCAGCGCAGGACTCTAGTGACGTCACGATCTCCCTTTACCCCTCAAACTGAGAAATCTCGTACTTGGATAACCTTACTACTTTATAGACCTTGGGGGATACTTCCTTTGGCTTTTGCTTAGGCTTTTTCTATACAAGTAAAACAAATAACGTTATAGTCAAATACAATTTTGTATTCGTCGACTATTAAAACAAGTCTGTTAAATTTATTAAGTGTACAGTGGAAAGATTACCACAGTTAAATTAAATGATCATTGTTAAAGAATTAAATTAATATCCAATAAACGAGAAAACCTTTAAAACTTTTAACCACAACTACTAGAATTTAGCCAGTTGTCGTATTAATGAACCCCTTCAATTGAAACTTGTGGTTCTACATATTCGAATAACCTAACCTCACAATTCAGAAATTCACTCAGACGCAAAGTCTCAGAAGAATAAGAATAACAACAAGAATAATTCATTTTACGCGATTTTACTGAGCAGCTATCTTCTGTGGACCTTTGCACAAATTTAATTTTGGCGTAAATTATTTCCACAATTCTTCGACGTTACGGGCTTCTGTAAACGGAGGTGAGTGCGTCGCAAAAAAACTTTATTTTTGTGAATAAAATTAACCATGGCGGCATAAATATGGATTTTGTATAGTTCTACTCTTGCAGATACTCCTATTCATTATTAATTTGCATATCTTTAACTTCTGTGTACACAGAACATCGAAGGGTACTGATCAGCTGAAGGATTGTTTTGTACAGAATGCCCATGACCATCAACAGTTAACCACTGTTGTTAACCGCATGATTCTTAACAAGTGGTTAATTTTTCCAATATAGAATGCGAAATGTTATTAAAGTCGTTAACAAGGTATTTAACGAAAGTTGCTAACGTAGTTGCTACGTAGCAACTTGCTACGTAACAACAGTTAATCAAAAAGTGTTCACTAATATTTCGAGGCGGACTTTACCTGAATTCTGTAAATAGTACATCGTGTAAATAGTGTATCGTTTAACTTTTTCCGTTGTTTAACTAAACATAGTCTTATTTGGTTATGTTTCTAGTTTTGAACCACCAATCATGAAACTTCTAGTTTCAATAATAACCGAGATATTAAATTTTAAATGTAAGACCGAAAATCACAAAAAAAAAAATGTAAAATCAACTAAACTCAAAAATGGTGATATTTAGGTATAAGGAAACCTTCTCGAAAATGATGTATTTTGATCCGTGAGACACACTGTATGTTCCAATTCTAGGTACATACATCGATATATCAAGAGCTACAATTACTGAACCTTAGAAAACATGCTATTAGCGGTCATTTTTACGTTTTTTACGCAAGCGGTGACCGTCTCTTGGGCGACCACGGAGAACGACGGACAACATGGCATGGTTTTAAGAAATCGCTCCGTTCCACTGATAATAACCATCTCGCTTTGGTCTTCCGCGTTTCTACACCATCTAACCGCTTTTACTTCCTCGATGGCATGGCTTATAGAACAAGTATGGAAGCGGAGGCGTACGCCATACCATGTGGACACAAAATCCTCACCGAGCGACGCGTGCCAAATTACAGATATTTGCTTACTGGACGATGGACAAAACGCTCAAACGGAACGTTAGAACGGACAAATGACGAGCCACTCATTAAAGATCCCGTATGTTTCTCTGGTATACATCAATTGAGATTATACGAGTTCCTGAAAAGTCGTTATTGGTCCGCTACTTTTGTTGGTTGCTAAACGTGTATTCGCACTATACGGAACGTTACGTCACGTCACGTCACGTCACGTCACGTCACGTCACGTCGGAGAACGGCAACGTCACGTAAATTCTGCTATGAATAAAAATCAATAAAGGCTATTATTATTATTATTATTATTATTAATTCCATGCTATACAATAGGGTATTTGACTATTATTGGAAAACCATCTTAGTGTGTGTTTATTCCTTCACTCTACATTGTAAATGCATTATTTTTCGTAATATTTGCTCAATATTTCATAAAAATCAGCGTTAAAAATTGAATCACTAAAAGTCCCGCCAAAACGATACTTTCTGTTGTGTGACGTCACACGATAGGAGATGTCAAATCGGCCCATACGGTCTGTCAGCATCGGCATCGTCGCCGTTTGGTAATTGTGTTGTATGATGTGTTGTTTTCACAATTTCTACATAAAAATGGGTTATAAATGGTGTATACATCCATAATGCAGAAATACGTCAATAAAATCGCCGGATAAACTATTTGTAGCTGTTCCGCAAGATTTAAAATTGCGAAGAAAGTGGTTGGCTCGTAGAAATCCAAATGAAATAAATAGCGGCCAATACAATTGTTTTTTGTTGTGAAGATTACTTCGGCATAAGTAAAACTGACTAGAATAAGTTATCTATCGTATTTTCGAACCAGGTATTATCAGATCTGACAGCTTAAGGTTAGAGCTAACCTAGCCTAACCTACCCTACAGGGGGTGACTAACTGATGAGGACTAATAGTCCGAAACACGTGTATACGGTTGCTTCTTCGATCTTCGTATGACGGAATTGCCCGACAAATACCTTTCTCCTTTATATCTTACCGTCGATTAACCAACTTTCCTTTAATTTCCTTGGGCTATGGTGTACCTGGGGTGTACCAGTCACCTCCGGCGCGACGTAACTTCTTGTCTTCGAATCCTGAAGATGTTGGGACTGAAGCACCAAATTGGCGACATTGGTCACCCCCTGTAGGGAACCATTAGAGTGTTTTTCCATTGAGTGTCCATCTTGCTCCTTGGCTATACCGTACTGATGAGGACTAGGAGTCCGAAACACGTGTATACGGTTGCTTCTTCGATCTTCGATCTTCGATCTTCGTATGACGGAATTGCCCGACAAATACCTTTCTCCTTTATATATATATATATATATATATATATATATATATATATATATATATATGGATTTGATCAGAATTGAAAACTGAATCGATTTAGCTATGTCCGTCTGTGTACACGATAACTCCCGGAATTTTGAAGTAACTGATTTTACATTTGGTATAGAAGCTTATCTCTTAAAAAGTAAGGACAAGTGCGTGAATGGGCAAAATCGGCTAACTTGTAGAATAGATAGGCAATGTCACGGCACGTCACGGCACGTCACGACAAAATATTGTTTTCGAGACAATTCTTTTCTTGACGATCGGTGACGTTGACGGTCCATGACGTTCCGTATAGTGTGAATGTTGCCATAAAAAAGCATTTAACAATATTTTGACGTGACGTTGCCGTTCTCTGACGTGACGTGACGTTATGATACTGCGAATTTTGGTATTATTGACAGTATTGTCACATCAGCGTTTGCGTTGTGAAACACCATTAAATAGTATGATAAAGTCATGTGCCTGGCTACATCAGATTTTTTGTTTTAGACCCGCTGTCAATTTTTGTGATACAAGTACAATTTTCTGAACATAACTCGTAACATTATCTTGAAAATAGGGATTCGTTATTGTGTCTACTGTTTTGTCAACAGATACCATGTGGACTCTTGTGATGAACATCTTACATCTACATAACATATGTAATTCCCGAAATAATTTCATAAGACAACTTTGACGTCACAAGTCCATAGTTCCCATCTTAAATAATATGATGTTTCTTGCGTTTTAATTAAATCTAAAGCTATTGCGATGAGCTGCAGGGGATTGAAATAGATGATTTATTATTTGACCTAACGACATAATCCGCGTATCTAATGTAAACAAATTCCTATAGTACTACACCGTCATGTAATCATTCAGTTTATTTCCGATTGCTTTATTTATATCAGGGATGCTAAAGTATTTGAAAGGCACTATTAAATAAATATCTTGTTACTTTAAAACTTTCTCTAATTAATTAAAACTTTTTCTAATTAACAAAAAAGTTTTAGAAAAGGACAAACGAAGTGTAGTGTAAAATAGCCTTAACTGTACAATAATATGTTGATAAAATCCATATGGTACTTTCAAGTTACCAGTTGCCATTTATGTTTAATGACTGGTCATGATTTTGTTCACTATACGAATTAAAAAATGAATCTGCATGAAATTTGCGTTTGTAATAGTTTGAGTGTCTCTGGTTTATATCATATGAAAATTTGAGTTTGTAAACATACGGTTCAATGCTGTTTTGCAGTCTAACTATGTAGTAAATAATGTTGCACAATTTACGTAAAAGACATAAGAGCAACATCTCGATTGAACTTGAAACTCTTGGGACTGGGATTTCCGCTTCTGAGCATAATATATTATTAATAGAACTGATTAACTATTTATACTTTGAGCCTAATTTCAATTTGCATATTTTGCTTACAAATTATTGTCACATCGCAGACAATATTTTTTTTTACGGAAAATTTGGAATAATTTGACTAGTGTTTTCATTGGTCATTTCCATTCATTTCTACTTATAGAAATAATTTCAAAATGAGCACATTTTACAGTAAAACGGCAAAATCTTTTTTTTTTCTTCAGTAAAACAAAGCAATTGTTGTATCATTTTAAAAACTACACTAAATCTTTTAAAATTACTCAGTTAACTTAATAAATTATGATTTAAAGTTAGTTCTTTTTAATGCACACTCTTGTACCAAATACGATTTTAGCGTTTGAATATCAAAACAAATTAGTCATACAGACAATTATTATGAAATTAATTTAATAAATAAACGCATTAAAGATAATGTAGGCACGCGTATTTTAGGAAGTTTGTATAAAATAGGAGGCAACTATTGGCTTTTCAGAAAATTCGTTATGAAAGTTGGTGTAATCTCTAAAACACGCAACATTTAAATTAAAAACTTTTTAATCATTTTTCAATTTGAAAGACACCCTGCATTATTTTGTGATATTTTCAATCAGGATGACATACTGGACACAAAAACACATCGATGTAGATTAATACTATTAATATTGTTATTACTCATACTAAATCATAAAATATAATTATAATTATCTTTCTCCTTTATAATTAGAATATTATGTACTATCGTGCCATATATTATGTCCGCGTTAATTGTATCTCGTCCGTAAATGTGTACACACGTCTTGTTCCCGTCCCCCCTTGCCCCCCTCTGGATACGCCCATGGGTTGTAGTGTTATATAAGATACATTATGATCCTGTCGTTCATACTTACTCATCCCAATGTCATTTATCGATATTAAACCTCCATATTTACCATGTATATGAGAATATTCCAGATAATAGTTTCCGTCACTAACGACAAAGTTCATCTTGCCCGACAAACAATAAATTAAAACCTCATCTCACTATTGACAAACCGTGTAAAACAGTACAAACAAGCATCTGGCATCACAAACACCAATATCTCACAGACCATTTAAATCTTAACAAGGCTACATCATCCAGACAAAAGATCATTAGCATTTCTCTTAAACTAAACACCAATATTTACCTAACTTAGCGATAAGAAGAACGTCTGACTGGCCTGTAACAATACAGTTTAAGTACTCTTTTCTGCTTTTAATGTCCTGTTCTCCTACTGTTATGTACTGTACGTAACAATATGAGTAGGTATCGTATGTATTGTACATATGTGTGGTCAATGACCAAGCGGTCAGCATGTTTTTGGTATGCGAGATTGAAACGGATTTATCTCCATACACCGAAATTCAATATGCATGTATATTCGAGGCACGCGCCATGCCGGGACTTTAAAGATGCCCGGAACGGAAGGAGACAATAAATACAGTAATCCGAGTAGGCACAACGCGGAATGACTAACATGCTTAATTATCATTTTTATACTTTGATGTTTCTTCTTAGAATGTTGTGAACTATACACACCTATAGCAATAACGGTATCGGTCAGATGTAAATAAAGTTAAAGAGGAAATTTTATTCTGATTAAGACATATTACGCAGATAATGTTAGCATATAAATGTGCTGGCTTTACATCACAAAAATATCGAGAAGAAACCAATTGAAAATTAGGAAAATATTGAATACTCTGTGGAGTATGGATCTTGTGCATAGAAAGAAAATAAGTAGAGCCGATAGACTTGCATGCGATGAATATGAATTCGAGCTCGTAAGTTCACACAAGGTTTTTGGGGAAAAACGTAGGTTAATGTTATTTAACACAAAGGTATATTATACAGTGTGTCTCACGGTATGCTTTTTCATAATCTGTTCAGAAAACAGTTGAATTCATAACGGTTCCCAAGCTATTTTAAAAAAACCAAAAAATGTCATTTTTAATTATGCTCATAACTTATTTATTTGTGATCCAATCAAAAAAGCGTTTTGACATTATGAAGGCACTTTTTTGTCTACAATTTGATTATGTTAGTTTAAAATTTTTATCGCCAATGAATTCGTCAGAAACAAACGAAACTTTTGTTTTTCTTATGGACGCCATATTGGTTTTATACATGTTTGGAATCATAATTTCTTTCTGAATAATTTGGTATGCCACATGCCATGTTTTTGATACAATAAGATAATAGAATTGACTGAAAATTGTACACTTCGAGAATTGCCGAAAATCGCATGATGCCATGGAAGACGTTTTGTGTAACAATGTGATATCTACCCATCTGTACCCTTCTGTTGAACAAAATCGGTGAAAACCCTGAATTTTATAAAAAAAGATATTATGGTCCGAAGAAACATATTTTCTAACTGCGCTATTTTTAACTGAAAGAAGACGCACTACTGGGTACTGGGCCCGCGAAAATCAGCACCTTTTTGTACCGCGCCATAATCAGGTGTGGTTTGGTTTTAATGTATAGTGCGGTATAGTGGTCAACCGATTAATCGGACCAATTTTTTATAACAAAAATTTAACTTCGAAGAGGTATCGGCAATATTGCTCTCTGAGGACGTGGAAGAAAGAAAAGACGATATACCGTTGGCCTTACGCTAAGGTATGTGGTTCCAACAAGACGGAGCACCTGCACATAATGCCCGATGTGAGGAACTATTTAGATATAAGACATAAACGGAGAGTAATTGCTACCTATTCAGAAGTATCATGATCACCAAGATTGCCGGATCTTACCCCTTGTGATTTTTATCTATGGAGTGACTTAAAAAATAAGGTGTATGGTGTTTATAATTTTGGAAACGTTGGGGAGTTACGTGACACCGTCATCGCCGCTTTCAATTCGATTGACAGAAGAAGCCTCGGTAAGTTCACCGTATTACGGAATGCTGTGAAAAGTACGTCCACGAAAATGGCGTAATTTTTGAAAACATTATTTAGTTTGTTAAAATGGTGTTGCTTTATGTTGTGTAGTTAGTACAAATAAATACATTCCAAAAATTTACTGTGATTTGACTATGAGTATATAAATACTGTATCAGTCAAATGTGCTTTTCATGGCAGCATGCGATTTTCAGATATAAAAAAAACTTAAATTTTGTCGGCTTATTGTGTTCTCAATATAGCATGTGGCATACCAAATTACTCAGAAAAAAAGTTCTGAATCCAAACATGCATAAAACCAATTCAGTCCATAAGAAAAACAAAAGTTTCGTTTGTTACTAACGAATTCATTGGCGAATAAAATTTTAAACTGACATACTCAAATTGTAGACTAAAAGTGCCGTTATAATGTCAAAACGCTTTTTTGATGGGATCACAAATAAAGAAGTTATGACCATAATTTAAAAAGTTCATTTTCTTGCTTTTTCAAAATAGCTTGGAAATCATTTTGAATTCAACTGTTTTCTAAACTGATTATGAAAGAGCACATAAATATGCACTATTTTGCCCATTTAACCGACTATCTTTAATAAGAACAAAAGTACCAATACAATCCAACGTCCCGTGAGACACACTGTATATTTCCTTAATTTGTCTCGTTCTAACAAAAAATTTATGAAAATAGTATGCACGTGTTTGACCATGAAAGTTTAGAAAAATATTAGGCAGTTCTTTTTGTGGATGACTGTACTTACTTAAAAATGTAAATACATCCACGCTTCTGAGTGTCACATCGGAAAAACATTAAAGAACATTCGATTTCGTCTTCAGGAAACTACCCTTTCAAAAACTAACAAAAATTAATTGTGTTAACTCAAGACCACTATGATATTTTAAGAAATAGGCTATAAATAAGTTGTCCTTTATCCATTTTAGTACTTAGTACTAGTAAAATGGGCAGGCCTAATAGGCCTGCGGACGCCGAAAAGAAAAAATGTCTACAGCGGAGCCGAAAATCGACGAAATCGAAAGAAAAATAAGCCTAAGCGCTGAGGATAGGAATTTAGGACCGAAAATGGGCGCCTGGGCGCCAATATTTACTTCTCCGGGGGCAGTTTCTTTCCCCAATTCGCCGATTTGACTTTTAGTATATATTTCACAAATGCACTAACGAAAGAAATGAACGCATCGTTAAAACTTAGTCACAATTGATCAATTTTTTTCTGAAACCGATAAGCCAATTTTGGTTTTTTTATTCAGTAGTAGCTTGGTTTGTCAGAAACGATGTTATGATAGATATTTTGTTTTTTAATTGAATATTTACTAACAAATAAAACGTAATTGGAACACAAAACAACAAAAAATACACTGATTTTGACACAAGAGATGTGACAACACATTTCGATCTTTTTAATCACATCATAAAGTTTGAATATTTTTGCAAATTTAAAGTATTAAAACGTTTATATCTAAAATATTTACGCTATTTATTTGTTAATAAATTTTCGCATTCATTTATTAAATTATTTAACACTTAAATTAATCTCCAACCGTAAACAATTTTTCAAATTTTTCAAAAGGTTTTTAAAATCAGTTTATTCTGGATATTTGGTAACCTTTTCTTTTTAAAATAGAAAACCCGTATATTTTTGAATTTTCCAACAATTTTTTGCAGGAAATTTTTTTTTATAAAATGGATCCTTGTTGAGTACAAAAAATCAAAACGTAGAAACACTTAAATAATTCTCAAAACGTAAAGAATTTCAAAAAGTATTCAAACAAATGTTATTTGTTTAAAACAAGCTATCACATAAATATATTTTTTATATTATATCAGTTTTATTATATATTTGTCAGTTTGGACATTTAATTTAATTCTATTTAATTGGTATGTTATTTTTTTAAATTTTTATTTTTTATCCGTTTGGTTAAAAAAAAGTTCATGAAGTTTGAATAATTACTTATAATTAAGAAATGAGGCATTCTATAAGAACATTATTTCTACAAAAAATTCTTAGAATTAATGTTAGAAATTACACATGCGAAAAAAAGATAACTAAGTCCCCATAATAAAATGAACAGCCTGTATATTAAAAATATAGTCAGATGTTAGCTTGTTTAAAACCAAAAAGTGTTAGTTTGAAATTTTGTTGAAAATTTTAAAGTGTTCCGGTAATTTGGAGTAATTTTGATTAGTTGCTGGTAACTCAACAATGATCATTTTATAAAAAAAAATGATGATTTTAAAAGAAAATGATAAAAAAATCTTAGAATTATCTTAGAATTAAACTAAGAAGAGAAAAAAAGATAACTAAGTCCCCATAATAAAATGAACAGCCTGTATATTAAAAATATAGTCAGATGTTAGCTTGTTTAAAACCAAAAGGTGTTTGTTTAAAATTTTGTTAAGTGTTAAGTTAAGTGTTCCGGCAATTAGGACTAATTTTGATTATTTGCTGGTTACTCAACAACGATCCATTTTATAAAAAAAAATATGATTTTAAAAGAAAATAATAAAAAAATATAAAAAAATCTTAGGATGAAATTAAAAATGAATGATAACAAAAATGGTTGAGTTGGGTTGGGTGTTCCTAAAGCAGAACATCGAAATTATATAACGCACACAGTATGGACGATATACGAATATCGTAGTTATGTTATTTAGAAGTTGTTTTTATCGGAGCATAACTTCTTGCATTCGTGTATGAAACATTTTGTCGCAGCGTACCAAAATATCATTCCCAAAATCAATTTTTTTGATGCGGACAATTTTTTGTCTCGAAAGTGTTACAACTCTATAAATTTCTATTAAAAAATCCCAACTCTTGCAGGGTATTAAGTTACACAAATATAAAACAAATAAATTTACCTATAAGCGACTACTGTACATTTCTCCAGAAGAGCGTACATTTCTTTCGAAGAGTGTACATTTTTCTGTCTTACTTTATCGTATAGATAATAAATATGGCTACCGTTTGGGATGGACACATCGTTAGCAGCTAATTCACCAAACAAAACATCTACATCAACAGTTCACGACGTTCATTTGTCAAATCACCAACGGCCAACAACCGGGCCAACGTTGTCAACGTCCATATAGCAACGGACACGCACTCAAATTTATGCGTAGTAAACGGTGACCCACGGTTGGCAATTACGAATAAGATGATATATGGCCACACACCGGAGTAGATTACACCTTTAGACATTTTTTACACGCTTAAAAGTAAGCACGAGTCATCATCCCTGTATAGGAAACGCAGAAACTGGTTTCCTACTATAATATGGGGGTCACCAGAATGTTTTGGATTTAATTACCTAAGGGGGCTATGGAAGGTATATGACAGCAGGGTGCCAGACACCTCTCAGATCATTTTAAAGGAAGAGAATCCCAGTGAGGTACCTGTAAACCGGTTTTTTTAAAGGAAAGAATACCGGAAGAGATGATGCTTCCGTTGGATATATAAATGGGCATCTTTTTGGGTATTGTTCGTGTTGACCATAGTGAATTGACTTTTGTTGTCGTATAGTAGACGTTGGCCTAATTCCCATTCTATTCTTGAGATGTTTGCGTTATGGATAATCGCTTAACGATCTTTTACCTTTTTGGGATATCTTCTGATATGGGTTACCTGTAGATGGCTGTTTGTGGTGAAGGATACTTGCTACTGTTGACATGCCAACAAGGCTAAGAGCCTAAATGGCTGTCAAATATACCACGAAAGAACTTAGGTGATTTTACAGTAATTTACAAACTGTACCTACACACAGAAAAGTGATCTCTCAAACGAAGAGAGAATTACTTGGCTGAAGTAGTTGGTAGGTTCGTATATACGCGAGAGATTATTGACTTCCACCAAGAAATTTTATTTCTTGGAATAATTACTAGATTTAAGAAAGTGGTTACTCTGGTGAAGTAAGTAAACAGTCTTCAATGAAGTGTATATTTTTATTCCCGGTAAATATTTTTAGCTACTTAATGTAAGAATTTTAAAGATTTGGCACAAATACCTTTTCTATTGCTAATTAACAAGATAGGTATGTTATATTTACTTATTCGTTCTAAACTGTTGCGTGCGTTACATCAAACACATCCCCAATAAATCACAAGGCACATCCCCTACGGGTATTCCGTTGTTGTTTTCGTACTAGGTTAGGCTCCAGCTGTACGGCGCCAGCACCACGCGCGGGCGCGCGAGCCTTGTCAAAATCACGGTGCGCATATTTATACCAGAGAAAGGGATTACTTGAAAGAAGTGAGAATCACTTCAGTTAAATAATTGGTGGGTTTTTATTCAGTAAACAATACTTACTTATATTAAATGTCTCATATTTTCTTGGGTCAAGTAACTACGCACTTGGATGGATTTACTATTACTTCGTTGGAGAAATTCACATTTTTGGGACGAAAAAATTCAATTACTTCTTTCAATACAATATTGGTTCTTATAAAGAAAGAATTTATTTGTTGACAGCATTTATCTGAGAAATTATTTTACTTATATTGAGTATGTGGCATTTCTTGTATATACCTAACTTTCTACATCCAAGTAAATATGCATTTGAATCTAGTAAATAAATTCAAGAAATTATGTTTTCTCGTTCCAAATAATCACTTTTCTGTGTATAGCTTGTTGAAGATTCCTAAGTATATAATAGATATTACTAAGTAGAAGTACAGACTTTAGGGTTGACTATTTTGAAGTATCTTGGTCAAAAATATCGAAAAGGCCAACTTATTTTCACTTTTTGTTTGTTACTTTCTGCGTTTTATTAACGTGTTTTGTGCGGTTTCTTTTACCACAAATGTAGAACATTATCAATATTTATTTGAAAATCTTGGACAGTTAATATAATGGTATATTTGGTTAAATATCTTCTTCTAAAACTGTTATTATTTACTTAATTGTTTGTTAGTAATAGACAATAATTGAAGGTCGGTAATTAATGGACTAATAATGTGTACAGTACAATATTATCAAAATAGTTTCAGGACTGTTTGAAATAAAAAAAAAGGTTATCTTTCTTTTACTTACATAATTTTAGAGAAACATAAAAATAAGTAAACAAAATTAAATTTTCATTGTCATAAATACGTTGATGATATTATTTGTGCGTTGCCTGAAGACCAAATTGAAAATACATTAGATTGTTTTAATAGTTTTAATAAAAATCTGAAGATTTTTACTGTTGAAAAAGAAAATAATTTTTAGATATAAATATTGTTAGGACAGATGAGAATATTTTGCTTTGAGATTGGTTTGGAAAAGTTACAAATTCGGGTAGATATATTATTTTTTTCTAATATCATTCCATTAATCAAAAAATCAACAGTTTTGGCACAAAAAATAGAATAGAAAAATTTGCAATTTTAAATTTAGACACAAAAATTAAAAACAATTCTTTTTAATATTTTTGAATAATGGTTTTCCAAAAAAATGTACTTCAACAACCTCGTTTGTTTTAAAAAAAATCCTTATGTAATAGGGTTAACCGTCTAGTTTAACAAAATTTTAAAATGTAATAACATTTTGTGAAAATGTAATTGAAGTAATAACAATAGAATTGCAAAATATAATTTATTAAAAAATCATAGTTGTTTTTGTTTTGTTAAAGATAAAACACCTTTGGTTTTAAATTCTAGTGTTGGTTTCCTTGTCCGTGCGCATTAGCTCAACATGCTTTTCAGGAAAACTATATTGAATGTTAAAATTTTGGTGTTTGTAAAAATCAACGAAATAGAAACTTTTTGGAAATATTGTTTATTAATGAATTAAATACTTGTAATAGCACTGATTAAAACTGATGTAAAAAATGTGAGTATAATTTATAAAAATTTATTAATGTTATTGAAATCTTGTAAGGGTCGACATTTTTGATTAATTTATTTTTTCACGCATATTGTGACGTTATATTATTTCACGTTGTTATGAAGTATTCTGTTTGACATTTGTCAGAAGTTTCAAGTGTTTTGGTAGTTTATAGTTTTTTAAGTATTTATAAATTTGTTATATTCTTTGTATAAAACGTTACTTATTGTAGATTTCCTGAGGAAGCGTTTTATAAAGGCGAAAAATAAAAAAAAAACTTTAATAAGTTTTTATTTGTTGCCGTATTCCCAAAAAAATGATTAAAATTATTAAAACTAAGTATATGATTTAGTAAAGAAATCAAGCTACAATTGAATAATAAATCATGAAGATCGGCATATCGGTTCGAGAGAGAATCGACCTTGAAATTCTGACTAATCTTTAGTGATTTTTAGTAAGTTTCTTTCGTAAGTGTGCCTGGGTATACCAAATTATCTAGAGGTCACTGATCCCCACACACATAGTTCTGCATAATAATATTGCAAAACACCAACTAACTATATAAACAAACAAACTAATTATGCACATTTTGTCTTGTACATAATCTCCAATAACATTTGACGATAATGGCGTCCTACTATTAATAAAATAATTATGTCATTTATTTCTCTGTATATTTTTCAATTTCGGATTAGAACAATTACACTGCTCAAAAAAATTATGCTAACACTTTTTTTGAAACCTGTAGCTTTTCAAATAACAACTATAAGCAAATCAAATTTGGTGATATATTTAACTAAAGAAAATTACAAAAAAAGTTTACAATTCTTAGTTACTTCTAAAAATGTAAATTAATAACGCAAAACAAGGTTGTCCTGGTAGACTGAATGCCATGAATTACATCGAGAACATATTGGAGGACTATGTGGTGCCTGCTGCATATGACGTCGGTTAAAATTTCATCCTAATGCAGGACAATGCAAAGCCACATACCGCCCGCATCACCAGAAACTTTTTACAAGAACGTGGACTTCAGGTCATGAAATGGTGTGGGATCAGCTTGACCGACGTGTTCGCAAGCGCCCTAATCCACCACTAACCATACAGGAAGTGACACAAGCCCTGATTGAGGAATGGGAAAGCATACCCCAAGAATCTTTTCGCAGACTAGTGCGAAGCATGCCACGGAGGTGTGATGAAGTGATTCGTGCTAGCGCAGGACACCCTGTATAATAAAACAATCCAAGAAAATAAACAAATTTAAAAACTGCAAACAACAAACAATAAATCTTGTTTGCGACACGGCGGGAATCAACAATCTACGATATCAGCAAACTAATCAATTTCGTGAAAAATCGAAGATATGCAGGTTAGTTACGTTTGTGTGATTGCGACAATAGAATTATTTATTGATGAGCGCCAGTTAGCAGATTGGTATACGGAATTTGCAGTGATGGCTATGCTGATCAGGGCAGATTTTGTAAATAACGGGTTACGCAAAGTGTCGCCTAGATTTGCAGACGTGCGTTGATCGGATGTTGCAACTTACTTTACGTGACACGCACGCAGTTTCGCGTAAAAAAAGAGCATCTATTTTATGCTTACAATGCCGAGCGAATATTCTGACTACGTCTAAAAAAAAAAAGCGTTGTCGAACACATTTGGTTCCACTTTGATTTCAAACGATAGCTAACTTATTAAAATATCTATGATGTACGGGTTTTGGAATAAATATACTCAGGGCCAGCGGGAGGCGTGTGCGAAGTGTACTTTTCCAAATTTAAAAATTACGTGACTGGACCAGGAAAAATAGAATAGTTAGGGCAATTATTTCAGTTGAAAAGGCGATTACACAGTCAAATAAAAATGACAAACTACAAGAGAAATTTTAAAAATTAAAACTTGATGTGTAGCTTACAAAAATAAATATACCGTATATCTCCACGGAGGAAACATCGAGAACATTGAGGTATACAGAGGAAACAAATTTTTATTGTGAGTTTTCAAAAATGCCAAACTGCTAGTTGTGGGTTATTCCGCAGTAGGAAAACCTTCAGATTTGATTGAACAAAATCAAAACCAGTAGCAATCTGTACACATAATCCAATGGAATAAAGTTTATTATACAAGAAGATTTTGGTATGAGATATATAACTATAAAGATGGTGCAAATGAAAATCCTTTTAAACGGGTTGATTTTGCTTTGGAGACACTAATATTACCTCCCTCTAACGCTGAAGACCAGCGGTTACTCAGCTCTATGAATCTCGTAACAAATAAACTGCACTGCTATATTATCCATCACAGCTGGTTTAACTCGATATAATAAACGCTGTGACAATATATCCCAGATAGTGTAATAGAAAAAATAAAAACAAATGCGTACACTGCAGAAAATGTAGAAGATTATTTTCATATAGTACAACGAAGGGTACAACTATAGCATTAAACAGAAAATCCAAAGTAACGTTTTTTAAACCTAAGTACGTGTTTGTGTTTTATTTTAGTTATTTTATCGCTAGCTTTGTAAAGTTAAATACATCACTGAGTTCATATTTATTTGATGTTGTTATATTATTTTTATTATGTATTTTACATAATGTATATTAGAATATATTATTTGGCCTGTTTTAATCTTATCGTATTATTTTATTTGTGTCATTTAATATTTATATAATTTTTTTTATTTTGTGTTATATTATATGTTGTTATATTTTTTTCATTATCTATTACAATATTTTAGTAGAAATTAGAAAAATCTAGTGGAATTTAGTAGAATAGGCTACCGGTTTTAGTGGGTAATCATCTGCAGGAGTTGGCAACACTGATAACATTAATGGGAGTTAAAATCAAATTACTGCCTGACAATGTCACAAACATTTTCCTAATTATATGTAGATATTGCGACATCACACGATGCCAACTTGGTATTTTTAATTTTAGAAAAACATGAAAATCTATGGAAAAGATGTTGTAAATTACTTTTTTTGCCAAAAATTTTGATGGTAGTGTTTCTAGCACAGCCTTGCCATTTTAAACAGAAAAACTGCGAAATTACTACTTCCACCGCTTTTTATGATTTGTTCGGCAGATTGTAGACAGCATCACGAAAAATTGTGAAATAATATTACAATTTTGACAAAAAACACAGATTAGGAGTGTATTCACGGAGTCAATTCAGAGTTCTTCTACTCGATTTCGTATGGACTAATATGCAGCAATAGTTAGGAAGAACCAAACACGAGGTTGACGTAAATAAACCGGATGACATTTGGTCGTAAAATAAAAGAAAAAAGACTATTGTTATGCTGTCAAAGTGCGCAGCATCCGTAAGATGATATCTCGTTGGTATCCTGGACTACGAACACGCCACTAATCTGGTATTCACGGGACATTGTTCCCGGTCGTAGGTACCTTCTACGATGTGTTGCTCCTCTACGGATTCAGTGTGTCCGGCGTACCACACGAGGAATAAAAAAAAATCTTCTCCGCATCCTCTGCGAGAGAGAAGCGTTGGTGGTGCGGTATCAATATTTATACAGGCGCGTTGAACTATACACGCTGGATGGACGCTCTTGAATAATGTAGAGGAGGTAGCCACTATGCAAGAAGTATTCTTCACAGTTTCCTCGCATATTGAGGATTTAAGAGGAATATTGTTCGTTCAATTATGTGCATCAACTGTTAAATAAGTAACTGTATTACAAGAAGAAATAGTGTGCAGTGATATTTTTAAAGAAGCGAGATTTTTTTTATTAATAAGCATAAGATGCTTAACATATTGAAACTAATCTAAAAGATTAACCATTAATTTAAATCTGAACTCTTAAAACTAGGTACTTGTCTCTAATAGGCTATCCACTGATGTCCCTATATTTACTTTGTCCCAAACAAGAAGCACTAACACTTCACTCACTGTGCTCTGCTTTTTACACATTTCACTGATTCACTAGTTCGAAGGGTTTAGTTCTTTTTAGTCTTCTCACTAGATTCTGGTTGTCCAGTAGCTGCAGGGCCTCTACGTTGACGTGATGGCTTAGGCGAGATTCATGCTTAGTGGCGAATCTTTTTATCTCTTGGATGACTTGTGGGACACCAAGATCACGGTGCAGGTCACTATTCTGTATGTACCAAGGAGCGTTAACCATATTCCTCAGTACTTTATTTTGGAAGATCTGGATTCGTTGTATATTGGAGCTTTTTGCGCAGCCCTAAAGCTGGATGCCGTATAACCAAATCGGTTTTAGTACTTGGTTGTAGACTTGTAGTTTGTTCTGTACTGACAACTGAGAGTTTCTTCCCAGAAGCCAGTACAGTTCTCTGTATTTGAGGCCAAGCTCTACTCTTTTCTTCTTAACATGTTCTTTCCACCTTAGTTTTGTATCCAGTGTCATACCCAAATACTTTGCAGTGTTCGCATATGGAACTATGGCGTCGTTAATCTTGACATGAGGTATGTCCTCGATTCTTTTGTTTGTGAAGTTAATGTGGACAGATTTCAGTTCGTTGAGCTTGGTCTTCCATTTTCTGGTCCATTTGTATATTTTGTTACTAGCTTGTTGAAGATTCCTGGTAGATTCACCAATAGTTGATCCCACTGCCATTAGAGCCGTGTCGTCTGCGAATGTGGCGACTGTTACATTTTCCATCTGTGGAAGGTCACTTGTATATAGTAGATAGAGAATTGGTCCCAATACACTACCCTGGGGTACCCCAGCTTTGACTTCTTTTAGTTCCGAGTATTCATCGATCTGTTTTATTCTGAATAGTCTATCAGATATATAGGATGTTAGCAGCTCGACGTATTGTAAAGGTAGCATACTCTTTAGTTTGTGTATCAATCCTTCATGCCAAACCTTATCGAAAGCTTGTGTCACATCAGGAAAGATTGTTGAGCAAATAAGCTTTTCTTCTAATGCTTTCTCTATGATATCTGTTATTCTATGGACTTGATCTATAGTGGAATGCTTTTCTCTAAAACCAAATTGGTGATTAGGAATTAGTTCTTTTCTCTCAATGATAGGGTTCATTCTCTTTAGAAGCAACTTTTCAAAGAGTTTCGATATCATTGGTAACAGTGATATTGGGCGATATGATTTGGCCTCGGTCGGTGGTTTGCCTAGTTTTGGTATCATGATAACTTCTGCTACTTTCCAGACATGTGGGACGTATTTTAATCTGAACGATGCATTTATTAGGTACGTCAGCATAACAATACCTTTCTTAGGTAATTGCTTAAGAACTTCTCCTGTGATAAGATCATATCCAGGTGCCTTCTTTGGATTCAGGTTTGTCTTGATTTCTCTGGCAACTTCCTTTGGAGTAACTAGCTGTATGGCTTCTTCATCATAGGTTATATCTTCATTCGTGATTGGCTCTGATTCGATGTTGTGTGGCTGGAAGATTTCTGTTAGATGTTCTGCAAAAATTTCAGCCTTCTGTTTATTGTATCTTGCCCAAGTACCGTCTCTTCGTCTTATATGTGGGACATGGGCCACTGGCCTCTTGTATTTCACACTGCTTTCCACAGTGAGTAATCTGTTTCTTTATCGGGAGTCAATTTGGTTAAGAAGGATTCCAATGATGCCTCTTTTAGTTTTTTAATTTCGCGTTTAAGTTGTTGGGATTTATTATTAAGTATGGTTTTGTCAGCTGGATCTCGTGACTGTTGCCGAGGTGAAAACACTATTAAAAGTGTTGGAAAACACCCTTTTTTTAAATTATTGGGTGACACCTACAACTGTTTTCTGTTATAGGTCTTACTATCACCTTCAATGGCTTTCGAGCTTTTACAGGTTTTTTGTTGCCGCTCAAACTGTGGCACACATTGGCCAATTTTGAGCTTTATGAGAGGATTTTAAAACAAGTTTCTAAAATTCTCTGACTATGATATTATAACCGGAAAACCACAATTTCTTAACAAAAAATTTTAAGGAAAGTATGCTTGGTGTTCTGAAAACTTGTCAGTACATCTCTTTTATGGCATCAACGTCTATTTTTCTGGCAGAACAAGAATTGTTGCGCACACATTGATCTTTGTGTACTTCCAATACAGTGTGTCTCCAAATGGACCTAACTATACCTAGATATAATTTATTTAATAATATAAAAAAAATAATAAAAAAGCCTTTTATTTACATACCACACTTATGAAGTTATTAAAAAAATCTCATGTAGCCGGGCACATGACTTTATCATACTATATACAAAATTAATAGTTTAGCTGCATGAGATTCTATTTGATCGAGATCGGTCGTGTCTGAATTAATATAAAACTCTAGTGAGCCAGGATTTGTCAGACATTTTGATTCTAATGACTGTAGGTAGTGTCAAAACATCAGCCTTTGACACTACCTACTGTCATTAGAATGAAAATATCTGTCAAATCCTGGCTAACTAGAGTTTTATATTAATGCAGACACGACCGATATCGATCAAATAGAATTTTCTCATGCAGCTAAACTATTTCCCCTACATTCATTTATTATTTAACTATTTTGCAGAAATGACAGAAATGGCGGTTCATTTGCAAAATCCTCGAAAAATGCTTAGAATGAACATCCAGTTCCTTTGGACCCTTTTGAACAAAAGCCTTTTCAAGTTTGGTCATAAAACTTTTCAATATATATTTCCCCTAAAATCTCAAAACCTTTTTTGGACACGATTACAATACTTTGTCATACCTACTACGTATGATATAGTAAAAAAATGATAAAAATGTCGAAAATTATGTTTTGCGATTGATTTGATACCAAAACAAGCCATAGAGTAATTTTTACGAAATAAGCTATTTAATCACAGATTCGCCCTGAACTGGGCCGATATGTGAGATTCGACAAAATTCTAGTTTTACATTTTATATTTAAAACACAAATGATGGTTTACTCTTGAGCAAATTTAACAAATTCTTGTTTTCAAAACACTCTGTTTATTAAATCAAAATTCTGACTATGATTGTGGACTTTTTAGAGCATCATACCTCTCTATAAATGATATTTTCACAGGGTTCCCTCATCAACCACGTGCTTATTTTAAGCACGTGATGCCAATTCAACTAATGTATTAGTCGTGTTAGTTTCTGCAAGAGTTCACCCATCGTTTCTATGAGTGAATACTTTGTTTAAATAACTCTACCAACGACGTCTGCATTATGTTGTAAGTTGTAATAGGGGTGAAGTAACACAGTTTTCCTGTAAACGTTCTGGGAATATAATATGTACACACAGCGAAGTAATATTCTCAAAACGTGAGAAAATTATTTACTTGCGGTTAGTGCTTTAGATGAAAGTTAATATTTACTTGGTTTGAAACAATTTCTTTCATTTAAGAATTCCTTGTTCTCACAATTCAAGAATATCCCAATCTCAGAGTTATTAGTTATTAGTTTCGGTTAAGTATATAATTTTCAAACCAAGTACTTAAATGCTCAATTCAAGAAGTTGATCAATATCTTGAATCAAGTAAGCCATTGCTTGCAACGCGCTTGCGCATTTACACTCAAACGTGCACGAACGTTGCCGAGATTTAAGATTTTTCGCATCGGCCTTTGCCTTCAGTTAGTTGGGGTCTGCTATGGCGTCGTGTTCGCTGACTACCGAGTATTGTCCGGGAAGAGTTCAATATGTTAGTACTAATTTTGTAGGTACTGTACGCAATAACTACGCGATCTATAATATTATGAAAATATATAGTTTTAATTTTGCGTGAATAGCCTACAGTACTTATGTTCAACGTATTTGCGACGCAGTTCGTAGTTGTGACTTGTGACGCACACGGCACGTAAATTTTGCCTAGCCATATAGTGGTCACCAAATCAACATACATTCCACAGAAAACTTACTTGTGTAATATAATGGAAACAATTTGATGTCTAATAGAATATGGTGTTTTTTCCATGCCTTAGATATTGTAGGTAGTGATAATTTATAAATAGGTAAGAATATATGTAATTAAGCAAAAAAATTTCATACAATAAAACAAATATCATTCGCTAAGTTATTGTCTATTTATTTCACACAATTCCCTACCTTTTTAAAAAAAAACTAAAACAGTAATTTCTATTCAATACATTATGATCATGTTCTTGAACTAATAATATCTATACTCATTTCAAGAAAATATTTTCTCATTGTCAAGCATATATATTCACTTTAAGAAAATTCCATTATTCTCAACGTGAGAATAGTTTTCTTGAATGAATAATATCTATACTCATTGCAAGAAAATATTTTCCCAGATATACAAAAGCATATGATCATTTCAATTCAACAATATCCCTTTATTCTGAACTTGAGAAAATATCTACTTGCGGCTATAGCAAACTAATCATTTACTTGGATGAAAGCATATTGCTTTGAGTGAAGTATTTACTTTTCTGTGTGTATATAACAATTTAATTTAATTCAATGTTGATAATAAAACTGATAATTTTACCAAAAATTCGAATAAAAACAAAATTAACAGCTTAAATTTTAATTTAAATTTTATTAATCAACAAGATAACAAGATAAAAAAAAATAACAATCCAGATCGTCAGCATTAGTTGTATTAGCGCTAGTATATTATTCTATAAATATTAGCAAACTGTAATGTGCGATCAACATTTTGAAAATAAGTCAAATAAGCTTGTAAATAGGTACCTACGTAAAATATAAACATGTGATTCGCGACATCGCATTTGTACTTCCAAAAAAAATAAAAAAAATTCTCCCAGCGCTGCTGGGAACAAACTTGTTTTCTACGCCGAATTTTGTCGAAGAGAAGATAATATTTTTGTAGATTTTGGTATGAGATATTAGATTATATTAAAATAAGTTGTACAGAATCGTATAAGAATGATTTTCCACAGTTTTTCAAACATATGGCATATACTTTAACCATTCGTCCACTAAAATTTTTGAAAATGTAAAATATTATTAAAGCAACACCAGATGCCCTTTTTTAACGATTATAATTCCAATTAGGTACCTCCTTTACAGTAACCGCGCTACACGATTACCTTCGAATAAATTCTAGGGTTACCTATATAACGGAATCAAATTAAATCTATTATTTTACTCATTCTAAATTGCCTGGAATTTCCCGGATCTAGGTCACTTTGTGGTGCACACAGTCTACACCGCTGTCACTAATAAGATTTCATTAAATCAATCAGACGTTGACCCAATAAAAATTTAATGAAGTGTAACGCGGCACGCACGTTCCAGCCAGCAGCGTCTGGCCGAGCAGATGGTCAGCTTTTTTAATCAGCTGATCTCTGCCCTCTCGCAGCCAGGTAGCTGCTAGCAGCGCGCGAGGTCTCATTTTCATTTGGATGGTGGCGATCATCATCTTCGTCATCATATTGCGTGCGAGCAGATGAACATCGGAAAACAGCTGTGCTGTCTGATATTGAGCGGCTAATGCATCGTAATAGCCGCATGATTACCGGCCACACTATGGTATTTCCTCGACGGACTGTGGTGGAGGATGGGTATAGTAAATTGTGGTTGTATGTGTGCTACTGGTAGTATGTATAGTGGATTGATTAGAAGATTCGGAGGGGTTGTAGGAAATTGCAATGTGCTGGTTGTTAGACGATTGTATAAATATATAATTTGTGTGAAGAAATGTTGGGTATATGGTTAAGATTGTGGGGGTATGGTGTTGAAATAATGCTAGGCGATGTGGGGTGATTATGGGAAAATAATGATCACAAGAAGACCTATCGTGCATATGGTCAGTTGAAACTATTTATAAAATAAATAAATAGCGAAACTCCAAACATCTCTTCAGTGGCTGCTCGCGTATAGGCAGTGTGGAACTGCAGCACCCCCTATTATTTCCACTTAAAATTATAGATAACATTTAATATAATGAGTCCTTGTTTCTTTAATTCTTTCTTTATACTTGTACAAAGTATAATCCTTAATGTCAGTTAAGCCGTCCCCCAGTTTAAGAAAAAGATTGAAAAGTCGTTGTATGGAACTGTGACCTTCACAATTCCAGTAGGAGAGGTGTTTGGCTGTTCTGCGCATGCGCACGTAGGAAGTTGCACGCTAGGCAGCGGCCTGTTATGGATACAGAGAGCACTGTTGTTCCCCCAGTGCCGACCGTGCCGACCCTATCGTACTGGTGGACGGTAGTTTTCCAAACTGCATATGGCACATCATAAGTCAATACGTATTTTACAACAATTGCAGTGCTTTCAATGGAGAAAAAATCCCTCAGTTTTGATCCAGAGACCAAGGATAAAATTATTGATATTTTCGCGCAAATTAAAACAAGATGAATGGATTTGATTTTTACTATGCTTATCTTAACTTCACGTATTTGCTTGCTTCGTTTAAATCTTGTAATCGATATTTTACCTACTTCCCAATATCCAATCGAGTTGAAATTTTGCACGTGGGCAGATTGCCGGGGACAATGCATAATGGAATAAAAAAATTGAAAAATTTTTTGAAATGTTGCTAAAATTTTGTAAATTGAACTGTTAATGTGCTTTTTTTCATTAAACGTACTTTTTAAAAAATGTATCTTTTACATAATTTTACTACTACGCTTATCTTAACTTCACTTGTTTGTTTGTTTTGTTCAAATCTTGTAATCGGTATTTTACCTACTTCCCAATGTCCAATCGAGTTCAATTTTTGCATGTGAACGATTTCAGGTGACAATGCATGAAACAATTAAAAAAAATGGAAAATTTTTAATTTTTAGTGCATTTTGTTAAAGCGTAGCTTTTAGAAAATGTATTTTTACATAAATTTATTAATGAATCTAACAGTAACAATTTAGGTTAGAGTAAATAACAAAGCCGCTTTTATTCCCTAAATTCTTTTGCGTTTTCATCAAGCTTTTGAATAATTTTTTTATACCTTTTTTTCCTTTTACACAATATTTTTTAAAACAATGACAGAAAAATTTCTGGAACAGCACACCCAGTAATATTAGCTACGAACCGCCACTGCATCTCTTGTCAATGTTCATGTCTGGACAAACAAAAAGAGGATTATATTGAACGAACTCAAGTCAATACAATGTGGACTTCACCAAATAGTACTGTACGCAAACACAGCCAAATATCTCGGCATGACATTAGACGCCAGATTCTGCTGGAAAGCCTATGTCAAAAAGAACAGAGAGGAACTAGGAATTTGATACATAGAGATGCATTGGTAGCTTGGAAGAAACTCCACGCTGCGAGTACATAATAAGCTTCTCTTGGACCGGCAAATTCTAAAACCCATGTGGACGTATGATGGCCAACACTGAGATGCACAAAAATATGATTAAATTGTGCTCGTAATTTGCCATTCTGTTTGTCAAGTCATTTAAAATGTTGATATTCCGCCAATAAAGATGCTGCAATTAAGGAGAATTATGTTTATAGGTTCACCTATACTAGTCAAAGTTCATGTTCCACAACTAAAATTGTTGAAATAGAAGAGTGCAACTTAACTTTACTGTAGTATTCTTTATGACGGTGATAGTACTTACCCGTTGTTAAAAAATTGATTTTCCAGGATTTTCATGGAAGCGGATATCTCAGTAACGAACATCGTCATATTTTATTTAATGCGATTGTAGAAACAAAATTGGATCATAATTTTTAAGTCATTTTTAAAGTGATTTAATATGAATGATATAAATTTCGTGCAGCGCGCACTACGTCAATCGTAACGGTAAATGGAAACGTAGCTGGGACAGTGGAAGATTATTTACTATTAGTACGATACGATCAGAACAATTTAATTTCGGAATTTTGAGTAGTAGTGCGAGTTAACTATAAATAATGAATTTAGATGTACAATTAATTATACCGAACAATATTTTACAAACGCGGCTTCAAACGGATTCACTGATCGCGTCAAAACTTCCCATCTCGTTCGACTGCCTCTCACCAAAACCCACAAACGAGGGAAGCCGAACTGCGCAAAATCTTGTCCATGTTTATTTCGGTCTTAAAAATTAACGAATAGTCGGAATACTATTAAATTCAAGGGATATGTATCGCAGTAAATAAGGATTATTTGCATGCTAACTGCGTTGTCCTGCTAACATTCATTTCTGAGATATCGGCTTCCATCAAAATCTTGTTCGCAAACTATATTTCATAAAAACTGAAGAAAATAAAAACGCCAATCTATGGAAGAAACTCTAGATGTTACCTCAAGAAAAACTGAAATTTTTGTGGTAAGTGGTTTAAGAGAAAATAAATCGGAAAGACGAGCGTTAATTTAAAATGCATAAATCGCGTACTTTTTTCACTTCTCTCGCGCTCTTGTTTGCACCGAGAGGCAAAGAATTTCGACAGTCATACAACTTATGTAGAAATGATTCAAGAGTAGGACATACTTTATTTCAATTTTTTCTGTTCAGTAGTTTTAGAGTTATTGGCCTTTAAATACAGGAGTCAATACCATAGAAACGAGAGATCGCAGTTAGGGCGATTCTCTCGTGCGTGGTCACATATAATTGTTTTTTTTTTTTTTTATAATAAACATTTGGGTTGGATTTCAGTGCAAAGTACTTACTTTTAGTACATACATTTAGAACTATGTATAATATTAGCATAGCAGGTCAAGTTACCCCCGTGAGAGGAATTTTCAAAATTTTTTCAAATGCCAAACGTAGGAAATGCACTGAGACAAAAAAATCAAACTTACTTACTAACTTACTTAAGTTTTTGCGTGCGTAGTTTATTTCAAAATCCCTCCAGGCGTTCCTGCTCTATCCAGGCGGCTGTATTTTCTCTAGGCATCCCTTTGCTGTCCAGACTCCAGGCATTTCTAACCTGGAATAAAAAAAATCATACTTATTATTTCATGTCATCTTCGATATCACGAGATTTGCCGAGTTTTCCATCTCATCGTCGATTGGAAATCGATCCAGGCATTCCAAATTTCTGCATAAAGAGATTTCCGGTGTCAAAATAGAGAGAAACCCGAAAATTTCTGTATAAATAACCGTAAAAATACGATATTTTATATCATTTTTGAAAATTATAGAACAACTATATATAGATTCAGAGAGTATTTAAAAAAAAATGATCTCTTTTGTTTGCTTCAAGACAGATACATAAGGAATAGATCTAATATCAAAGCTCTCATAAGTCTAATAGAAAACATAGCTATTGGTTTAGTAAAAGCAAAAAAATTCTCGGATACTTGTCTGGATCTTTCAATAACGTTCGACTGCGTTAGTCATTCCATGTTACTAAACAAATTAGAGTATTATCGGATCAGAGCAGTACCGCTTGAAAAATTTATCGATTTGTATGGGTTGTGCAAAAAGTATAGGGAGAAAACTCCATATTTAGAAGTTTCATGACTAAACTTAGAGCTAAAAGACGTTTTGTTCAAAAGGGTTCAAAGGAACTGGAGGTTTACTCTTCACATTTTTCAACGATTTTGCAAATGAGCCGCCATTTTTGTAATTCCGTCGAAATAGTTAAATAATACATTAAAGTAGAGGAAATTTTGTATAATTTATGTCTATTATGGCATTTTTTGGTAAAATTAATAATTTAGCTGCACGAGCAAATTCTATTCGATCGAGATCGGTCGTGTCTGCATTAGAATAAATAGTTAGACAGGATTTGACAGATATTTTGGTTCTATTGCAGTATTGGCAGAACGTCAATACGTTTGACACTGCTGTATAGAATAATAAGTCATGTGCCTGACCACAGCAGATTTTTGTGGTTTAAAATACGATTAAGAAGAATCATAGAAAGGAAACAAAACGCAGAAAAATATTCAGCAAATCATTCTTCTTTCCATCAATGTAATCAACGGTTTGTTATGACAATGGATTATGACCAAGAAATTATTAATACCAACATACACATGAATATTACTAAGAAAATCTAGCACAAACACTAAAATAGTACCAATCGTTCAGACCAAACAACCTCACATTATCCATCAACCAGAAATACATAACCAACAAACTACCTCAGACAATGCCTTCGGATAAACAATGACCGACTCGACCCCATATCCGAGTAAATATACGTGTCGTCGGTAAATTTTATCGGTTACATTACACAGTAATTGCATCTGTTGTCCGAGCAGAGACAGAGCCGAGAAGGCGCTCGAGAGAACAGAGAGTAATTACCATAAATGTCAGCGACGCATATCGAGTAACAATGGGGCGCGATGGCGTTGTTTCGAACCGAGCAAAGCAGACGTGATCAACTCCGAGAGAGAGGAGAAAAGTTAAGTCGCAATTAGCAGATAGAGTATAGAGTGGCATCTTCCCAGAACATGGCTGAGCACTTCGAGACTTCCGCTGGTGGAAAGGCTTAAGGCTGTGCGGTGGATGGGGCAGTCCAGTGGTCCGAGAGGACATCCGGTCTTGGTCGTAACGTACGTATGATGGAGACGCTTACCTTTTGCTTATACGTGGGCGCACGCAACAATTACTTGAGCACAGGCACTGTATAGTATAGTTCTTTTATTAAGTCGTTTTATCTTTACCACCTGCGGTTTTGTTTGGTGTAGTTAACGAGGTATGGAGATGGATGGAGTTTGTTCACGGAATGTGGATTAATTTGCTTGATTATTTCATCAAGTTGTCACCAAAAGAAGCGCTGAATTGGTTCTTTGGAACCACATGAAATATGTTAAGGTATTGTCATATGATTGTAGCACCTATTGCTTATTCACTGATGTCTCTACACACAGAAAAGTGATCTCTCGAACGAAAAGAGAATTACTTGGATGAAGTAGTTGGTAGGTACTCTGAAAGTCTTCAATGAAGTGTATATTTTTATTCCCGGTAAATATTTTTAGCTACTTAATGTACGAATTTTAAAGATTTGGCACAAATACGTTTTCTATTGCTCATTAACAAGATAGGTATGTTATATTTACTTACTAGTTCTAACCTGTTGCGTGCCTTACATCAAATTATTCCGTGTTCAAACGTTTATTGTACACTAATCACAAGGCACATCACCTACGGGTACTTCGTTGTTGTTTTCGTACTAGGTTTAGCTCCTTTACGGCGCCAGCCCTACGCGCGGGCGCGCGAGCCTTGACAAAATCACGATGCGCATATTTATTCCAGAGAAAGGGATTACTTGAAAGAAGTGAGAGTCACTTCAGTTAAATAATTGGTGGGTTTTAATTCAATACTTACTTACATTAACAATACTTACTTATATTAAATGTCTTATATTTTCTTGGATCAAGTAACTACGCACTTCATGGATTTCCTATTACTTCGTTAGAGAAATTGACATTTTTGGGACGAAAAATTCAATTACTTCTTACAATACAATATTGGTTCTTATAAAGAAAGAATTTATTTGTCGACAGCATTTATCTGAGAAATTATTTTACTTTGATTGAGTATGTGGCATTTCTTGTATATACCTAACTTTCTACATCCAAGTGACATGCATTTGAATCTAGTAAATAAATTCAAGAAATTATGTTTCTCGTTCCAAATAATCACTTTTCTGTGTGTAAAACGGTATACAAGATTATATCTGACCAACAAAATAAAAGAAAACAAATCATCTTAAAAGTTTAAAGAATATAATTATAATTGAAGAACTTTCCAAACACTAATTTTTGGGTAAACTAAACATATTTAGTCAGGTTTACAAAAACAATTACGAGTAAAAGTTTTCATTTGAAATTCTGAACTTGAGTGCATTTATGAAAAAATGCAGATATCTCTGTTTTTGTTCACGGATTATTGAAGTTAACTTCTTAACTTATCGTGGTCCACATATGCAAACAGCTTTTATATAAATTATAACGACTATTTTTGGAAAACCGATCTGGGACAATACATACGGTGAGAACTCAATTTACATAATATAATATCAAGTTGAATTTCTGACCTTCATTTTTGCTCGACGCATGACGTCATTAACATATTTCTGAGCAAAAAGTTTCATAATGATTTAAGTTACGGTCGTTTGAAATATTAACAGAATCATGTTTTACTTCTTAAGAATCTGAAAAAAATCTGATGTGGCCAGGCACATGACTTTATCATACTATATAAAACACATAAAACACTGCACTAAAATAAAACTAGTAGAACTAGACAGATATGTTCATTATATTAACCGTATGTATTGTCAAAACATTAGCGTTTGACCTACTGTCATTAGAATCAATATATCTGACAAATTCTGGCTAACTTGTTTTAATGCAGTACGACCGATCTCGATGAAATAGAATTTGCGCATGCAGCTAAACTATTTATTGTACCAAAAAATTTCATTGTCATAAATTATTCAGGATTTCCTCTACTTTAATTTATTGTTTAACTATTTCGACGAAATTCCAGAAATGACGGCTTATTTGCAAAATCTTTCAAAAATGCTAAGACTAAACCTCCAGTTCCTTTGGACCCTTTTCAACAGAAAGCTTTCAGCTCTAAGTTTGCTTATGAAACTTCTAAATATGACGTTTCGTCCCGATACCTTTAGTAGTTTCTCCGGAATGGTCGCCACAAAAAACGGGTACACACACACACACATAGACATTTTTTTGTACCTTGGTCAAAAATGTTCAAGGGACCCAAAAAGACATATTTCCGCTAAAATCACAAATTTTTTTTTGGCACGATTACAATACTTTACATACTGCGTATGATAAAGTAAGAAAAGGAAAAGTTACCAAATTTCTATAATACAATATATTTAAACGATAGCTTGTTTACAGCCAAAAAAAGTTTTGTTTGAAATTTTTTTTGAATTTTTTTACCGCTGGCGATTTATTTGCGCGTTCTAATAATTTTATTATTACAAAAATGTTCATGTTATTTCTGTTTTTTATTTTAGAATTATATTTATTTTTGATTTTTAATAAAAAGACAATGTACGATATTGTTGGTATCAATACTGTGTGATACCTTGAGTAGATTGTGAAAAAAAATATCAAAGCTTGTTTTTGTTATTTTCTTAAATAATAATCAAAATAAAAGGATAACGTTGAGTGGATTTTGATTTCTGGTCCTTACTTTTTCTGAAGAAATTTACTAAAATCAGTCATTTTCAACGTAAACTTTATATGAACATCTTTAGATTAGAAAGATTGCACAAAAACAACATTTTTTCAGTACATTTGCAAAATAACAAATAAACGAATTTTATAGAAAATTAATGACTATAAAATTGAGCAGAACTATCAAATTTTGCATGGCTGGCAGTAAATGAGGTCCCCATGTATTTTTTCGAACAACGGACACTGTATGAAGTATTCTTTGTCAAGCAACTTATTTTTATTAAGTTTTACTTTCTAGTATAAAAAAATATCAACTTAAAATATGTATAAATAAATATTCTGGCACTTAGTACCTTCTACGAATTTTTTAATTTATTTTAGATTAGTTCTTGCGATACAAGACCTCGGCAAAAACAGCACCAACATGTAATGTACAATCTGTTTAAGTATGCACAAAAAATTAGGAATGGCTTTCTATAAAACATTTATCTTGCTGCACACTATTTTCTAAATATCTCGGAATAATGTTTTTGGCACTTAATTCGTTATTTACTTCAACTCTTCACATAAATCAGCATTATAGGAGAATCTCAAATTGGCATCACACGTGGTTACGGTATGGTCTGGTATGTATGTATGTGTAATGGTGTTCCAGTATTGCAGATGTGCAGATTCGGAATAATGTTCGTTCGTTTTAAAATTGATAAAGCGAGATACACTCATACCGTGAATGCCATAGATAAAATACATGGTTAGATAATTATGTATTTCTTCGTAATGAGCGCTTGTTCTAAATACTAAAACAATTTTTTCGCAAATTCAACGAAGGTACAGGAACGTGGTAAAACTCTGTACTGCGCATTTTTGTTAAATCTAACTTTACTCAACGTACGCGACTGATCTCAAAGAATTTAAAACACGTTTCGCCCATGACGACCAGACACATGTGCTCACGCAAAAAAGCGATAACAAATACTGCCTGACTAGAAATATGAGATAAAATGTATCCTGATTTAAAATAAATCTGCATTATTAGTATTACACGTAAGTACTTATATGTATTTGAGATCAACGCGTTTTCACCTCTAAAGAGTTTTGAAATGTAACTTAGAAATAAAAAAAAATTATTTTAAAATATTTTTAAACTAAGATAGCCATTTTGTGTAAAATTTCTCGATCTTTTCGAAAATATGAAAAACAATCATATATATTACCAGTACTGCTGTAGAAGCACCGTACTTCACGCAATGGCTGGAAGAACAGAATAAGTCCAGGACATACTCTGTTTTTTTACTCATTGCATGGAGCGCGGCTGTTTTGAATAGATGACGTCATAGACGACGTCAGATGACGTCATTTTTTTAAATGACAACACTATATATTTTTTAATGAATTTGACAGATCTTTTAATTGTCTTAATGGTAGCATAATATTTGTATGGCCTTCCATCAGAAACTTTTCGAGAAAAAGACAACTGAAGGTTATGAAATAAAAGTGACAAAATCTCCGGAACGGCTCGACCGAATTTAACGAAATTTTGGAATTAAGTATTTCATTAGCGGTAATCGAAATCGTGGTAGATATGGTGTAGATTCGTTTTTCGCATAACTACGTATTCAGGTAAATGTGATCCTTGTATTATACAAATCTGAAAGGGGAATTTGCTAATAGGGTATTATTGAAAAACCATCTTAGTGTGTTTATTCCTTTACTCTACATTGTAAATGCATTATTTTTCGTAATTATTTCCTCAATATTTCATCAAAATCAGCGTTAAAAATTGAATCACAAAAAGTCCCGCCAAAACGATACTTTCTGTTGTGTGACGTCACCCGATAGTAGATCAAATCGGCCCATATGGTCTGTCAGCATCGGCATCGTCGCCGTTTGGTAATTGTGTTGATTTCACAATTTCTACATAAAAATGGGTTATAAATGGTGTATAAATCCACAATGCAGAAATACGTTAAGAAAAACTCCGGATAAACTATTTGTAGCTGTTCCGCAAGATTTGAAACTGCGAAGAAAGTGGTTGGCTCGTAGAAATCCAAATGAAATAAATAGCGGCCAACACAAGTGCTTTTTGTAGTGAAGATTACTTCGACATTCACAGTAAAACTGACTAGAATAAGTTATCTATCGTATTTTCGAACCAGGTATTATCTGATCTGACAGCTTAAGGTTAGGGCTATCCTAACTTACAGTTATGCTTACATGGCACTTTAGTGCTATTAAATTCAAACGGGAGAAGCATAAGAGCGCGTTCGGATAATCGGGTAGGGTATGGTGAGAGTGACGCGCTGCATAATAGGCGGACTAACGTCATACGGCGTTTATCTGCATATAAGAGAGAGACAGCCAACCCAGGTTATCTGAGCATTTCTCTCCCCATACCCTACCCTGACAAACCGAACGCGCTCTAAGCGTACTAACGAATGACGACACCGGAGGCTGAGCCAATTACAGAGCGTTTTCAATCACGTGATAGGACGTGAATAAAATTCAATTTTAATTTTGGTTTTTAATAGAAATAAAGCATTTTTTTTTTGAAAAGTAATAAGAAATAGTTTTCTTAAACTGTAATCTATTAGGATGACTATAATACAAGCCATATTTTTAATATAGTAAAACACCCTTTTGTAACATTTGTGTGTCAGTTGTGAACGCAAAGTAGAAAAAGTGTATTTATTACACCAGTGTTAAATCTAACTTCGTATCTTTACGATCGCATTATAAATTACTCATTCCTCAATACCGTTGCCCGAGACACGTTTTACTACAGTTACTACGCCAACAAAGATCCAACTCATGAATCACCATCGTGCATCAATGAAACTCGCCCAGATAAAAATCCCTCATAATTAATATTATCCATTAATACCGCCACTTTTGTTCTTGAAAAACGGTTTCCCGTCCGGATCTTCGCTATCATCGTCCACACAACAAACCAGCAGCATTTTTCCCGAACACATTAACAGTTAGATCCATTCTTAAACGATCAGCATCACTTTACAACAATAGCGCCCTCTGTCTCCAAGGCGACAAGAAACACACTAACCTGACACTAGCCTATTAAAACTCGCATACAATACGATCCGTATGATATAATGACAGTATTCAATCACGCTTATTGTGAGAGGACACACAATAGGTAAAACAAATATCCTCTAAGACCTGTTCCGGTATTTGTTTTGCCAGAAAGGTGAAGAGATGGCATCCCTATGAGGAGATGCAGAAAAAAATAATTTATGCGGAAGTGGCTGGTTAAGGGTGGTGCCGGATCTGTGACCAGGGGTTAGCCGAGAGGCTAATGAGATATATGGGGTCCAGTTTTCTATTGAGGCGGACGGGATGATGGTCTTCTGAGGAAGGGTTTAGGTGTTCTTGGTGTACCAGTGGTCTCCTCTGGTCACACGGTCCAGCTTTGGAGGAAAGTGGCAGATGGTGTGCGCCGACCAGGAAGTAAATGATGATTTATTGCCCGAATTCTTAACGTTTAGGGCATGACTGGGGCGATTTGCATTTTTTGCGAGGTGGCTTAGCAGTCCGAATTAACGGACACTGAGTTTGCTGAATTGTCTTGTATATTCTTAAGGTATTTTCGCGGAGATTCTTTGAGTTTGTTTTCTTATAAATTATGATTTGTGAAGACAATTGATTGTGTGACAATTGATGGTCACTTTTGATCGATTTTGATCGGTTTTTCAAAGCGTTGAAGAGAAATTTAAATTATAAAGATCACGGAGACCAAAATGACGGTTGATGGTCTAAGTACGCAATTAGGGAACATACAATAATAATGTACCCAGTTTCAAAAAGACGTTTGCTAGAAACCAGTTTCTTACATATAAAGTATGTTTCCTTATAATAATTACTTGAGTTTTCCAGTTACTTGATTTGTGAAAAATGCAATAACTGAAACTAAATGATGACCCTGGCAGACAACTAAAGAACTGAAACAAGTGACAACTGAGTCCGGTGTACCGTTTTTCGTAGATTGTGGATCTGAAAACAAATCCAGTAAATTTTGAGAAAATCTGCCAAATGTACAAAAAATGCGAAACTGTACGTTTTACGTAAGTATTGTAATAATGTTGAAAAAAATTTTGGGTTTTGTGGAAGTATGTTCTTTTGGGTTCCCTGAACATTTTTTAAGGTAAAAAAATCTGATGTGGCCAGGCACATGACTTTATCATACTATATATAAAATTAGTATTTTATCTGCATCAGAAACCATTAACCATTAACACAAATATATTAATTAAAGAAAATACACTCTATGAATTAATATAATTTCGAATAATATAAAAAAGTAGACGAAATTCTGAATAATTTATGTCCATGACATTTTTTGGTAAAATTACTTGTTGAGTTGCATGAACAAATTCTATTTGATCGAGATGGCCCGTATCGCATTAAAACTAGTTAGCCAGGATCTGACAGATATTTTGATTCTATTGACAGTATTGTTAGCACATCACCGTTTGACACCGTTGTATAGTATGATAAAGTCATGTGCATGGCCACATCAGATTTTTTTTGTTTCATTTTATTTTGCGCATTGTCATTTTTTATTCATACAAATACATTACACACTTTACTATTTGTACAAATTAGTTTTAATCAAAATACTTCAAATGAAAACTCGATACCATATTGTAACATTTTCTTCAACTCCAATAATTTCCCTGGCAAATATATTCGTCAATACTGAACAATTCCTACAATATTATAATAGAGCAATTGTTACACAGAACAGAATGTTAGATTGTTGCTGTTGGCAACAGATTTTTAAGTTTTAGTCGATTTTCATGAAAAGTCGGCTTGACATGCCGATATTCAAAGAATGCATGGAATATGTGATGTTTTTAATACCTTGACATAATTAAAAAACATGATATACTGTTTAGTGGTAAATGGAAACTCTCAGAAGCGTTTGTAGCAATTTCACAAGTCTATATTGTATACTGAGGACCAGGCCGTTATGTGAGTAGAGAGATTACAGTGCCATCTAAGAATACCGTTGGATGAAGTATTCACATTAGCAATACTTTTATTTCAATCAAAATTTTATTTCTTTCACAAAAAGTAAACGTATTTTCAAAACAAAGCATAAATATTACTTTGAACGAAACAAACTTGTCTAGTATACAAATAAATCTATTTGTTAATAGTTTTCAATATTTTCCTAAGAAAAATAGTGGTATTAGTAGCTGACCTACATGAAGTTTACAGAAAAGCTGTTACAATGTTTAAAATACCCTATGGCTTTTGCCATAGGTAGGTACTCCCGTTTTTTTTTGTTTATAAAGCTGGACGAATGAAATTTGGGAAAGTATTAATATACAAAAAATGCCATTCTTTGGGATACTCTTGAGGTTAATTGACTTACGGTTTTTCCGGAAATGACGTCATCATTGAAATTTTAAATGGCACCATATATTATTTTCATTGCCTTCGTAATAAAAATTGACGATCCATATGTTTTGTGTTCAGAATGTCATCCTGATTGAAAATATTACACAAATAATACAGAGCGAACGCTGATGTTTTAACAATACCTACTGTCAATAGAATCAAAATATCTGTCAAATCCTGACTAACTAGTGTTATTTTAATTCAAACACGACCGATCTCGATCAAATAGAATCATACGCAGCTAAACTATTAATTTTATATATAGTATGATAAAGTTATGTGCCTGGCCGCATCCGATTTTTTTAATTCCAATCGATTTTCATAAGAAAATTCTGCTTGATATGCCGATATTCGAAGGATGCTAGGAAAATGTGATGTTTTTAAAACCTTGGCATAATTCTAAAAACACGACTGGTTCATTTATTTTTTAAGAAATAAACTCTCGGAAATATGCACTATTGATAACGTCTATATGTATTTTTGTTTCATTCTCTTCGATATACGGCTTCAAGGTTTAATTTTCTTATTGACTTTTGCTTTTTATATCAAGGTAGAAATATCGCGAAGTAAGTTTTTCTAAAGGATATACAACATGTGATATTTTTCACATCAAATTTCATTATCAATCGACATTTTCTGACAAATAAAACACATGTTATCGACATTATAACCGAAAGAAAACATCCCACATAACAACAAGCCATAATTTTCAACAATAAGGAGATATTATGATTTTATGGTCCCTTCAGGCATTTATGATGATTACTTCATCAGTAACATCCCATATTTACATCTCCCACGGGTGAACACATTCACTTCGCCCTAATGAAATGTAACACGAGATGAGTTGATGTATGAAACTGTATCGCTCTAGCCAGCACAGGGAAGCTGTGACATTTAATTTGGCATTTAGGGCCACGCGTCCCGTTTTAGGGCCGTTGTCGCTACACGCACGGCAAAATAGGGCGCCGCGAGACCGTATCAATTTCCCAAAAGACCACCCCGAACAATTAAATCCATAGAAACTTTTTAAACAGCGCACCGTTTTTGGAATTGGTCCTTCGAACATGATGATTAATTGTTTTTTCTGTTCTCTCCGTATTTTTTGGTAAAGGTTAATTACGTTCTAGATGATGTAGATGTGAGTTGGAAAGGGTAAATTTGATGCGAAATTATAAAAATTAATTTCAGTTGATAGCTAAGTGAAATTAGATTAAAAAAAAAAGGTATTATACAGTGTGTCCCCCGATGGACCTAACTATACCTATATAATATACTATAATGGACGTAATTTTTAATTTCTCGAGAATGAGAGTTTTGGATGTCCTAAAAAGTCGAAAGCCATTGTTAATATTTTGATTTAACATACAGGATGGTTAGAAATCAATTGCAACAGATAAAATCAAGCGGCGTTAAATCAGGTGAACGTGGTGGACATCCTATAGAGCCGAATCGTCCAATCCACTTATTTGGAAAATGTCTGTTCAACCAATCCCTGACTTGATATGCGCTATGAGCAGGACAACCGTCGTGTTGATAGCGTAGTGAACATCTGAGCTGTAAGTTGATTTCGTCCAAAGTAGGTAGCAAAAATTTTTACAACATACCAAAATAAGTCTTTTGGTTTACAGTACCGTCAAAAAAGTATGGTCCAATTATTTTCTTGTAATAAATCCCACGCCAAACATTTACTTTTTCATATTTTTGAGAATTGGTTGTAATACGAAAATTTGGATTTTCTTGAGACCACTTTCACGTGAACTAACAACTCCATTTGTGTTAAACTTCGCTTCGTCAGAGAAAACAAGTTTTCTGTAGAAAAATCTATCGACCATAATTCGTTCTCCCATTAATAGGCAAAATTCTAATCGACGAGCATCATCTCCTTCTACTAAAGTGTGTATCAGTACTGGTTGATAAGGATGAAATTTTTGATTTGAAAAGATCCTTTGCAGGTGGCTTTTACTGATGTTCAAGTCTCGAGAACTTTGCCTCAACGATTTTTTGGGCAAGTGTTCACGGAATCAATACCTAACATAGCTCCTGCATCATCTTCGCCATTTCGCTTTTTTTCGTGATATTTTTCACGTCTCCTGTTGCATGAAATTTTTTAACCAATTCACGAACACAATTGACAGAAACGTAAACCACAGGGTATTTTCTGTTAAAAACTTCAATAGCACGGCGGTACGATACCTCACCTATGCCGTAACAACTAACTAAATAAACCCTTTGCTCTAAAGTCAACATACTTTCAATCAGCTTCTATCAACAAATTGCTTGGATACGCTGTTACTACTGTCAACTGATCAATCATAATTGTGGTCTCTAAATTTTTTGTTCACCTTTATGTAATGTCCTTTCACTGGTCCGAGATGTAAAATTTGAAATAGAACATTCAAATTTGATATTTGAGCTTAAAATTAATTCAAACTAACTTTTACCTATAACATTTTTTATAATTCTGAAAAACCGATAGTTTACTCTTCGGCCAATTTAACATTTTCGTGTTTTCTAACCATCCTGCATGTTAAATCAAAATATTAACAATGGCTTTCGACTTTTTAGGACATCCAAAACTCTTTATGAAGAATGACTTTTTCTCGAGAAATTAAAAATTACGTCCATTATAGGTATAGTTAGGTCCATCGGCGGACACACTGTATACATAGTAAGCTGTATACACACTAATTACATTAGAAGTCACGTTTTTAATCTATAACCTAATTGATAAACGCTCGAGCATCGACATTTTAAGCAAACATTGCATCCTCAAATGAGTTTTCCACTGATTAAAATAAATTCAATAGAATTATCTGTAGGAAGCAATAGGAACAGGAACCCCAATGTTTGTCGTGATATTATTTTTTTAGAGCACTTGATATTACTCATGTTTGCTTTTAGATCCATGCTTATTTTGGCGTCTGATAAGATCATACTTCCTGTTTCAAAACCAATGGTTGACTATTGCAAACTAAAATTTATTTATTTTGATGAGATCTAAGAATCTTTAAAATAATATTTCCTGTAGGTATGCATAAAAAATGTTTTAGGCTGTATAGCTTGTATGGATAAATATGCAAAGTTAACAATAACTTGTGTCATTTTTAATTTCTGAAATGTCTAAAAAATATAATATATAATATATATATATATATATATATAAAGGAGAAAGGTATTTGTCGGGCAATTCCGTCATACGAAGACCGAAGATCGAAGAAGCAACCGTAGACACGTGTTTCGGACTATTAGGCCTCATCAGTACGGTATAGCTATACCGTACTCCTAATTCTCCTAATTCTATGTAGATATCGTGACATCACAAGATGCCAACTTGATATTTTTAATTTTAGAGAAATATGTAACTTTTTGTAACTTTTTTGTAACTTTTTAAGGGGATTTTACCTTATATTGCGACTTTCATGTTGATTAAAAAAAAAACTATTTTTAGGATATTGCCTTGTAGTATTTCAATTCTACATGCAAATTACAAAATTTCAGATTATATTTTAGGTGGATAGGCAACTGAATTTTTTTCGAAAGGCGCCAGATTCTTTTCGCGCACAAGAAAAATATCACGCGCCCGACCTGAGTATGATAAAGTCATGTGCCTGGCCACATCAGATTTTTTTATAAACTAAATAACAGAGATAGGAAACGTTTGTGGATGTGTCCTAATCGACGTAAATCCACGTAAAAGTAATTACGAAAATCACACTCGTGTGTGAAGTCTTGAAATTAGGTTTGTTTGCAATGTTGTCGTAAATAAATAGATACGTATTTCATGATTTGTTGATCGGTAAATTACTGGAAAACACTTTCAAGCGTGGCTGGAATGGAAACCAGAAGTGTGTTCTAGAGATATAGGATATTCATACAACATAATTTATTACAAAATGAAACTGAATAAACATATTATTCCTACCTATATTAACATTCATAAATTGTTTTTTTTAGTAAATATTAGACTACTGATAATGATGGGATTTGCATACTATTTAAATTGATGTCATAGACGTAATTTGATTTATTTCTTTTTATAAGAACGTTGCCAAATATTTAAAATTACACAACTTTTTTTGCGAACAAAACAAACAGAAATATTTTTTGTATTGGCCACACTGTTTTCAATAAGTATTATTGACAGTTATAAAAACTTTCTTTTGACATTCTGTAACAAACCCATGGATATCGCAGAACTGGGAACAATTTTAATTATATTTGTGTTATTATCCAGAAATTGTTATTGTATATGTTATGAATATAGCGCAATCGCGTCGAGTTATGTAAGCAATCTGTAAACAATCGACACGGTGTGTCGTCAAGAAGAGAACCTAACTATTTACTCATTTTAAATATATTCCGATGGGAGTTACCGATAGTATACGGTCGGCGTCATGTTTAAGTGCTCTCTGCGCAAATTTACATAAAACAGTTGCATCGAACGAAAGCTATACTAGCTTGCATTTTCCGTACCAAGAAACTGAGTAATTGGTACTCACTTGCACTTTTCTTCTCCTATGCTAATTTTGCTATTCGAAATTAGTTTGCTAGACGACTAAAGAGTCATTTGCTCCTACGATTATAAATGACTCATTTTATATACAGAATACTTAGCTTATGTCTGAAACTGCCTTTAAAAGACAAGTCTTTGAAAACATGATAGAATATCATATTTTTTAATAAGAAAAATGGTAGCATGCAGTTAAAATTTGACCAGTTCCGAGATATGTCCTTTAGAAGGTTACGAAGTGTTAAAATAATGTATTAAAAACTATGAAAAACTCTTAAGAGTACAGTACCTTTATTTTAATAGGTATGAAAAAAATTTATTTGAAAAAAGTATTTAGAAGTATTAGAAGTCATCAAATACGGAATTACAGTCACCTTCTCCATTGCATATACCGGGAGTTTTTATTAACAATTAACATTTTTATTATCAATTTATCAGAAAATTTCATTCTTCATAAAAGTGTTGTCCTAAACCTAAAATACACTAAAGACTAAAGTAAAAGAAAGTGAAAAAAGTATTTGGAAATCTTAGAGGTCTTTAAATACTAAATTATAATCACCTTCTCCGTAGCATACACAGCGTGTTGCCAAAGAAATGAAAATTACATAAGGATTTAATTTTGTATTTAATATCCTCTAATATTTCTAAACACTTTTTCAAATAATATTTTTGCATAGCTGTTAAAAGAAAGATACTTTGTTCTTAAGAGTGTTTGATACTTTTGGTAACACCCTATACATGCAAGCAGATAATTATATTCTACAATTTTTGTTTCAAAATATATTTTTACAAATATAAATATATGTATTTCCTCAATTGCATTTTATGATGCAATATGGTCCAATGCCTCCATATTGAGAAGTATGGCATCTTAGAAACGATACATAATAAAAAACAAAAACATCATTAACCGCCCATGTAGTAGGCGCCGTTTGTGTTTACAATTTATGACAGCGTTTATGACAGCTAAGTGATTCAATAATACGCATGAATTTTGAATGAAGCGCATCAGCACGTACAACAAATAGAAACCAAACTCTTACTCTAAGTTTGCTCCAAATGGTCTGTGGTTGGTTCATCATCACTCTTTCAATGGTTAACGTAAATGAAGCACAAAAATGTATTTGAAAAACTTGCAAAAAGTAACAGTGGTTAAACAACTGCTATTGACAACATATATCCTTTCTAGATATATGATTCTTGTTGCTTGTTATTTGTCTAGTCAAATAATAGTTATTAATCCACGACCACATAATTAAGGATATCCGTTATGTGAGAGCCAACTACGACGTTTTATCTACGACTCATAAATTCCATTGTATTTCAAATATTTTAAATGTTTTTGTCAATTGTGGCGAGGCGAAATGTCAACCAACTGTCAACCACGTAGGTGTTGACAGTAGCTTTGAATATTAATGACAATATTATTATATTAGTACATATAGTATTATACAAGTTTTATAAGACGTCAAATTGGCGCACGAGTTGTTTTGGGCACGACGAGCGTAGCGAGGAGTGCCCAAATGGAACGAGTGCGCCAATACGTCTTATAAAACGAGTGTAATATACTATTTTTTCTACTTTGCGTCATTAATTTTATATAAATTTAGAAATTGTGGTTACTATATCGCGCTAAATTAGAATCTAGGGTATTTTGCGGGTACCGCGTGGCAGCACTGTAGTAACTGTCAACTTCGTTAAGGATGAGATCGATGAAATAAAATCATAACAAAATCTAATTGTGAATAATTTTACTCTACTTTAGCCTACAAGTTTGAATAAATATTCAGCGAGGTCGCAACGATGATCATAATGGAGGTTGGGCCAACACTTTTAACCCTATGTGATAAATACATGAAACTTAACCTAAAAAAATACAAGTTTAAAATACTTGTTTCATAAGTATAATAATCAGAATAGAAGTGTTTGGCGGTGACTGATTAGTTACTTCGAAGAACAAGAACTTACTAAAGAATTGTTATAACGCTTAACGTTTAATAGCGGTGTCTACCTAATTCCGCTACGTAGCCGTTGCGGCTTATATATTTACAAGCACTTATAATTGAAACCCAATTCTAATTTCGGCAAAGTAGTTTATTAGAATAAATTATACTTAGTAAGATTACATGTGATGGAGGTAATACAAATACGTTGCACACAACCAGAACTAAGACGAAGTCGACAGCGACGGACAAAAACGAATATGAATTGAACCGAGCATCCAAGCGTCCAAAATATTACCGAAAACTTATATGTTCCATAAACTAAGAAATCCTCTACACTTTAAAGGTACTATAGCTTCGTACGTGTATGCTGATAAACCATTTATTGCGCATATACAATCTCGCAGCAGTAATTAAAATCGTTCATATCTACGATGTAGGTTTGATCTTCGCATAATACCTTATTAAAGTAAATGTGGTCCTTGAATTATATCTGAAAAGGGGATTTGATGTTTAGTTGAAAAGAATGATAACGATTACTTACCAGTCATAACACATCACCGAAAACTTCATGCTGGCGTATTTTGATGAACACAGCAAAACTAAGAAAGCCCCAATCCTTTGGCCATACTATAGCAGGCTACACCCATGTTTAAATATGTATAGAATATTGATATTTCGCAGTTTATGTGATTGCAAGCGATTAAGAAGATGCAGTGTGTGGTTATGTTGGGTTATGTATTGTACATTTGACATATGGCATTTGATATCACTATGTACCAATCAGACAAAAATGTTACTGTTTTCGGTATTACAATGTGTTAATTGTAACACCGAAAACAGTGTTACAATGTGTGCATTGTGAATGCAAAGTAGAAAAATATTATTATAGAACTCTATTATTTCGAAATAATTTCTGATAAAACTAAGTAAGGTAAACGACCCAATTTCATTTGTAACTGTAGAATTTATATTTATGTGGTGCTAATGACTATGTCAACGTCTTTTAAACAAATATTTCCTTGTAAAGATATCTGGCTATTCATTTTTAAAGAAAATTGATAATAGTTTGGTAATGTATATTATATTTTTTAATTAATTTTAATTAATTTTTGCAAAAAATGGAAAAATATGTTCGTAACATCGTATATTTTTGTTTAAACAAAAAGTAATTGTTTAAACAATTTTAAATTAGTTTATAAATGACAAAAAACATGTCAATAATCCAATAATAGTAATTTCTGCAAAAAAAATAATGAAATGACGTAACTTTGTAAAACTGTAAATTTGGGGAAAATTTTGCCTGATTTGTAGGGTACTGTAGGGGAGGGTGGGGGCTGCGAAAAAAATGATGGTTGTGGATTTGATCCTTGGAGAGTTCTGAACAATTTCTGATAATTCGTTCGCGAACGTATCGATGCAACTGATGCAACAACAGCAGGGATTTTTGCTACCTAACATACGCGAACGCGAACGATCTGGACTTGTTTTATGCTTCTCGTTCGCGAACGAGAACGCATCAGAGAATATTGAAACGTTCACGTTCACGTGTAAAATCATAAATGTACGTACGCGAACGTTCATAAATGAATATTTCCGAACCCTGGTATTAACAGAACAAATTTCTTAGGCTATACGCGCAATAAGATATCTTGGCACGATGCATTAATTATTAGTCATTACTTCCTCCACGCGATTAGAACGGATTTACCAACCACAAATCAGCTTTGATAAACTGTCACACCAGGTCAGATTAACAACCACAAACTGTAAGATACGAACCCTCAACAAACGACACATACCATAATTCTATCTGTCACTAATTCGATATGGATTTCCGTGGTGCAGGTGACTTCAGTCACCCTCATTTTGGCGCAATGACTTCACCACATCAACTCTATCGATGGGGTTTATTGAGAAAACAATAGAACCCGCCACACATCCCCTCTATTTCACAATATACAAGCCGTACCGAGAACACTCATCGTATTAGTCGTGTAGGTGAGGTAAAAGCGTTACGGTCCACTCATTTTTCAACCGTCGTCGCCGTGTTTTCATTTCCCGCCAGGTTGCCGCAAAGCGCAAGGTGCGTCACAGTTTCCCACCCTTCGCCCTCCCTTGTCCTCGTCTCCCTCGCCCAGCATTCCATCCCGTTCGTTGGCAATGTTACCGCTCAGTGGCGTAGATACAGGGGAGCAGTTGGAGCAAACTACTCCAGGCGCAGGATCTATTTGCTGAATACAATGATGTGGCTTTGTTGCGTTCAAAAAATGTTCGAGAAAGAGACAATTGAAAATGGTAAAATTAAGAAAGAAATATTGGTAACACTGGCCAACATAGGCTTTGTGAATAAAGAATGCATTGACGATAGATTTCATGGCGCTGATCACAAATCCGGACTCAAAAATTTAGTAACACGTAAGGGTTTCGAAAAATCTGAGGTCATAATGTCAAACATTAGCATTTTCTTGTGAATCTATTACGCCTGAACCCAGTGCCCTAGAATATTTAAGATAAGGTATCAAAGTAACATCAAACTTTAGACTTTTAGCCAATATAAGTTCACGAACATTCCAACATCAAAATTTTTTACAATTACCCTCAGACTAGTCGAAAACCTTACGTGATAGGAACTAATGAATTTATATTGCTCTAATTTACATCTAGTATGTCATACACCAAATGTTATTATTTTTTGTGATATTTGCAATTTTAGGAAAATGCAGCAATTGTAAATTTTAATATTGCTGTGAATAAGGTATTTGGTAGTTTGATGTAAAGCGATAGGAAAGATAATTTAGAAAGAATTTAACCAGCTTGATCCTTATACAAAGTATTGCCGTTATCAACATATTAACAATTTTATATGAAATTTTATAAGTATATTTTGCCGTCTACCGTATGGCAACTGAACACGCAATTTAAAAATTTAAATTACTGCTAAAGTACACCCTAAACCGTGTACTTTTAGGTTAACTATCGTCCAGATTTGTTCACTTCTGAGTGTTGAAAATCAGATTTTTTTTTATGTGATTTATGTACTCACACACACAAAAACCAAATATGCAACAAAAACAAACTGATATGCATCTTTAGATTCAGATTTTCAGTCATAGTAAAAAAAATCTATTAAAAATAATAAGCCACTTTGAATTGTCCCAATTTATCCCAATTTTGAATTGTCTGTCCAGAAAAATAACCTATGTTAAATCAATTAACAATAGTAAGTAGATAGTTGGTTGTTTTTTGTACTGAATACAAATTCGTTCTCAAACGTAGCTCATCAAGACATGTTGTAGCGTTTCTGTTTGTTTTTGTGTCTGCCCGCACATACTATTACAATGAAACGTCACCGCATAATTTTCACAATGGTGAACAATTTTTCACAAAAAAAAAACTACACTGTTTTTGGCTTACTTCGGAGCCCAACTGAATTTACTAGGTCTTCAGGTTCGCTCGCTGTACGTTTGTAAAAATTGCAAAACATATAAAATTGTGTAATACCTTGATAACCGTAATACTTTTTATATGAATAAATCGAGTTAAATAGGTTCTAAATGGCTTCTTCTATAACGCTTTAAATATTTTACATCATGCTATCCAGCACACTGTATACAAAGCAATATTAAGATACTAAACAGCATACTACTCTTTAAATTCCAAATATCACAAAAACTAGTAAAAATAGATATACGATATAGTGAATATAAATTACAAAGAACTTAAGGGACATTTCAATTAGCAAATAATATACAGGGTGTTCCATTTAAATATTTTAAGAAAAAGCCATTTAAATGTTTAAAGACTAGTGCATGCTACAACCCACCTGTATAGCGCATCAATTTTTTCATGACATCAGCATCTAGCTATGGGTTTAGTTATTATGTGACAAAATCTGGGACAATTTGGGACAATATCTGCATAAATGTAGTATTAACGTAGTTTTTAAGAAAGGCCTGCAATGGCAAATTTTTTGACAAACAATTGAATATCTCAGGAACTATTTACTTTTCTTTTTATTTTTTTTTACTTTTTTTTACACAGGTACAACTTACACAGTTGGAAAGACAACTTCCTTAGTATTTATAATATGTCATGATAAACAGGGCGTTCCATTTAAAAAAATGTACTGACTTTCCGTCACGCCTAAATGCAACTCCCTGTATAAATGAAAATAATTTTACGTTATAGAAACTAATGAGTCAAACAACTCTAGTATAATTTTTTTTTTCTTTCTCAAACGATTTGATGACTATCGACCCCCGGGATACTAATAAGTCACCCTGTATTATGCAATAATAAAAATGTAATCCATGCATTGTTTATAAATGGGTGTGAAGGTCTAGTAGATCATTCACCGGATTATGTTTCCTTGGAACACTTCTTACATTTAGCCAATTGCCCACTCACTGCCTTTCTGTCAGGAAGTGATGTTAAACGGAAGTTTTGTCTTTTATTTTTCTGTGATTGTCAAAGTTTTTTTGTATCTATGGCGTATGGTATTTTCAATAATTGAACGAATGTGAATAATTGAAAGATAGTTGAAACTTAAAATTACGAATTTCTGCCAGTATAAACGATGGTTATAATGTACGTTTTATAGGAATATGTTAATACCGAAATACAGGTATTTTTTACATCAATACCAGTCTTCAATACCAGACAAAATTCGTCTGGGATCCGGGTATTGCAAACCCTAGTTACAGGGAGGCGCAAAATTGCAAGAGCAATATAAAACCTGTAAAAAGTTTGTATAAAAAATTCGATTGGCAAGATTTTCTAAATAATACTATAAGGACCTAAAAGTTCTCGGACACATCAATATTTAATTATCAAAATATACATAATTACATCAAATTTGATTACCGACCTTCAATTGTTTGCAACTTTTTACAAAACACGTCTCAAATTCTCGAAGCGGACCGGCCGGCTGGACAAAAACGTGTTCTATTATGGCTGTAAAATAACTACGCCGAATGTTGCTCGAATATTTGACGAAAACACTCATACACAGAAAAATACATTTTTCTTGTCGAAAGAAATTGTTTTCGAGGCATAGTAGTCTTTTTATATTTCAATTTCGACAATCCTTGTACGAAGTATGCACATGTTCGTCTTTGCTGCATTACTAACGCGTTTCGGAAAATATAATAATATGAAATGAATAAGGAATTTATTGTTGACGCCAAAAACACTATAGGTACTATCCGCGACAAAAAAAAAAGTTGTACAGCTAAGTTTGACATCATGTAAGTCTGGCTTGTCAACTTGACAGCTGGTGCATGTTTCGTCCCTATGACTAATGTCAGAATGACAGGGTATAGGTTATAAAAGAACCATTTACAAAGCTACAAGGTGTACGACTTTTTTTTGGCGTGCATAGTACATACCTACATCACAATAAAAATATTATTTAAATGCTTTAAATAAACAAATATTGTTAAAAATGTACGCTGTTTTTCCGTCGAGTTCAAAAACAGTACATGTCTATGATGATTGTTTTAATCATAGCTCTGCTTTTAATGCAAATATAAATAAAATATGTAATACATTTAATTCTCAGTGAACTACTTTATATTTTGTCTGTTGGCACAAAATAGCTAACTACTATACTTTTCAAGATATTGCACTGACAAATTAATTTTGTTAATTTTCTCAGAACTCACTTTTTGGACTTGTAGTGTTTTCGAACCGACCGATTCAAATGTAGAAATGCTTTCCGATGGTAGTTGCGCCTGATTATTGTCTGCTGTAATACATTATAAAATATAATTAAATGTTAACTATAAGAGCACAAGTTATTTTCTTCTGAACTTCTCTAGACTTGCACTCTGGAGTATTGTAGTGGAGTTTGTAGTGAGTTGGCAACCATGTTTACAATAGCGACGATTGTGAAAGTACTATATCATTGACTAGAAAACTCAAACCCAGTCCAGTTTGAATATTTGATACAACTAAAAAGCAATACTTTTATTTCTTTAGGTTATACCATACGTCGAATGTAATAAATACGAAATAAAAACAGACATGTTTATAGTAGCGCCATCTACATACGGTGATTTTCTTATTTCGAAGCTTTGGAGAGAAGTTCGCTACAGTTCAGTATTTAAATTGAGATAAGAGCCTTAAAAGCCAATTTATTCGCAATTTACTCCCTATCAAGAACATTTATAGGAATTCCCACACTACTAGAACTGCAGATTTATGTTTTCAAAGATTATTTTATATTTTATTGCAAATCTAATCAAATTTCTAAGGTAAGTGATTTTTATAAATTCCAACATAAAGTAGTATCGTTTTTGGCATTTTTTTCAAGGACTTCGTCTAAAAAAATTTCGTCTAAATTTCCTAACGTGGCCACAACACTACGCACTGCGCATTAAGTTATGACACTACAAATTGCAGCGGGGAAAGATCTTTTTCAGCACTGAAATGGATAACAAATTATTTACCACCTTCTTTAGGGCAAAGAAAAAAATTAAATGATTTGAGTTATTTATTTATATAGAGTGACTTATTTACTAAGTTAAATAAGAATTATATCAATTTGAAGAAAAAGGTAGGACACCAAATATATTATTCATATTTACACTTTTGTTACTTTTGCTTTTTTGTTTACACTTTTGTTTACTTTTGTTTTTTTGTTTACACTTTTGTGTACTTTAATAATTTTATATTAATAATAATAATATTTAGATAGATTTTACTTGCTCCAGGGCACTGAATATGTACCTACGCCACTGTTATTGCTGGTGGCTGCTAGGCTGCTGTTTGTTGCCAGTTGCCCTCTCCAATTATCTCTCTCCCTTTATCTGTTCCTCTATCTCTCTCTCCTTTAGCCTGCCACTGCTGATTATTATTATTTTTATGGCGTAATGCATCCGCGTCTACATGCCATTTTGATGTAATTTATTACGGTGTGGGTGAGTGAACGAGGGTGTTCTACCCCCCCGGATACTAACTCTCTCTCCCTCTGCTCCTCGTCATCATAATCACGATTCTGCTGGATTACTTCTTCCTGGTCTATAACCGGTGGGAATGATTTGGTGATAAACAGGGCTATAGATGATGTCTAATTGGTCTACCAAACCGATAAAGTGATTATCTTGCCTCGAAATGTGCCCAGCCTCGCCTACGGCTCGGCTCTGCATATCTTCCGATAGCACAAATAATGTCTTTAGGCTCCAATAAGAATTATTATTTTGAATTAAAATTACAGAGTTACTTTCTGTAAAAAAATATACATAAATTAAAATGTGTTAAAGGCATGTGACGCCTCCTAAATGGCTGAATTTATTTTTTCATTAGCTCGTTAGTCATTCATTTGTGTTCATTTGTATTCTAGTTCTGCATGATGAATTTTTATTTAAGCTAATGTCCGGGAAAGTGTCAGTTTGTTATCTTATTAATAGAACTTTAACTAACGAGATTTAAACTAAAATAAACAATGTGTGAAATAAATTGATATAGTTACTGCCGTGCAGAAACGCTTGTCGAACATAATTTATATGCAATTACTGTTAATTGCGTGTGTAAGTGTCTGTGTAATGGCCGTTTAATGTTTCGTTCCTTGGCGGAGAATAAAAGAATTTTTGTGAATCATTCACCTATTCTAAACTAATTTGTAAACCTAGATTATAGTAGGTACCCATTGATATTATTTTACTGGTAATTTGCAAGTCGTTCAAAAGTATTAAAGCAATATTTTTGCATTTTTGTGTCATTAATGGTCTTTTGGACACTTATGTATTTAAGATACTGTTTTTTCTTAAAATTACCGGAGGTGGCCACAAGAAAACCGTCGTAATCACTACTGTTTCAAGATTAATTTATTTTGCAGTATTTTAACTACAGTGAAGGCAAATAAAGCTGACAGTGGGTATTAATTGTAGACGGGACTTTTATCATTAGAAATGGTAAAGGGGTTCATAGTGAACGTAAAAAAAATAAATGCCGCTCATGGGGTGGTATAGTGTTTATTTTGGGGGTTGAAAGCTGGTGCAAGATATATTATTGCGTTTTTCGGCGAAACTTGACATTTTAACCAAAAATGCCCTATAATAAGTTGCAGATCATAAAAAAATCTACAACATTCATAAGGGTCACTTTTTACTATGACTTAAAAATTTCCGAGAAAAATGCAAATTCCAATGTAAACACGATTTTTCTGCTTTTTGTCGCAACAAGCGAAGCGTGCCTTTTTATATCTTAAATAATCATATATTTTTTATCTGCAAAAAAACAAGAAGTTTTTGAGATATTTAGCTTTACCAATCAAAATCAGTCCTTTTCTTTTTCAAAAAGATATTCTGTGGTGGAAAATTATCGTACAGAGTTCTTCTGGTGCTCATTTTTGTTGTTTTTACATGTACTTAATTAATAGTTCCTATTTAACAACATGCTCAAAATTGAAAAAACTCTAAAATTACATTTGAAACAATGAATTTTTCAGTAATTGTCCAATTGTTTAAATTTTTAAGAAAATTGCAACACTGGTTACACCAGTCACTTGTACGGGAAAAATACAAAAGAAACAGTCTCTTATCCCTATCCCTATCCCTACTATATACTAAAAGTCTAACACAGTCCGTGCAAGAAGTTTACGAAAATCGGCGAATCGGGGGAAGGGTCTGCTCCTCGGAGAAGCGAAAATCGGCGCCGCAGGCGCCGATTTTCCGCCTAAAATTTGATTTTACAGCGCTTAGGCCTTCGATTTCGTCCATTTTCGGCCCAGTTTTCGTTAGTTTTTACCTCGATTAGGCTAAATTTGTGGATTATGCTTTAGGAGTGTACAGGTCAGCGCGTCGCCATGGCAACCGATCGTGGTTGCTAGGCAACGGCCGCGCGCTTCGCGACGCGGTCACCAGACGGCGGCACATCATCATGTCGCTGTTGGCATTACGCTACGAAGCAATAGATGGCGCCCCGTAACCGCTTCGAACGTACGGCTTTTTGTTTCCCTCTTAACGCTTCGGCGATCTACCTAGGTCGACCAGCAGGCCTATTAGGCCTGCACATTCTCCTAGTTTCTATACTAATGCTATAACCATTAAATTAAAATATATAAGCTACAGATAAGTAAGCAAAATAATCAGTTTTTCTCTTAAGAGTAAATGTTAGTCACCGGCCTCAAAAGTTCGACGAAACTGAGGCGCGAGAGGAGGGAACAAGCCGCGCCCACTGTACACTCCGCCGAAAATGCAAGCAACGCACTGATTAGATGAGGGGAACGCGGTATCATTCTTTGGCGGCGAAGATCAAAGGGGCCGTGCGGTGTCGACTGGCACCGAACCGTTTCCTAATAATTTTGTGTATGTGACTATCGCATGTTCTGAAATGCTTTTCTTGTATATTTTAAACACAAATACAATTCCACAAAACAATACAGTGATACAAATTAATTAATTGCTTTATTATAACATTCCTATTTTACTACTAACTATGGTTGAACATTTTACCTTTTGTATGTTGAAAAAAATTGTAGTTTTGGTAAAACAGACAGCTTTTCTTACATAAATCATTTATTGCTTTACATTTATTATTAGAATTAGTAACTAATTATCAGTTAGCTCCGAAGAAGCGAACAGCATGGTTCGCGAAGACATCAGTAATTATGAATTTTTACTCACGGCATAAACCGGTAACTATTTATCATCTAAATTTAAATGACTCTGGCCGTGAAAGCATTCGTACTCAGATACTAATTTAAATCCATTTAACGTTTTCTATGTGCATCAATAATCTCGAATGTCTCGTTCGTACTTAGCAGAGATCGATACTTTCAGGTAAAATACACCTCATATAAAAATTCTAATTTTTATCGGGTGACGCAAGTAGGTGTTAGTAAATATAATATTCCTATTTTAATTCTAGATACAGTTGGGTACTGCATTTTGAAATTTTACTCAAAATTATTATTGTTATGTATAGACTTTTATGTATATGTATAAGTCATTTATTATATATTATATAGATACATGTTCAAATATTTTACACCTTTATAAAAGTTTTTTGCCATATATGGTAATCCGGCAGGCTTACACCTATAAGAGAGTATTGCCCAAATTAACTAGCGAAGTTAATTAGCGAAGAATTACACTACACGTATAATATCTACATATACACTTACCGCAGGTACTCTCGCAAGTTATTAGTTTTCTTAGAACGCGGACCACATAAAGGCAGCTGACATTTTAATTTGCCCATATTTCTAGCGTCTGTTCTACGTCTGTTGTACAACAAGTCGAACTAAAGCCAACCATCCTACATAGATTGTGATTGCCCTGAATGCATTGCCAAGCGACAAGTGCTTGGTATTAATATTATTTTCTAAATCTAAATACCAATATATTTGAAATTCTATGACGAAAAATAAATGACTGATTAAAAATCAAATTACTTGTATTTCCTTAGTAATAATTTATTTAACTCCTATTAATTATTTAGTAGTTGTAACATTGTAAGTAGGTATTGCGGTTGTTGATTATTCTTCGTTCCGTGTGTCGTACGGGGACTGCACTATAAACCCTCGCGGGAACATGCGCTCCTAATTTATAACTCGCTCTTTGCTGTCTGCGTAGAGTCCATCAGGGCGGCAAAAAATTATTTCTCGTATTCGGTTTCTAGCCTATTTTGGTCGAAATTCAACAATTCATGTTGATCACATACACTTCCGCAAGAACATGCTGTCCTAATTTGTAAGCGAGTCGTTGCTATCTACGTAGCACCAGCACGGTAAAATTTATTTTTCGTATGGCTTTCGTTTGCCGGGCGCGGCGCCGCTACACCTCCCGTGTCAACATGCGATCAATATTTTTGTTAGGCCGAAATTGCTCAATATTTGTGATTCCCCTGGCTACGTATTCATGCTGCTGCTTCAGACTGTACCATTTGAATTTGATTGGTCGAAGAAAATGATGTGGTGTTTATCCAACAGATGGCTGCACCGTACGACTATAAAATACGTTATTCTCGTCTCATTCACATGTTCAAAAACCCAACGGTTAAATCATTACAACATTCATATTTTTTTTGTCATTTTTTTTACACAAGTTCATGAAGGCTCAATACAAAATGTTGTTTTGATGTTTGGTTCGGATTTGGAAAAAAAATAACAAAAATTACCAATTATTGGCTTCTTTAGCAAGGGTAAAAAACAAAACAACGCAAATGAAAAAAAGTGGCATTCGTACCCGGTGTAATACACCTTTATCTATAATTTAATGTATTACACGTGATAACTTATTAACACACCATTAAGCTCAGGATCATGAAAAAAAATATAATTGTTGGAGAGGTTACTACATAACATAACTTCCAAACTTCCGAGAAAAATTAATAAATTATGAACAATTAACGAAAAATGGGCACCAAAAGTACTCAGCACGATGATTTTTCACCACAGAATCTCTTTTTGAAATAAAAGTGATTTTGATTGGAAAAACTAAATCTCAAAAACTTCTTGTTTTTTGCAAATAAAAAAAATGTATGCTTATTTAAGACATAACAAGGCAAGCTTTCACAAAATTTCATCAAAATTGATTTGTTGTTGCTATAATGAAAAATAAAAAACAGAATAATCGTTTTTGCATTGGAATTCGCATTTTGTTCGGAAATTTTGAGGTCAACGTAAAAAGGGACTCTTATCAATGTTTTTTTTTTTAATTTTTTTATGATCTACAACTGAGTATAGGGCGTTTTTCGGTAAAACGTCAAGTTTCGCCGGAAAAAGCAATAATCTATTGTGCACCTACTTTCAATTTTTCAAAATTTTATCGGAAAAAGCTGTGTTTGAGAATTTGTCACTCATACTCGCCACTCATACTCATACACTTATATACAATGGTAGTGATCATGTCTCCATTGGGAAGTTTAGGTTTTCTCGGGCTCACCTCCTGAAATTTTGGGAAGAAAAACATCCTAATATTATCAATTTTACAATTTTCAACTGTCTTTTTTTCGAAAATTTTCGTATGTTACGCCATAAAATATTTCCGATGCCATTTACTATTAAATGATCTACCAAAATCAGTAAGAAAAAAATGGGGTTGCCATTTAAAAAGAGAGTGTCCATGTTGTCGTAACTTAGTAACAATTTATGGTCGGAAGTTGAATTTTTCACAAAAATGTCTATTTTGATAATTAAAAATCGATGTGTTCGAGGATTCTCAGAGATTTTCTCATGTTTCGATACTTTACGCACTCGCTGTATAAACACTTTTATCTACGACTCACATATAATAAGTTCATTGCATACGTATCTATGACTATATAATCCCCATCATGATACGCGCCAATGATTATAATGACACTAGCGTTGTATAATAATGACAGTTCGTTCAAATAATGACTTCGTTATTTGAAGGAACTGTCATCATTATACGAACGTACTGTCAAAGTCAGTCTAAACCTACGTGGATGACAGTTATTTGACATTTCGCCTCGTCACCATTGACAAATACATTTAAAAGATTTGATATAAAATGGAATTTATGAGTCGTAGATAAAACGACGTATTCGACTCGCACACAACTGATATAAATCGCTCGCATGTTTATACGCTCGCCTACGGCTAAACTTCATGCTCGCGATTTATATCCTTAGTTATGTGCTCGTCAAATAATATACTATAAAATACGCAATGAAAAGATATGCAAATATTTTCCTAGAGACGTCGGTGTACGTGACACTTACACTTATGATTTAGAAGACTTCTTACGTTCCTCCCGATCACCGCACGATAACCAAGAGGAATTTGCATGACAAACGTCAATATTTACACGCATCAAAACAACAATCATCCACAATCGATTAATAATAGCGAAACTACGATTCGATTTTATCTCACACCATTGTACTCGTCAATAATATCATACCTTCTTCTTCTTGGTTTGCGTGGCGTGACCCTCGTGAATCATAAACATCAGCTGGGTGAATCACCAAAACAAACGAACCCGTGCGTTGGTCAGATCTGACAATTTGCATCATCTCAACTCTGACCGACAAAAACGCACATATAAATAATAATGCTACGATTAATATGCCATGACGAACTCTGACTCGATTGTTTGTTTACTTAGAGCGAACCTCAAGACCAAAAATGCAGAATATTTTACCATTTGTATTCGCTATACTTGCGTTAATAATCGCCTATATTAATCGCTTATTTTGAACAGGAAGCGGTCGCGAGATTAGGATTATCTGTGCTCGAGAATTCAGGTTTAACGATTTAGATTAATTGCGATTTTATTTAAGATCGAGATGTTATTAAATATGCTTTATGAGTTTTTAATGGGTTTAACATCTGTTGCAGATTCCGTAACGCAATCTCTTCATATCTGAATAGAGACATATTTTTGATGAAAGTTGCGATTTCTTTAGATTCGTGTTATGGAATGCAACAAGGTTAATTGAAGTTGATCGAACAGTTTTGGATTAACACGTTTTTCGATTTTAAAAGCGTATGAAAGGTCCAACTGTCCTTTTGCTAGCCCTGTGCAATAATTTGATTTTATCGTCACAAAAATGGTTGAATATCTTTCTTTTACGGAAATAATTTATTTAAATTATTCTGGCTGTGAAAGTCTAAAGAAGTTATTTATTTAGATTGAAAAATAAGAAATAATAATGCTGGTTCAATTGAACATAATGGTATAGAAGAAATTTCCCAGACACCCCCAAAATATCCATTAAAAACCGTTTTCGGATACTTGGACGTATATAAAAATTAAAAAATAAATAAATAAAAAAGTTACAGTAAAAATTATTCATAAAAGTTTTCTATTATTTTCAAATTCTTTCTACTTTAACGACAATTTGTTGACCTGTTTCGACTTGTAATATGTTATTTCTATTTCTTTATTGAAAGTCCGTTTAACTAAACAATGTTACAACTCTTAGTTACTTCGTTACACTTAAAAATGGAAATTAATACGCCAAGCAAAATAGAAAAAAAAATGTCATCTTGTCCTTTCCTCTCTACGTCAGCGTACTGCCACAGCACGAGACCTCCTAAACGACCTAAGACGAGCACATGGAATAGAAATTTCTGATCAAACTGTAAGAAACAGATTAAAAGAAGCGAATTTGAAACCAAGAAGACCTGTCCGCGCACTACGCCTTACGCAACATCACAAAGCAGCGCGAATGAGGTTTGCTCTGGTTCACAGAGATTGGCAACTTCGTCGAGTACGTGTATATAGACGTCCTGGTGAACGCTACGCAGCCGCTACTATACAAATATATATTTATTTTTCTACTTTGCATTCACAATGCACATTGTAACACTGTTTTCGGTGTTACAATTAACACATTGTAATACCGAAAACTGTAACATTTTTGTCTGATTGGTACACAGTGATATCAAATGCCATATGTCAAACGTACAATACATAACCCAACATAACCACACACTGCATCTTCTTAATCGCTTGCAATCACATAAACTGCGAAATATCAATATTCTATACATATTTAAACATGGGTGTAGCCTGCTATAGTATGGCCAAAGGATTGGGGCTTTCTTAGTTTTGCTGTGTTCATCAAATTACGCCAGCATGACGTTTTCGGTGATGTTTTACGACTCTGGTAAGTGATCGTTATCATTCTTTTCAACTAAACATCAAATCCCCTTTTCAGATATAATTCAAGGACCACATTTACTTTAATAAGGTATTATGCGAAGATCAAACCTACATCGTAGATATGAACGATTTTAATTACTGCTGCGAGATTGTATATGCGCAATAAATGGTTTATCAGCATACACGTACGAAGCTGTAGTACATTTAAAGTGTAGAGGATTTCTTAGTTTATATAACGTATAAGTTTTCGGTAATATTTTGGACGTTTGGATGCTCGGTTCAATTCGTATTTGTTTTTGTCCGTCGCTTTCGACTTCGTCTTAGTTCTGGTTGTGTGCAACGTATTTGTATTACCTCCATCACATGTAATTTTACTAAGTATAATTTATTCTAATAAACTACTTTGCCGAAATTAGAATTGGGTTTCAATTATAAGTGCTTGTAAATATATAAGCCGCAACGGCTACGTAGCGGAATTAGGTAGACACCGGTATTAAACGTTAAGCGTTATGACAATTCTTTAGTAAGTTCTTGTTCTTCGAAGTAACTAATCAGTCACCGCCAAACACTTCTATTCTGATTATTATACTTATGAAACCACCATAAAGTTGTATTTTTATAGGTTAAGTTTCATATATTTATCACAATAGGGTTAAAAGTGTTGGCCCAAGCTCCATTATGATCATCGTTGCGACCTCGCTGAATATTTATTCAAACTTGTAGGCTAAAGTAGAGTAAAATTATTCACAATTAGAATTTGTCATGATTTTATTTCATCGATCCCATCCTTAACGAAGTTGACAGTTAGGTACTACAGTGCTGCCACGCGGTACCTGCAAAATACCCTAGATTCTAATTTAGCGCGATATAGTAACCAGAATTTCTAAATTTATATAAAATTAATGACGCAAAGTAGAAAAAATAGTATATTACACTCGTTTTATAAGACGTATTGGCGCACTCGTTCCAAACAACTCGTGCGACAATTTGACGTCTTATAAAACTTGTATAATAATATACTATTATATATTTGTATAAAACCTATACTAATGGTACTATTCATGTTGAAAAAAAAAAAAGACAAAATATATAAAAATACGTAAAATCCCTTCCAAACATCAAGAATATGAACATACACGAGGAAAGCTAAATCTGACTATGGTTTCTCCATTATATTTACGGCCATCTATAAAGTCCAATTACATTATTAGATATGAGGCGTTTATTTGCAAAAGTCTCTAATCACCAAAATTTCAAAAATTCTTTTTTTTTTTGCAAAGTTACATAATTATTTAATTGACGAATCGATTGTTTTTGTCAGAATTTTTTAGATACAACCTATTTATTACCTAAAGTTTGATGCTACAGTGTAAGTTATTTGCAAAACTCTGTTTGCTTTGAACGTTCATCTGCAAAACTGGCTGTCTACAGTTCAACCAATAGCTTGGTGCTCTAGTGTTCACAGAGCAAACAGGTGGTTTTTTTAGTTTCACGCAGGAAAATAAATTCGTTTCAGTCTAAACATCAATGTTCCAGTGTGTTGGGATTTTTAACGGCAGTTTTGTTGTTGCGATTTGTTAGCATGGATGAGATAAATACTCAATGTGAAATTTTACCCTGTCCGAAAGGAAAAGGACGCAAGAAAGAGCGACAACTACAAAACTGCTCTAGGAATGTTAAAAAAAGGCTCAGCTTATGTTTTAAAAAGTACAAAATTTTAGGACATACCAAATTAATGAAGTAGGAATTACTTTTGTATCTATAGGATACAAAAGTAATTCCTACTTCCGTCACAAAAATTAACTTCTTCGCCGACGGCTGCGGTGGTCAAAATAAAAACACTGCAATGATGACAATGTAAGCGTACTGGCTTCTTAATGAATCACCACCAAATATTAAAGATATTGAGATCACATTTCCAATCGTAGGACATTCCTTTATCCCTCCTGATCGAGTTTTTGGGTTATAGAGAGAAATTAAAAAAACAACTCCTGTTATTGTATAATCCAGCCACTATGATGACATCATAAGTAGACACGCCACAGAAGAATTGGCATTGACTGGAAGGTAGATGACTGGAAGAATGAAGCAAGGAAAAATGTAAAGCTTCATGGAGCCTGGCATTTCAAATTTAGCCAAGCAATACGTTTCATTTTTTTACAGAAGGAACAGCTAAAGGAATTTGTAAAAAAAATTGTTCAATTTCATCCATTCAACCATGCGAGATACTACTAGGCAAAGAGCTTAAAGGCGACAAAAAATCTATTATTGGTTTGCTGGTTAATCATTATGGTGGCAATTGGCGACAAGTACCAGAACTCGCCTTCTACAAAAACATACTGCATGAACAGGATCAAGACTTGCGTTAAAACGAAAATGACATTTAATCCTTTCATTGCTTTTTCAAAGTTTCGTTGGCATATAAATAAGAGCTTTTTTAAGTTTTTTTTATTTGAAAATCTTTTTTTGATTACTAATTACAGATTAGGTACTGTATAATGATCTTTCAATAAAAATTCAACAACTTTCTTTAATGATTTATTTTTATTATTTGCAAAACTCTCTCTTTGCACCAAAATCTTATTTTGTTCTCAAAATCTGTGATACTTTCAGGTTTAGAATCATTTAATTTATTATAAGTGCCTGGTAAACTACAGCAACCAAAAAAAAAATAATACGAAAAAATAATTTTCATGTTCTCTAAAACGTTTTATGTTGCTCCTGAAAAGTAAACCAAGTAGCAAAGAGAAAGTTTTGCAAATTACGGCCTCATATAACGTAAAACATTCAAACGTTTTGTTTAAGACTACCTGTTATAATTCTTCCAGATCTCACCTGCTTTTAGATAAGGCACAATAGCTAAATGAACCACCATTAAATATTGACAAATTGTACATAGCTACTATAGAACGCACTGTAATAGTAAATGTGACCGGAAGTATATGTAATTTAGAAAGGGCAGGTGTATAGGGGTTAACAATAGCAAGTACCCCTAGTAGCTATTTTCCAGAGCAACATGATTAATTTACGTATTGATAATCATATTAGTTGCATTGACTTATTTTTATATATATTTATGTTATTGCAAAACGTACTGACACAGCTTACTGTGTCTTACTTTCTCAAACTTCTTTAATAAGAAAACAATAGCAGATACATCAACAATAATCCTCAAAATCAACTTATTGATAATGACTACAACTTCTTTGTTTGTCGTACAACGACAACAAGGTGCGGCCACCAATTTATTACACTTACTTCCTCCGATGGTGGCATCCACAAAAATTGTTCTCTCTTTCGCCCTCTCTGTCTTGTTATTTCCTCTCGGACCCTATTCTTTTGTCTTTGGCGTCCGCTCATCTCGAACAGGTGAGGAGATGATGTCCGTTGCTAGCCCCGAGGGCCAGAAAATCGAGCGGGAAACCACACGCTCCGTTGGCCACACATCTGTACTCCACGTCTTATGATAGCACAAGAATACAGAAGAGTCATTCAAAACAAACTTATTTATATATTGAAAACAAAAAACAAAATGTACAAATCCTATTTTGACTTTTCTAAACGTAATTTTCAAATAGTAATACATTGAACTGTGGTATTAATGATGGATTTATAGCGGAGGGAAGTTTTTTCTTGCTGTATAATCCAATAGTATACTGAAGACCCGCTTGCTTCTGTTGTCTCTCGGCGAGACACACCTGAGTTCTCCCGTACGTCCGTTAGACACATCACTTCCTTACATATGACTTCCGATCGGTGTCGTTTATACTCTTTAAAAGTCTTCTTCCATCGTGTATCGCTTCTCTCAAAGCAGAAAGGCCACAACACATTCGATGCGGTGTCCATGCGTGCGGGTATCCCCTTGTATGTGTGTGTGTGTGTGTGTGTGTGTTTGTATACGTGTGTGGTTAGATGTATTGTCTTGAAGGGGCATCAGCCGGACAGGACGTGTTAATTTTAGGGGCAACGGTCTCTTCTAAAGTCTGACGATATTGAAGATAGATCAATCAGAAATAGTTATCAAATTTACATTACCACAAAAATTGATGCGGTTGCGATATTTCAAACTAAGGGTTGTTTGGAAATGTGTTATAAATAAACACCAGTTTTCATTTAAATTTATTTATTCTTGACTACCGGTTTCGTGCGAGGCACATCTTCAGGTCAAACTGTAAATAATGAACAATAATTAAGTTTCTAGATGTAAAGGGTGTACAGACGGAGTATATAGGTTATGTTTTCTGCCATTTCATAAACATTGTGACATGCGTACTCACCGTCATGTAAACAAATAAAACTACATAGTTTCATAGCTTCATAGTTTACATGACGGTGAGTGTACGCCTTTCACAATGTTTATGAAATGGCAGAAAACATAACCTATACACTCCGCCTGTACACTCTTTTACATCTAGAAACTTAATTATTGTTCATTATTTGCAGTTTGACCTGAAGATGTGCCTCGCACGATACAATTTTAATTTTAGAACATTATTTTTTTGAAACAAATGAAACAATGCATGCAAACACGAAGAACGATAAAAAATAATACTATAGTACTTATTTTTTATTTTGTATTAATTAATTTACTTACTTTTTATTATTGTAATGGGTATTGGTTGTGGTCTGCCGTTGTTTTTTTTGTGTTTATTGAAATGTATTTTCTTTTTCATTATACAAAACACCTAAATATTTGTCTAACCGTAAAAATTAAACAAAACAAAAGTTTTTGGTTGTAAACAAGCTACAGTTTAAATATATTTTGAATGTACACGATGTTTATTTTATTCAGGAATAAAAATAAAATATTCTTAATTTGAAGTTCAGTAGTTTTGATTAATTATATAAAAGCAAAAATGATGGATTCTATAAAAAATGACAACTTTTGTTTGATTTTTTTAAATTGTTTACGGTTGAAGAATTATTAATTATGTGTTCTGGTAATTTTGACGAACCCTGTATATAAAAATATATAAACGTTATGGGATTTCCAATATATCGTCGTGGAAATACTGGAGAAACCATAAAAACGTCCTTCTAATGCTGATGACGATGAAACAGACAAGCTATTTTGCCCTTGATTGTATTACTAGAAACTTTCTATTTTGTCAATAAAAATTGAGCCCTATCATAAACACAAACTGAAATTTCCTAGTATTTTCCATAAAGTACAAATTATGGCTACATACATATGGTTTAATACATGCATTTATTAGACTGGTATTTTTTATCTGGGTTATATTAAGTTTTGATTATTTCATGAAAAATTTCATTATAAATAAAATATTTATAATGATGAATTTCAATAAAGAAAAAACTAATAAAAAAACTATGTTAAATATTGCATTTACAATCGTTCCAATAATGTTATGTTACATAACGTAATCAAATATCACAAAATCGATAGTTTTTTCGAGTTCAATTCAAGCATACATGTCCGGAGATAGTTGCACAAATATCGCTTACTATGCTCGTGCCCAGTTTGCAAAAATCGCAGTCAGTGATCGACCTATCCACGTTATCATTATCACCAAGGTAGACACAAATTTTATTGACCTCAAGTAAAACTGGCAAAATCGCAGCAGTATGCAATAAAATCAGCATAGCTGGTACGTCTGCAGTATCTTATTACAGGATGCTGCGTTGGACACGAGCTATAAGAATATTGTTTGTTATTCTTGCAGCGATAATTTCGCGGCGTTTAGCATGGCGAGACAAGGCTAAGGTTACGATGACACAGATTTTTATCTGCCTTCGTTGGATTCAGGTGATTCACTAATTTAATGGCGTGCATCTGGAATACTAATGGGCACATAATTACCCATTTGTCCCGCATATGATTGTACGCTGGGTGAATTGTATTGAGATCTGTCTGAGAATGTTTGTGGTATTGATGGTATTTTTATTGCTTAATATTGTCTTTCTGATGCATGTATGGATGTGTATGTATTGTTACGTAATGTGTGGTATTCTATAAATAAATGTGTTAAAAACTATTAATTTGGTCGCCTTCTTTGGGATGTTATATTTGGAATTTATCATCTTCGTCGACCGCAATGTATATTTAACCCAGGGTCGATAATTTTTGAAACAAAAAAAAATAATAGTAGGATGAAACCCTTTGGAAAAGGAAGAGAATATAACAAAAATGAAAGGAAAAATAATTTACGGGCGATCTGAGGTCGGGAAGTGGAAGAGGGTGAGCCTTTAAGGGTAAAAAACGGTTTATCTCGATTTCCGGCAAAACTACAAGTCCTATGGAAAAACGTTAAATGGCAAAGTTGTAGTCAATAAAAAGATCTACAACTTTTGTATTTACACTTTTTCCTCATAACCTCTAAATTTATGTGAAAAATTCAAATAACCAAGTTTTTGTTTTTTTTACTTTTACCTTTTACAAAAAAAAATTCACGAAATTTGGTGAAAACTTAGCTTTTTATGTCCCAAACACACTGTAATTTTTTTGATTTAAAATATTTATTTTTTCACCTAATTTTGACTTAATATCGAAAAGGCACCCTAATTTTCAATCGAGAATTCTCACGTCAAAATATCTGCTTTTTTAAAAAGTCGGTGGGCTTTTTGTTCGTTGAAATCTCTACTTTCTGATGGTATAAAAAATATACATTACTATGGTAAATGTTCTCAAAAATGCAAAGAAACGATAAAAGCTCGAATCCGATTTTTTTTTAATCATTATGTACAATTTTGAGCTATTTATTAAAATTTATACTTTAATTACTCGAAAAACATAAGCTTCCATGTCACATTGATAAAAAAAATTAAATCCATAAAACATTAAGATTGCAAAAAATATGCGAAAATAGTTGTTCTAAATATAATTAAAGGTAGGATTTAATGGGGATGTCATCTAAAAAATGTGACTGCTGCTATTTTTTTCAGTAAAAAAGTTGATTTATTACATTCTATTTAAATTTGTTACTATCCATTACTTTTTGTCTCTTTGATGGCATTTCTTCATCGTTAGATCAGTTACTGTGACAACAGTACCAGCAGCTAATACAACAAAAAGAGGAGAACGTAGTCGTAGAAAAACCTCAGACAATATTCTAAAATTTCAAGAGTTCAATTATCAAAACCATACAAAAATACCATTTTTGCAAGAAAAATTTTTATCTAACGAGAAAAACAAGGACAAAATAATAGAAACTTTAATGAAAAGATTACTTAACGTGACTTAAAGATTAAGTCACCAGGATTTTCAAAAACATTTTCAAGAAGATGCTGATGCTGACATAATTAAGACCTCGATAGAAATTGCCAGAGATACTAATAAAACTGTCATTGTTGTGGGGCAAGATATTGATAAAATTATACATTATATATAATATATTTATTTATTTATTTATTTATTTATTTATTTATTTATTGGACCGATAACGGGAAAAAATCCCAAAACATCAGATCACAAATACATTATTTACAAAACAAAAGAACAACACCATCGGCACAGCAAAAGCCGATGATCGAGCGCAAAGAAAAAAGCAAACACTTAAATTCTATAATATTCAAAAATAAAGAACAAAAAATAATTAATCAGAAAGAATAAATCTCAGCCCTGCAAATGGGAAACACTTGCATCAATGCACAGACGATACAAACATGATCTGATTGATGCGATTGACAAGTGAAAAATGTCGACATCGGCGTTATTACATGATGTCGATAAGCGAAACACCGGCGAGTTCATCATGAAATTAGTTCGAGCGGTCGGAACGCAGAACAACTCGCGGCGGCGAAGGTGGCGAGTGCAAGCGTTTAGATCAAAACTTCGCACAAGAGAAGGTGAGTCATATAGCCCGCGCAACAACTTGGCAACAAACACTACCCCAGCACACAACCTTCGGTCCTCCAAGCTGAGCAGCCCAAAACGGCGGCACGAGACCCTGTAATTCACTACCGGATGGCCAAATCTGTAGTTCAGATGCCTAACAAATCGCTTTTGCACGCTCTCGATACGATCCACATACGTCGCATACTGGGGGCACCACACTGTTGAGCAGTAAGACAAGTGACTACAAACAAAAGCAAAGTACAGGGTTCTTAAAGTTTGAGGATTGGTGAAGCCACTCGAAGTCCTTAATACAAATCCCAGCATGCGAAACGCCCTCCCCGCGACAAGATCAACATGTTCATTAAACATCATTTTCCTGTCCAGCATCACCCCTAAGTCCTTAATGTTGGAAACTCGCCCAATCAAGTTATTATCAATTTCGTAATTATGGGTAATTATGGATTTATTTCTTGAAAACGAGATTACGTGACACTTGTTATAATTGACAAATAATTGATTGACTCTGCAAAATACACTGAAACTGTCCAGATCGCGCTGCAAATTAATGCAGTCAATGGCGGAGCGAACAGGAAAATAGATCTTCATATCATCCGCATACAGGAGGCACTCCGCATACCGGAAACACTGGACAACATCATTAATATATAATAGGAATAAAAGCGGACCCAAATGACTTCCCTGTGGTACACCCGAGGTGACAGGAATCACACCCGAAGTGAACCCAGCAACGTTCACCTGCTGCGACCTATTCTTTATGTACGAGTCAACCCATCTCAACAACTCTCCACCAATCCCAGAACTGCTCAGCTTCGAAACCAACCGACAGTGATTCACCTTATCGAAAGCTTTCGAAAAATCGGTGTAAACAGCGTCCACCTGCACACCACGGTCCATCGAGTTCAGCACAAAGTCAGTGTATTCTAGAAGGTTTGTCTCAACTGACCGACCGGCAAAAAAACCGTGTTGACGAATCGTGATAGCATTCTTAACGTTGAAAAAAATGAACTGGTAAACAAGCTTTTCAAAGGTTTTCCCGAATTGACATAAGATTGAAATTGGTCTATAATTAACTACAGACGTCCTGTCGCCGCTCTTGAAGATCGGAACAATGTTAGCGGCTTTCCAAACGGCAGGAAATACTCCACTTGCCAACGATTTATTAAAAATTAATGTTAAAGGAACCGCCAGGACCTCAGCGCAATTCTTTACCAGCAAAGGTGGTATGCCATCAGGCCCAGGTCCCTTGCTTACGTCGATAGACCGCAATGCACACAAGACATCCGACTCGCTCAGCGTTACCGACAGCAGCTCAACCCCGCAACGCGATACGCCATCATCATATTAGATAAAAACTTTTCTTGCAAAAATGGTTATTTTGTATGGTTTTGATAATTGAACTCTGGAATATTGTCCGAGGTTTTTCTACGACTACGTTCTCCTCTTTAAGTTGAATTAGCTGCTAGTACTGTTGTCACAGTAGCAAAGAGAGAAAAAATAATGGATAGTAACTGTAAATAGAATTTAATAAATCAACTTTTTTTACTGAAAAAAATTGCAGCAGTCACTTTTTTTAGCTGAAATCCCCTTTAAATCCTACCTTTAATTATATGTAGAACAACTATTTTCGCATATTTTTTTGTTTATAAATGTAATATGGAATCTTACGTTTTTCGAGTAATTAAAGTATAAATTTTAATAAATAGCTCAAAATTGTACATAATGATTAAAAAATTCGGATTCGAGTTATTTTCGTTTCTTTGCATTTTTTGAGAACACCATCATAAAGTAGAGATTTCAACGAACAAAAAGCCCACCGACTTTTTAAAAAAAGCAAATATTTTGTCGTGAGAATTTTCGATTGAAAATTAAGGTGCTTTTTCGATAGTCAAAATAAGGTGAAAAAATAAATAAATAAAAAATAAATAATTAAATCAAAAAATTTACAGTGTCTTTGGGACATAAAAAGGTAAGTTTTCACAAAATTTCGTGGAAAAAAAAATTTTTTGTAAAAGATAAAAATAAAAAACCAAAAACTTGGTTATTTGAATTTTTCACATAAATTTTCAGGTTAGGTGAAAAAAGCGTAAATACAAAAGTTGTAAATCTTTTAACCTACAACTTTGCCATTTAACTTTTTTCCATAGGACTTGTAGTTTTGCCGGAAATCGATATAAACCGCTTTTTACCCTTAAAAACTCACCCTCTTCCACTTCCCGACATCAGATCGCCCGTAAATTATTTTTCCTTTCCTTTTTGTTATATTCTCTTCCTTCTCCAATGGGTTTCATTCTACTATTATATTTTTGCCCTTTTTACCATTTTCAAAGGCTTCAGCACTGGTCTAATTATAACGTTATACGATCTGAGTGTCACGTTTTGGAGTAGGGTAATTCCATGTCAATAGCTACATGAAGACATTAATTATACAAAATATCATCAAAATCCAAGGTGCAGAGGAATGAATAAAACTGTGATGATTTGACATGGAATTACCCCACTCCAAAACGTGACTCTATAGCTATTGAAAACACCAAATTTTATGATTTGATTACATGAGAGATTACATGAGGAGAAACAAACTCTAATATGTATTAATAAATATGCACATGGATGGGCAATTCTTTGAAGACTTAAGCAACCAAAAGTATGATGCCGTGTTTTCACTAATTAAGAGCCACAATCTCTTCTCGCTTCTATGTAAACATTAATCCACAAATCCTTATAATATATTATTTTTGCGTAATCTCGCCACAACCTAATAACTCCAGCAGCAATCTTGCAATAACTCATCTAGCGAGCTCACTTCCAGGCGTACCAACCGTAATAATATATTTCATCAGAAGAACAGAGCAACACAGCAACACAGCACAAAAAAAGATCCTGAATCTGTTATAATTGCTTATATGTGCTTCTGCGTCTCGATTTAGACTTAAGAGTGACTCCTCGGCCAATTAAGGTAATTACTGGGGTATGTCGAATCTCTCTCCGATTCGTCCGTTTTGCGTGGTTACCCTCTTGCTCTTGGCTTGCTTAAGGCTAGTTTACATTACACTACTATTTGATTCGGAAATTCACATGCAGTCGATGAAACTGATACTAATCGATAGCTTATGGTTCAAGTAGTAACATATTAAAATGTTCAGAATCATAGTTAATAGAAAATCGTTTGATTAACGAAAAACCATTTAAAAATTGTGCCTGTCAGACTAGACCAGGCAATAGAGCAGAAAATGACTAAGTTCGTGACAAAAATACTAGCAGGAAACCGACGGTCCCAGGTCACGTGGAACAGTACGTAGATGTAGTGTGATGTGTTTCCTACTCGCAAATATCATTTCTTAATTTGTTATAAACAAAAAACGTCAAAAAATCGTGTTTTCTTCGTTTTTCCCTTGTAAAAACTGAACCGATGGAGCAATCTTGATGGTTTCAACAGACGAATTGCAGAGAATGAAAAGACGAAACAAATGAACCCTGCACGGACTCAATTAAATTAGTTTAGGAGGAAATTATTAACGGAGGAAATTCGGAAAGTCTGTTGAAGGCATAGAGATTGCTCCATCGGATCAGTTTTTACAAGCAAAAACAAAAAAAAAAACACGATTTTTTTAGATTTTTGTTTATAACAAATTAAGAAATGATATTTGCGAGTAGGAAACACATCATAATACATCTACGGACTGTTCCACGTGACCTAGGACCGTCGGCTTCCTGCTAGTATTTTTGTCACGCAAAAAAGTAAATACATCACTCAAAGCAATACCGCAAGAAAACTATACCGCAAGTAGATACTTTCTCAAGTTGAGAATAAACGGATATGATTCAAGTATAAGACTCTTAAATGAAAAAAAAAAATGTTTCAAGCCAAGTAAATATTAACTTTCATTTAAGGCAATAGCCGCAAGCATATTATTTTCTCATGTTTTGAGAATATACTTCGCTGTGTGTGGTCTAGACATGAATCCTTCATTCCTCGAATCTCACTCACTTAATCGCAAAAATAAAAATACCACACTGTAGCAGACAAAATTTACCATCAAAAGGATTCGGGAACCTATGCGAAAAAATGAGCGGTTAATTTTGTATAATTGATTGAAGTATTTTTTGCGATTTTATGTCAACCGGTCAGATGACATTAGAAATGCCCGTTCTGATGTCAAACGATTGACATACTGCGGTATGTAAACAAAATGTCTCACGTTGGCACTGTTGGCAACCCTTATAAATGCATCCACTGCGCATGCGTATATGCTAAGAACACCTTTAAGAAATATAATAGCACGCCATTTCCAACTATGCTATTATTTAGAACGTTTTGCTTGTTACTAAAATGAATTTTAGGAATGTACGAAAGTAGCGTAGTGTAAAGTAGCCTTTAGTTGGAGCCTTCATCTCAATTCACCGGAAATACTCCGCTTCTGCTTCTTTGTGTATTAATTGTATATTTTTCTCGCTCATGCTTCCACAGAATCTTGAGGCTTGGCCTGAGGGATACGTCATTCTTGTGGCGGACGCCACTGGTCGAATGGGTAAAGTCCCTTGTTACAACTGTGAAGTTGATGGTTTGAGGAGATTGGAATTACTTTGCTAGTTTATATGTTCGTGTATGGCGCATCTTAAGATGACTGAACGAGGTATATGTAATTACTAATTAGAAAGACGTTTGATGGATTTATTACTTGATGATGCTAAATTATGGATAAATTATTTACATGTATTCTATTAGAATTTATATTGTTATTAGTGTAGAACTTTTGCAATACGAATGGACAAGTTAAAGAATGTTAAATTTGAGATGTTTCCAATCAGTCAGAACAAATAAACATACGTTGTTTCATCACACGTATGAGTGTGCACTTGCAAATTGTTCACTATATTTTAAAATGCAGCTTTTTTTTTTGGTATTTTAACTTTTTAAGCCAAATTTTTTGAAAAAAAAGAAGGCCATATTGCACTATAACGAATCTCCAAAATAAGTATGTAATTCTACAGCAATGTCCATAAGCTTTACTAACATTACCAATTAAATCCGGTACATAGCCAGTCGGTTTTTCAGTCGGGTATTTTGCGGGTACCACGTGGCCGCACTGTAGTAACTGTCAACTTCGTTAAGGATGAGATCGATGAGATAAAATCATGACAAAATCTAATTGTGAATAATTTTACTCTACTTTAGCCTACAAGTTTGAATAAATATTCAGCGAGGTCGCAACGATGATCATAATGGAGCTTGGGGCAACACTTTTAACCCTACTGTGATAAATACATGAAACTTAACCTAAAAAGTTAACAACTTTAAAATAGTGGTTTCATAAGTATAATAATCAGAATAGTAGTGTTTGACGGTGATTGATTAGTTACTTCGAAGAACAAGAACTTACTAAAGAATTGTTATAATGCTTAACGTTTAATAGCGGTGTCTACCTAATTCCGCTACGTAGCCGTTGCGGCTTATATATTTACAAGCACTTATAATTGAAACCCAATTCTAATTTCGGCAAAGTAGTTTATTAGAATAAATTATACTTAGTAAAATTACATGTGATGGAGGTAATACAAATACGTTGCACACAACCAGAACTAAGACGAAGTCGAAAGCGACGGACAAAAACGAATATGAATTGAACCGAGCATCCAAGCGTCCAAAATATTACCGAAAACTTATACGTTACATAAACTAAGAAATCCTCTACACTTTAAATGTACTATAGCTTCGTACGTGTATGCTGATAAACCATTTATTGCGCATATTCAATCTCGCAGCAGTAATTAAAATCGTTCATATCTACGATGTAGGTTTGATCTTCGCATAATACCTTATTAAAGTAAATGTGGTCCTTGAATTATATCTGAAAAGGAGATTTGATGTTCAGTTGAAAAGAATGATAACGATTACTTACCAGAGTCGTAAAATATCACCGAAAACGTCATGCTGGCATATTTTGATGAACACAGCAAAACTAAGAAAGCCCCAATCCTTTGGCCATACTATAGCAGGCTACACCCATGTTTAAATATGTATAGAATATTGATATTTCGCAGTTTATGCGATTGCAAGCGATTAAGAAGATGCAGTGTGTGGTTATGTTGGGTTATGTATTGTACGTGACATATGGCATTTGATATCACTGTGTACCAATCTTAGACAAAAATTTTACTGTTTTCGGTATTACAATGTGTATTAACACAGTTATGTAACACTGAAAACAGTGTTACAATGTGTGCATTGTGAATGCAAAGTAGAAAAAGTTAATTTTTTTACTTGAAACACCATGTATCTAATTAATTTTTTGAAATCTACCTATCGTTCTGCATAAAAAACTACTAACACACACCAGTCATAAAAAAATCGATTTTTCTATCAAGTTGAATTGCTTGAGACATCTATTAGTTTTTCTCATATCAATTGTATGAATACTAGTCGCTGTATTTTGTTACATGGATTTTACATAATTAATAAAGAATTTTTAAAGATTAAATAACATAGTGTGTCATTCTTTTTTTGATACTTTTGATTGAAAATTTCTATTAGTTCAGATATATTATGTTGTCTAAAATGATATTTTTTGACAAATAAAGGATTAACTCAAAAACTATAGATTATGGTAGGACTATCTTAGTACTTTTTGAACTCAAACTGTGCAAGGAATTCAAGAATATACAGAAATAATATTTATTTTCTCGACCTTATTTTACAACAAAACTAGCAACACGCCCTTGTGGTCTCTTTGTAAATTTTCTTGCAGGAGGCGAACTTTAAGATAAATAATCAAATATTATGATTTAAATGGCCCACCCTATATAATAATATGTATTGACAATGTTAAATCAAGTCCATTAGTAATTTCTTGTATTTTATTTAACGTGCAAACTAAATAGGGTATTCCGGTGTTTTTGAAATTGTCATTCATTACAAAGTATGGGTGCTACTGTTTGCTACTTCACAAGTAAAATATCAAACATTGTTTTAAATTAAGAGAAATCGTTGTTTGAAGTTTGAATTAGGATTGGTCTTTGTGACGTCACAAAGACCGCTCAAAGTGAGCGACTTGACAACGTTGCTATATCGAGGGTGCACGTAGCAAATTTTTGTCTTCTGTTGTGTCAACGTTTAGAATCGCTCGTTTGTTGACACCTGCTTTGGTTATTGAGGTTATATCAAACACTTGTTCAAAATGTATAAACTCCAACGCCGACATTGTTCTGTGCCGGGCTGTAACAGCAGTAGAACAGTAACTCCTGATAAAATTTTCTTTACATTGCCGACTAGCGAGATGAGGGATGTTTGGCTTCAAGTTTCAATGATCAAATCATCTCACAAAAAAGTTACCTTTATTCGTTGTCAAACAACAGGGTCGCCAACCGTCAACTTGGCCGATCAGCTGTTCGAGAGCTGTCCGCTGTTGCCACCGCTACTAGGGATCGGTAATCATCGTGTATTTCCGAGGGTGGTCGGTGAATTCAAACGAAATGCACTTTTAATTGCAATTATCTCATAGAAAAACTAAATCAAAAAGCTCATAGCTTAACTTTATGAATCCTCATAAATTGTACAATAGGTTAAGCCGAATATCTGCTTAAATTTTGACATGACCGGAATACCCTATTAAAATCAAATTACTTGAAATTTCTTTTAGGTGCAAATAACTAAAGTAACTCCTTATGAGGAATGTAATAAATGAATTAAATCACTGAATTTGTACCGACAGTATAATACAGTGAAATTTCTATTGAATATCTTGAAAATTACTAGAAAATATAGAAAATTGAAAAAAGAACTGATACAGAAAAATTAATATGAATATAAATGACTATACTCTTCATGCTCAATATATTGTTTATTTATTTGCTTGTAGTGATTAATTTATTTGGAATATTTATTTACGTCAACTAAATATATTTCGATACAAACTACAAACAAAAATTACTTTCCTTTAAAGTAATATTTTTGTTTTGATTTAAAAAGACATTTCTTTACACCAAAGAAATCTAACTTTGATTCAAACAAATATATTTTTATACAAAATTTTACTCCCCACAAAGAAATTTTTTTGCTTTGACTTAAAAATAGGTGTACTTCCGCCAAAGAAATCATATCTTGATTCAAATTAATATATTTTTAGTGTGAACACCTTAGTGCCCTTATCTTGAGTATAAATAGTATACTGTTAATGTCAATGTTGTTTGTTTTACCAATAATGAAAAGATTTCAATAAATACAAATTTAGAATTACCTATCTACTTGCAAGAAAAAACGTTCACTTCTCATTATTTTACAATATACCCGAACAGGCAATTTTCATTTTTTAATAGCAATTTATTGAGGCTTTCCATTGAGTTTTTGTAAAATATATATATATATATATATATCACGTTATAAAAACCAATTCGAGAAAAACTCAATTGAAAATTAGGATAATTTTGATAAAACTAGGAAACATGTATTTTGTGAATGGTAAGTGACTAGTTGTTTATTTTTTTACATTCTAGATTAATTTTATTCTTTTCAAAAACCCGTATGGAATGATCGACATTTAATGCATCGCGTTGCAAAAATGCAAAAATCGAATAATTCATGACTGCACAAATTTGAGATTCCCACTGCATAATTTAGAATTCCCAGTGCACAATTTGCGTCCAACTACATGTTAGAATAATTTCTGAATATGAGTAATACAATTTTTTTCTACTTTGCATTCACAATGCACACATTGTAACACTGTTTTCGGTGTTACAATAAACAAATTGTAACACTGCTTTTAGTAACTTTTTTCTAAGATTGGTCACATTGATATCAAATGCCATATGTCAAACGTACTACACATAACCACAAACTGCCTTTTTAGAATTCATTGCAATCGTATAAATATCTATATTCTACACATATTTAAACACGCGTGTAGCATGCTATAGTATTGCCAAAGAGTTGGGGCTTTCTTAGTTTTGCTCTGTTCATCAAAATACGCCAGCATGATGTTTTCGGTGGTGTTTAGCGACTCTGGTAACTCACCGTGCACCATTCTCCTCAACTAAACATCAAATCCCCCTTTCAGATACAATACAAGGACCACATTTACCTGAATAAGGAGTTATGCGAAGATCAAACCTACATCGTAGATATGATCGGGTACAAATGCTGCCACGGGATTGTATACGCGCAATAAAAAGTTTATTGAATATCAGCATGCACGTAGTAAGCTATAGTACATCTAGTGTTGAGGATTTCTTAGTTTATGGAACGTATATTTTCGGTAACATTTTGGACAGAATTCTGGTCATGCCAATACCGTATTCTTTTTTGGACGTCGCTTCTAACTTCGTCTTAGTTTTAGTTGTGTGCAACTATTTGTGTTACCTCCATCGCATGTAATTTTACCAGTACATCGTAATATGTACTAATATGAGTAATACGATTATAATTGAGCTAAATGCATTAAATAATTAAATTCTTAAATGACGCGATGCCTACGTGTGTTTGCAAAACCGCAGTTGGAAACCCCAATTCATCTGAATAATGTGCATTTTTTCTTATCAAAATGCAAATTTTAAGCGTTATCAGCAAAAATGAGATGGATATAGCTACTCTTCTCAAACACGAATGCATTAAGATCCGGTCTGACAACAAATCACCACATCCGTAACCACAAAAGTATGACGGTAGCCACGTAGCACACTTTTTCTTAGAAACCTAGCTTATATCTGAAAGAAAATTGAGTTTCTCCTCTGGTTTATTTCCGCATATTAAGTTGGTAGATTTTGACTATTTTAGCAACATTTTGAATGTTTGTAAAGTTTCTTTTTTAATTGTTTGATATACAATAGTTTTTCTCTCAATTTGTATTTTGACTGCGAAGTTTTCAACACGCGTGATCGTTGGTGATTTGTTATTTTACTCGCTTTACTTCGAAGTTTGTTTCGAATTGTATTTGAGATCACTGCTTCTCTGAGAATCATCTTCTTTAAGATTTAATTCGGATTTGCTTTTAAATTTGATGTGGATTACTTTTAGTTTTGGTTGTGGCCTTTGGAATTTTGTTTGTTCGTCATTTTTTGGAATTATTATTAATTTTCTTTATGAGTTATTGTACAAATCACAAGATTAAATGTCCATTATGTCATTCCTTAAATGGAACAACCTATATCTCGGCACAATTTTGAATTCCTCGCAAAATTTTACGACAATGAAAAATAACATTACCTACCCTAAACTTTATACTTTTTGATTTATTGGCATTTTTATGGAAAACCAGCAATCTAAGAAAAATTGTATATCTCAATACCTGTTTTTAATTGTATTGCGCACGCGTAGATTATGATTAAGTAAGAAGCGTTCTATTAGCGTGATTACCTACCATACCCAAATTGTGTACAGGGTGGTCATAATCTGCAACAAAATATAGTAAACAGTTTTTCTTAAGAAAGTTAACTTTTTTAAATGGGACACCATGTAACTAATTAAATTTTTAAATTCTACCTATAATTCTGCATAAAAAAGTACTAGCACACACCAGTGATAAAATAAACAATTGCAAAGATAACTAGTCTTCTTCATTAAAAAAATCGATTTTTCTAAGGATTTACCTAAATTACTGTTTTCTCGCATGATTTTACCTTGATAAATCAATACATTTGATCACATCTGCAATAGGGTATTTGACCATTATTGGAAAACCATCTTAGTGTGTTTATTCCTTCACTCTACATTGTAAACGCATTATTTTTCGTAATTATTTCCTCAAAATTTCATAAAAATCAGAGTTAAAAATTGAATCACAAAAAGTCCCGCCAAAACAATACTTTCTGTTGTGTGACGTCACCCGATAGTAGATGTCAAATCGGCCCATATGGTCTGTCAGCATCGGCATCGTCGCCGTTTGGTAATTGTGTTGTATGATGTGTTGTTTTCACAATTTCTACATAAAAATGGGTTATAAATGGTGTATAAATCCACAATGCCGAAATACGTCAAGAAAAACTCCGGATAAACTATTTGTAGCTGTTCGGCAAGATTTGAAACTGCGAAGAAAGTGGTTGGCTCGTAGAAATCCAAATGAAATAAATAGCGGCCAATACAAGTGTTTTTTTGTTATGAAGATTACTTCGACATAAGTAAAACTGACTAGAATAAGTTATCTATCGTATTTTCGAACCAGGTATTATCTGATCTGGCAGCTTAAGGTTAGGGCTATACTAACCTACAAAGTTATGCTTACATGGCACTTTAGTGCTATTAAATTCAAACGGGAGAAGCATAAGAGCGCGTTCGGATAACCCGGTATTGTACGGTGAGAGTGACGCGCTGCATAATAGGCGGACTAACGTCATACGGCGTTTATCTGCATATAAGAGAGAGACAGCCGACCCAGGTTATCTGAGCATTGCTCTCCCCATATCCTACCCTGACAAACCGAACGCGCTCTAAACGTACTAAAGAATGACGTCACTGGAGACTGAGCCATTTGCAGAGCGTTTTCAATCACGTGATAGGACATGAATAAAATTCAATTTTAATTTTGGTTTTTAATACAAATAAAACATTTTTTTTTAAGTAATAACAAATAGTTTTTTTAAACTGTAATCTATTAGACTAGTTATCTTTGCAATTGTTTATTTTAGCGCTGGTGTGTGCTAGTACTTTTTTTGTGCAGAACGGTACGTAGAATTCAAAAAATTAATTAGGTACATGGTGTTCCATTTAAAAAAATTAACTTTCTTACGACAAACTATTTGCTATATTTTGTTGTAGATTATGACCAGCTGTACACAATTTGGATATGCTAGGTAATCACCCTAATCGAACGCTTCTTACTTAATCATAATCTAAGTGCTCGCAATAAAATTAAAAACAGGTATTAAGATATACAATTTTTCTTGGACTGCTGCTTTTCCAAAAAAAATGCCAATAAATCAAAAAGTATAAAGTTTAGAGTAGGTAATGTTATTTTTTATTCTCATAGAATTTTGCGAGGAATTCAAAATTGTGCTATATATATATATCGCTTTTGGTACCTATTAAACATAGGTTATTGAATAAAATAGGCTATTATACCAAACAAATGCACAAAAAAGTCTTTATTTATACTTAAACTGTATTAATTATGAATCAATTATGAAAATATTAGATTTTTAAGCCTGTCCCCAACTCTACCCCAATTAATAATTTATTTTAAAGCACAGTACCACCTTTTGTTCCTAGAACAAATCGCCTGTAAGCTTCTATGTCTATTTATAAGCAAATTCTAAGTAATTCCCCACAAGAAGAATTTACCAAATGAGTCATCAATACTTAATGTTTCAGTTGAAAAATTCAAAAGTGCTTATGTTATGGACTATTATCATATATGAGAGTTATATTTATAGCATTTTTTTACATTCCTTTTCAACAGCTAGGAAAAAAATCAAAGCAAACGGGAACAATTATTGTGTTTACGTATTTGTTTGTTCGTCATGACTACGTTCAACAATAACAACAAACAGTGTTTGACAGTTGATACTACTTATAAATACACGCGACCTGGTACAATTTTCTAAGTAGGCTGAAATGAAAAATTGTGTTTTATGGGAATATTAAAAATTTTAAGCTTAAATATTATGATCACCAGTATTATCATAGAGCAACATGATATATAGTCAGCCGAGCGTTATTTTTTTCGATTTTTCTCCGTAAAAACAAATATGCGAGTCGTTATTTTTGCTGTACTGTCTCGTCGATATCTCGTAGAGTATTTGAAAAATTTTAATTGTTTCGGAGCATAATAATTAACGGCACAGGCGATATCGTAAGCAAATTGCAAAATGTGGCTACTTAACTCGAACTGTGTTTAGATAAGACCGCAAAAATCTCATGGTTCTCTTGAAATAACAAATACATACGTAATAAGCACTCTACGTATTTATTATGTTATTCCGGACTGTCACGCAGGACGCAATGTTTTTGTTTTTTGAATGAAATCGCTTTGTATGTATGTGAACTTTTCTATTTACAACTTATTTTTTATAGACGGAATCATAGGCGGAATTCTGAGGGAGAGTCTTCGTATTCCGAACAACATGTAAACAGCCCAACAATTATTACAGTATTAAGTTATACAGTATGTTTCCAGATGGACAAAACTATATCTATAATAGACCAAATATCTGGGGGAAAGTCAGTCTTCATAAAGATGGCCTATATATTTATTTTTAGTGCTTTTCTTTTATAAGAAGTAGTTTTTAAAAAAATGTCTTTTTTACATAAATTTGTTCCCTTGCATTCTGAATATAATTTTCTCATAGACTACTTCGAACAAACTTCTATTAGGACTATTATTTGGGAATAATATTTGCACTAATGTGTTGCAAAGAATTTAAAAATATACGGAAATATAATGGCTTATGTTCCATTGAAAACAAAAATGACAACCCAATTTTCTCGACAATCAAATGTTAAGATTAATATGGCTCACCTGTAGATGGCAGATTTCACTTCTTAATTTGTCAAATATCGAAATTTGACCAAGTAAATGACTACATCGGATTACAGATGAAAAATGCCGAACAAATCATCGCAGGTTTTTGTTTTGTAGAATCTGAAAACAAAAAAAAATTTTAGAAACAAATGCGAATATAGTATTGTTTCAGAGAAATAAAATGAGTTTTTTGCATTTTTTTTTGCACTGGGGAGAGTAAGTATACCAGAATCACACGTCAGATTTTGTTGGTTGTTGGGAATCAGCTAGCTTGGATTATTGATAAATTAAACAATTGGAAATCTGAATTGATAGTCTCATATTTATATTAAATGGTTTTTCAAATTAAAACTTTAAATTAAAATATCAAATTTGCGTTTATTAAAATTTCAAATTTGTCGTAGTAAAAAAAATAATTTTTTTAAGCTAAATTTGTATTTTTTTACTTTATCATACGTAGTAAGTAAACTATTGTAATCGTGCAAAAAGAAATTTATTGAGATTTGTGCGGAAATGTCTTTTTCTGACTTTTTTTGAAAACCAGTTAGGGCCTCGGAGAAAAAGGGAACTTAACCCAGAAGCCTATAAATCAGCTTTCAATTTATGATGGACTACCCATTCGTCATAATCATGATTCAATTGATAAAATGAAGAAAATAAAACTGGGCGACACTGTATCATAAATTCTGACCGATGAAATGCCACCTGGTGATTTCATCTTCATTTTCACTTTCAAGTGGCAAAGTAATTGTGGATATTGCAGCAAGTATAGCTATATATGTTGTCAATGATGCATTATCCAGCCTTATGAAGATTATGGAGGTATTATGTAGCATCTAGCCAAACTGCAATAATATCAGCGCGAAGGCTGACGCACGGCGCGTCATGTTTTCAGAGCCATCCCTGACTGATGCTGCAAAACAGACCCGTCTGTCGTCAAAATCAAACAGAAAGAAACAAACGGAGAAAAATGTTAATTTAAAAAGATAATTATATGGTACTGGCTTCGTCGACTATAGTAAAATATAACAATTCTATACATCAAAGTTACACTATATTTGAAACGGTGTTTTCTCAAAACCACATTTTTCAAACTGGCCGGAACGATAACTTCAACTGATCTTCGTCAATTCACTTGAAATTTTATATGCAGCTTCAGAACAATATTATCTAGAGAAGTACGTACGGACTTACGATAAGTTCGAAATTTAAAGCGAAATTTTCTAATTTCCGTACGTACTTCCCGAGATAATCTTATATAAAATCAATATTTTTTTTTGTTTCTATGGCTAAGTGAAAAACTGTGTGCAAAATCTTTCCGGCCGTACAACCCTATCCGCCGGAAGAGGTTTCCTTTGATGTGCTCTAACGCTGCTATTTTTTTTTATTTTTATTTTTATTTTTATTTATTGTGGATATTCCTCAAAATATGAACAATAAAAGGCTTTCAAGAGATTTTGTAATTCATTTACTATATTGTAAAAAATATACCTACAAAATCGGCTATTTTTTCTCGCGTTAGAGTGGAAAGTCTTCAACTATGATCGGGTAGGGCAATGCTCTGAGTCTCAACCTTCCATGTCCACTCCTTAAATAACTTTCGCAGAAGCTAGTTTCAGTGACCGTTACAAACTCCAAACAATACGTTCAAATTACAAAAAAAAAGCGTCTTATGGTGGTCATAACTAGGGCACCTAACGGTTAGAAAAATATCCATTTCCAAACGTTCCTTCTACCTCTTGCAGGATACCTGAACTTGCACGCAAAATTTTCTCAGGACAGCACTCTGACCATCGGCCAGAATATGCAGATCCTCGCAGGTACCAAAGAAACAATCACCAGGCGGAATCGCTTTACAATGACCAACGATCCATGGTCATTACAAGCTGACGACCATCGGCTACCTGCCTACACCCTAACCCTTGACCTTAGTGCAATCTGACCCAATTTAAATATCCTCGTCCTAAAGGATATTCCACTCAACTGGTCATTGCGACTACCTACTACGTAATACTTCTGAGGATACATGAAGGGATACCACCCTTTTTTAGACCGATGGTCATACCACTGGCCATTTAAAATGGACCATGGTCGGTAAATAGATGGTAAAAAACGGTTCCGATTTGGCTTAATGAATTCCGAAATTTGATGTGAGGTGCAGGTAGCTTTTTTTGAAAGGATGGACATCGAAGGGATTGTAAGTTAATATTTTCCCAGTGATCCAGAAATGTCCACAATTGGAGTAAGGACCGTTGGTCGGCTTAGGTAGTTGGTTTGAAAGTTTTAGGTGACCGTTTTAATTTTGCCTGGTCGCGGTTTGGTATGTAACGGAAAATTTGAGTAACCTGAGAAGGATTGTCGGTTACTACGATGTTTTGTTGAAGAGAAATGTAGATAATAATGGGGTAATTCCAAATTAAATCAAGGCAAAAATATTTTTTTTACAAAAAAATATATTGGAGCAATCGGTTTCAATTATTTCATTATCGGGCTCTCTAAAAGTTAATAAAAATTATAATAAATTAAAGATAATGTGCGTCAAATACTTCCCTAACAATATAACACATGACTATTTTACATACCTATTTATCTATTGTATTATTAAATGACATAGTGATTTGAATCATTTGTGATAAGAAAAATTCGAAAGGTATTGATCATCAAATTCGTATTATAATTTTCTTTAATATGTTGCTTAATTTCTAAAACTTCGTAACAACCCATTTTAGTTTTATGTTTATTTTTGAGTAAATGTTTATTAAAAGTGGAAACTTTTCTGTTATTATATTCACAAAATCTTACAATTAAATTTCGCCCGGTCTGTCCAATAGGGTGTATCGAAAAGACGCTTTTTTCGAATTTTTTCATAATGAAATATTATCAACATTTAAGCACATTTTTTAAATTATACGAAAATGGTCATTTTGTTAAAAATTGTATCGAATCTAAATAAACTGCAGGCGATCTAAGTGTTGCATTAGAGTAATATATTTTTGTATACGGTAATATCTCACACCTTATTGTTAAACTTTTTGTATTTGAAAAACAAGTCACTTAATCTTCCATTGAAAAAAAATTCTAATTCTCAAAGAAAATTATAAACTTTAGGCCTTCTGCGGGAGACTTAAATATTTTTCAATTGCGCCATTTTTTTGTGGTATATGTGGGTCCATCGGGACAACTTTTTATGAACCTCAAATTTTGAATTTTGAAAAAAAACATTTTTTCGATACACCCTACTGTCCAATGTATTCAACGTTGCAATAAGAAAAGAACATTTTAGTTTGTAAATTCCACTTTTCTTCTAATAATTTTATTCTGTTCTTACTATTTATTAATAAACCTGCAATAGTATTTTGTGTTGACGTAGAAGTCATAATGTTGCATTGATGTGTTAATGTTCATGGAATTATATATTTTATTAATAGTTTCTTTTTGTACCCATTATTTTGAGCAATTTCCATGATAGTATTATATTCATTATTATAATTTTCTTTTGATAATGGTAAAGTAATTAGTCTGTTATAGTTATTTATGTACCAAGGTCATACAAAATTGTATGAGCTACAATGGCTTTGTCCTCCGTTTGAATAATATAAATAAATACTTTGACGTTATCAAGTGACATGCGTAACTACGGAGATGAATAACAGTACAAACAATTCTGAGTTGACGGACCATGCAGACAATGAATTGTCAAACTTATAACCTTAATCGCCAATAATTGACATTGACGATTTAAAATTTACAATTTGAATGACAAGTATTTGATATATTTGATATATAACCATGGCAACCCATAATGCCCGCGCGGGCGTTAAGAAGCAGTTTTTGTCCCGGTATCTAAGGTGTAAAATGTCACTTTATGATCATGTAGGACATAAAATAAATAATGATATGCCGAATATTTATACATATTGTGTAAGTGTTGCGAGGAGTTTGGTATTTAATGTAGGTATTTGTATATGTAAATTTTCTATAAATATTGTATTGAACGTGATCCGAATTTCACTTAATTGATAAGTCTAAAAAATTGATTTGTTATTAATTTCTCTTTCATGTGTAAATTTTAATTTACAGGTATTATTAATTTGTTCAAGAAATAAATTAGGATCTGTATTCCAAACGCAAAAAATTTCATTGAAGCATCGACTAATTTAATCTTACAGATTTCCAGTTAATTAATTTCTCAAACATACAATAATCCAAGCTAAATTACTATCAAAACAACAATAAAAATCTGACAACTGACAAGTGATTCTGATATAGCTACTTTCTTTTCGTAGAATATGAATTTGAAAGCAAAAATTGTGATTCGTTTGTGAATCACAAAACTAGTCTGTATTCGCAAATTTTTCCTGCTTGATTTTTACAAACAAAAAAAACCTGTTTAGAAAATAAACTGCTTCCGGGTTATGCCGTGTGTCAAGATTTGTTAATGCTGACGTTTCGCGAACCATGTTGCTCGCTTCTTCAAAGCTAATTGAATACTGCTATGATTTGTTCTGCATGTCTGCATTTGTTATCCGACGTAGTCATTTAGCTGCAAATCTTGATATTTGACAAATTAACTCATGAAATTAAGTCAAACATCTACAGTGTAGGATGTATTTTAATCTTATTTTAACATTTCAGTATGTTGAAAACCACGCCCTCTGCGAAAAACAATATACAAAACTTTTCTTAATATAAAAGAAAAACTATTGTTCTTGTAAATGGCGATAGCGTCCAGAAAACGAGGTCAACATAATATTTGAGTTATTTCCTTATTTTCTAAAAAAAAAGCATCTCTATTGAAAAACAAATTATTTCTCAACTAATACAAAATTGGTAGAAACATTTTTTTTTGTAGAGGGCCTTTTTTGGATTGCAAATCATTTTCACATACAATAAGTACTATGCTGCAAAAATCTACAGTTTTATGTAGAATCATAATAATCAATAGAATGTAGAATCTATATTATCCATGTCACAAAAAAAACTAGGTTTCAAACAATCGACGTAAAATAAAAACAAAATGTTTCGACAATCCGGATCAATGAAAACACTACCGATCCGGATTATCGAAGCATCCACTACTTACTGAGTCATGTTTTCATGACTGGTTTAAAACAATCGGAATAAAAACTTAGTAATATTAACACTTTGTTTTAAAATGAAAACATTTTCTTTACTTTAATATCTTTAATATGTATATTTAAAATTGACGCCAAAACATAAATGTAGATACGGTACATACAAATATTCAAGTAAACGTTGCTGTTGTTTTTACTTTTAATTTAAGAGAAAACTGGAAATTTACTATTAGACATTTTTTACGATTTTAGGGTTAATAAACTATATAAACATAACCAAGATTTATTTTCTATCCTATTTTAATATAACGTTTTTATTTTAACTGCAAATGTTGTTCTTATAAAGCAAAAGAAAAACGAACTAAAACAAAATCTACCCAAATTCTCCTCTTAGAAAATGAGATTTTGAGGCTCCAGACATAAGGGATGCTGCTAACGCTATCTACAACCCCAACTAAAACCACCCGAGAGCAAATCAGGACCAGTTCTGACATCCCCACCTCATCGCGGATGCGCGATTCAACCCTTTCGCACAACCCTTTCGCAGAGGGTTTCAAACGCATTTAACTCAATCATCCCCTCCAGTACTCCATCCTTCTCACCCTACAACACCCAACAACACTTCATCCTTTATAAACCTGCACCAAATACCATACGAACTAATTTGCATATCTCCAGAGATACCTGAGATGATTCTGCCTGCAGATAGTTCAGTCTCATTCAGACTACCAAACCAAAAACATCCCTCCAACCAAACACAATAACAAACACATAATTTGAAGATATTAAACTACAGAAGTAAGAAAACAACAAGAAGAGACTCCAGGAAAGAAACAACGAAAAGGAACCAAGAAAATAAAGAAGATAAGTAAAAAATAATAAAAAAAGAATAACAAATCATAACAAATAATAATAATAACCAATTGTGATATATAAAAAAGTGATTTAAAGTAGGTATTAAATAAAAAGGTATAGTATAAAACGGTAACTTAATAAAGAATAAATAAATCTGCAATAATAATAATAATAATAATAAATAAACATTTTAAGAAGATATACTAAACTAACTAAAGGAAATAGTTTCTTTTAACTTCAAAATAACATAAAATAGAAGTGTTTTCGGTAAGTATACAAGTGGTCAACAGTGGTCAGAAGAATGAACAACGGGGAAGAACAGGTTTTCTTCAATCAATTAGCCATGGCACGCGCTGGACAGTCGACCCCTCAAGAAATGAGACATCTCTCCTGGATCATGTCAGGTAAGTGCCCCGGGCTTCTATACCGATTTATTTTATCTAAAAACTACAAATAGCAGACAAAAGACACACGTCTCTTGTTCAATTATGTCTCGATCGTAGTTTGATGTAAACTAAGAGGGTTTTTACTGTCCCCTTTTATGCCATTGATACTGTATTTTCTAAGGAAAGATATTAAGATGTTGTAGTAATATACATTTACTTGTTTACTTCTTTTGAATATGCTCCACCGGGTGCATTTATTGAGTTTTTGTTTGCTTTGTGTGTGTATGGGTAATACCCCTTTTGTTGAATTGACAGGTGTCATTATTCTTAGAAGCGGGTGTTTTTCCTGTTTAATGGTCTGCAAGAATTGTTTGTGTGTTTGCAGAATATGTTGATCAGCATTGCTGTTCTAATAATAAACTCGAGAAAAGTTTTTGTGGTGAAAGAAGTATTTCAGTTGCTATGTTGGTGTTGCCAACCACTTGGAACGTTTCTTTTTTTTTTAAGTTTGGGTTATTTAGTCAATAATAGTAGTCTAAGAAAGTAGAAGTTCACAAAACATAATGGTTATTTCAAGTCAAATCACCAAATCAACAAACTTTTTGAATTTACCGCTAAATTTGGATTGAATTTGTTGTACCTAATGGCTGTCTTTAGTTAGTTTTAACTCAGGAAAAACCCTGATTTCCTATACTTTAACTAATCTGAATGAAGCCCTGAAAAATATGACATTTCTAAGGAAAATGTAGGGTGGCTTGCAAACCAGGTATTTTTTGAGGGGTTTGATGAAAGAAGAGGTAGTGCGTTATCAAATTGGTAAAATAAGGGTGCTTTTAAAATATCTGTACAGATATAAAGCTTTGAAACTTTAAATTATGATTTATTCGAATTGAAAGTGGCGTTTTCGATAGATTTTCTGTGGAAAATATGGATTTTTTTTTATTATCCATTTCTCAGAACATTTTATTCTTTAGAAAAGTTGGCGGTTTGTATGAACCCAAAACGGCAACAGTCAAATATGTAAATTTTGCTGCCATATACCGAGCGATTTAGAATATATGAATCTCTGATAAGAGTACCTTTAAGTACCTTTACTTTCATTATTATCGATAAACTTTATTTGGAAATGTTGTTTAGAAGTAAAAATTATATTCAAATATGAAGTCACAGCCTTCTATTTTGAATTTTTTCTTTTTTGCTTTTTTTTTTTAATTTTTACTTTTATGACAAATATTACTCAATGCCAGTGATCCTAAAAGGTGCATTTTAATCTATTTTTTAGAAATTTGAATACGTTTTCTACAATTTTTATTATTTTGGTATGATAACTAATGTTTGTTTAGAACTAGCGCAAAACTACCCATTTTCTTGATGCCAAGTTGATATTTCACCCTGTAGATAATAACAGATCATACAATAACTAATACAGGAGCGTGACTTACCTTTAATTCAATTAATATTATTGACTTTGGATATGTTTATAATAGTAGTTACCCATCTACAGCAAGCGATTATCTCGATGTTGGTGATATTTTCAATGGAAGATACCCGGACAACCAAATTGCCCATTCAACCATGTCTAGGATAATCAGAAAATTCAAGCAGACTGGGTCTGTTGAAAATCTCTCTAACAAAAATCACAAAAAATTAATTTGTGCTATTTATTACCTGCTTATAACTCAAAAATAACGCATTTTATTTAAAAAAAAATGATTCCTACAAAAGTGTCTATTAATCTAAGACTTAAAAAATTTAAATTATACAAAGTGTTCTATTAGAAAAAGGAAAATTTAACAAATTTCCATAGTAAAATGAACACGAGACTTGTTTAATCCAAAAAATCTTTTAAACTTTTTTACGGTTGGAGGCTTATTTTAACAAATTTTGATTAATTGCTTTAACCTCAAAAATGATTTAAAAAGTTTCCTACAAAACTCCTACAAAAAACATCATAGAAACGAAAATTTTTAAAATATCCTCGTCTTCTATTTGAAAAAGGAAATGTTACCACATTTCCATAATATTAAAGTGAACATCCTGTATATTAAAAATATACAGTCGTGACCGGATATAACGAACACTCAAGGGGCCATGTCGCTAGTTCGTTATAAGCGGTCGTTCGTTATAAGCAGACATGCGATATTTGATGTTTTTTTTGGTTAATAAATAAAAACTTTACTAAAATTGAATAAAAATGAAATAAAATCAACAGAATACATAATAAAGAACACAGAATAAACAAAATAAATATAAATTATCTGTGTTTTAAACCATTACATACATTTCTTATAAGTATAGTGGTTTTCATTAAGAGCGACGCATTATGTTTTTTTTCTTCAATTAAAAGACTTGTGGGTTAGTTATGGAAATGATTTTTATTTCAAATGAAAGTATAATCGATGCCATTATTTATGGCATATTTTATTTATGGCAATACGACATCATTCAAATGTCTGCCGCTGAAGCGCTGGACGAGTGAATACGCTGGACCCAATTTTCCATGACTCGAGTCCACAAATCGGTCGAAATACCAGGAATTTCGCGTTCGATTTTGGCCTGCAGTGTTTTAACGTTTCTGTCTTTAATCCCTTTAGATTTTCTTTGGGGTTACATTAAATAGCTGGTCTATGCCAACAAGCCAGAAACGTTAGAACATCTGCAGGCCAACATCGAATGCAAAATTCCTGGTATTTCGACCGATTTGTGTACTCGAGTTATGGAAAATTGGGTCCAGCGTATTCACTCGTGCCAGCGCTTCCGCGGCGGACATTTGAATGATGTCGTATTTCATAAATAATAGCATCGATTATACTTTTATTTGAAATAAAAATCATTTCCATAACTAACCAACAAGTCTTTTAATTGAAAAAACGAAATGCGTCGCTCTTAAAGAAATCCCTTGTACATAGCTACATATTTTTTTAAATAAACTTTGTATTAATGCATATATCCAAGCTAAAAGTCTTACGAGATAAGAAAAATAGAGGTGGGAAATAGAGGAGACGTAACCGCGGAATAGTGAAACAAACGGTAGGGGCTCTCCTATTAGTCCTGTTGGCGAAAATAGGTTAAGTTTTGCGGGTAGGAGACATCCGACTAGATTTTGTGCTGAGTGTTCGTTAACTGGTCGTTATAACCGAACTTGTAGAACTAAAAATGGATAAAAACTTGGTCGTAATATCCGGGCGGTCGTTATAAGCGAGCTAAACATACATGTAACTATACGGCGATCTGACGGGACTTTCTTTCTTGGTCGTTACAAGCGGGCGTTTGTTATATCCGGAGTTCGTTATATCCGGTCTCGACTATATTTAAAGGATTGTTTAAAACCAAAGATTTTTTTATTTTTTTTTTAATTTTTTGCGGTTGTAGAATTATTTAAGTGTTCGGAAAATAATTGGATCAGTCGCATTTTCAGAAATAGCCAAAAACTTATTTCTATTAGTAATTTTCGTTCTACTTGCAAACCAATTGGATTTTTTTAAGACAAAAGTTTCTTTTCTAGGTAAAAAAAAATGAAAATCTTAAAATCTGAAAATATTTCCTCATATAAAGAAAAAACTAGATTAGCGTCATTCTTGTTTTAATAGTCTCTATTTCTGTATATTTTTGAATTAATTCTTTGCAAATTTTACTATCTTAATCCTTGCAGTTTTTGAATTATTGACTAATTTGTCTAAAAAATTTAATTTTAAGAAACAAAGTTGAGAAATAATATCTCAACTAGTAGAAAGTTTGGAAAAAAAATTAAAATATACAGAAATATAGGCCATTCCATTTAAGAAGTTGAAGTAGATCTATAACAAAACCAGTAACACTTCATCCAAGAAAAATTTGGGGTATTTTTTCTATGTTTTCATAATAACTTTTCATTGATTTCTCTAAAACTTTTTGTTAAATTCTAATTTTGCAAATGATAACAAACATACTCCACTTTTCCCCTTTAACCATATTCATATATTTTCAAATAAGCAAATCATCAATCATTCTAACGAAAAGGGGACACTCTGTATACCAATTATATGCATATATGCAAACTATTTTACCCAATTAGCCAAGTCACATGTGTTCGAGTTTTCGAGTTATTTTTTAAGATAATAGCAGAACCTGAATGTTTACTCCATTTTTGAAATTATGCATTCCCATAATAGGCTTACGGCATTTTTCAAATAACATATTTTTAGATAGAAACGCGTTACTGATACTCGTTGTACAAACAAAATGACAAACTTGACTTGAACTTAAGTGAAAACCCTAATATTGATTGATAGGGAATAAGACTTCCTATCGAATGGCGTATCGGTGTACAGAGTAAATTCTAATTGCAAAATTTCAAGTTTCCCGAAATAGTAAAATATGAGAAACTTCTAATGTACCAGTTCCGTGAGACACCCTGTAGAATTGAATATTTTTGCTTAGCTCCATACTTCTCTGGTATACTCTCACTGCTACTTAACTTTTGGTATACCTGGAAAAGCTTCCGATGCATGAATTGGTACATGCTCGTATAATTTTTACTTTATCATACGCAGTATGTAGAGTATTGTAATCGTGCCAAAAAGATTTTTTGAGATTTTAGCGGAAATATGTCTTTTGGGTCCTCTGAACATTTTTGACCAAGGTACAAAAAATGTCTGTATGTGTGTGTGTGGATCTGTGTGTGTGTGTGTGTGTGTGTGTGTACCCGTTTTTGTGGCGACGATTCCGGAGAAACTACTAAAGGTATCGAGACGAAACTTCATATTTAGAAGTCTCATAACCAAACTTAGAGCTGAAAAGCTTTCTGTTGAAAAGGGTCCAACTGAACTGGAGGTTTAGTCTTAGCATTTTTGAAAGATTTTGCAAATAAGCCGCCATTTATTTCGTCGAATTAGATAAGTAATAAATTAAAAAAGAGGAAATTCTGAATAATTTATTACTATGACATTTTTTGGTACAATCAATAGTTTAGCTGCATGAGCAAATTCTATTTGATCGAGATCGAACGTACTACATTAAAACTAGTAGCCAGAATTTGTCAGATTTGTTGATTCCAATGACAGTAGGTAGTTTCAAACGCTAATGTTTTGACAATAACTTCTGTCAATATAAGCTGCGTTCGGATATTGTATTACACTTTTTACACCCAATAACACGTAAGTGTCATTTGGACGGTGGTTCCCGGTGTCAACGGAGTACAATATCCGAACGCAGCTTTAATCGACATATCTATCTACTTCTACTAATTTTATTTTAATGCAGCCATGACCGATCTCGATCAAATAGAATCTCATGCAGCTAAACTATTAATTTTATATATAGTATGATAAAGTCATGTTGAATTTTTTTTACATACCTACAAGGTAGCCAAACGATCACTCTTAACGTAACACGCGAGTTATCTTTACGTCGTCATGTATAAGCATCGTTTTACTCTACTTTCCCGGAATTACGGCATATAGTAAGAACATAAGAACATAATAATAACATAATAAGAACGGCACCATACTGAGATTTGGAGGACAATCAACAGTGGTGCCGAAAAGATGTCAAAGGAGTTCACGAGCGACTATGGGCTTCTTTTACATAATCTCGTCCAAAATTCGAGTCATTACGGTTCTCCGGGGTCAGTTATAATCACCCAGGTAACTGTGGGAGAATGCTCCAAAAATTGTCACCGGACACCGAAGAACAAGTGACGTTCCAGAGAACTCTCTTAAAACTGGTCTCATTTACGCTAAGGTAACGGCGTAGTACACGAAAACATCTCATCTTATCGCATGGTGTCCAGAAAAATGAGATCAAACAAACCTGGATTCCAAGAATTATAGTAAAATAAAGACAGTGTCTTGATAATTTTTGTTGCAATGAAAAAAATCGTGTGAGTTTAAGATTATTCGAGTAGATTTATTTCAGTAGTACGATATAAGGCGTTTTTCTCTATCTAAAAAATTATTAATAACTATTATAATTATTATACGCGCAATTCTTATAAGATAACGCGGTATGTATATCGTTATTATGTGGCTGAGACACACACTTTGCACGCGTGCTTGCCGTACTTCTTATGTTTATGACGCTGATGACTTCTTGGTACTATGCTAGTTAGTCATTGTAAAGAATAACAAGTAATAAGAAGAATTTATAAAATTAGAAATTAATGATTTTGTAGTACATTATTAATTCAAATATTGGAAAGTGATCAGGCCAATTCTGTAACGCATGTTTGTTATTACTATTAAATAAGTATGATGGGTATTTTGATTTAATTATATTTTTATGTTAGAGGTTACCTAACAATTGCCAGAAGGAACTTAGGGGATACTTCCTTTGGCTTTTACCTAAGATGTATAAATATACGAGTAAAAAAAAAAATGTATAATCAAATACAATTTAGTATTCGTCGACTATTAAAACAAGTTTGCTAAATTTATTAAATGTACAGTGGAAAGATTACCACAGTTAAATTAAATGATCATTGTTAAAGAATTAAATTAGTATCTAATAAACGAGAAAAACTTTTAACCACAACTACTAGAATGTAGCCAGTTGTCGTATTAATGTACCTTTAATGTACCATTACTTCGAATTTGTGTCAAATACATGAAATAGAATTCAAATAGTTTATTTCTTTTATTATCTTGATATCTGACATCTATATAAATAGATTGTAAACACAGTTTAATTTGGAAGACTGTTAAGAGACAAGAAATGCAATTTTCTTTTATTCTCTTGGATGGCATGAATTCCGGCCTTTCCGGAAGCAACGGCAACCATTAGGGTGGTTAAAATTGGCTATTTTTATTTAGAAAGCAACGATCCCCCAAATCGTTTCCAAATCCAAAAAGTGGACACGTATTTTTTCTTTTTTCGAAATTTTGATTCATAATGGTGCCTGTCGAGGCCTCCAATTTACATAAGAAAATGCATCGGAAAAAGACAATTTTTGGTATTTTTCGAATAATTGTTCGGGGTTTGGGAAAACTTAAGACTAAAGTTATAGGACTTGTAGAGGACTTTCCAAGAAAGAATTTGACCTATCATACATATGGATTTGATGCCCCCAACCCACCCCCACAGTGCCCTGAAAACTACCCTTAAATGAAAAAAATGTAGATTCTTCAGAAAATTGACACTTCTAATTATTTCATTCTCTTCTTTTCTCATAGAAATCATTATTATAAGTCTAGTGGGATGCCTATAAATATTTGTCAGTTAATTTCCATTTGTTTAAACAAATTTTTAGGTGTTAAATAATTCGTTTTTCTCGAAAATCCGTCTGAATTCTGTTTGATGAGTTCGAAATGGCAGTTTATTATCTTAGAGTGACATTATTCATTAAAAACATTCCTCCTATTGTTTAAACAATAAATTATTATTCATTTTCAACTTTTTTCTAATTATGGTAGAAAATTTAATATTTTTAAAAGAAATGTAACTCCCCAATTTCCCGAAAAAAGGATTTTAACTAAATTCAATTTTTTCGAATAAATGATATTGAAAACTAATAATATTTTACTTAATAATGATTTGAACCAGGTCCCAGGTCCCTGGTTCAAATCCAGGTTGTGGCTGTAATTTTTAATTTATTTTAAAATTTACATACCACCTGTATATCACCATTATGCATTTGAATAATATTTTATTATTTAAACAATGGAAATTATCCCAAAATATAAATGATGTCACTTGACAATAACAGTTGACCAGACCGATCTAAAAAAATGAATGTTAGGAGAATTGCAAAAAAATTGTTTAAACAAATGGAATATGTTTAAACAAATATGGGTTTATTAGCTAATAACATAGGCAAGATACCTCGAACATGAAATTTATAAGTTAATTTCACAAAAAACCTGACTTCTACCATAATTAGAACAACAGTTGAAAATTAATAATCATTGATAGTTTAAACAATAGGAAGAATTTGTTTAATGAATAATGTCACTCTAAGATAATAAACTGCCATTTCGAACTCAGAAAACCGATGTCCGACGGAGTTTCGAGAAAAGAGAATTATTTAAACAAATGGAATTTGTTTAAATAAATGGAAATTACCTGACAAATGTTTATAAACATTCAACTAGACTTATAGTAATGATTTCTATGAGAAATAAAGAGAATGAAGTGATTAGAACGGTAAATTTTCTGAAGAATGTACATTTTTCATTTAAGCGTAGTTTTCAGGGCACTGTGGGGGTGGGTTGGGGGCGTCAAAGCCATATGTATAGTAGCTCAAATTCTTCATTGGAAAGTCCTCTACAAGTCCTATAACTTTAATCTTAAGTTTTCCCAAACCCCGAAGAATTATTCGAAAAATACCAAAAATATGACTTTTTCCCATGCGTTTTCTTATGTACATTTAATGCATCGATAGGCACCATTAAAAATTTCAAAGAAAAAAAAATACGTGTCCACTTTTTTGGCTTTGGAAACAATTTGGGGGATCGATGCTTTCCATCATCACAAAACTTTTTGCAATGCATTTTTGAACCACCCTAGGCACCATATCTTATTTTTGTAATTTTTCGATCAGAAAGACATTCTAATCACAAAAGTTTAAACTATTTTAATACTAATACATAGCCGCCTAGATTAATAAAGAAAACATGATTTTGTTTTTTTCTCGATGATCAATTATGGCGTTTGATATATTTTTGTGTTCAGACTGTCGTCTTGATGTAAATATCAAACCAAAATAATAAAAGCTGGCATTTAAACATTCAAAAATATAATTTCCGGAAAAACCTGCAAGTCACGAAAAAAATCGTTTTTTGCTGGCTACCCCAGAAAAATAATAAGAAATTTCTTATTAGATTTCATGTAAACTTCTTAATCTTCCTTTGAAAGTAACCATATTCTTATAATTTTATTATAATATAGTCAAAATACTCGTAAGTTTTTAAATTCCGATATCTTGCCTATACTTTTGTTATTATCATTTTTATCATTCAACTAAAGATTATCCTAAAACAAATCGGCAGAAGTTATAGAAACTTATTCAGTCTTAAAATAGCTATCCTATGATACCTCACACAACAAACTTCCTTTAGATAATTTTTGGCAGGTGTTATTCAACTATTTTATCTTACCTCTCATGGGATAATACTGTTATAAGTACCTAGTATTAAGTGTATTCACATAACCAGAATGAAGTAATTGTAATTCCTAACCAAAACGGAGATAAACATGAACCAGTTAAAAAGCTACCAAACAAAAAAAAACACAAGCTCAAATCAACTTTCTAATATAAGAGTGATGTGAATCTGTTGCCAACAAATTACCCTTCACGGATACTAAATACCTCTGCTAACGACAAATAAGTTACATAATGAAGAATGACAGCATGCTCAACCTATCATCATTTCGGATCCTTCCGTATAGATATCTTTTTAATGACAAAACGCCCGCTGCTTGTCTTGCGGACTTCGAGAACATTTGATTTCGTATTCTTATAAAACTACATAGTGTAATATACCATTTTCTCTACTTTGTGGCATTAATTTTATATAAATTTAGAAATTGTGGGTACTATATTTGAATCGGCGAGTTCGAAAACATTACAAGTCCAAAATTGGCAATTTTGAACTGAAATAGCCAAACTGTTCACTATGATTTATTCTATCGGAATAGACCTAAAGAGAATGCTTGGGCGAAATAAACAAGTCCAGAGCAGTGCTTTTTTGCTCGCTCATGCAACGCGTTTCTACTCAGTTTCTACTGATATCAGTCGTAAACATTCGCCAACTTCGTAATTTGCATTCAAATCGTTGTTGAGGTACGCCGAAGTAATCAATATGAATATCAATATCAAAAAGATAAATAATATTAAAAGAAGTCCACAAGTATGTAACTGGTGAAAATTTAGAATTTTACTACCACGTGACAGCCGGTCCGACTACCACCGTAGAAGAGGAAATTTAATACTATTATGTATATAATCATCAAACTCTATCATATCGCCATATATGTATAGGGTTAGTCAAAATTACCCGAACACCTACATAATTTTCCAACTGTAAAATTTCAAAAAATTTTTCAAGTAATAGTTGTTTTGTTTCAAACAATCTATCGTTTAAAAATATTTTTATTATACAGATTGTTCATTTAATTCTGGATATCTCGTAACCTTCCCTTTTTCAAATAGAACAGCCTGTATACCTTTACATTTTTTTAATTCTAAGATTAATTCTAAGAATCTTTTGTATGATTTTTTTTATAAAATGCCTTATTTTTGAGTTATGATCAATTAATCAAAAATAGACGAAATTACCGAAAACCTAACTAATTCTCCAACTGAGAAAAAAATTTGTGTTTAAACAAAATATTGTTTATTCTGGAAATTTGGTACATTTTTAATTCTAGCATTAATTCTTTTATAGAAATTATTTTTTTTTTAGTAGAATACTGTCATTTTTTAGTACAAGCAATTAATCAAAATTCCTGGATTTCAAATTAAGAATATTTTCCCACATACATACACATTTATTTAATTTGCCAGCTTGAATATTTAATTTATTATGCTATTTCATAGTTTAGTTACTTTTCTTGATTTTTTTATTTTGTTATCCTTTAATGATCGGTTAATTGCTCATAGCTCAAAGATGATGCATTTTATAAAAAAATAATTCTTACAAACTCTTAAACCTTTTTATTAATTAATTAATTAATTTAATATTAATTAATTTTACTAATTTTTCTATTAGAAAAAGAAAAGTTTACGAAATTTTCAGAATAAATAGAACATCAGTATATTGAATATATATAACTATTGAATATATATAACTATGAATATTGAATTTTTTTTTGAAATTCTTTACGGTTAAAGAATTACGAAGGTGTTCCGGTAATTTTGACTAATCATGTATAATCCGCCATTTTGAATTAAATTTTACAAATCTGACATGACATTTTCAATTATCAATCTTAAAATATTACGGTAAATAAGTTTCAAGCAAATCCTACATCACAATAAAAATATTATTGAAATGCTTTAAATAAACAAGTATTGTTAAAAATGTAAGCTGTTTTTCCGTCAAGCTCAAAGACAGTACATGTCTATGATGATTGCTTTAATCATAGCTCTGCTTTTAATCAAATATAAATAAAATATGTAGTACATTTAATTCTCTGTGAACTACTTTATATTTTGTCTATTGGCACAAAATAGCTAACTGCTATACTTTTCAAGATATTGCACCAACAAAATTATTTTGTTAATTTTCCCAGAACTCACTTTTTGGACTAGTGTTTTCGAACCGACCGATTTATTTGATAAATCAACAAATAAGTTTTTGTTTGCAAATCTTTATTTACAAATTCTTTGGGTATCCGGTTTTGTTAAGTTAATAGCATCGTTAGATCTGGTGTCTATTTAGATAATATAATCCTTAATTTAACAAAAAAAAACAAAGAATTTTAGTTCAACAACAGTACTAGAAGTATTAGAATTTTCAATTTAATTCGTTGCAGAAATTAAAAAAAAATGTTAAGTTGTTTTAATACCCAGTATATTATTCGTCTAAGCAAATTAAACTGAAATTGATATTTTATAAATAAGTCAACGCTTAAAAATTCCTAGAGTATAAAAATGTTATTTCAATTCGAAACATCGTAGGTACATGTGCACTTACAAACCACGTTTCAAATTCTCGAAGCGGACCGGCCGGCTGGACAAAAACGTGTTCTATTATGGCTGTAAAATAACTACGCCGAATGTTGCTCGAATATTTGACAAAAACATACTCATACCGTCAATGCTCCACAGAAAAATACATTTTTCTTGTCGAAAGAAATTGTTTTCGAGGCATAGTACGAGATGTCTTTTTATATTTCAATTTGGCCAGGGAAATAATATCCTTGTACGAAATATGCACATGTTTGTTTTTGCTGCATTACTAACGCGTTTCGAAAAATATAATAATATGAAATGAATAAGGAATTTATTGTTGACGCTCAAAACACACTATACATACCTACATCAATAAAAATATTATTTAAATGGTTTAAATAAACAAATATTGTTAAAAATGTACGCTGTTTTTCCGTCGAGTTCAAAAACAGTACATGTCCATGATGATTGTTTTAATCATAGCTCTGCTTTTAATGCAAATATAAATAAAATATGTAATACATTTAATTCTCTGTGAACTACTTTATATTTTGTCTGTTGGCACAAAATAGCTAACTGCTATACTCTTCAAAATATTGCACTGACAAAATAATTTTGTTAATTTTCCCAGAACTCACTTTTTGGACTTGTACTGTTTTCGAACCGACCGATTCATTTAGAATCTAGGGTATTTTGCGGGTACCATGTTGTAGTACTGGTAGTACTGTAGTAAACTGTCAACTTCGTATAGTTGGGATAAAATCATGACAAAATCTTATTGTGGATAATTTTACTCTACTTTAGCCTACAAGTTTTAATAAATAATTAACTATGATCACAATAGAGCTTGGGGCAACACTATTAACCCGCAACGGCTACTGTGGTAAAAACTTACATGACAACCAGTGAATAAAGGGTATAGATATAGAAACATAACCTAAAAAGTTAAAGTTAAGAATAGTGGTCTAATGATTAAAATAGTAGGAATAGAAGTGTTTGGCGGTGACTGATTAGTTACTTCGAAGAACAAGAACTTACTAAAGAATTGTTATAACTCTTAATGTTTAATAGAATAAATTATACTTAGTAATATTACATGCGATGGAGGTAACACAAATAGTTGCACACAACTAGAACTAAGACGAAGTTGGAAGCGACGTACAAAAAAAGAATACGGTATTGGCACGACCAGAATTCTGTCCAAAATGTTACCGAAAACATATACGGTACATAAACTAAGAAATCCTCAACACTTTAGATGTACTATAGCTTGCTACGTGTATGCCGATATTCAATAAACTATTAATTGTGCATATACAATCCCGCGGCAGTATTTGAACCCGATCATATGTACGATGTAGGTTTGATCTTCGCATAACTCTTTCGGTAAATGTAGTCCTTCTATTGTATCTGCGATTGCAAGCGATTCTAAAACGGCAGTTTTTGATTATGTGTTAATATATGGCAGGGGTTCTCAACCGGTGGTACGCGAAGTACTTCTAGGTGGTACGCAAAAGGTACCAAACTTAAAATCATATTTATTCAGATGATATTGTTAAATTGTTTGACCCAAAATTATAGCGGTCAAATCAGATAATACCCATTACCGTACGCAGACGTATTTCAAATGGCACATTGTGTAAAAGGAAGTGTAGTTAAAAAGATAAATCAAAGTTAATATTTTGCGCTACAGTTAGATGAAAACTGACATAATTAATTTTTATCAATTATTAGTATTTCTCCGATTCGAAGTGGAAGAGAAAATTGTAGAGGAATAATTATTTTGTAAACCTCTGCTCGAAAGAACTACTGGTAAAATATTCAAATTTCTTAATAATTTTATGTGTAACAATTCCATTCCATGAGCGAAATGTTCTGGTGTCTGCACTGATGGAGGTCGGGCTTTAACAAAAAAATAATTGCAGTCAATATTATTAAAAGTCGAGCATTCCGTTCACGAATGTTTTCAATATTATGTCAGGAGATAGAAGTCCGTATGATACGGTATGTCCGTATATTCATTTCTATTATTTACTATTAAAGGTACGTTTTCCTTGAAGTGACTTCTCTTCGAGGTGGAAGAGAAAATTGCAGAGGAATAATTATTTTGTAAACCTCTGCTCGAAAGAACTACTGGTGAAATATTCAAATTTCTTAATAAAAATGGAAAAATGGAACGAGCGTCATCAATTTTATATAAGTTTAGAAATTGTGGTTACTATATCGCGCTAAATTAGAATCTAGGGTATTTTGCGGGTACCACGTGGTAGCACTGTAGTAACTGTCAACTTCGTTAAGGATGAGATCGATGAGATAAAATCATGACAAAATCTAATTGGGAATAATTTTACTCTACTTTAGCCTACAAGTTTGAATAAATATTCAGCGAGGTCGCAACGATGATCATAATGGAGCTTGGGGCAACACTTTTAACCCTACTGTGATAAATACATAAAACTTAACCTAAAAAGTTAACAATTTTAAAATAGTGGTTTCATAAGTATAATAATCAGAATAGAAGTGTTTGGCGGTGACTGATTAGTTACTTCGAAGAACAAGAACTTACTAAAGAATTGTTATAACGCTTAACGTTTAATAGCGGTGTCTACCTAATTCCGCTACGTAGCCGTTGCGGCTTATATATTTACAAGCACTTATAATTGAAACCCAATTCTAATTTCGGCAAAGTAGTTTATTAGAATAAATTATACTTAGTAAAATTACATGTGATGGAGGTGATACAAATACGTTGCACACTACCAGAACTAAGACGAAGTCGAAAGCGACGGACAAAAACGAATACGAATTGAACCGAGCATCCAAGCGTCCAAAATATTACCGAAAACTTATACGTTACATCAACTAAGAAATCCTCTACACTTTAAATGTACTATAGCTTTGTACGTGTATGCTGATAAACCATTTATTGCGCATATACAATCTCGCAGCAGTAATTAAAATCGTTCGTATCTACGATGTAGGTTTGATCTTCGCATAATACCTTATTAAAGTAAATGTGGTCCTTGAATTATATCTGAAAAGGTGATTTGATGTTTAGTTGAAAAGAATGATAACGATCACTTACTAGAGTCGTAAAACATCACCGTAAATGTCATGCTGGCGTATTTTGATGAACACAGCAAAACTAAGAAAGCCCCAATCCTTTGGCCATACTATAGCAGGCTACACCCATGTTTAAATATGTATAGAATATTGATATTTCGCAGTTTATGCGATTGCAAGCGATTAAGAAGATGCAGTGTGTGGTTATGTTGGGTTATGTATTGTACATTTGACATATGGCATTTGATATCACTGTGTACCAATCAGACAAAAATGTATTACAATGTGTTAATTGTAACACCGAAAACAGTGTTACAATGTGTGCATTGTGAATGCAAAGTAGAAAAACTCCTTTTGACGACTTGGTTAGCTCAATAGTATCGTTACGATAGCTATCTAGAGGTGTTACAACAAATTACCAACAACTTCTCCTTAGAAATCGATTATTCAACCGTGAAGATTTTAGAAACTAGCTACGTTCGCCTACTACATGTTGTGCTATTCGCATAAAGAGAGAAAATTCCGTTTCTTTCATCATATATATATAGGAGGAGTAAATATGTAATCTTGGTAAAACTTGAGCTGCATTTTTATTAAGGATACGGTATATGGGATACGTGTCTCGCGTTTTTAAGCTGTTTCTCCAGCTGACTTAACCGACATGAATAAATCCGTTTTCAATGAAATCATTTAGTGAAGCCTAGCAGCCGCAAGGTTCTGCTTTGGGACCAGTCTTATGAAATTTGTACGTAAGCGATGTTGCTTCAGAAGTTAAATCTAATGATGTTTATAGAATCGACAAATTCTTGGTTTTGGGTATACCGGGTGACCCAATGATTATTTATGATGCTAGACAAGTTACATTTTGAGAAGTGCTGATGGACAAAAATGCCATTTTTGCCATTATATTATTTGTGTACTAATTTCCATTAGTTTCCATTTTTCCAACAAAAAAATAATAAATTAAAACAATATATAAATAAAAAATAACTAAATCATAATAATAATAAATAATAACCATCAAACAGCTTAATTTGACATTCGCCAATAAGTCAAACATAAGCCACCCCTGGCAAAATGATGTTGTTCCCGACAATGAATGGGAAATCATCCCTGCCCGAGGGATCTCACCCCCTTTTATACATTGGTGTTCCAGATAATCTGACCTTATTATCCCCATGAAGAGCTATGTGTATGTGTGTGTGTGTGTGTGTGTGTGTGTGTGTGTGTGTGTGATGAATAGACTGATCTTTTTGCAGCCACCACAATACCATTGTCGAGGGTAAGTTCTCACTTACGATCTCACCCCTCCTATAAGGGTAGTTGATACGGTAATTGTTCAAAATAAACACTAGTAATCATGTTGAAATTGAAGGGGGGTGATACCAATTCAATTGTGTTACGTATTTTAGTAGTTTTGCTTAATATATAACATTATTAAACATGCAGAATAACAGATATAATAGAAAAAGCATTAGAAGTAAACAGAATAGCAGGGGTGACCGGCTCGGAAGAAAGGGGTCTTACTGCTAAAATCAAGTTTTCGAGATACACGCGTTTAAAAAGTACAGCGTTTCCCGGCGTTCAGCCTAGTGTTTGAAGGCTCATAACTCTGAAAGTACTTATCAAAAAGAAATGAAATAAAGTTTGTTATGTTCCTTAGTAATTTCTATATAAAGTGTATAAATTTCAACATATTTCAACATACCCGGTTTCTGCAGCTGTAATTCTTTGAAATTCGCACTCACCTTTCCGATTTTTTTTTCTTAAAAACCGCTTACCCGAAAATGTTCGAATTTTCATTTCAATTTCAATTTTCAAGTTAAAATATAGAATCTCATCTACAGATTGCCTTTTTTAAGTTTTACGATTACGTAAATGTTATACAGAAATGATGTATAGAATAATTACGCAATTAATCTCATTTTGTTCATTAAAGCATTTTAGTGATTATTTTTTGACGTTTCTTAAAACCAATGAAATGCTTCTTTATTTGTCACAAGGGTAAGTTTCAACCAATTATGTCATTATTATAGTGGGAATAAATCTCTTGTGATTATTCTCGGGAATAATCACTGTAGCTTTTATTTGCCTAGCAACTGTCAGATACTTGTCAAAATAATTACTTAATTGTGTCAACGCGAAATGGCTGAAAGTCATCGGTTTAGTACCTTTTCTAATGCAGAAATTACAAAAAAGATTTTAGAAACTACTTCGAAAAATACTCTAATAAGTAATCAGTCTATATGGAGACAATTTAAGACCTTTACCAAAGAAAGAAATTATATTCTGGATCAATCTACTACAACAGCTACTCTGGCATTGATTTTAAAAGATTGGGCTTATAACATGAAAAGAAAAGACGGAAATGATTATAAAGAAGCAGTGGAATAAAACGGCAAAATTAGTTCAAGAACTTTACTTTAATAAGTATAACAGGTCCTTTGATCCTTTCCATGATATAGAATTCAGAAATGCTCGGAATGCAAGAGATGCAAAAAGAAAAATTTTACAAAAACATCCTGAAAAGCACAAGCAAAGTTCTGTGGCACTTTCTGATACAGAATTGTTGCAAATTTTTAACTATTGGGACGAAGATACACCTTGTGGATTGCAAAGAAAGTTTTTTCACGTTGCATCGTATGAACTAGCTTGGAGGGGAGGAGAAGCTACGAAATGTTTAGTTCATTATTTTAAAAAAGAAACCGACATAAAAAGATTAAATACTGGCCGCATTGAATACAATCCCATCTTTACAAAAACTGCACAGGGTGGAGCACAAAGGTGCGCTAATAGTAAATGGTTGACTCCAAACATAAATAACCCAGATATTTGCCCTGTTCGTCTTTTTGAAAAACTAATGAGTAAACGTGAAGAAAATTTTAAAACCGAACGCTTGTTTCTTACTCCAAATCCGGCTTGGCAAACTCATGGTTTTTGGTATAAAAACGTTCCTGTGGGAATAAATTGCATTTCAAAATGGATGAAAGAATCCGCAGAAAAAGTAGGTCTAGACACAGTTACTAAAAAAATAACTAACCATTCTGCCAGATCAAGTGCAGTAAGTAACTTTTCAAAAGCTGGTGTAGGAGAACAAGAACTAATCAAGGTCACTGGTCATAATTCTGCAAGTTCGATTAAACCATACTTACAATTGAACCAAAAACATCATTCAAATGTAATAAATAAACTTAGAGAAAATACGCAGGAGGAAACACTTAATATAACAAGCAATTCCAAATCCTCAATAAATAATGAGTCTCGAAATATTTTTAATAATTGCGTTTTTCATTGTACTAATTTAAATTGTTAATTCTTTTAATATATTCACAATGTGTCAACGATATTTTCATATATTGTAAGTAATAATTAATTAAATTAAATTTTTCAATAATTTTATGATAGTTTTATTGATCTTTTTTATTGTAAAAATTTGTGAATCAAAAAATAATCTAGTCAAATATAACTCGAGAGTTCCATAAATTAGAAAATAATTTGACAGATTTTGTTCAAACTTGTCGCCATTTGGCAATAGCCACTCGAGCCCTGCGAGCCCTCTCGTGACTATTGCCTTGCAACAAGTTTTCAAACAATCTGTCAAATTATTTTCAATTTATTCTCACTCTCTTGTTATATTATTACTGAGAATAGCGTCTATGTCTTGATTCACTATTCCTATGTACAGCGGGCGGTTGTTAGTCAAGCCAAGCGCTGGCTGCACACGTGTGCACCGGCTGTTTATTTTGGACAAATTATAAGATTTCATCATACCTCAAAATCGATTATTTATTCATAAGACCTTTTTCTTCTAACGGCACAATTTATGTTTTCGCAAAAGTATTTTCAGTATTAAGCCACGTCGCGCCGCTCTGTGGAAATTTCGACAATTGCGGTAACAAACAGGGAAAGCTGTTACTAGTATTTTGAAAATCTACTATTGTGTAAAGACTCACGTGGTGTAAGTCAATTCTACAAAAATACGTTAAGTAATTATGGATGAGTTTGATATAGATTCAATTTTTTACTCGTCCCAAAAAAACAACGATCCTTGGATAGATAGTTGATAGTAGATAGTAGATAGTACCGATGAGGATAATATAGTAATGTACAGTCGTTTCAAGATGAACCGCCAAAACAATCTACTTCCGGTCAAAGTGAGTAACTAGAAAATCTAATTTGTTGTCAAAGTCGACTAGAAGAAACATCTTACATGTTTCAATGTATTCCAATATGTCAGAAAATATTTTTCTTTTTACATCACCTAACACTGAACCGCTATATGAGCATCACAGCTCATTTTGATCAGTTTGGATTAGTGCCACTTCGACCGTTAGTAACAAACCCTAAGAAGGCAGACGATTTTATAAAAAAGCCACAGAAAGAGCTTCCCGAGAAAAGACGCTATCAAGGAAACAAAATACAAAACCATGATGTATTCATAGTATAAAAAATAATTTCGTTCTGTGCTATTACAATAAGCAATACTTTTTTACATTACATCATTATTTTTACATCATCATTTCAACTGTATAAGAAGTTAATAAATAATAGCATAATTTATCGGATTTCAAAAATTTCAGTTTTTGTTCAGGTTGCATCTAGAGTCTCTTGTATAGATTGGCGTTTTTGTTTTCTTTAGTTTTTATGTAATAAAGGTTGCTAACGAGATTTTGATGGAAGCCGATATCTCAAGAACGAATGTTAGCAGGACAACGCAGTTATCATGCAAATAATCCTTATTTACCGCGATACATATCCCTTGAATTTAATAGCATTCCGACTATTTGTTAATTTTTAAGACCGAAATAAACATGATCAATACTTTGCGCAGTTCGGCTTCCCTCGCTTCTGGGTTTTGGTGCGAGGCAGTCGAACGAGATGCGAAGTTTTTACGCGATCAGTGAATCCGTGTGAATCCGTGTTTGTAAAATATAGTTGGATATAATTAATTGTAAATCTAAATTCATAATTTATATTTAACTCGTGCTACTATTCAAAATTACGCAATTAAATTGTTCTGATCGTATCGTACTAATAGTAAATAATCTTCCACTGTCCCAGCTACGTTTCCATTTACCGTTACGATTGACGTAGTGCGAAAAGAGTAGAGCTTGGCCTCAAATTCAGAGAACTGTCCTGGCTTTTGGGAAGAAACTCTCAGTTCTGAGTAGTAAAGTAAATATAAGACATCAGTGCATAACCTATAATAGTCAAGTACCTATTTTTATTCATCCAGATTCAAATTGATGCTTAATCTTCTAGATCAGTTTCAATATATAAAATGGTCATCAGTTATAATTAAGTTAACGTTATTTCCGTTATATTACAGTGTTTACACAACAGTTACATGGACAACCGGTTTAAGGGTGACCTGGGAAGTGCCCTTCCAAAAGGGTGTCAGGTAGACACCATAATATATCTTGAAACCTTTGACCTTGTAAAGGTGTAAGTCCAGCAAAGGGCATACGTGTGGTGAAGGGTCAAACGAGCCCTTTAGTGACCAAGGGTCATACCATTCAACTTAAAACCGTATAACACGACAAAGCCCATTTGATACTTGTTTTACAAGAACTATTATCACACCCTACCGAAGTTATTACCCGGAAAACTGTCGACGATATCATTAAAGAATTTCATCCAGGTAAAATTCTTGCTTCTGTGAATGAATTGTAAAGGGTTTTATCGCTATGGACTGTTAAAATCATTAAGAAAATCGTTGATTTGTGCGACTGGTAAAAAAAGACTGACGTAGTATATTGTGTTGAAAAACGAACAATGTTTTCCAATGCCACAACGACAATTAAAATTATCTTTGAAAGCGATCGTGAGCAAAATACGTAGACATGTATATGTACAACTATTTGAGAGTGCAGAATTGTTTCTTATGTGAAAAACAAAATAGCTAAAATAGTGAGTGATCACCACATACATGTCTAGTATATGTGACGTTGCAAATGGATTCTTATTGTAACTGTACCATTAACCAGTACAACCTTGTATCCGTGTTTATGTCAAATTCAACTCTTAGTTGCAAAACAAAATGGAAATGACTGTCATAGTATCGATGACAGTCGGGTTTTCTGTGGATTGGTGAGGTTTAAACCAGTGTATGCCCTCCGCGAGCACGAATCACTTCCTCACACCTGCGTGGCATGCTTTGCACTAGTCTGCGAAGAGATTCTTGGGGTATGCTTTCCTATTCCTCAATCAGGGCTTGTGTCAGTTCCTCTATGGTTAGTGGTGGATTAGGGCGCTTGCGAAGACGTCGGTCAAGCTGCTCCCACACGTGTTCAATAGGATTCAGGTCAGGACTTAACGCCGGCCATTCCATGACCTGAATTCCATGTTCTTGTAAAAAGTTTCTGGTGATGCCGGCGGTATGTGGCTTTGCATTGTCCTGCATTAGGATGAAATTTTGACCGACGCCATATGCAGCAGGCACCACATGGTCCTCCAAGATGTTTTCAATGTAGTTCATGGCATTTAGTCTACCAGGAACCACAACAAGATCAATTCTGTTGTCTATACTGATTCCAGCCCAAACCATCACAGATCCACGACCAAATCTATCCACTTCCTATATAGTCGCGGAAAACCTGGCCAAAATTATTTTTTCACCTACAACTTAATAAACACAATAAAACAGTACAAAATACGGAAAAAAGCAATCTGTATCAAAAATTGTTCTTCTATGCAGTACACCTATTGTAAATTAATTACTGCTACAAGATTTGTCATCAATATTTTTTGTGATTTTATTTCCCTTACTGTGTGCAATTTACAAAAATGTATATGGCATGTCCTGATTAAATACGCATAATAGACGGATTTAAAATTGAACAATATATGTCGTTTCTGAGTTATATGAGATAATATTTTTGGGTCTGTTATGTTGTAAGGAAATAATGAAAAAGGTTTTATTTTTAGGACCAGTGGTAGAGGAAGAAAATAAAAGTTACACCAGTCGATATTGTGTATTGAAACGGTACATACGCTATTCATGCTATTTTCCGTTCGATGCATTCCTTTTAAGACGTGATAGTAGAGGCTGTTAAGAACCTATTTAACCATATTTATCACTATAAAAACTATTATTTTTAGTATTATTTCAAAATTGTCTAATACTTATACTTATGGTTTCTATGAAGACTTTCGAAATGTGATCATCCTTCAAGCTGAAACGGTCGTTTTTTTAGTGATATGACCCTAATACGCATGTTTTGAACCCAGATTCGCATTTCGTATAAACACATTTATCGAAAACACCTAACCAGTTTCTATTCACAAGCTTACTATTGTCTCTCCTCAACAATAATCCATTTTAGTGCAGAGAACTGTGTATGCGAGTAGGTGCTTTCGATGTATTTTCTTGCCCTGAATATAAATCCAATTCGCTTCAAGCAATAAATTTCCAAGAAATTCACATACAACTACAAAGTTTGAGGTTTTTTCGGATTATTTTTAAGAGTCTAGGTCATCGGGGTTGTTTGCTATACATGATCCAAAACGGAAAAATATACGTACATAACGGCATTTACAACATACAAGATGCATTGAACATAAAATTGTCAATATCTTGATAACCGTAATCATTTCTGTATAGCTAAATATGGTTAAATATCTTCTAAATTACCTCTACTATCACGGTTTCAAGGAATCAAATTACATATAAGCCCGTACATCAATTTTTGGATTTTCCTTTACAACGTGATAGAAATAAAATCACAAAAACCGCATCCGCACCTATCCGCAGCAGATTTTGCAGTAGTTGTAATGTCAAATATGTGTACTATAATTTGAACCACTTCAAGAGCTTAACTAAGCTAAACACTAAACTAAAACACTAAAATTCTGCATAAAACTGTTTTTTTATAATAGCGAATGTTCTCGGCCCTGCAATAAACAAAAATGTGGGTAAATTTTAATAAAAACAATGTCGAATGAAAGTTTATACTTAGTTGTAAAGAAGGTATAGCAAAAAAGTCCCATTTTTCTTTAACACACAAAAGAGCGTCGAGTTATGTGCATCTATGTTTAGCCATAGTAAAATCTAACTTTTGGCTGACAAGGACACGTGGCGCAGGGCTCAGGTGAAAAAATATTGCCGGCTTTTAATACATCGGTCCTTTACCTATCCCAGAAACTGGTTTACTTTTTGGAATTTAACAATTTATCATCAAATCTGGACTCGTCTGTAAACAGTACAGGCGTCCTTTGACGAAGTTGCCAATCTCTGTGATCCAGAGCAAACCACATCCGCGCTGCTTTGTGATGCTGCGTAAGGCGTGGTGCGCGGCCAGGTCTTCTTGGTTTCAATTCGCTTCTTTTAATCTGCTTCTAACAGTTTTAACAAAAATTTTTATTCCATGTGCTCGTCTTAGGTCGTTTAGGAGGTCTCGTCCTGTGGCAGTACGCTGACGTAGAGAGGAAAGGACAAGAAATCGGTCTAAATATAACTTACAAAGAACTTGAAGGACATTGCTACAGTTAGCAATTAATATACAGGAAAGGAAAATTACTTCATTCTCTATAAATATAAGATATATAATCTATATGCAACCGGGCTTGATGATTCCCAGAGAATCTTATCTGACCATTTCCATACGGGAGCAAATCCGGCCGAATTCTTCAGAAATGAACAATTAAACCTCACGTCAAACTATAAATAGCAACATATTCAACCACTGCGATATTCCGGGAACCGTAAATAGATGTATGAATGTAAACTGAAATAACAACAAATCGTACGAGTCCCTTGCCTGTGACGCCAACTTGGCATAGAATCGTCAGAAACGAAGGAAACGAAGCAGTTTAAATATTGCGGTATGTTATCTATCGAAACACTTAATAATTACGACCGCAGAGCGACAGTAAGCCGCTGGCTTTTTTAGTTATGAATAATGAACTAATCCGCCGTATATATGTACGTTTGTTTATCTATTGCATATTGCATACTCTCCTTGACGTGAAATACATACTAGACCTATGATAAGACCACATTTGTGTATGGGTAAATCCCATATACGGAATATACTATTTCCAGAAGAGGAGAGACATTGTTTGTATACAAGCTGGTCACAATATCTTAACTAATAAATTAGAGATTTATTTCTTTTTGCTTTGGAATAGTTGAATGGATACCACATGCGAAGAATGTGCCGGTGCACCCTCCATTTGATAAAAGCAGTCAGGTAAAATATTGAGGGGAAAGAGTATCGCAAAAATTGTTCACACATCCACGCAAAATTTCTAAATATCTATCACTATTTAAATTTTCGTTGTAAATTTCATATCTAATTTCGTCCCCCTTTAATAAATGGGAGTATTCAAAATGGATTTAGAGAAAAAGTAACAATATCTCAAAAACTATTAAAGATAGATATAGGGAACCGTAATATTGATTGATAGGGGATAAAATTTCCTATCGAATGGCGTATCGGTATACAGGGGGTTCCATTTGAAAAAAAAAGTTTTTTACGTTTGAAAGGGGAACAATCTAATAATTATGCGTTACAGAACTGGCCTGATTATTCACAAACGGTAAACTGATTATCGACCAATAACATTACTTTAAAACCAGCCGTAGGTACGATTCTAAGTGGAAACAAATGCGTCTGAAACGATTGGAATTTGTTGATGAGGCGGCTAGAAATGTGTCCATTTCTTATTCTAGCGAATGTTGGGTTTACGCAAAACGCCGTTTCCTGGAATCGTTGGATTGGCGATAAGGTGGAACTATTTGTTAGTTTTGCACGTCGGTCAGACCAACGCTGTTATTTCTAGTACAACGGAAGATATATCTATATGAACGAAAACGCCTAATCTAGACCAAGTCAGGCATGAGAGTGTTCCGACCGACCTTTTATGAATAATTTGCTGAATGAACCGGAATTGCTTCTTTTTATCACTAAACGAGCGCATGATTTTTTCGAAAGGATTGAGGAATGAGTTATCTTCATCCTTGGTAGATTGGATTTGTCGTAATTGCACATAGCTTAGATTTTTTCGTTGTTGTTATTGAGGTTAGAGTACTTAAGATCGGTGCGATGTATAAACAAAATATATACACACAGAAAAGTGATTATTTGGAACGAGAAAACATAATTTCTTGAATTTATTTACTAGATTCAAATGCATATTTACTTGGATGTAGAAAGTTAGGTATATACAAGAAATGCCACATACTCAATATAAGTAAAATAATTTCTCAGATAAATGCTGTCAACAAATAAATTTATATATATTTATAATTTATAAGAACCAATATTGTATTGAAAGAAGTAATTGAATTTTTCGCCCGCGCGTGGTGCTGGCGCCGTAAAGGAGCCTAACCTAGTAGTACGAAAACAACAACGAAGTACCCGTAGGGGATGTGCCTTGTGATTAGTGTACAATAAACGTTTCAACACGGAATAGTTTGATGTAACGCACGCAACAGTTTAGAACGAGTAAGTAAATATAACATACCTATATTGTTAATTAGCAATACAAAACGTATTTGTGCCAAATCTATAAAATTCTTACATTAAGTAGCTAAAAATATTTACCGGGAATAAAAATATACACTTCATTCAAGAATGTTTACTTACTTCACCAGAGTAACCACTTTCTTAAATCTAGTAATTATTCCAAGAAATAAAATTTCTTGGTTGAAGTCAATAATCTCTCGCGTATATACGAACCTACCAACTACTTCAGCTACTTCAGCTTCTAATTCTCTCTTCGTTCGAGAGATCACTTTTCTGTGTGTAGAGTTTGTTGTGTGCCGGAATGAGAGACGTTTGTTTGATGTTTGTTTGACAGCGACATGTGTTCAAATTTGCTTTCAAACAAGTGAACAACAGTGACGGCAACCTTACCGAAAGAAAATACGCTAAGGGAGACATCGTCTCAAGTTTTTCTTGAAGGAATTGCGAAAAAAAAGACGGTGATAATACTAGTCTTTATATCAACCCTGTATAAATATAATAACTATGTTTATTCATATTCTCTGTTTGAAACCGATAAATTCTTGCCTTGTTTAGTCAAGTAGACTTAACATTCTTCTTATGTATATGTAACTGCGTCATTTTAGTTCTTCAAAACCGACATCAAAGTGAAAGCCGACTTGACAACAAGCCAGTTAAGTAAGAATCTGTTAACGATCATTATAGGCTCACAGAAATCCATATTTCGTTGGAAATTATAAACGAAGGTCACTCAGGAGCACAGGAAGGTGTTATCGTCTGTCCTTTTCTTTTCGGTCATCTCGACCATGTGGAGACAGTGACAGATAGGAACATTACTACTGAAAGGTACCACCAAACCAGGCGCCTGCTTGTTTCCTAATGATCTGTCTGTCCTCAGGTCAAACCCCGATTATCTTAGAATGAAGGAATCAGTGGCGTCTCGTAGCTAATATTAGTGGGGGTGCTGTTCGAGAAATGTTTTTATCATTGTTTTAAAACATGTTGTGTTAAAGGAAAAAAAAGTATAAAAAGAAAATTTACTCAGAAACTTGATGAAATCGTAAAAGAATTTAGGGAATAAAAACGGATTTCTTATTTACTACATAAATTGTTATTAATTATATAAAAATTGTATAAATTTATGTAAAAAATACATTTTCTAAAAACTACGCTTTAACAAATTGTACTAAAAATTAAAAGTGTTCCATATTTTTTTAATATTTCATGCATTGTCACCAGAAATCGTCTACAAGCAAAAATTGAACTCGATTGGACAATGGGAAGTAGGTAAAATATCGATTACAAGATTTATACATAACAAAAGTGAAGTTAAGGTAAGCATAGTAATAAATTTATGTAAAAAATACATTTTTTTAAAAACAATGCTTAAGAGGAATCACTAGAGGTAGTAGCGTACTACAAAACAACACTACATAAAACCAAACATCCTGAGCTTAATTGTGTGTTAATAACCACGTGTAATACATTAAATTATAGATAAAGGTGTATTACACCGGGTACGAATGCCACTTTTTTCATTTGCGTTGTTGTTTTGTTTTTTACCCTTGCTAAAGAAGCCAATAATTGGTAATTTTTGTTATTTTTTTTTCCAAATCCGAACCAAACATCAAAAAAGCAATATTACAACATTTTGTATTGAGCCTTCATGAACTTGTGTAAAAAAAATGACAACAAAATATGAATGCTGTAATGATTTAACCGTTCGTTTTTTGAACATGTAAATGACACGAGAATAACATATTTTATAGTCGTACGGTGCAGCAATCTGTTGGATAAACACCACATCGTTTTCTTCGACCAATCAAATTCAAATGGTACAGTCTGAAGCAGCAGCAAGAATACGTAGCCAGGGGAATCACAAATATTGAGCAATTTCGGCCAACAAAAATATTGATCGCATGTTGACACGGGAGGTGTAGCGGCGCCGCGCCCGGCAAACGAAAGCCAAACGAAAAATAAATTTTACCGTGCTGGTGCTACGTAGATAGCAACGACTCGCTTATAAATTAGGACAGCATGTTCTTGCGGAAGTGTATGTGATCAACATGAATTGTTGAATTTCGACCAAAATAGGCTAGAAACCGAATACGAGAAATAATTTTTTGCCGTCCTGATGGACTCTACGCAGACAGCAAAGAGCGAGTTATAAATTAGGAGCGCATGTTCCCGCGAGGGTTTATAGTGCAGTCCTCGTACGACACACGGAACGAAGAATAATTAACAACCGCAATACCTACTTACAATGTTACAACTACTAAATAATTAATAGGAGTTAAATAAATTATTACTAAGGAAATACAAGTAATTTAATTTTTAATCAGTCATTTATTTTTTGTCATAGAATTTCAAATATATTGGTATTTAGATTTAGAAAATAATATTAATACCAAACACTTGTCGCTTGGCAATTCATTCAGGGCAATCGCAATCTATGTAGGATGGTTGGTTTTAGTTCGACTTGTTGTACAACAGACGTAGAACAGCCGCTAGAAATATGGGCAAATTAAAAAATCAGCTGCCTTTATGTGGCCCGCGTTCTAAGAAAACTAATAACTTGCGAGAGTACCTGCGGTAAGTGTATATGTAGATATTATACGTGTAGTGTAATTCTTCGCTAATTAACTTCGCTAGTTAATTTGGGCAATACTCTCTTATAGGTGTAAGCGTGCCGGATTACCATATATGGCAAAAAACTTTTATAAAGGTGTAAAATATTTGAACATGTATCTATATAATATATAATAAATGACTTATACATATACATAAAGCTGCCTGTTTTATCGTAATCGCTATTTTTTCTCATACCTACAATTGAAATTGAAGTACGTATACTACCAAGTCTATACATAGCAATAATAATTTTGAGTAAAATTTCAAAATGCAGTATCCAACTGTATCTAGAATTAAAATAGGAATATTATATTTACTAACACCTACTTGCGTCACCTGATAAAAATTTGAATTTTTATATGAGGTGTGTTTTACGGTTTTACCTGAAAGTGTCGATCTCTGCTAAGTAAGAACGAGACATTCGAGATTATTGATGCACAAAGAAAACGTTAAATGGATTTAAATAAGTATCTGAGTACGAATGCTTTCACGGCGAGAGTCATTTAAATTTAGATGATAAATAGTTACCGGTTTATGCCGTTAGTAAAAATTCATAATTACTGTCTTCGCGAACCATGCTGTTCGCTTCTTCGGAGCTAACTGATAATTAGTTACTAATTCTAATAATAAATGTAAAGCAATAAATGATTTATGTAAGAAAAGCTGTCTGTTTTACCAAAACTACAATTTTTTTCAACATACAAAAGGTAAAATGTTCAACCATAGTTAGTAGTAAAATAGGAATGTTATAATAAAGCAATTAATTAATTTGTATCACTGTATTGTTTTGTGGAATTGTATTTGTATTTTAAAATATACAAGAAAAGCATTTCAGAACATGCGATAGTCACATACACAAAATTATTAGGAAACGGTTCGGCGCCAGTCGACACCGCACGGCCCCTTTGATCTTCGCCGCCAAAGAACGATACCGCTGTTCCCCTCATCTAATCAGTGCGTTGCTTGCATTTTCCGCGGAGTGTACAGTGGGCGCGGCTTGTTCCCTCCTCTCGCGCCTTAGTTTCGTCGAACTTTTGAGGCCGGTGACTAACATTTACTCTTAAGGATTATACTTTGTACAAGTATAAAGAAAGAATTAAACGAAAAAAGACTCATTATATTAAACGTTTTCCATAATATTAAGTGGAAATAATAGGGGGTGCTGCAGTTCCACAGTGGCTATACGCGAGCCGCCACTGAATGGAATAGAATACATAGTGAGTAGCCCAGTAGTTCCATATACCACTGACACGATTGCTACTGGAGATACCTATCCACCTCTCAACGTCTGGAATGTTTTGATTTGTCTTGTCGCCGAAAACCGGAGGCTTCTTGATAAGTTACGATGACATTCCTACGTTTTTACCTCATCTCTCCTGTTTCTCCGTTAGCATTAAAGTGCAGTAAAATCGAACCCTTATCTGTTCCTACGAATGTATCCGACACGAAGCGGGTGGTAACTTTAAAGCCTACATATTTATGAGGGGGTATTTTAAATTTAAAGTAGATCCCGAATGCCCCAAATCTAGGGACATAAATACACGTTTAAATGAGTAATTATCTTCACTCTCTCGACTGCATCTCCTTGGAGACTTTGACGACAACAAATATGTGTGTTGTCTGAGACATAGGAGTCGCTTTGAGGTTAGATATTTATTCAGATACGTGATTATTTACATGTAACGGGGCTACTGAACAACGCATGAGTATCCTTATTGAATTTTGATGTGATTGTCATCATCTTCCGCTGTGTTTCATTAAGAATATCATCTATTTACACATGAAGATGGTCCCAAGTTTCCACCTTGGGGTTTTTTCGGTATATTGCCCCCGAGGTTGATATGGATATGCACGTTTTGCTTAGTCAGTGAGTTCGAGTATTTTTCTCTCAATTTGTATTTTGTATTTTGGTTGAGAAATTCAACGCGTGGTCGTTGGTGATCTGTTATTTTGATCTAGTTTTTGGAATTGTGAAACCAGTTTTAAAACCGGTTTGTTGGGATATTCGAAAACTCGTATTTAAATTGAAGAAAGGAACGGTTTTAGAGACTTGAATTTATGTACAAATAATTTGATTAAAAACATTACCATGAACACTTGAAATCAATATCAGATATTAAGTAATTTGCTAATTTAAATTGTGAATTGTAGCTTATAACTCTAAGGTCTTTATTAGAACTCAGATTCTAATAAATATATTTTTATTTTAAACATATTTTTTAAATGTTTCTTCAGTAAAAATGTATCTACTTTTGACTGTGTTGTGCTTTCTGAAAAATCAATTTATATTTTGTTTGAAAAACTTGAAGAAATAATAGACCGATGAATAAGAAAATGTCATTATTTATGACAGCCAATAACAGACCAACTATTTAATACAAAATTAAGTGATTACTTAATTTTGTTGTTACTCTAGAATCTAGATAAAGTATTAAATAGTTGGTCTGTTATTGGCTGTCATAAATAGATAGATAGATAGATAGATGTTTATTCATGTAACCACCAACATATAGTACAGTGAACATAAATCGTCAATAAACAATTCAATTACAAATCACGTTAAGGTAATACACAATACAAGAACAAAGCGTCACAAACTGTCATAAAATTCCTTAACACTGTAACATGAAACATCAAGCAGCAAACTCTTGACTGCACCTCTAAACATTTTCAAGCTTGTCAGCGACTTTACTGAATCAGGGAGGACATTGTACAACTCGCATCCCATGAAATTCAAGCTCTTACGATAGGAAGAGTGACGATGCATGGGCGGCAACAAGTAACCAACGTTTCTAGTACCGTAACCATGACCAGATGAATGATTGAACTCACCCTTTCGCGTATGCACAAAAGTCACAACCTGAAGAATGTAAATGTCGTAAAATGTAAGAAGCTTATGGCTTTTAAAAATTTCCCTGCACGACTGTCTCCCACTCAGGCAGTACACCGTCCTGATAGCTCGCTTCTGCAGCACAAAAACCCCATCCGCGGCAGAGTTAGCACCCCAATGAATAATGCCATATTTCATATGCGAGTAAAACTGCGCGAAGTAAAAAGACATCACAACATCCGTGCTGCAGTGCTTCTTCAATTGATAGAGCGCATAACACATACTGCGCAACTTTCCACTAAGAGTGTCTACGTGGTCACTCCAGCGCAATTGGTCATCGACAACCACGCCAAGAAGCCGGCAACACCGATCAACCCTGATTGCAGCATTCCCAAGTTTAATGGTATCCAAATTATTCCGAAAAAACAGCATACATTTGGTCTTATCAGCGTTAATCACCAGTCGGTTTGTGGCCATCCATTGCATAAGTGGTACATACACAGTGGATGCTTGCTCAAAGAGCTGTTCGTGCGACTCGGCCGAGACAAAAATATTGCAGTCGTCAGCATACAAAGTAACCTCTGCGCCACCCAAGCAACTAGGTAAGTCATTTATATATAAAAGAAACAACGTGGGACCCAAAATAGACCCCTGTGGCACACCCAACGTAACGTCAAACAGTCGCGAACTCAAACCCCCCACAGAAACCGTTTGCCGTCGACCGGAGAGGTAAGATTTGAACCACTGCGCCGCCACCCCATTGATGCCATATCTCTCCATCTTGTGAAGAAGAATAGAATGATTAACACAGTCAAACGCTCTTGATAAGTCGATGAACAGGCCAAGACTGTGCATTCTCCCGTCTACACGCTCGTAAATAGATTTCGTATAGTTATATATAGCTGTATCAGTGGATTTATCATGACAGAAGCCGTGCTGATTTTTAACAATTATACAATACTTCTTCAGGTAGGAATTTAATTTTGTATTTAGAACGCGCTCGTAGACTTTGGAGAAAAAATTTAAAATACTAATCGGGCGATAATTGTTTACATCGTTACGTTCTCCCTTCTTAAACAGGGGTCTGACAACTGCAATCTTGAGGCAATCCGGAAAAAGCCCCAATGTAAATGATAAATTTATTAAAGAAACTAATGGTTGAACAATAAAATCCACACTATGCTTAACAATAGAAGCGGGAATGGTATCCTCTCCGGTCGCAGCCGTCGATCTCAAACCGCGCACCGCGTTAAGCACATCCAATTCGCATACCGGGGATAGAAAGAAAGAGCAAGGTCTCTGAGACATTGCTCCATCCACTTCCTCGATATTAACAATACTATTAGCAAAACGTTTGTTTATCAAATCGTGAGCGACATTTGCAAAATAGCTACCGAAATGATCCCCAAGACTCAATGCATCCATGTCCGGCAAGGTATAGTCACAAGAATAATTTGATCTCTTGCTATTAATCAAGGACCACACCGCCCTTGCTTTATTTGAAGCTTGCTGCACAAGTAAATCGTTGGACTCGGACTGATATAAGGACGAGACCTACATATAAGGTTTGTTTGAGCCAGTCTACTATTTATACTCAAGATAAGGTCGAACTGTGAGGAGAACCATCTAACAATACAGTTGGATGAGGTATTCACACTAAAAATGTATTTATTTGCATCAAAATATGATTTCTTTGGCGGAAGTAAACCTATTTTTAACCCAAAGCAAAATATTTCTTTGAAAGAAATAAATCTCTTCTTGTATAAAAATATATTTGTTTGAATCAAACTTCGATTTCTTTGGTGTAAAGTAACCAAAACAAAAATATTACTTTAAAGGAAAGTAATTTTTGTTTGTACTTAAATATACTTATTTGACTTAAATAAATATTATGCATAAATATACTAAATAAATAAATACATAATAATACTGCATATATTAATTTTGTCTGCAAAAATTCTAAAACCGGTAAAAAACGGAAATTTGGAATTCGAAAACAGGCATTTCAAAACCCGGGTTTTGTATAAACCCTAATTGTTACAGTGTTACAAATTATAAATGCAACGAAGACTATCGTAACTCAAGTGCAATCTCTATGTAGTTACTATAGTCTTCGTTGCATGGGTCGAATGTCCTATGTCTCTTTCTATTATTGGCTTACCTGAAGCCGTCAAAATATCAATTTTCAAAATTTTTCAAAACTTCAAATTTTGTCACGAGGCTGCGTTCCATGTCACATATTGTAAATAAATAAGTTGGTATCAACTAATAAACATATTATGAAGATTAAAGAAGAATGGTTATCTTCTTATTAAACCTTAATGTCCAAGAAGATACAAAACAAACGGTTTAATGCAAGGGCCCTGAACTATACAAGAAAATATACCAAGTTCAGGTTGAGGACAAAATATATCAAATATTGATATTTCTTAGTGAAATTTTGTATTAACACGTATCAGTATTTTTCGGAAAAAAATGCAAATAATATATAAATAATCTCAAATAGCCACCATTCGACCATTATATTGTATATTCTTTATCAATAATTTGCTGTATTGCTAAGATTCTGTGTATAAAAACATGAACAACATTTTTTGTTTACAGGTACGTATTTTATTATAACAAAACTTGAAAAATCTTACAATACGCTTGGAATGACTGTCTGTGAATTCTCACACCTGTGAATTCTCACTGTATTTTTTCAATCATTTCTAAGTATACCTAGAATGAACAGTTTTGTAGTCATTTAGCTGGAAGTATTAAGTTTATAATTATTCTGGTATGTAAGCTACCTAAAATGAGTATTTTATATTCTTCTTTGTACAAAAATCAATTTTAAAAGATGGTAGGAATCCCAAAAAAACTGTCTTTCATCGAACGATTTGGAAAGAAATGTTTGGACCAAATAATAACAACCCAAAATCATTCGATATTTGTCTATCTCACGTGGAGTAACCCCAAATAAACAAAACATCACCGTAATTATCTTTTCTCAATTCCTCAATTAAGAACAACATGAAAATTAAATGTCTGGTAGATCATTTTTTTTCTTTAGAAGTAGAATCATTATTCTATCAGGACAAGTTAGTAATATTTTTTTCTAAATTATGTATAAAAGAATAATTAAAACGCACTTTCGAACAAATTTATTAAGAAACAATCATTCATCAATGAGCTTAATTAATCATTGTTTTGGCCTGCATTTATTGGTTATGTATTCGCATTATGGCATTTAATTTAAGTATTTTTTTACTTTATCATACGCAGTATGTAAAGTATTGTAATCATGCCAAAAAATTTTTTTGAGATTTTAGCGGAAATATGTCTTTTTGGGTCCCCTGAACATTTTTGACCAAGGTACAAAAAAATGTCTGTGTGTGTGTGTGTGTGTGTGTGTGTGTGTGTGTGTGTGTATGTGTGTGTGTGTGTACCCGTTTTTGTGGAGACGATTCCGGAGAAACTACTAATGGTATCGGGACGAAACTTCATATTTGGAAGTTTTATAACCAAACTTAGAGCTGAAAAGCTTTCTGTTGAAAAGGGTCCAAAGGAACTGGTGGTTTACTCATAGCATTTTTCGAAGATTTTGCAAATGAGCCGCTATTTATGTAATGTCGTCAAAATAGTTAAATAATAAATTAAAGGAGAGGAAATTTTCCATAATTTATGTATATGACATTTTTTGGTAGAATTTATAGTTTAGCCGCATGAGCAAATTCTATTTCATCGAGATCGGGCGTACTGCTTTAAAACTAGTAGCCAGGATATGTCAGATTATTTTGATTCTAATGACAGTAGCTAGTGTCAAACGCTAATGTCTTGAAAATGCTACTGTCAATATAGGCTGCGTTCGGATATTGAACACCGTTGCACTTTTTACACCCAATAACACGTAAGTGTCATTTGGACGGTGTACCCGCTCAAGATTGGTCGAGCCATATTTGACAGAGGTTGTGCTGACAGCGTTTTGCGGGGCGGGGACGAGGCGCTGGAGTGACGTCAGTGGTGTCTTGTCACGGAGTTAACTATAGGTTTAAATAGCAATAAAGCCTATATTTGAAAGCTCATAACTCGGAAACGACTGAACGAAAAAAAGTTAAATAAAGTGTACTATATTCCTGAATCATTTCTGCATAACATGTATAACTATCTTTTACCACTCGGTTTAAACATGGGTGCGAGAGGAGTAGAAAATTACCCGAACTTTGCAGTGTTATATTACTTTCACGGTTGTATCTTGATTTTATTTCGCGTAAACCGATTACCAAAAACATTTAAAATTTTAATCGGAGAAAATTTAGAAGTTTGTTTATACATTTACGTCTGTGTTTTTAAAGTTGTTATGTGGTAAAGGTTGTAAACAAGGTGTTTTATGGTGTCCCAATCACTCTCAAAAGTCAGGCTGTCTGGCTTGCGTTTTGCATGCGTTTTTTCTTTATCGTGTGGCGTACTAACAAACAACCAAAATAAACCATTTATTTGTTGATTTATTATTATTATTTTTATTGAAGTAAGTATAATTTTGATTACGTTCCATTTGGTGTACAACGAGCTATCGACCATGGCCATTTTGTCCATGTAATTTTAGTTTTGTAGAACGAGGTACAATATAATACAATACGCCAAACATACACAACAAAAATTATAATGTCATTAGGTACATAAATGAAAGACATGAACAAACATTTATTTTAATTGTTCTTCTTTACATTAACAAAAACATATGTTAAATTGTGTGTATACAAAAGATACAATACATAAAAATACAGAATTATACAACGTATATATATGCAAATTACAAAAACAAATATTATAAACAAGGTGCTGATGCATTTTAATTTATCAAATTTTCGCCGAATTTCTCGAACTTTTCGTTTTAAATGTGTTGAATTTTTGTTCATATTGTATAAATAATTTAAAAAATTAATTCTAACAAATATTCTTTGTCGAATAAACGCTTTTAATACTTCTGTATCAGTGTTACAAAATTTTAATTGTTGAGTTGAATCATTAGGTTTATTATATAGGCAGATTAATTTTTGCTTTTTTAATATTTCCGATTTAAAATCTCTCTGAAAATCGTTGCTTGAATGATGTAAAGAACATATTCTGCCTGTGTCCTGATTGAACTTGTCTGCTCTAAAGCACTTCTGAACCCATATCTTCCGAACTTTACGACCTTGTGGTAAACGGAAGAATGCTACTTGCCGTTCATCATTCGTCTTGGAGACACACTTCGAAGTACATAATGCCACCGAGCAAGTGGCAGGCATATCTTTAACAGATACATTGAATGTAAGTACATACAACTGCATACAACGTGCAATGTTTGTATGCGCTCGAATTTGTAATGTCAGATGTTCGACTCGTTCTGACACCACTGACGTCACCGGTTCGAGTTTGTAGGCACACCGGTAGAATGCATTGCTAGTATAGGGATCGGCATAACCTCTGTAAAATATAGCTTGACCAACCTTGGTACCCGCTGTCAACGGAGTACAATATCCGAACGCAGCTTTAATCGAGATATTTGTCTAGTTCTACTAGTTTTATTTTAATGCAGACATAGCCGATCTCGATCAAATAGAATCTCATGCAGCTAAACTATTAATTTTATATATAGTATGATAAAGTCATGTGCCTGGCCACATCAGATTTTTTTAATATCCACCCAATCTCCTTATTTATCAAACAAAGACGAATGGTACAATAAAAATCCACAGACAATCTTAAAAATCATTCATTTCAAAGCCTGAATTTCCACATACAATTCCACAAGCCCATAAAACAACAATAAATTGCGTAGTCCACATATTCTTCTACGTATTGCTCAGGCATCCATGTTACGTATCTATATAACTATACACCCGTAATCATATGCGTACATTATATAGAAAGCAGTATTTGAAGCCAAACCACTCGACAAACAGATTTACGACTGGCGATTTACGTAGCCACGTATATTTGGTCGTCTCCACTATCTCTCCATTGGTATTTACGCCATAGGCAAAACCATTAAAGTCTTGCCACCGAGCCGTACTATTATTTGCAATAATTGAACTCCAATGGCTGGCCAGAGTCGATATCATGAACGACCGTCAAACGTGTACGTGATTTTTCGTCGAAACCGTTACCTAAACAGCGGTGTCCTGTTACTTTCGCGGTACCTCTGTGTGCGCTGCCACACTCCGACTGCGCCATGCTCATGTCTTCGCGGCCAGACTGGACGGAAACGATTCCTGGTCTGGTTATCAATTAACCGAATTCATTCGTACCTGGAATTGTTGTTTTGTTACGTTACGAGAAACAGTTTTCTAGTAGTATTTACGCGATCATTTTTGCTAGAAAACTGGTTTCTGGTATTCTGATTTTGTCACTGTCGTCTTTAGAGCAACTTAAAAAACTCAGTTCTCTTTAGTTTTCTGTGAAATTGTTCGCAGTGTCCTTTTGTTGTTTCTTTATTGCTGTTGGCTAAAGCCAAATTAGCTGTGTCATCAGCAAACATCAGCAAAGTTGTTTTCTAGTACTGGGAGCTCCTATCTGTTAGTTTGTTGACATTCTATCCCTTTTTTTGATAAAATCACAAGGTTGTATGATTTGTTATTGATCTATCAAAGCTAAAATATGTAAGAACGTGACAATGAGTACAAAAAAGTATATGCAAACGCTTCTAAATCAGTATACAGGGAACACCTGTAAACATTGGTTCTGGAAGTAAGTTTTCATAACATTTAATAGACAATATGTTATACACTTTGGGCAAATAAACGAAAAATAATTTTATTACTCATGATATTTAGTCAATTCAAATATTTCGTCAAAAACGAATTGTTATTATATATATAACAGAACGTTTCTGTCCAATGTTATGTTACTTTGTTCGCGGACGTTTGTTACAAAACCATTGTATAGACACGAGAAATCTAATTGTGTACTTCAGATATTTTTAAAGATTGTGGAGAAACCATTGCCAAATTTGGTATTGTTATAGGCGGCATGTTTGATTTTAACATTTTATCGCCTAAAATCCAAAACGTTATAATTTTAATTCGATGAAATAGACTGATTTTAGTCAAAAAAATGAAAACAAAAATTTGCAAAGAAAATCTACAGCCCAACAAGAATAATATGTACCCAGTAAATAAATACAGCAAAGGAATTGAGATTTCTATTTGTTCACCTTCTAATATTAAACAGATATTTTAAACATTTGAAAATGACTGTCTGAACATTAGAGTCTTTAATTTAAAATAAAAATCATAAAAATACACTGTGCTGGAGATCGAAAAATATACTAAATTTGTATAATTGTAATACCTACTATATTTAAGCTGTTAAAAGAAATAGAGTTACAGTAACCAATAATCAAATGTCGACTTTGTCATGCACACTTCTATTTCGAAAAATCTGTCACGTTAGTGTAATATGATATTTCTCATAGCCATTGCAAAATATAGAAATGTCTATTGGCAAAATGTGCACATAAAATCGATATTTTTTCAAGGCTGTATATTGCAAATCTCTTTAGCCACCATAGTTCATAGTTTCTGGTAAAATTTCACATGAATTTTATCTCATTATTTAGTCATTATCTCAATAGATTCGTAAAACTACTAACAGGGTAATTATAATTACTACCTGTTACATTACGGGTAATTTGGGTATCTCAGTTTAATTATTTTCTATCTACCTGTATGTAGTGTATATCATACAAGATATTACAATATTTGTGAATTAAAAATCATTAAAATTGTTAGTACAATCCTCATAACAAAAAATTCTTTACTTGAAAAAAGACCATTAAGCAAAATTCTTTTCGAGAAAAGGAGCTTTCAGAAATGATCTAAACCAGAAATAATTTGTCTCTTTTAAGGTACCTACTTTCATAATCGACCTTAACCGAAATTAGAAAGGTTGAAAATCTATTTAAAATGTGCCTTGTGGCAAAATTAGAATTACCGTCGACAAAGCCTAATCTTATTAAAGATGATTAAGACCCATTTTGGACGAAATAATTGCCAATACTGATTAAAAATACGAGCAGGTGTTTAATATCTTAGCTCGCCCTGATACCCAATTATCTTGTCTTGAAAATGTTTCTAGCAGAAATCATTATTTTCGCGTATCTTCGGAATTCTAAAGTTATTTCTGGTGACAAATGATAATGTCCCATATAGGTGCTTAAAAGTCGATTTGAACTGTCTTAACATTGTTTTCGCTTACGCATTTGCTTGATTGTTGATTTCAAATCTATCGATGTTGTTTTCGTATTGCTTATTATTTTAGTTTAAAATAAAACTAAAATCAGACAAAGCGGATTTAAAATATAAAGAACAAAAGATTATTATAGAATAATAGTGTTATTCTCGAGAAAAAGTCATTCTTTATAAAGAGTTTTGGATGTCCTAAAAAGTCGAAAGCAATTGTTAATATTTTGATTTAACATACAGGATGGTTAGAAAACACGAAAACGTTAAATTGGCCGAAGAGTAAACTATCGGCTTTTCGGAATTAGATCAAAAATGTTATATAGGTAAAAGTTAGTTTGAATTAATTTTATGCTCAAATATCAAACATGAATCTTTTATTTCAAATTTTACATCTCGGACCAGTGAAAAGACATTACATAAATGTGAACAAAAAATTTAGAGACCACAATTATGATTAATCAGTTGACAATAGTAACAGCGTATCCAAGCAATTTGTTGATAGAAGCTGACTGAAAGTATGTTGACTTTAGAGCAAAGGGTTTATTTAGTTCTTTGTTACGGCATAGGTGAGGTATCGTACCGCCGTGCTATTGAAGTTTTTAACAGAAAATACCCTGAGGTATACGTTTCTGTCAATTCTGTTCGTGAATTGGTTAAAAAAAGGAGACGTAGAGGAGACGTAAAATATATCACGAAAAAAAGCGAAATGGCGAAGATGATGCGGGAACTTTTCTCTGACGAAGCGACGTTTACCACAAATGGAGTTGTTAGTTCACAGAATTGCAGATATTGGTCTCAAGAAAATCCAAATTTCCGTATTACAACCAATTATCAAAAATATAAAAACGTGAATGTTTGGTGTGGGATTTATTACAAGAAAACTATTGGACCATACTTTTTTGACGGTACTGTAAACCAAAACACTTACTTTGATATGTTGGAAAATGTTTTGCTACCGACTTTGGACGAAATCAACGTACAGCTCAGGTGTTCACTACACTATCAACACGACCTATAGGATGGTCACCACGTTCACCTGATTTAACGCCGCTTGATTTTTTTCTGTGGGGTTATTTTAAAACAAAAGGTGTAAGCGAATAATTTTCATGATAATGCAGACATTCTAAAATTAAAAATTAGGGAAGCAGTGGACCAAATAAATGAAGAAACAATTGATTTGGTATATCGGTTTACCTATAACATTTTTGTTCTAATTCCGAAAATCCGATAGTTTACTGTTAAATCAAAATATTAACAATGGCTTTCGACTTTTTAGGACATCCAAAACTCTTTATAAAGAATGACTTGCTCGAGAAATTAAAAATTACGTCCATTATAGGTATGGATAAATTATTATCAAAAAAATAGTGTCATTAAGTTACCTAACCTACAAGCATCCTAAAAATTACAACTATGCCCGCTACACAATCATTCAAATACACCCACACACACTCCTATACGAATTTCCACAAAACCGAGCGCTGAAAAAAAAACATCCAACCCGAGCATTTTTGAGCAAATTCCTCTCAAAGCATGGGCGTCAAGAATCCCACATCTTCGCAACGAGGAAAATAGGCAACTCCGATCCGCTCGCAGTTTATCGCATTGTCATTTGTCACCCCCACTGTCTCCGGCCGGCAAGAAAAAAGAGAAAAACGCCGCAGGTCCCGCCGACTTTGAGCCGGAATACCCGGAGCGCATCCCCACTCCTCCGCGTAGATCGACCAATGAGCGACGCGATCACCCAGACTGTGGAGATGTTGCCTCTCTGGCTGGCACAATTCTCCACAAGACAAGCCACTCGTCTCCGACGTGTTGGTGAGACAAGTTGACCGAGATCTGGGATGTTTAAGAAATTTCTTGTGCGGGAGGAATACAACAGCATCATTTTGAGTGGTTTTCGAGAGGTTTAAGAGACTTTTAAAGTGCCTGTTCGTCTTGACAAGTGTTCGTTTTGAGGAAAATTGGTTTTAGTATAGTTTTTCAAGAAGGAGGGGATGGAATTTGAACCTGTTCCGACAAGGTAAGGATCTGCTTTTTTATCCGAGCACATTTTCACATCTCGGCTAGATATTTTCGAAACTTTTATCGCTTTGGAGGCAAAATTCCTCTAAGATGAATAGAGGAATGGTTTTGTTACTCATTGGCATACAATCTAGTTATGAATAACTAGATTGCAACTCCCAAAAAAACAGTATTCCTTCCACCACTGTTATTATTTGTTATTCGCAAAAGCACCTATACTCTTTTTTTTTGCTCAACATAATCACGTAATTACATAATTCTCCCGTGATCTAAGAGAATTGTTTGTCAACCTATACCGCATCTTGACAATTCCCAACAATTAACTAAAGTGCAGATGCATGTCTAACCTTGCTTCGCGTACATCAAACAAAACAAAAAAAACTCAATCCTAACCTAAGAAACTATAATTTGTTCCAGCTTATATCACCTATTCTATACCGCACGCTATGCGTATGTACCAAAAAGTCGATAAATTATTTATTAAAAGCGGTGGGAGGCGATAGCGCAGATAACACCCTATTGTCTCCCTTCGGGGGTGCTATTTTGCCACCCCGTGCTGTCAATCCAACGCACCCCACCCCAGTACAAGCGAAAGAACAACGTCCAGACCGTTTGTTGTAAGAGAAGGTAACCTAGGCAACGAACGCCAGTAACAAGCAGAAAAAGTAGGACCGTGATTGTAGGTGTGATTATTTTAGACTGTTTTATCGCTCCAAAGTGATTGCGGGTGATTTTCTATAGCGATAGATGCTTTTTTATTAAGTAAAACTAAATTTTAAGGTTAGAATGTTCAGGAAAATGACACTGTAGAATTGTGTTGAAGAAATTTGTTTTGTTTTCCTATAGAAAAAAATCTGATGAGGATTTGACAAATATTTTGATACTATTGAGTAGGTATTGTCAAAACATCATCGTTTGACACTACCTACTGTCATTAGAATGAAAATATCTGTCAAATGCTGGCTAACTAGTTTTATATTGCAGCTAAAGTATTAATTTTACCAAAAAATGTAGTAGACATAAATTATTCAGGATTTCCTCTACTTTAATTTATTATTTAACTATTTTGACGAAATTACAAAAATGGCGGCTCATTTGCAAAATAGGTGAAAAATGCTAACAGTAAACATCCAGTTCCTTTGGACCCTTTTGAACAAAAAGCTTTACAGCTCTAAGTTTGGTCGTCAAACTTCTAAATTTGAAGGCTCGTCCCGATACCTTTAGTAGTTTCTCCGGAATCGTCGCCACAAAGAAACGGGGACACACATTATCATATCATACTACGTATACATTATCATACTACGTATGCCGTATGGTAAAGTAAAAAATCTGATGTGGCCAGGCACATGACTTTATCATACTATATATAAAATTAATAGTTTAGCTGCATGAGATTCTATTTCATCGAGATCGGTCATGTCTGCATTAAAATGAAACTAGTAGAACTAGACAGATATGTCGATTAAAGCTGCGTTCGGATATTGTATTCCGTTGACACCGGGTACACCGTCCAAATGACACTTAAGTGTTATTGGGTGCAAAAAGTGTAACGGTGTTATTCAGAATTTCCTCATCTTTAATTTATTATTTAACTATTTCGACGAAATTCCAGAAATGGCGGCTTATTTGCAAAATCTTTCAAAAATGCTAAGACTAAACCTCCAGTTCCTTTGGACCCTTTTCAACTGAAAGCTTTTCAGCTCTAAGTTTGGTTATGAAACTTCTAAATATGAAGATTCATCCCGATACCTTTAGTAGTTTCTCCGGAATCGTCGCCACAAAACAACGAGTACACACACACACACAGACATACACACACTCAGACATTTTTTGTACCTTGATCAAATATGTTCAGGGGACCCAAAAAGGCATATTTCCGCTAAAATCTCAAATTTTGTTTGGGCATGGTTACAATACTTTGCATACTATGTATGATAAAGTAAAAAGGCAAAACTAAAATGACAAAACTTACCAAAAAGTCCACGATAAAAGTTATTTATTATTAATTTTATTTATAGGATTATTTATATATTATCCTTATTAGAATCTTTTGTGTTTGTATTTATATTTACTGCAATTCACAAAATCCGCATACTGGAGAATATTCAATTTTGTCCTTTTCTTGCTAATTTTCTTATGTAAAGTTACAAAATTTAAACATTGAGTTCAGAAAAGCTGCTAAATGTTGGCGAAAAACTGCTTGGTTATGTCCTAAAAATATTTTTAACGCCCATTTTGGATGTGACACCACAAGCTTCTATCAACTTGACTTTTTAAATAAGAATGGAATATGAAAAATTAGAAATTGTGTAAAATGTTTTGTAAATAAATTGCCTAAAAGTAGTTTTTCTTGCATCAAGACAACTGTTTTCTGTAAAAAAAAACAGCACATTTAGTCTTAAAACATGTAAAAGTTCGGAGAGTTTTTCTTAGGTAATATATTCACAAAATCTTAAAAGCAATAATACACCACGTATGGTAAAGTAAAAAATACCACACTGTAGCAGACAAAAGTTACCATCAAAAGAATTCGGGAACGTATATGAGAAAATAAATGTTTAATTTTGTATAATTGATTGAAATTTTTAAATTAACAGTTCATTTTCTCGAATAGGTTCCGGAATCATTTTGATAGTAAATTTTGTCCGCTACAAGGTGGTATTTTTAGTTTTGCGATTAAATGAGTGATATTTGAGCAATAAGCAATTGTTTTAAACTCATCTGATTTGAAACCAAAAACTCAATTCGATAACTTATTATCAATTTTTTTAATATTGATTTTCATCAAAAATAAGCTTTTAAATTAGGAAAAATATCGACATTAGGACAACATGTCTGCCAGAGTTTTGAGGAATGAAAGATTAAAGTTTGACAGGCACATATTTTCCAATTGTTTTAATTTTTTACATATTTGCCTATTAACTATGATTCTAAACATTTTAATATGTTACTACTGGAACCGTAAGCTATCGAGTGGTATCAGTTCCATCGACTGCATTTAATCTTCTTATTCAATTTCAATTTCATGGCCTTGGTGGTCTATGGATTTAAGTACTTACCTAATTCTGCTCTAAGACAACACAACTTGATAGCTTTTGACGTCACATGCAAACTGTGGATAAACAAATTCTTTTTAGGACATAGACTAATAGTTTAAAACAACTAATCCCTAAGATTTTGAACGATTTTTTAAAATACTGCGCAATATCAAGGTGCATCCTTCAATATTTTAGTCATTATTGTTCGTATTATATAAGTAGCAATACCTGAACAGTGCTTTTAAGCTTCCTAAACGTTGTCTCTAAGCGGACTTATCCTGTTATTACACCAGACTCCACAATTAGTTTATTATGAACTTGCGACTACAAAATGACTACAAAATGACTACAAAACGACTACAGAACGTCTACAAAACGTCTACAGAACGTCTACAAAACGACTACAGAACGTCTACAGAACATAAAATTCAAACCATTTGACTTACAACCAAATCATCCAAACAAAAATCATCGAATCAATTGCTTTGAGGTAGTTTAGACAATTTTGGGGTTACCTAGCGGTAAACCCTCTTCATCCCCAAAGTGGTGAAGTCAATCTTCGTCCCATTGTCGGCTAGATTAAGCGTGTAATAAACACCCCATTTAGTCCGGTTGAATGAATGAGCCATGCTTACGGTGATGTCCCCATTGTTGAAAGATGAGTTTCGGCCTGTACAATGGTAGGGGTGGTACAGATTGTTACCGGTATCGACTTATCCTGCGGATTGGCCACACGGGGCGACTCGGATCTCACAATGGGAGACCGATGATGTGAACAGCACCACGTGACCTTTCGGCGAGCCGATTATTTAGACCAGAACCTTGTGAACTCTTGCTTCGTACGTGGATGGATTGTGTAACTCAGGTGAAGTACCAGAGAGACATACATGTTATGTGACGATATTGTTGTTATAACTGAGCTGAAAATTGGACCAAGGTCTCCAAGTTTACATTGTTTGTTATGCGTAGAAGAGATGTTTCTCTTTAGATATGGTGGCGTTGACAGTAAATGCATAAGCTGAATGCATACTAAGACTTTGAAGGAAGCATGGCTTATAAAGTCTTTTTATCGAAATAGTCTCAGGACATCCTTGTCATATGACAGGAGCCATCGAACAGTCATCTTCTTCTTCTAATCTAGCCTTTCTCATAATCTTGTTAAGCAATTTCATCTCAATGGTTTTGATTTTCAAATCTGGTAACCAAATGTCTTAACTTCTTTTGAACTAATCTTCATCATTAAGCATTTCTAACTTCATTATCATTACACTTAAAGTTCTTCTTGTGAATTCATGGTGGTTTCGTGGTGGTTTCAGCTGATTTCACTGTTGTTGTTACGCTGTTACATCTTTTGTTTGTTATTGCAATTATTGAATCGGAGCTGGATCAATGTTTTTTGAGTACCTATGTCATTTATATCTATATCCTTTTAAACTTAAACCAAGTCTTTTTTTATTTTTTTTTGGAATTTAGAATTGAAGAGCATTTCCAACATAATAAGCCTGAACCCTGAGTATATTGTGTAGATTCTAGCTTTAGATTGTACTTCTTCTGCTATATTTAGTCACCTACATCTCCACAAATCTTTCGAACAACTGTCTTAACTTTTCTTGAAGCCATGGGCGTATCCAGGGGGGGGGGGGGCAAGGGGTAGCAGCTGCCCCCCAAACCCAAAAAAGTGGACACGTATTTTTTTTTTCGAAATTTTGATTTTTAATGCTGTTTATCGAGGCTTAAAATTAACATGGGAAAGAATTAAACTTAAAAAAAAAATACGTATCCACTCTTTTTGGATTTGGAAACGATGGGATCGTTGCTTTCTATTAGACCAAGAGCCCGTGACCGCCAGACCTTCCTCATAGTATAAAAGCTGCCAATTTCTCTGTGCATTTCCCAGACACAGGTAAAGAACGATTGGCTACTATGAAGTTTGGATCATAGTGGCTTTGGCAGGTAACGGGTAGCAAAGGGGTAGAAAATTGCTACCTACTTTCGTCAAAGTATAAAGCGTAATTTTTTTATATTTTCTTCGGAATAATATTAGAAATGTCATTAACCATTGCCAGACACTTACTATCGTGGCAACCCTTCGCCAGACACCCTTAAACTTTAATAAATTGTAATTGTGCTTTCGTTATTTTATAAAGGCTGAATTTTATATATGTTACTTGAGTAGCTATTAGAAGATGTTTTCTGAGAAGCCAGACAGTTTCGACAGTTCTAACATCTTGCCAGACAAAATTGAAGGGCAGCTGTAGGTGCGAGCGCTGAGGCAACATACGTTCAACGGGTGCCAGTAAAAAAGATAGTTATTAGGATTTATCGGATATTTCATTATATAAAATTATTTATGACAAAAAAAAAATAATTTTCAAAGGATTATTCAATATAATTTTCATGTTATATAAATATAAATAAATAAAAAAAAGACATCTAATACATGAATAAATAATGTTTTATAATTTCATGAATTTCAATTTGTTTTTAACATTCAATTTAGTTCAAATATCGACATTTCATTAAAATTTTATGTTTATTATGGTTATAGAGAAAGGAATTGTTTCAGTACTAAGAAATCAAATGAAAAATAGTTTAATATTATAATCATACCCATCGTGTACAATATAAAAAATATGTATTTATACTATAAGGATAATACAGGATTTAAAGAAATGTTTAATCGTTTATTACTTTTCATCGTTGTAATCGCTATCTTCGTCACTACTACAGTCAGTAGCTTGATCGTTTTCAATATAGTCTTCACTGTCAGTTTCTGTAAAAATGTAAAGAAGTTAATACAATAATTATGAATAGGTAGCTACAAATGTATGTATAATTATGTCAACCAGAAAATAATGGTTTGCGGGTACAGGAAAGCAACCAGTATCATTTTAAATGGTTTGAAGGGGATCAGCTGCCAAATTACGTCAGTGATTCACTAAAAACTCTATCATGTATTTCATTATTATTTCAAATTATACATACATTTGTAGCTATCCATAATTCTTGTATTAACTTCTTTACGTTTTTACAGAAACTGACAGTGAAGACGATATTGAAAACGAATTAGGTATATCATATTTTTGATATGTTGGATTTTGAATTATTAAGTTATAATGTTATGAATTGTGTACTTTATTTATCTTTGAATTATTGATGGTTGTTAAAATTCAATTAAGTTGATTTTTTTATACATATTTCTTATTTATTTGTTTTGAACACTGTTCAACGCGGGGGAGAATGTTAAGATTTTATATTGAGTTTAAAACGCATTTATTTTGATTTCCGGTTATGTTCGTATGCTTCGAGGAAGACCGGGTCTAGTTTTAGTTTTCAGTATTGTGATCGACACCAAACGTATTACATGTTATACATCACCTGTCTGTAACTTGGTTGTGAAATAAAATTGTGAAAATTATACAGTCTATTCTGTCGATTAAACAATTATTTCTTCATTTATTAGATCGGTCATTTTTTATTTATATTTATATAACATGAAAATAATATTGAATAATCCCTTAAAAATTATTTTTTTTTTGTCATAAATAATTCTATATAATGAAATTATCCGATAAATCCTTTACTCGCACCCGTTGAACGTAATGTTGCCTCAGCGCTCGCACATACAGCTGCCCTTCAATTTTGTCTGGCAAGATGTTAGAACTGTCGAAACTGTCTGGCTTTTCAGAAAACATCTTCTAATAGTTACCCAAGTAACATATATAAAATTCAGCCTTTAGAAAATAACGAAAGTACAACTACAATTTATTAAAGTTTAAGGATGTCTGGCGAAGGGTTGCCACGATAGTAAGTGTCTGGCAATCGTTAATGAGATTTCTAATATTATTCCGACGAAAATATAAAAAAAATTACGCTTTATACTTTGACGAAAGTAGGTGGCAATTTTCTACCCCTTTGCTACCCGTTACCTGCCAAAGCCACTATGACCCAAACTTCATAGTAGCCAAGCGTTCTTTACCTGCGTTGGGGAAATGCGCAGAGAAATTTGCAGCTTTTATACTATGAGGAAGGTCTGGCGGTCACGGGCTCTTGGTCTATATCATCATTAAAATGGACACTTTTCCAGCAAGATAAATTTAGAAAACTGCCCCCCTTCCGATTTAAGCTGGATACGCCCATGCTTGAAACTATCTTCATCATTATTAAATTCTTTACTATACAATCATCCAATAATATCATATAGTAACCCAAGAAAATTCGTATATTTTGATATAGAATGTGGATTTTTTCGCTATAAAACGTAGATTTTTTTAGGTTAGCTTATAGAGTTCAAGGGAAGGGCATTTCGAGGGGTCACATTGGTAACAAACGCGACCTGGCAGCACAGGCACGGCGTGGTAGGCAAGAGCCAGAGGTGGGTGTGTCGCCCATCTCCTGAGAGCAGGCGGGCCAAGATGGCTGCCAGCACCTGTATTGATCTGCGAATCTGTAACCGGCATCTCCATGACAACAACACATCACACACAGACACCTGTGTGCCGACACCAAAACTGTTGTCTGCACTCTCCTACAGTTCTATCTCTATCTCTCAACACAACAGCATATATTCCTTTGAATTCATTCTTTTGGATCAAAACGTATTTCTTTGTCACCAACAATGTTTACTTCATTGAATACTCTCGTTTATTTGCTTGTAGAGATTAATTTATTCGGAATATTTATAAATAAATATATTTGGATACAAACACAAATTACTTTCCTTTAAAGTAATATTTTTGTTTTGATTTAAAAAGTCGCTTCTTTACGCCAAAGAAATCTAAGTTTGATTAAAATAAATATATCTTTAGTGTGAATACGTCTTCCAACTGTATTGTTAGATTGCGCTGTAAACACTCTCCTCGCAGTTCGGAGAAAATGACCACAAAACTGTTCATTCTAGATACACGTAGAGATGATTGACAAGACACAGTGAGAATTCACAGGTGCTGAGAATTCAGCATTCCAAGAGTATTCTAAGATTTTTCAAGTTTTGTTATAATAAAATACGTAAGTACCTGTAAACAGAAAATGTTGTTCAGGTTTTTATACACAGACTCTTAGCAATACAGCAAATTATTGATAAAGAATATACAATATAATGGCCTAATGGTGGATATTTGAGATTTTTTATATATTATTTACATTTTTTTTTTTTTTCGAAAAATACAGATACGTGCACAAAATTTCACCAAGAAATATCAATATTTGATATATTTTGTCCTCAACCTGAACTTGGTATATTTTCTTGTATAGTTCAAGGCCCTTGAATTAATCTTCTTTAATCTTCATAATATGTTTATTAGTTGATACGAACTTATTTATTTACAATATGTGACATGGAACGAAGAAGCAGCCCTTGTGACAAAATTTGAAATTTTAAAAGTTTTTAAAATTTAAGAGATCTGATTCCGTACAAATCTTATTGCTCACTAGGCTGTTTTCTCCATTCCAGGTAACATTTCGTACATAGGAGATATAATTGAAGATTTTATGTTAAATGAAAGTGATAAAATCTACAATTTGTAACACTGTAACAATTAGGGTTTATACAAAAACCGGGGTGTGAAAAGCCTGTTTTCGAATTCCAAATTTCCGAAAAACGGTTTCAACCGGTTTTAGAATTTATCACCACATAAATATAAATTCTACAGTTACAAATGTAACATATTTTTGATCCAGAAGAAGAAATTCAAAAGAATATACTTCTAAAAAACAAGAAATCTTTTCTATCTATTCTAGAGAAATTATTTGATATTCGGGCAGTGGGAAATATCCTTAGAATAATGCCTATGCGTAGAATAGACGTGATATTGAAATCCTGGTACGTGATATTCGGTGTTACGAGATAGATGCTTCTAAGAAGTGATTTTTCAGCCATCGAATACTCTATTGTTATTCAAGACCTAAGCTGAAGGTTGTTGTGAGATTTCTTTGGAAAACTATCAATTGCTGATGATGTAAGGCCATATTGAGAGAGAGAGATACTATCTTCAAAAAAGTTTTCCACTTGATTAGCGAATTATCACCGTATTTTTACTGTCTTATTTCACCTCTCAAATCTTCTCTACAGATACGGGCATTTTTCTTCCCTACTTATCTTAGAGCATCCCCACTATCTCTAAGTATTCAAATCTCGACATATGTTTCATTATGTTACACTGATACCTTGGTGCATCACTGAATTCATCTGGTGCAAGTGTTATTGTGTAAAACAAGCTTTGGTAAGGTTTTTTTAGTATTCTTCCTCCGTCACTTATCAATTTATAACATAGCAAAACGACTGGGACGTTTTGTTTGATCTTGCTAACATCACACATGAGTCTTAACGAAAATAGTTAAAGTTATTCTTTTTTAGAGACGTTTTAGTAAAGACCCTTTTGTTAATTTTCAAAACTACAACTCGAAATTACCTCTAAAATAAGGCGACAGGTGCCTATCTGGTATTCTTTTTGCGATGGTAAAAAATCGCGCATTATCTGCTTTTATCTCAATATCTCGTTGTCGAGTGGCAGAAGGAAACCAAAAAATCGATGTATTACGCAAACAGAATCTCGACTGATGATCTCCTCCACGCGTAGCAACCTAACAAGTGCATAAATGACATTTCTGGGAAAACATATCCCACCGCTGCCACTATCATAACTCTAAAAAACCTGGTTACGCTTATGCTAGGGTTAAGAAAACTTCTCTTAAGCCGGGGCTACATATTCGTATACTTGCCAAATATCAAATATTTGCCACGTGTTAAATATTTATCAAATATATTTACCACGCAAATCGAAAATTTTTGTTATCGATTGGTCTAACCGATGCCATGAGTGATTTATGTTTCCTTTTAAGTTCGTTCACCGAATATTTTTCATCCATACTTGATTACCGGCTGATTTTTATAAAACTCAAAAAAATCTATGACATACCAACAAATTTGTACAATATTCGTTTGTGATTTCGGACCGTCAGAGTTGCACTGCAACAGTAAATACATCGGACATTAATGCATCGCCACCTAGCATTAGCAGCTAATACGTGAAAATCTTCTTTGAGGACTTGCTACATGTGCGTACCGAATGGGCACTAGCTATTTTTTTGATTAGTTCGCCTGATTTGCACATTACCTTTTTCAAATCAAACTGATAATTTGATTACGTACAAGCAAGGTTGTATTTTATAATGCCGACATATTTTTAATTACATAAGTGTAGAATTCACTACGTACTAACAAGGGCATTCTTGTGGACATTAATAAAACAAATCTTGACGACACTGTTTGTTTCATTTTAATGATTTTTTGTTTAATTCTTCAGCTTTCTGTATTATTAATTCGCAGCATCTAATTTTAACAGACTGTAAAACAATACAATTGGTCATTTGATATGAAGTAGTTTAAGTAAATTATTATTTTAATGAGAAAAAATCTATATTTTTTTATTTAAATTAGGAAGATATTGCCCATAAAAGAAATGATATGGTTTCTTCGTCATCTTTAAAGTTCTACTAAATCCAATTGTACTACTAGGTTCGTTGTATAAATATATCCTATTATTGTCAGAAATACACATCAATTAGCTTCTGAAACAAAAATTTAAACAAATGAGCTTTCAAAATATAACCTTTTTGTTGAATAAAAGAGCTACACAAAATTGTCTCTAGTTAATATAAAGATACGAAAACGATTAAAAATATTTTAATAGTAGAGACAATTTTGTGTAGCTTTTTTATTTAGCAAAAAGGTTATATTTTGAAAGCTCATAAATGAGTATCATCTATATTGTTCATAGAGAAGCATCAACTTAGGATACACTCTGTATATGGTGTACGTTTTTCTTGGAAAGAAATATATTGCGTTTATGTGGACAGGTAAAAACAACAATATTTTTTTTTAATTTCTGTCTGACGGTTTCCGGAAAACTGTCTGTCCCTTTAGAAAAATCAAAAATCTTACTAATAATTACGAATCTATTGTCAATCTTCGTATACGACCTACTACACACAAAACGAAATTAATAATGGAAAAATTAAACAGCGTATGTCGCCCTTGCGTTTGCTATACCCACTTCAACTGGGTATTGCAAATACCTAGTATATGGCGTAAAAAAACTCGTCCGCACAGCCGAACGTTGAATATATAAATTTATTTTAGAGGTGGACTCGCTACGAATTGAATACAGCAGGTTTTTTTTCTTGACAAATATTCATATACCTGGCAAATACATATTTAATATTTGGCAAGTATCCGAATGTGTACCTAGCCCCAAGTGATGCTAACTCAAATAGGATTGCGTGAAAGTATAAATTCACGCGTTGCTTCAGAATTACGACGGCTTTTATTGAATTTATCGATGCAGTCTAGAAGGAAGATAAACACGAAGGTAAAAGATATACCACAGTTTTTTTTTTCTATTTCACAGACGTGATTAGTAATAATACCGTAAACATCCGGGGCGCGTATCGGTTTTCACAAAATATCATCTCAGTTTTCGACATCTTATCTGTTAGTTAGAAAAACGCTCACTAAATATAGTTCGAGATATCGGGATCATATCTCGAATACTTTGTTCTGAAAATTTCGTATCGAAACTATTTCGTGATGGCATAACCAACTTATCTGCATATAAACAATTCTGTGGAATTTATCATGTGTCAATAAGTGTTCATCCGTGCATCATCTCTCCTTTGGAACGCACCTATATATGTATGTTTACTAAACAACTGCACACACACACACACACACACACACATACACACAGGGTGTGTCAAAACGTCTCAAGCACGCGTTCGCTATAACACACAGTATCCTTTCTTTGTCTGCGTGTATTTTGCAAATCTGTTATCTATATCGTAATACAAACAAATATGCATCTCCCGCATATACACAAGCTCATTGTGTCGCTTACAAGATTACAAATTTATCTGTCGTAGACTTTTTCCTGCTTTTCACGTTGATAAAATAAATTTGATTCAATAACGTACAAAAATAATTAAATAATAAGCTATAAAACTATTAAAAAAGTTGATAAACTGTCTATGCTTTGCGATGATGCATCGTCTGTCTTGTATCGCCTATCCGCAAGATAATATTAATAATATAACTATCGTTATCGAAAACGCGAAGATTCTCAAACATTTGTTCGAGCGACCATTTGTGACTAACGGTGTTTTAAAATACGCAGTCAATGAGTGAGTGAGCTTCTTGAAATTCTCTTGCCAATTTTGCAAGAGGTTGAATCATTTTTTTTGTAATGCTGCTTTCGTAAATACACGAACGAAAAAGTTGTACGAAATGATAAAACTGAAACTTAAATTTCTTTGATGTAAAGAAACCTCTTTTTAAATCTAAATAAAAATATTATTTTAGAGGAAAATAATTCTTGTTTGTATCCAAATATATTTGACTTAAATAAATATTGCAAATAAATTAATCTCTACAATAAACTAGAGCATTCAATGAAGAAAATGTTTTTGGCGTCAAAGAAATAGGTTTAGATCCAAAACAATAAATTCAAAAGAATATATTTCTTAAAAACAAGGAATCTCTGGAGATTAGGGTGACCAATCGTCCTGATTTCGGCGGGACAGTCCGGAATTCTGAGCACTTGTCCCGCGTGATGAAGCATCCCGAATTTTGTCCCGATTTTTAAAAATGTTGAATTTCCCAGGCACCAGCCATCAAAGTAATGATTTTTTTAGCATATTAAAGTGTACTATACTTTACTCAACAAAACGAGCCAGCTGTATCTAAGAGAAATGTAGGTAATTGAGATATTTTCTAGCCAATTTTGAAAACATTACCGTACTTAGTTAAGAGGAATCATTAGAGCTAGTGCGTCCTATAGAAGAAGCATCCATAGTGAGCTTAATTTTGTATCAAAGATCTTATGTAATACCTCAAATTATAGATAAAGGTGCATTACTTGTTGTAGTAATGTATATGTATTAATTGTTATTGTTGTATCCATGCCATGTGATGAAATATATCTGACTCATGTACTCAAAGAAGTGAAATTTTGATATATGGGATATTGATATTTCTATGCGAAATTTTGTACACTTATACAGGAAGGTGTAACTGAGAGATATTATGTGATACTTTTTTCAATTTTAACTTGTGTTCTCCGTCCAAAAAATCGCATACGATCAAAAATTTCAGAAATCACTAGACGGAAAGTTGTATACCTTTTTATCTTTCATTTGATGAGCTTTTATGATTCTGTGAACTAATAGCGAAGAAACCCCTCCGAACTTTTACGTGTTTTGTGAGTAGAATGTAGGGGATACGGATTCACCTTGTGTTTAGAGAATCAACTATTTATTCTGTAAAAGAACAGATCTGGTGTATAGAAATTTCAGTCAGTCAGGATTGACAAATTCTGTAATAAACATTGCTGACGGACAACGTACTACTTTAAGCTTCTGATGGGGTGAATGAATGGCATTTTATAGTCATAGGAATGGAACACTGGCACAAAAATAATAATTAACATAGTCAACCGATTTTTAAACGTGTATTGTGTTTGTAATTTAGTCAAACTGATTTTGATTAATTTAAAATTTTAATCGATATTTATTTGTAATAAAGGAAAATATTATTATCAGATTTTGGCTCAAATGAAAATTTAAGAACATTTCAGAAAAGAAACTCCGTTATTGGAAATCAGTTGGAAACAAATCACGTGCTTTGGTATAGTTTTCTAGCGGCGAAGACAAAGAAAAATGTAAAAAGAAACTTGAAAAAAAATTATTTAAGAACAAAGACTTAGCTTAGAAACCTAGCTTTAACTTTAATTCTATTTATCTCCCGCTAATCTAAAAGTCTTGCAATACTTAAGATTAGCGTCCCGATTCGGAGTTTTAAAAAGTTGGTCACCCTACTGTAGATACAAATTTAGTAAGAATACCGGGTTTTACATTTTGGTCCGATATTGTAGTTGGCACTATTGATTGTCAAATACACACATTGCTAACTTCACTTGTAACTTGACAAAACTTTGACGTAATGTTATTCAGCCATAATTATAACACTTTTCCATTGTCGTCGCTTTATATTATATCTATGTCGTTGTAGGGCATTTCGTAAACGCTGGAATGAACGCAGCATGTATGTAAGTTTGCGTGACTTCAACCAGAGATACCAACTAATGAAATCTTTTCTCTGAATGCTACATCCTCACAGAGCGTAACGAAAATCTTATTATTCCGCCACAATCTAGCCATATAATAACGAAAAAATACGGCAACAACTAGCGAGCAAGATGTTGCTACGATCATCCTATAGAGTTTCCGTGACTTTATTACTATCGCTTTCTAACTTTTAATCCAAATTAATTACCGGTAACTTTAACGTAATTAATTAGGTAGGTCTACATTGAAAATGTTCGATTTGAATTTAAGATCAGCTCTATTGTGTAATATAAATAGGTACTACTAGTACACTCTTGGAATTAAGTAAGTTCTATAAATATTTTAGCAGTGTGTCGATGATATATCCAAGTACAAGTTTTTTGTTATTCTGGTCGACCGCTCGGCCGCCAAGTGCAAAAAATTGTCCGTTTACGCTTCAACTCGTATATCGGAAATTTATTATTTGCGAAACCTTGTTCGAATGCTTTGAATTGGTTTATAATGATTTATATGTTTCTATTTATTAGCTTAATGTGTAATTAATTAATCTAATTCCTACATTGCAATGTAATTGTGTTTTTATTAAATATGACGTTAATTTTATATTAATAAACATAAAAGTTTTCGATTACATGAAATGAAAATCTGATTTCAAGATATTGCATACAACACAACAAATTATACTTACAACCTTATTGCATCTAATAGCTTTTTTTGTGTTAATAAATACAAAAATCAATTTGTTGTTGTCAATATTTTTACTTTTCAGGTTATTTCAGAACTGACATATGTATTAACATTTATTCACAAAATAGAAATAAATTAAAATTAAATTGCTTTAAATTTGTCTTTTTGGTAATTTGTTAATTGTGATTTACTGGTGTTTCGAGATATTTAGCTTCAACGATATTTTGCAGTGTTTAACTTAATAAACAGAAAGGAGTATGTATTTTGTATAGCATGAATATATCATTACTATTTTTTTATATTATTATTTTGTATTTACTTTACAGCAATATGTTTCATCTGACAATTGAAAATCATGACAATTATGTATATCACTAATTTACAAAAATTTTTGGAAGCATGCTCTAAATTTTCGATGAATTTTGATGGAATGTAAACATGTTATAATTATTATTAAAAAAAAATAAACCAAACTATACGACCATCTAAAAGAACATTTATACAACATAAAAATTATTTCATCAAATTTGACCTGGGATGAGTATAAATTGTGTTGATAACAGGTATAAAATTTCCCAAAAGGAGACGCTTCAGAAAGAAAAGTTGTTGGTTTCTCTTACGTATAGCTTTTATTGCATATTAATTACTCACAATCATATGCAATAAAAGCTATACGTAAGAGAAACCAACAACTTGACGATTTGAACCAGGGACCTTTGCGTCGCTAGCACAATGCTCTCCCATCTGAGCTATTGACATTGTGCTAGCGACGCAAAGGGCCTTGGTTCAAATCCAGGTTGTGGCTGTAATTTTTGATATATTTAAAATTTACCTCCCGCCTGTATGTTACCATATTATTAACTTATAATATTACTTTGACAAAGTATGTCGTTAAACTTGCGTAATTAATATGTGTATTAGTTAACATAAATTTATATAATGTGTCATGATATTACGCAATATCTTAACATGAGCTTTTCGTATTATATTATCAAATTTCATGTTTATTAATATTATTATAAAAGTAATTCTATATTTAATTAAATGCATTACCAACTCGTAAACTTAACTGTAGTGATCATATTTCATTTATTACATTGCAATGAAGATATCACATTGAGGAAAAGGTCGGACACGCTAAAAATAAACTAAATCCCGTTACATTACATCCATCGAAAAACCACCTCGTGACGGACAACTTTTTGCTAACCGGCCGGGTCGAGGTAGAACAGTACACGAATATATAACCGACATACTATTTTCAAATCCTGCGATAGCGATACGAACTTACTTATTTTCATGACTGTACATGCTCAATTCATATCTATGATATCAGTAGATATTAATGAGTAAAGGTTGAAAGCATTTCCTCAATGGTACTATATATATATATGTATATGTCTACACGTTGCATCGTTTTCACTGTCAATACATATGTCAATATTGGCAATCCTCTCATTTTTTTTTCTGTTGGCAACACGACAGCGTGCCGTTGTTGTTTACTATATTTTTAACTTCCTCAATAGATATAGTTTTCATCATCACGTAGAAAAATATTGCGCAAAATCTGTTAATTTAATGTTTATTATCGATAGGCTTAAACCTTTACATTCGAGCAATAACTAAATTTTGACGGACAACGTACTACTTTGAGATCCTGATTGGGTGAATGAATGGCATTTTATAGTCATAGAAATGCAACACTTTCTCAAAAATAATAATGAACTTATTCAAACGATTTTTAAACGTATATTGTGTTTGTTATTTGGTCAAACTGATTTTGATTAATTTTAAATTTTAATCGATATTTATTTGTAATAAAGAAAAATATTAATATCAGATTTTGGCAAATTTTATCAAATGAAAACATCATTACCTGTAATTAATATCACATATTACAATCTAGATAAATAGTCAAGAAACGAAAATTTAAGAACATTTCAGAAAAGAAACTCCGTTATTGGAAATCAGTTGGAAACAAATCACGTGCTTTGGTGTAGTTTTCTAGCGGCGAAGACAGTGAAATACAATAAACATATTGCCTCTAATAAGTACAAATAATGCCTTAAAGTTACAAAGTCTTGAAAATTGATAATATTCTGGCGGTGGAAGTGAAACTGTTGAAAAAAAAATATTTTCCAGGTAATATTTGTAATCATTATCTATGTCAGCATCATTGGTTAGCAAACTTCTTAAGAAATATAAAGAGCAAATGATGAGACATGGGCAAAACGTAGACTTTAAATTAAATAGAATTAATAATAATTAAAGCCAAAACCTGGATTTAAACCAGACTTCTTTTGGTATCCAGAACAATGCACAAATATCTATGCTATCGGGGCCTATGACATGCTTTTTTTAGTTCTTTATAGGGTAAAGGACACATCATGCAGGCGTTGGCACTCCAAAACGTTGGAACCCAAAAAAAAAAATTAAGAACAAAGACCTAGCTTAGAAACCTAGTTTTAACTTTATTTCCATTTATCTCCCGCTAATCAAAAAGCCTTGCAACACTTAAGATATCTATCTGTGTATGTCTCCAGAGTAACTAAATAATTAAGCTATTATTCCACAGGGTGTCCCCCGTATTATAAAATATAATCTGTATTATAGATAATTGATTTGCATATTAGAGAAAAAGAAAATTCACGTTTGCGTGTTTACATTGAAAATGATCTCCGGTAATTTCATACAAATGTTCCACTTAATAGTTGCATAAACATACGAATTAGAGCTGGTTGTGTGGTATAAGCGTATGGCCGACGTATGCGTTCGATGGAGACAGATATATAGATAGAAGGAGACGCAAAACGCGCTCACTAACATCCACGCTTTCTTGCTTTGAGATGATGATAGCTGAGATTCGAGGCCAACGAAGTGAAGCCTCATCTATAACGATTTAGCAGTAAAAGTATCCAATTATTAATAATTGCCCGAAATATTATGCGTTACGCAACCTGCTGTACACCTTTTTTTACGACCTTTATATTAAGTAACTTTTAATTAATCGAAATCTACATTTTTTCTTAACTAACACACACCATCCCTACCATAGTTTCTATAGTAAGAGGGGTTGAAATCGCGGGAAGAAATATTCGTCAGATTCAAACACGCAATTTCTCAGAATGTTTCTCGCGTATTGATTTAATAATCCTTGTGACTGTGAGCTGGTTACATGCGTAGTGGATGGCGGTTTTTGTGGATATAATTGTAACTGGGAAACCCGTTGAAATATTGTAAAAGTTTCATAATTCCAAGTGCTGCCTTTGTCTAATAAGTTAATAACATAGTTAGTCAAAGAATACATCAAAAGGCGGAAGATAAATATCAAATGTCAATTATATGGACAAAATAAAGGAGTTGAATTTCGATTGCAATTAGATGAGGCTATACGGATAATAATAAAGATGCTAATTTGATATGCTATCCACGGTTTATAGATGTATTTAATAATATTAAAGCTCTTCTGTTTTGTAAAAATATCACTGCTGGGGCGAAGGCTCAGGACCTGTTCGAGATTTATATCTGAAAACAATTTGAATTGTCCTAAATCCGTTGGTGTCTGTACTAATGGAGCTCGGTTACAGGTGCTTATTCGGACCCATTGCATTATTCATGAGTGTGTACCGAAAAAACGCTTTTTCGAAATTCAAAATTTCAAGTTGATGAAGAGTTCTCGCTATGGATATACCACAAAGAAAAATGGCCGAGTTGAAAAATATTTAGGTCTCCCGCAAGAGGCCTAAATATTATAATTTTCTCTAAAAATTCGATTTCTTTAATTGAAGGATTAAGTGATTTTGCTTTTTCAAGTAGAAAAAGTTTAACAATAACATTTAGATCGCCTGCAGTTTATTTAGATTTATAGAGCGTTTCGAAAAATGATCATTTTCTTATAATTTAAAAAATATGTTTAAATGTTGATAAAAGTTTATTTATCATTAAATATTTTATTATGTGCATCCATGTGGGCTTTGAGGAATAATAATCTCGTAATCTTTCATTAAAAAATATGAACAAATTCGAATTTTTAAAGAAAATTCTTAGAAAAAATATTTTTCTATTGGGCCAATTTTTTGTGGAATATGTGGGTCCATAGAGATAACTTTTTATCAACTTGAAATTTTGAATTTCCAAAATAATGTTTTTTCGATACACATTATTCATAGAGAAGCGCTTCCGTCAAAGCATCTGAGTCCTCCACTGAATCAGTGTGTGGTGAATGTGGTAAATTTAAGAAAATATCGTCCATTGAAAGAACGGTTTAAAAAAAAACTGTGGAAGGATATGGGAGTCGAACACTCATCTTTACGTTATAATACAGCAGTGCAGGATGGCTCTCTCGAGGTAATGTTTAAGTACTTTTGAATTGCCGCCAGACATTTTTATTTCCCTTAAAGAAGGCGGATGCAAATATGCAGAATATTTTGCTGGTGCTGATTTTTTAATAAAACTGGAATATTTATGCAACATTTTGAAAAGTTGGATTTCCAACTTTTGAGTAACAACAATTGAGTATTCAATTAGCTTTGAAGAAGCGAGCAACATGGTTCGCGAAACGTCAGCATTAACAAATCTTGACACACGGCATAACCCGGAAGCAGTTTATTTTCTAAAAGGTCCACATTAATTCCCGCAACAAACTAATAATTTCATTAATCAAAGAACCATTTACCGCGACCTTAAAATATCGCATTTCATGGTTAGAAAACGTTCTGCAAATTGATTCTCTAATAATCGATTATTTCTCAAATCTAGTACATACACACACAATGATAATATATGATTTGTTTGTATTGTACAATTTCCCCCTCGTGTATGTACGTGAAAGCGTACAGATGTTTCTCGTCTCGAAAGAAGAGCAGATGAATTTCTGAACGGAGCACATTTCTTCTTCCTACCAATCGGTGGTATTCGATCGAAAAGTAGGGTTAGAATCATGCGGGACGAGCGTCTTGCTCTCACTATTAAAAAAAAAGGAATAACAGCTATGTGTGTAAATAAAAATACGAATAAAATACGGTAGGGCATATGTCAGGGCGGCAGTTTAGAAACGCAGGTACACCTGCCCAGTGATCAACTGGGGGGCTCCACACGCCACTGCAAAACACCTGCCTGGCGCGTGCCCCTTTGTATTCAAGTAACACCAGGTACACCCGTTATAAAAAAGCGTGCTATGCTCCGGGTCTGTTAGGTCGTTTACTCTAGATGAGATAAAAGAACATCTGTAATTAAATTATTTAAACTACATACACACAGAAAAGTGATCCCTCAAACGAAGAGAGAATTACTTGGATGAAGTAGTTGGTAGGTTCGTATATACGCGAGAGATTATTGACTTCAACCAAGAAATTTTATTTCTTGGAATAATTACTAGATATAAGAAAGTTGTTACTCTGGTGGAGGAAGTAAACAGTCTTCAATGAAGTGTATATTTTTATTCCCGATAAATATTTTTAGCTACTTAATGTAAGCATTTTAAAGATTTGGCACAAATAAGTTTTCTATTGCTAATTAACAAGATAGGTATGTTATATTTACTTACTCGTTCTAAACTGTTGCGTGCGTTACATCAAACTATTCCGTGTTGAAACGTTTATTGCACACTAATCACAAGGCACGTCCCCTACGGGTACTTCGTTGTTGTTTTCGTACTAGGTTAGGCTCCTTTACGGCGCCAGAACCACGCGCGGGCGCGCGAGCCTTGACAAAATCACGATGCGCATATTTATTCCAGAGAAAGGGATTACTTGAAAGAAGTGAGAATCACTTCAGTTACATAATTGGTGGGCTTTTATTCAGTAAACAATACTTATATTAAATGTCTTATATTTTCTTGGATCAAGTAACTACACACTTGGATGGATTTACTATTACTTCGTTGGAGATATTGACATTTTTGGGACGAAAAATTCAATTACTTCTTTCAATACAATATTGGTTCTTATAAAGAAAGAATTTATTTGTCGACAGCATTTATCTGAGAAATTATTTTACTTATATTGAGCATGTGGCATTTCTTGTATATACCAAACTTTCTACATCCAAGTAATTATGCATTTGAATCTAGTAAATAAATTCAAGAAATTATGTTTTCTCGTTCCAAATAATCACTTTTCTGTGTGTAGAGCAAAATCTCCACGTGTCACCGCCTTTTGGGATGCACATCCTCGACCAGTGGTTGGTTTTGATCCAAACGAATAAATTCAAAAGAATAAATTAAAAAGAATAAAAATAAGAAATCTTTTCTATCTGTGTAATAAGATGGTAGACCGATTGAATGCAGTTTTTTCGTCATTGGTTTGATGAAATTGGTGAAAGAGAAATTTCATTCCTGTGATCGATGCGGTGAAAAGCATTTGTCTGGCGAAACTCTGGCACGTGACAAGAATATTAACTTAATATGAGACATTTTTTACATGTGAAAGAATTCACTCAGAATTTGGTCCGAATGAAAATTCAAAACTATGTAAAATTTTCAGGTTTACGCTGGACATGGTTTAAAATATACAGTGTTTTGACTCATTATTATTATTATTATGACGAGATTGGTATATATTTTTTTAAATAACTACCTACCTCCTGTATTTTATTGACTCGACTAGGTAGATTTGTGAATGGAAAGATAGCTAATTAACGTTGTAAAAATTGAAAATATAACCTAGAATGTCGTTTTAAAAATGAAAGAATGTTAATAACTAGAAGACTTAGTGAATGTTTACAATTAATCACTAATAATGCAAATAATATCGAGTACAACAAGTATGTTTTGATCAAAAGTAAAAAAATTTAAAGGAATATGTGATAATGCGAAAAAAATCTGTATAAAAAAACTATAATTTTTGTGTTAAATTTGTCGTTTTGCGTCTTTTGCAAAGACGAATACCCCCCCCCCCCCCGCACACACAACGCTACTGTCCCGCTTTACTACAACATAATTCTGGTCACCTGACCCATAACTCAAGATTGCTTTTAGCGCCCCCCCCCCCTTGAGATTTTTCTGTATCCGCCACTGGTGCCAGCAAAACTTGACTTGTAGGATAAAAAAAAACTTTTTCAGCATGAATTTGTTTACATCATTTTAAGATAATTCGATGGACGACAAAAATGAGATGGTGGAAACAAAGCTCGAAAATAAACGAAAATAATTTAAAAAATACAACAAAAGAAAAAACACTCGTTCCTACGGCACCGAATCGATCATCTACCACCAACACCCTAATGCAGCGGTTCTCAAACTTCTCCCGCTCACGGCAGTTTAGGTCCGTTTCGCTCCTAGGGGTACGCGTACCCCTAGAAACGCTGCCCTAATGAAAAGACAATGTATCCGTTTTCTGTTAATGATTTTCTATCAAGAAAAAATATAAATAAATAAACCAACAAATAAAAACAAAAATTTTATAAACTAACAAACCAAGAGAAATATCAAAAATATAATAGAGATAACAAAAAATAAATCATAAAAATAACAGAAATAATATAGAAAAAGCAGTATTACGTCTTTTAGATAAATATACTTTGACGTATTTTTTATTATTTTGGCTGAAATCACTATTATTGGGTTGTCATTTACTAATGATGTGTAATTGTTTAAACAAATAGCATTTGATTTGAAAATAAGCAATATTACGTGCATATTTTCATTATTTTTTGCCGATATTATTATTATTAGATCATTGGTTTTTCGTACTTTGTTAATGAATTTGAAATTGTTTAAATAAATACCAACAAATCAACAACTTTTTTTGCAAGAATTATTATTAATTGATGTTTGTCTTTTTTATAATTTGTTAACGAATTTTATAAGCTATAATAATAATTAGTCTGATAGATTTTTTAAATATCGTGTCCGGCATAAAGTTGATAAAGAAATAAATATTGGAAACATAGAAATACGATGTCTGTATTATAAAACATCTCTTATGTCATTTTAAATCACCAACTTTTTAAAGTTGGGTTTACCCTATTTACTAAAATAGGCATACATAACAATATACAGTTATTCACAATATTCTAATAGAAAACTGGTTTGAAAACTTGGTCTTCTATATTTTGGTATGATATTTGATACCAAGCCCATATGGTACAGATGTTTTAAATTAACAAAAGAACAAAATTGTAACTTGAAATGTTTCAGTAATACATATTAACTTAATTCTTTTTTTTGTCCAATTTGTTCAACTACGTTTAAATATAGAGACAATTTGGACTAAGAAGAATGTGTCACGTGGTTAAATCTGCGCCGAAAATGCAAGCCCATATGCACGCGCGCAACTAGGTGGAAAACCACATGCTTCTTAGTTCAATTAAGTCCCTCAGAAGCAAACAGTGTTAAGTTACATTGAAATGCTATGCACTTAACATGAGTATATGCCTGAGGTGCTCAATTTATCTCTACCTATGCTTATAACGCTTTTTTGTGTGTCTTTTTTCTCATTTTTCGTACTAAACATAACCTGCAAAACAACGAGAACGAGGCACGTTCTTAAATGCGTTAGTTCTATCTTTATATTTATTGGGTTCAACTAAAAATCGTTCAAAATTGTTCACCAAACCTTAAGCAACCAGACCTCTAAATATCTATTTATTATTTAAGCTTATTTAACCGATTTTCTTTTGTTTCCAGGCGGTCATAGCGAAATGCAAGGAAACATCTGTATGCCACTCGACATCGAAGCAGGATCATCGCCACCACACCAGAAGATTTCAGGTAAATACAAGTCTGTTATTCTGGCTATACGTTGTTTTGTTTATTCTCTATGTTTTTAATAACGCGGTTAGTGCGTATCGCTCTGCGGTAAATAATCTGTATTGCTTCCGTTTTATTTTACTGTACAACAGATAAACCGTGGGACAATTCAATAAAAAATAGATCCAGACGAGATTGTCGAGAAAAATAACAATTTGGGTTAGTTAAACTATCACCGAATAATACACGGTTTTTGTTTCCGCGTTATCATATCTTTTTCTCTCGTATTTATTGTCTCATTAGTCACGTCTCTTTGATGTCTGGCCAGTAACCACACTCCTGTTATCTGTGCTATTTTTTCCCAACGTTTGCTTTGCCTGTCTCATACGTACCGAGAATTTTACCAATACAATCGCTCTCAATATCCCATTTACTTGCAGATGCCACTGGAACAATGGATCTGACCACAAACGAATCAAAAACCAAAGAAAACCAAAGCATTCGAACCGATTCCGGGTTCCTATCAGCCTCAAACAACACCAACTACACAGCTGACCACCAAAGCGACTCCGACAACAGGAGCGACTGCAGTTCACCCGAAAAGAAACACCCTTGCCCAATCTGCGATAGCATGCTTACTGGACAGCATGAATTAACCCTTCACATCCGTAGTCATAACAACGACAATGAAACGCAGCAATCAGACAAAGGGTTCATATGCAAGATTTGCGAGAAGGTCCTCTGCTCGAGTTCGAGTCTGGACAGGCATGTCTTGGTCCATAGTGGGGAACGCCCTTTTTCCTGTTCAGTCTGCGGGGTTACCTTCACCACCAATGGGAATATGCATCGACACATGAAGAAGCATCCGCATTTGAAGAATGGGTACGAGTCTGACAGCTGTGGCAGCTCAGACAGCAGTGGGAGCAGCTCGAGGAAGGTCGAATACAACAACAACCAGATTGACGGGGTTAACGCGACAAGCAAGCATGCTGGGGTAAAGCGTAAGCTGGAAGACGACCTTACCCATGAGGAATTTAAGAATGGTAGGATCAAACTGGAGATTGAGCATTACAAATGCCAGTTGTGCGAAAGAGAGGACTTCTCAAGCGTTGAGAGCTACAAGCTACATCTCGCAGAGAACCACCCTGAGCACCCTGCGGAGTGCTCACAGTGCAAGCAAAGCTTCTCGAACCATAAGGCTTTGAACCTCCATATGAACACCGTGCACGCCGACCAGAACGGAAAGCTAAAGACCTTCATCCATGGGTTTAAGGATTGCACATCGGTTGACTTCTCCTGTGAGAAGTTTCCGCATATCGCCAAGAGTAAATGCGAGGAGTTCATCCACAAACCAGCGTCTGAAATCAAATTCCAATGCCGGGAGTGCCCCAGGGCTTTTCCTTGCTCGACTTCCCTGGAGATGCACGAGAAAGATTGCATGCCTGGTGTTAACCATACAATCCCGCAGAAGTACGACACCAGCTTCTTAAAACGGAAGGAATTCTTCAACATACTCGACCTAAAGGATAACTCAATGGATAGGTCCAATCATCATCAACCAATCATCTCAAAAGCCATCCTCCAGAACGCTTTAAGACCCAGTTTTGACCACACCTCCAAAGATCTAGCTGATATCCCGACTATCCTCTCTTCGATGGCTGCCAACGGTGGGTTCATGCAACACCTATCCAAGAACGAACCCACCCATCACGAGGCACAAAACCTAGAAAACAAAACCGACGAAGAGGAAGCCCAGGACATCTTCGCTATTGAGTTCAGGAAGATGAAGCTCCGCGGGGAGTTCCCCTGCCGACTCTGCACCGCTGTTTTTCCTAACCTAAGAGCTTTAAAAGGACATAACAGAGCTCACCTGAACGGGAGCAACAACGGTACTTACCAATGCAACATGTGTCCATACGCTTCGCAAGATAAATCAGCCTTGGTGCGTCATATGAGGACACACAACGGAGATCGGCCTTACGAGTGCTCCTTGTGCAAGTATGCCTTCACCACAAAAGCGAACTGCGAGAGGCACTTGCGCAATAGGCACAACAAGAACACCAGAGACGAAGTGAAGAACTCGATCATCTACCATCCTTCGGAAGACCCTACGAATGATGACCTAAACAAACTGGCTAGAGATGACACCAAAAAGATGAATAATAGTTTTACGTCGAATGCTGATAGTGATGTCACGCAAGATACCATGAGGAGTACGACGCCAAAGAGCTGCCTAAGCGAGCACTTCGTTAGGAGGAGTGAACCGTTGCTTCAGTTACCTAATCCGTTGCCTTGGGTTGGACAACCGACTGCGCCATATCGCAGCATCAACGAGATTATCACCGGGGAGAATCTTAAGACCCTTAGTGAGATTCCTTCGTTACAAAGCAGGTTCGCCTTCAACCCTACTATTACGAATACGTCCACCCCGCAGAAGCCAAAGATCCACGTGAAGACTTTAGATACCCTCAAGCAGATACCTGAGTATGACAGCGACCCTGACTATGATAAACCTATCGATTTGAGTAAGAAGAAGGCGGAGTATTCGGATGAACGGTCGGATTCTGAAGAGGAGGAACAAGAGTTAGCGGAAGATTTGACCAGGAAAGTTCAAGAGGCTCCGCAATTCAATAACATCCTAGCGGCGCAACAGATCATCAAAAACCACCAGCTAGCGATGCTCCAGAGCTTCCCCCATTGGCCACACCCGTTCCCCCCGCAGTTCCTCTTTCCCCTCCTGCAAGACCCTGAGAGATTCAACCGTCCAACTCCTAACCCAATGATAAACGAAAACCGGGGCTTCCCAGGCTTACCACAACCGATGTTTCCAACATTCCCCTCGCCTAAATCAGAAGACATAAAACCGTTATCGGTCAACATCGACCCGACATTCGCGGAGAACATTTCAAAGATGCAAAGCCCCATCCAGCCACAACCATCAAAACAAGAATCAGTTTTGCATTCACCTAATTCGGTCAAAATGGTGATCAAAAACGGCGTTTTAATGCCAAAACAGAAGCAGAGGCGTTACAGGACGGAGAGGCCGTTTGCTTGCGAGCACTGCTCTGCTAGATTCACCCTCAGGTCTAACATGGAGCGCCACATCAAACAGCAACATCCCCAGTACTATTCCCAGAGGCAACGCTCTAATTCAAACGCTGGTAGGAAGGCTGTTAATGGTGTTTCTGCTAATCTGACAGTACCAACGTACGAACCCCAGAGGAGCCCTGAGGATGATACCAAAAACCAGATTTCCGATGAGTTGAAGTACGCTATTTTGGCGCAGCATCTCCGAGCGAACCAAGACTTCAAACAATCGATTACTCAAGTGAAAAAAGAAGAAGATGATGAGTGTGCGTTGGTCATTGACGAGCATGAGGAGAAGATGGATACTGATGAGTTTGAGAGGAGACGAATGCTGGAGGATAAGTTGAAGGAACTCAAGGAGAAGAAAGCCAGGAGTGAGGAGGTCCAGGATCTTGTTCCTGTTTCGAGGCTGCTGGATAATGCGTCACAGCAACCTTTTAAAGAGTTCTTCAAGACCGAGAGGGACGACCATGACCAAGATGAAGATGAAGAGGAAGATGAGGAAGGCTTGGTGGCCAGTGGGAGTACCAGTGAGGCCAACTCTGGTTCTGATGACAAGTAAGTGTCCAAATACTCTTTACTATACCTATATACTATACAGTGTGCGCCAAAAAGTTTGGAACCATATGGGAAACTTTGTTATTCATTTCTCAGAAAATTGTATTCTTTATAAAAGTTTCTGCTTGGCCTAAAACGAAAAATGCAGTTATCAAACTAAAAGTTTTATTAGCCATATACAGGCTGGTTCAGAAAATACGAAGTAATAATAAGAGTAAAGTGCCTTTCTTTTCAGTATTACCGTCAAATGTTATTTGGAAAAGTTATAAAAGTTATATTTAAGTTATAATAAGTTATATTTTTTTATAAAATATTGAAATATTGATGTATTTTTTGAGAATAAACTTATTTTTTTAACATTGTGATTTAGACAAAATCCATAATCTCCAATATGTACATAATATATAAACCACAACTGATTAGTTATTAAAATTAATAATAATAATTATCTGCAATGTGCTACTAAAATAACTGACGACAAATTAGACTCTCAAATATTCTTTATTCTGAAACTAATATTTTTTTCATAATTTTAAGGAATAATATCAACATAACAATAACAGTATAAAAAATGACAAGAATAACATCAAATAATAATACCAAAATAAAAGTTAAAATTTCCATTCCTCTTTTAACACAAGAAAGAGTTCGTTTAAACAATTCCCTTGACACTCTACGGTGTCTTATAATTTTCACCAACAATCAAAACAATTTCAATTTTCTCCTCTTTGGTTAAATTCATTTTGATTAATATTATTAAAAAATCTGATGTGGCCAGGCACATGACTTTATCATACTATATATAAAATTAACAGTTTAGCTGCATGAGATTCTATTCCATCGAGACCGGCTATGTCTGCATTACAATAAAAAGAGTAGATCTAGACAGATATCTCGATTAAAGCTGCGTTCGGATATTGTACTCCGTTGACACCGGGTACACCGTCCAAATGACACTTACGTGTTATTGGGTGTAAAAAGTGTAACGGTGTTCAATATCCGAACGCAGCCTCTATTGAAAGTAGTATTTTCAAAACATTAGCGTTTGACACTAGCTACTGTCATTAGAATCAAAAAATCTGACATATCTTGGCTACTAGTTTTAAAGCAGTACGACCGATCTCGATGAAATAGAATTTGCTCATGCAGCTAAACTATAAATTCTACCAAAAAACGTCATATACATAAATTATAGAAAATCTCCTCTCCTTTAATTTATTATTTAACTATTTTAACGACATTACACAAATAGCGGCTCATTTGCAAAATCTTGGAAAAATGCTATGAGTAAACCACCAGTTTCTTTGGACCCTTTTCAACAGAAAGCTTTTCAGCTCTAAGTTTGGTTATGAAAATTCTAAATATGAAGTTTCGTCCCGATACCTTTAAAAGTTTCTCCGGAATCGTCGCCACAAAAACGGATACACACACACACACACACACACACACACATCCACACACACACACAGACATTTTTTTGTACCTTGGTCAAAAATGTTCAGGGGATCCAAAAAGACATATTTCCGCTAAAATCTCAAAAAATTTTTTTGGCACGATTACAATACTTTACATACTGCGTATGATAAAGTAAAAAGCGCTGAGTATAACAACTCAAACAAACTGTCAAAATAATGAGGTTAGTAGAACAATCCATAACCATCTCACATGCTGCCTACATGATTCTGTCGAACATGTGAACTGTTCATAAATTGTTAGAGTATATATTGTTGTCAGTTGTTTTCGAAGCATATTGCAGATAATTATTTATAACTTTTAATAACTAATCAGTTGTGATTTACATATTATGTACATAATGGAAATTATGGATCATATCAAAACCACAATGTTACGGTAAAATCACAATATTGCATCAAGAAAGTAATAATTTTGTGATAATTCTCAAAATTCATTAGAAATCGTACCAAAATAACCATCTAAAGAAAAAAATAACTTTATTCTCAACAAATATATCAATAAGAATCCAATAGAATCAATATAAGCCATAATAAATTTTATTACAGGAGTGTAAATTTAAAAAAAAAAAGACGTTCTCTTTTCTACATGACAGGTGGCCGTGATTTTAAATTTGAAAATAACTTTTACTCCTAACTAACTTTTCCAAATAACATTTGTCAGTAATAATGAAAATAAATGCACTTTACTTTTATCATTAATTCAAATGTTCTGAACCAGACTGTGTATGGCTAGTAAAACTTTTGTTTGATAACTGCATTTTTTGTTTTAGGCCAAGCAGAAACTTTTATGAAGAATAAAATTTTCTGAGAAATGAATAATAAAAAAGTTTCCCATATGGTTACAACTTTTTGGCGCACACTGTACAATATTCATCCAAATTTAGAATTTTAGACGAATCTTACTATTTTTTGCTTGTTTTTGCAAAGATCGAATCGGAGACGGAATCAATTTTTTTTTAGTATACCACATCACTTGAAAGTTGAATCCCAATCTTTTGCCTTTTCATAAGCAGCTTTCATAATTAAATGAATTAACTTCTATAAGGACAAGTTCGTGATTTTTTTTTCAAATTCCTCACCAAAAATATTTTATGGTAGGGGCCCGGGCTAAAGATAATTTCTTCTCTCTTCTTCTTACTAGTTTCGTTTGAAAATTTACCAATATAACAATAATTTTCGTTCAATAAAAGAAGATGTTGATTTTAGCTCTAAAATGTGACAAACCTCCAACTCCACAGCTTTTTGGATAAAAACAATAAAAAGAAGTATTTTTTTTCGCGGCAAAATTTTACCCTGTATACTAAAACAATCACTCAGTATATGTTGCTATAAAATTTGTACTATTCTTTTTCCCAAAACAAAACACATGTCAAATGTCATTATCTATTCATTTTATATGGTTATGTTTTGAATCTTTACAACGGAGGCAATTCGTTTTTTAAAAAAAAAATCTGATGTGGCCAGGCACATGACTTTATCATACTATATATAAAATTAATAGTTTAGCTGCATGAGATTCTATTTGATCGAGATCGGCTACGTCTGCATTAAAATAAAACTAGTAGAACTAGACAGATATCTCGACTAAAGCGTTCGGATATTGTACTCCGTTGACACCGGGTACACCGTCCAAATGACACTTACGTGTTATTGGGTGTAAAAAGTGTAACGGTGTTCAAATCCGAACACAGCCTATATTGACAGAAGTATTTTCAAAACATTAGCGTTTGACACTAGCTACTGACATTAGAATCAAAAAATCTAACCTATCCTGGCTACTAGTTTTAATGCAGTACGACCGATCTCGATGAAATAGAATTTGCTCATGCAGCTAAACTATAAATTCTACCAAAAAATGTCATTGAGATAAATTATAGAAAATTTCCTCTCCTTTAATTTATTATTTAACTATTTTGACGACATTACACAAATAGCGGCTCATTTGCAAAATCTTCGAAAAATGCTAAGAGTAAACCACCAGTTCCTTTGGACCCTTTTCAACAGAAAGCTTTTCAGCTCTAAGTTTGGTTATGAAACTTCTAAATATGAAGTTTCGTCCCGATACCTTTAGTAGTTTCTCCGGAATCGTCGCCACAAAAACGGGTACACACACATACACACACACAGACATTTTTTTGTACCTTGGTCAAAAATGTTCAGGGGACCCAAAAAGACATATTTCCGCTAAAATCTCAAAAAAATTTTTTGGCACGATTACAATACTTTACATACTGCGTATGATAAAGTAATATGAACTTAAATTTAACATTTTTAACATTGTGATGTATAACTTGAAGGAAAAATTATAGATTTCGTTCTAAACTATAAATATAATATAAGAAATTCCTTTTTTGTTAATAAATTTGCGGCCGAGTTTAAGATAATAACAGAAAAGAAAAATACCCAGAAAATAGTTTATTACAAAAAATAAGTACTATTCGCATTGCAAAGCCAATAGTCGAATTACCTTATCCGAATGTTTGACAAATTCAAATAATAAAATTATTAATCAATAATCTTATTATTTTGCAGCTTTTACCTCTAAAATTCAGCACTATATTCGAAAATAATCAAACTAATATCTTATAGGTTAATAATATGGTGACATACAGGCGGGATGTAAATTAAAAAAAAAATCAAAAATTACTGCCGCAACCTGGATTTGAACCAGGGACCTTTTTCAAATCCAGGTTGTGGCTGTAATTTTTGATTTATTTAAAAATTTACATCCCGCCTGTATGTCACCATATTATTAACCTATAATATTACTTTGACATAGTCTACGTCGTTAAACATTTTCATTTATAAGGAAACTAATTTTTAAATATTATTGTTATTTTAAATATGTCAAACATTTGTTGTAATTAATATTACTACTAAAATTTCCATCCGGCGCTCTAATCAATTCAGCTACCAAGGTCGGAGGACATTTATAGGAGAATTTGTCACTCCAAAGAAAGAATAACGAAATTTGAAATTGTTAGTTTGTTTTGTTAAGCTTTAGGAGCCAGATATTGCTAAAAACATAGGTGGACAAAATTAAAAGCTTAGGAAAGTCGTTCATGTCAAAAATTGAAACGTATTTCTGTCGAAACGTTTGTAAACTAGCTTCTAGCATGAAAACTGATGGTCTTTTTTTCTGAATTACATTATCCAAATTCATTTAGCTTTACTAACGAAAAATTGTTCTTTCTTTCCAGATCAGAATCAGAGAACCCAAGCAGCACACGCCCAGTCAAAAAGAAGTCAGCATACTCCTTAGCACCAAACCGGGTCAGCTGTCCGTACTGCAACCGGAAGTTCCCTTGGACCTCCTCTTTGCGACGTCACATCTTGACCCACACCGGCCAGAAACCCTTCAAATGCAGCCATTGCCCATTACTCTTCACCACGAAGTCCAACTGCGACCGCCATCTTCAGCGGAAGCACGACAGCGCAGCCTCAACAATCCCAAACGACTCCGGCAACAACAACGCCAGCTTCCTCATGCGGAACGTCCCAGAAAGACCTTACAAATGCTCGACGTGCCCCAGCAGCACATTTTCAACAGCTTCCAACCTGAAGAAACACATCCACGGGAAGCATAACGATGGCAAGATGCAAGGCTACGACGCTGGAAGTTCCGAAGATGAGAAACACGAGTGGGAGGGTCAACCAAGCCAGAAATTAGGTCAGGAGCCACTGAATTCTTCAGATCTACCGTTCAAGTGCCATCTTTGCGAGGGTTCCTTCGGTGAGCGGAACGATTGCTTGGACCATATTAAGGATAAACATCCTTCGGAGTATGAGTTGCTCATGTCGAAAAACGCTTTGGACAGTAACGCTTCCCCACCTGAGGATTCCTCTAACAACCACGATGAAGAAGACATCGAAATCCGCGGTAAATTTCCTGATTATTCCAATAGGAAGGTGATCTGCGCTTTCTGCATGAGACGGTTTTGGTCTGCTGAAGACCTGAGAAGGCATATGCGTACCCATACTGGGGAACGCCCGTTTAGCTGCGACATCTGCTGTAGGAAATTCACGCTGAAGCATAGTATGCTTCGTCACAGGAAGAAGCACAATTTTATGGAGGGGGGTGATAACGCGAATAGCGATGAAGATATCGTCAATCCCTTGGAGAAGTGTAAAGTTTCGGAGAAAACTGATGAGTCTGATGGCATTGAAAGTGGAGACCTGATCGGTAATTTGCTGGGAATTCAAGGGTCGATTGTCGACCAGATCATAACCTCAACGCCTGATGACGCCGCTAAGCTTTTGGGGGTTAGGAACGGTAACCCTGAGTAATCCTGATGATTTTTTTCCGAAGAGTTTTTATTGTAACTTCTAGTCAAGTGTAACTTTTAAAGGAGTTTTTATATTATTTAGGATTGTGTATGATATGACTACTATTGTATTTACTGAGCTATTCCTCTTAGCTGAGAGTGTATTTATTTTTGTTTAAATATATAGAAATATGTACATAAGAGCTAGTACGGTCTAGGATACCAAATATTAACATAAGTCATACGAAGGGGCAACAAATGTAACATATAACCTTTGCCTTATTTAGTCGTAACGAACCACCTTAAGCAATATATTATATTTAACTAATCGAACCTTTTGGCTTGTGAAGTTTTTTGTGACACCGTGCTTTCGATATATCTTTACACCGCGTAGTCTTTAGTGTTTTTTGGACAGATTTTTCGTTTTTATACACTTAACAAAAGTGCACTTACTAGTTTGTATTTATATATTCAAAAAATAATGAACACGTTCACGCTGTGTCTTAAAATATCGGGTTTGCTTAGTGAGAGGAGTTTAAAAAGCTCCGTATTGGAAATCTAAGCGCCCGATAGCTTACTAATATTATAGTCAATGAGAGTGAAACTAATAAATCCAATATTGTACATGTTTAGTGAATTGGAGGTTAGACATTGTGTAGTTTTATGGAAAATGAATATTCGTGATTCTGGTCAACGGTAGGCGAACGTTTTATCATTTGTTTTTGTATGTAAATTGCCATATATGTGAATTGTTCGTTTTATCATTTCGTATTTTATTTTATGTGTATGTAATTATCATAGTATATGTATATTATTATTGTAATAATAGTTATTATATTGATTATTGTTTATGTTCTATTGAAGGAAAACTATTTGATTTTCAGTTTATAATTGAAAGAAATAAAAGATTATGCTCATTAATATGGCTTGTTTTTTTCCCCCAATCTGTCAAATCTTCCAGTGAAATGTTACCTAAATGAGAAATAAAGTTACTAGATAAGTAAGTACCTACAATCCATCATTTCCACGTCTGACTCTTTAATTTCCTTGGGGGGGCAAACAAAGCAATAGCGCCACATACACACAGAAAAGTGATTGAAAGAAGTAATTGAATTTTTCGTCCCAAAAATGTTAATTTCTCCAACGAAGTAATAGTAAATCCATCCAAGTGCGTAGTTACTTGATCCAAGAAAATATAAGACATTTAACATAAGTAAGTATTGTTTACTGAATAAAAACCCACCAATTATTTAACTGAAGTGATTCTCACTTCTTTCAAGTAATCCCTTTCTCTGGAATAAATATGCGCACCGTGATTTTGTCAAGGCTCGCGCGCCCGCGCATGGTGCTGGCGCCGTAAAGGAGCCTAACCCAGTACGAGAACAACAACGAAGTACCCGTAGGGGATGTGCCTTGTGATTAGTGTACAATAAACGTTTCAACACGGAATAGTTTGATGTAACGCACGCAACAGTTTAGAACGAGTAAGTAAATATAACATACCTATCTTGTTAATTAGCAATAGAAAACGTATTTGCGTCAAATCTTTAAAATTCTTACTTTACCGGGAATAAAAATATACACTTCATTGAAGACTGTTTACTTCCTTCACCAGAGTAACAACTTTCTTAAATCTAGTAATTATTCCAAGAAATAAAATGTCTTGGTTGACGTCAATAATCTCTCGCGTATATACGAACCTACCAACTACTTCATCCACGTAATTCTTGCTTCGTTCGAGAGATCACTTTTCTGTGTGTAGCGAAGATTGGTAGTATTCGTTAATATGAATATAAATCTGAAGGCAGAAATTCTGAATTGAGTCTAAAATCTGAGAAAATTTGTGATAAAGAACTTCAAAAAGCAAAAATCCATTTTCCTCTTGCAACACCCCTTCCCTCCTGCGGTCAACCCTCTTCGGTGGGGAACCTGAACCGACAGACAGATATACAAACCACGTTAGCTGTGACGTTAGCGCTGTATTGCTTTACTTGGAGTACGACGATAATTTTTTAAATATATTTTTAAAAAACTATGCTTAGATAATTAAAAATATTAAAACATTAGAATAATGCCTGTCGAAACTAGTACCAAAACTAAAAAGGTTTTATATAACTCCTGTCCTTTATTAAACAATATTTACTACAATATTATTTATATGATGATAACTCAATGCTGCTTTCTGCAAAGTTAATCCTTATAGTGCCGCCATCTTATTTCTGGTAGCCAAAGCATTAAGAATCCGGGTTACCGGTAAAGCAGATAACAGTAGGTACGTCAAATAATGCCGTTTGTGGCGCCAAATTGTTTCTAGTAACCAAAGCAACGGCTGATACAGCAGAAAACGCATTTATCGAGTGACGTGCTTTGAATTGTAGGTAAAGTAGGTAGCATACAAAAAGTTGCAGGTCGTGCATTGTTTATTTGGTTGATTGAAATAATAATATACATAAATCAACTGAATTAAAGTGAAACAAGTGTACCTATAAACATAATAATTCTACATGTCTTCGTTCACCACAGTTTTTTGGGATTTTGGAAACATGATAAAATAATTTGGGTGTATTTTCGGTTTTATATCGTAGACCAACTCTAGCAGTTCGGTTAAAACCTAAAAGATGACACAATTTAAACAATTTATCAAGGAAAATACAATAATAGTACAATTTCCTTATTTCTGTCGACTTCTCTACGTAGACTGTCCATAAGTTTAGCAGTATTCCTGTCGATTTTCGCTGCAATATCGCCTTTAGAGCCCATATGTTTCGCCTCGTATTCTTTGAACTGACGTTCCCTTTCCTGTCTGTACTTTTCAATTTCCGCCTGTGCCTGTTCTCTAGCTTGTTTAATCCTTGCAGCTTTGCCTGGCAATTTGAGAAAAAATTAAAATCTTACATCCTGTCGAGATAATCATAATAAACCAATTATAACACTTTAAAATTAGCAGTTGCAAGTCAAAATAGTCATCACAAGCTCTAACAATGGATTCTCTTTCCAATTCAGTAACCAACAATAGCAATTATATGCAGAAAAACACCGGATGTTGGAAATAAAAACGACGCCTACATAATTGATGAGCGCTAAGTACCAATAAACGTCAATTTTAACCGAACAAACTGACAGTTTTTTACGTTAAATCGTTGACAAAAAGGCGCTATTACAATGGCAAACTTCATCGGTGTGCTGTAAAAATAAACTTCGGACCCCCTAAACGAACTACAGAAATAGACAAACGATCTGTTCAATAGTTTTCAACGAAATCACAGAAACGAAATGAACACTTCTTTTGAATATCTAAAAGATGATCAAAAAATTATTTGTAAATGATTTTGGTGTGATTTAAAACTCTCAACTGTCAGTTTACTTACGTTTTCTGGCTTCTGAGACTTTTTCAGCCGCTCGTTTTTCAGCGGTCAGCAGCTGTTGGATACCGTGTGTTTGACTTGCCATCTTGAGCAGAAATGGCTTGCATCCGTACACAGAGTACAAATTAATACAATGATAGTCCTATTATGCGCCACATTATTATGATTTTATTTCATAGCAACTGTCGTTCGAGATATGTCCGAGGTACTGTCAACTATTTTTAGAGTAAGGTGGTTTTCTATTTTAAACGAGTTGTACGTACAAAACGATTAAAACAATTAAATACTACACATTGCTATATCGAGAATAAGCATATAATTGGATACTAAACACTGTTTTTGCGAGTTTATTTTTATGCAGTATTAGTAATTGGTTGACTGATAATTAAAACGAAGTATTTTAACATAGATACTGTAAAACTATTAGCAAACTATGTGAAAAATATATTATCTATGACAACAAAATTAATTGTTAATAGGGTATTTAACTATTATTGGAAAATCATCTTAGTGTGTTTATTCGTTCAGTCTACATTGTAAATGCATTACTTTTCGTAATTATTTCCTCAATATTTCATAAAAATCAACGTTAAAAATTGAATCACAAAAAGTCCCGCCAAAACGATACTTTCTGTTGTGTGACGTCACACGATAGTAGATGTCAAATCAGCCCATATGGTCTGTCAGCATCGGCATAGTGGCCGTTTGGTAATATTGTGTTGTATGATGTGTTGTTTTCACAATTTCTACATACAAATGGGTTATAAATTGTGTATAAATCCACATGCAGAGATACGTCTAGAAAAACTCCGGACAAACTATTTGTAGCTGTTCCGCAAGATTTGAAACTGCGAAGAAAGTGGTTGGCTCGTAGAAATACAAATGAAATAAATAGCGGCCAATACAAGTATTTTTTGTTGTGAAGATTACTTCGACATAAGTAAAACTGACTAGAATAAGTTATCTATCGTATTTTCGAACAAGGTATTATCTGATCTGACAGCGTAAGGTTAGGGCTATCTTAACCTATAAAGTTATGCTTACACTTTCGTGCTATTAAATTCAACCGGGAGAAATGAGGTACTTGTATTATAATAAATTTCCCTTGTAAATTTCATTTACTAAAAAAATCGTCATTCCAATGACAGTGTCGATAATATAGAATGTCTTGTGCAGCTTTATATCCCAATGATAGATGGCGCAGTAATACAATATTGATTAATAAATTCTAATTTCTTTTAAACTAAAAATTGTATAAACTGTTATAAACTCACCATAACATTATTAAACATTCTCTAAAGAAAGGATATCGCATACTTACTTCGAAGAAATATGCATTCTACGAACTTTTATTTGAACATAACCTCACTCAAGGTGCAAGAAAACCACACCAAAAACAACATAGACAGACCGATAGGTTCTTTTTGAATCGTTAAAATAAAACTAAATTAATAACGAAAAAAATAAATACGTCAGTATATACAGTGTATTGACATTATTAACAAGTATACGAAAAACAATACGTTGGTAATAAAAATGTAATATATTCTAGACAGAAGCAAGTACATTAATGTTCACTATTCCGTTCACTAAAAAAGTTATCGTTTACTTCTTGAGTAGTTGATGTCTGAGAACGAGGAATGGGGCCGCCAATCCTGATCCAAAGAACACGACGAACCAAGCTGTCAAACGGTACCTGTTTGTGATTTGGAACGGCAAGTTCTGAAAAAAAGAATAGTCGTATTAACACTTAACCTTAATTTCCAACAAGAATAGTATTAATTGTAAATTCAGTTATCAAAGCAAGCTGTGTTGGATAATATCAAGGCACACTGTGATAATCCCAACCTATGATGTTATGTAATGATATAATTTGCTATAAAATAAGCTTACCTCTCCAGGGGTACCACCATGGCTTTGTCTAATAATGTTGTTAATAGCCCGCCTGGCTAAAATCGAAGTTGTGTTGAACATTTCTACAATTTTGTAGGAAATACACCGCAATAAGAACGACTAGAGTAGTTCGCCAAAGTGCCGCAAGATGGTTAATTAATCGGCGCTAGTGTCGGATAACTAACCCCAATAATCAAAAATGAAATATCCCTAGGTGTTTAACCTTCGAAAATAAAAGCAAATAAAGTATAAGTAATGGATTTTATCGCTTAGTGATGTGTTTTATAAACAATTAGATCATTATATTGTTATTTTATGTAAAATCTTGTTATTATCATTGACCTAATAATCTAATAAAACGCATTGTGAAGTCACGATTATATCAAATTTATTATCTTGTTTATTTTGCGTAATTATTTTAATTAAAATTAAACTACATAACGTTCGCAATATTGTCATTCTATACTTGAGGTATTATGCTTTAACAAACTTGGTCAAAGGTTAATCTACTAATAACCTACAGGAAAATAACTTCAAATACCTCCGGCGTTCGGCGTTTCATAATTCTGTAATAGCTTGGTGAATGAGTGGTTGTGTTAGCATACGCTATTCAGTTCAAGATGTTATCGAAAAGTAGCAAATTATTAAAAAGCTGCCGTCCATTCGTAAGATCAGTCCACATAGAAAGCGCCAATGTAATTCAAACGAAATGTGATCAAAGTTCTAAAAGATACCAAGTAAGTTTTTCTCAACTTTCTTTCCATGCTTACAACAGCGCCATCTACAACTAATCACCGCGGGAATTTTGAACTTTTAGGAGAACTATGCTCAAATGACGGATCTGGTAGACACTCTACGAAAGAAAACTGTAGACGTACTTCAAGGTGGAGGTGAAAAAGCGATTAAAAGACACACATCGAAAGGAAAATTATTAGTTCGAGACCGAATTAATAGACTACTCGATAAGAACACCGCCTTTTTGGAATTGTCGACTTTTGCAGGGTATAACATGTACGATGATGTTATTAATTCTGGTGGTATCGTTACGGGCATTGGAAAAATTGACGGGTACTAATTTACTATTTACGAATTAATTTATTTACGATTAATATTTATTTGTGATTATTAATTTTTAGTAATGAATGCATGATTGTTGCTAATGACGCCACTGTTAAAGGAGGAACGTACTATCCTATTACGGTTAAAAAACATGTGCGAGCGCAGGAGATTGCTCAGGAAAACAACTTGCCGTGTATTTATTTAGTCGACAGCGGTGGTGCAAATTTACCGCATCAATCCGAAGTGTTTCCAGATAAAAATCACTTCGGAAGGATTTTCTTCAATCAGGCCAACATGTCATCGGAAGGAATCCCACAGGTAACTTTATAATCATAAAAATGTGATTTTACTCGTGACTTTATTCAGTAAAAAATCTGATGTGGCCAGGCACATGACTTTATCATATTATACAGCAGTGTCAATACTGACAATACTGCCAATATAATCAAAATATCTGTCAAATCCTGGCAAACCAGTTGTAACGCAGATATGAGTGCTGTTGATCAAATAGAATATTTAATGTGTGTAGACTAGGGTGGTCCAAATTTATACCTTGCAAAATCTTTTTTTTGCTGGAGGGCAACGATCCCCCCCAATTTTCTCATTTAATCCCCCTCAAATTTCCCATTTAAAATACACTGAGCGGCATAAAAAACGCAACACCTAAAATGATGACCAGTTTCAAACTGCAGTAACTTTTGAACGTATTGCTCGATTTAAATGAGTTTTTTTTTATTTGAAAGGTCCCCTTTTTGCCAATATTTCTGTATGTGTGCTGCCCATTTTTGCGCTCTTCCATTTCAGCAATGGTGAATAACGTTAATGCTTGTTTTCTTCCTACAGTTTGAAGCTTGCTGTAGGGTGCACCGACAAAAGAATTTAACTTTAAACAAAAGGAGCTTGTAGTCTCGTCTGTTCTGATCACTTATGTTTTTTGTTCAAGTTTCTATTGTTGTTAACGCCAAAGTTACAAGCTCTAAAAGATAACGCTGCTTCTTCGGCAGCGCCATCAGAAATTAAAGAAAGCCATGGATAACGACAAAATTTAATTAAACTGTGAAAGTAATGATCAACATGTTAATAACGAGTATTGCCTCCCCTCGCTTGAATTGTATTCCTCATCCTTTTAGGCATACTTCGAATTAGGTTTTGAATCTCATTTTGGGGAATCTGGTTCCACTCTTCTTCTAGCGCTATTCGGAGATCATCTAGCGTTTGTATCGCGGCACCACGGGCTCTAACTCGTCTCCCTAGCACATCCTAGCAACTACTGCAAGGCTTAAAGGCATTTTAATTGTCTAGCAACAGTCGATGACGTTAACGACACTAAACGTCACTAAATGTTTTTGTTGATTACCCTGGGGCTGGGTAGCTTTAATTTCTGGTGGCGCTGCCGTAGAAGCTACGTTATCTTTAAGATCTTCTAACTTTGAACAAAGTTAAAAGAAGTTAAAAGAATTTAACTTTAAACAAAAGGAGCTTGTAGTCTCGTCTGTTCTGATCACTTATGTTTTTTGTTCAAGTTTCTATTGTTGTTAACGCCAAAGTTACAAGCTCTAAAAGATAACGCTGCTTCTTCGGCAGCGCCATCAGAAATTAAAGATAGCCATGGATAGCGACAATTTAATTAAACTGTGAAAGTAATGATCAACATGTTAATAACGAGTATTGCCTCCCCTCGCTTGAATTGTATTCCTCATCCTTCTAGGCATACAAATTAGGTTTTGAATCTCATTTTGGGGAATCTGGTTCCACTCTTCTTCTAGCGCTATTCGGAGATCATCTAGCGTTTGTATCGGGGCACCACGGGCTCTAACTCGTCTCCCTAGCATATCCCACATGTGTTCTATGGGGTTTAAATCAGGGCTACGTGCAGGCCATTCCATACTCATTCCGTACTCGTTATCGCGCCAAGAACACGAGCAGCATAACGAATGCTGCGTCCATCTTCCACCAAAGCTACTGCCTGAGCAACTTTTGCAAGGCTTAAAAGCATTTTAATTGTCTAGCAACAGTCAATGACATTAACGACACTAAACGTCACTAAATGTTTTTGTTGACTACCATGGCTATCTTTAATTTCTGATGGCGCTGCCAAAGAAGCAGCGTTATCTTTAAGATCTTGTAACTTTGACGTTAACAACACTAGAAACTTAAACAGAAAACATAAATGATCAGAACAGACGAGACTACAAGCTCCTTTTGTTTAAAGTTAAATTCTTTTGTCGGTGCACCCCACAGCAAGCTTCAAACTGTAGGAAGAAAACAAGCATTAATGTTATTCACCATTGCTGAAATGGAAGAGTGCAAACATGGGTAGCACACATACAGAAATATTGGCAAAAAGTTGACCTTTCAAATAAAAAAAAACCTCATTCAAATCGAGCAATACGTTCAAAAGTTACTGCAGTTTGAAACTGGTCATCATTTTAGGTGTTGCGTTTTATTTATGCCGCTCAGTGTATTTCCGCTAAAATCTCAAATTTTTTTTTACGCGATTACAATACTTTATAATACGATGTACGATAATATGATACACTAAAAATATAATGCATTAGGATGAATTTCAAAAAGTCGGACAAAGTTGAGGATAGTTCCTCCTCTTCCACTTAACCCTTCCATAAGAAATGAAAATAGTACAAAAACAATAACTAATGTCTAAAAATGAACATTATGAGAATTAAATTATACATGACAATCAAACGGAATTAAACGATGCTAAAATAAAACAGGAGCCTGATGCATATGATCTACGCTTATTTTTGAGATGTTTTCTATCAGTTATTGGCTGGGGAAAATTTTTAAGTAGATAATAGTAACGGAAACATTTTATGGAATCACATCAGCAAACCATTTTGTTCGTTGATCTTGTCATTGATTTATGTTATTTTTTTTGTATTTTTTAAGGTTATATTTAATGAATTTTATGTATATCTTCATAGATTGCCGTTGTTCTTGGCTCGTGCACAGCTGGAGGAGCTTACGTCCCAGCAATGGCTGACGAGTCCATTATCGTTAAACAACAAGGAACAATTTTCTTAGCAGGACCTCCCCTGGTTAAAGCCGCTACAGGAGAAGAAGTTTCCGCAGAAGAACTAGGTGGCGCTGACATGCACTGTTCAGTATCCGGAGTGACAGATCATTTTGCGTTAAATGACGACCATGCTTTGCACCTCGCTAGGCAAATCATCAAAAACATTAACAAACCCAAAAATAACGTTTTCGATGTACCTTTCGAACAACCAAAGTACAATAGCGAAGATTTATATGGGATTATCGACCAAGATTTAACGAAACCGTTCGATGTTCGAGAGGTTATTGCGAGGGTTTTTGACGGTTCGAGGTTTGACGAGTTTAAGAAACGTTTTGGTGAAACTTTGGTTTGTGGATTTACGAAGCTGTATGGAAAATCTGTGGGAGTTATCGGAAATAATGGGGTGTTATTTGCGGAGAGTGCTGTCAAGGGCGCTCATTTTGTTCAGTTGTGCACGCAGAGGAATATTCCGATTGTTTTCTTGCAGAATATTACAGGTAATAAATATACTATCTTTTCAGTGAGAATAGGCTTGTGCGTCATCAATTTGACAGTTACTGCAGTTTAAATTAAAGTTAGGTTAGGTTTTAACAAGGATACACTGATAAAACTGAAAATGTAATTTTACCGTGTGGATCGGCGGTCATTTTTAATCTCCGTGTATCGAAGGGAAAATACCATGTGGTTTGTAATTTTACTTTGAGCTAATAGATCTACTTCTCATATGAAATGAGGTTTCCGATGTGTACGGTTTTATATATACTTTTGTAAGTAAAATTACTGACGTTTAGTAAATTTACCGTAAACACGGAATTGCAATTAATTGTTGTACAGTAAACTTTCTGCAACTTTAATATTAGATTTGTCCAAGCAACTGCAAAACCAGTTAACAATCAGTACTTTTGTGTTCGACCACATATGTTGCTATGACAACTCCATTATAAATACCAATGAAACATTATCTGGTTTCTCACAAAAGAACTGTTTGTAAACTGGTTTTGCGACTGCTCGGACAAGCCTGTATTGTCAACTGTAAAATCACTAGTAAAATCCTATTAATGTGGAGATCATAAATAAGAACAAAAAATAATAGTAGGAAGTTTTATTATAATTTTAACAATAAATAACATGTGAAACATATTTATAATATATATATATATATATATATATACATATTTTTTATAAATATTTCATATTTTCATATCTGCTTCACAGAGAGAAATATATCTTTTAAATATAAATTAAATATTATTTCATCAATATTAAGTTGAAATACCTATGGCAAACTTACGTCACACACTTACTTAGACTGCATACAAACATATACTTATTTATTTTCATAATAAGTTGGATCACCTTTCAGTGGATTTGGTTTTATCCTTATTCGTGTTTTAACTCTGACTTGGAATATTTTTTAAAAAGCTAAACCAAACGTCTCCAGAGTAAGAGAACCTGGGGATAATCCAACCACAGCATATAATATAGTCCAAAATGTGTCACCTGAAATCAAAATAAGAAGTACATGAGTCATATATCATATACAGGATATAACAATGTCAGCAGGTGCTTTCCTTTGAGGTACAGAGTGTGTGTAAAGTTATTAATGAGTGTTTATAGAAAAGTATTTTTTATATTGGTGATTGAAATGTGTTATACATGTTAGTAATAAATTTGATTGTAAGACCGCATGTACGAGAAAGAACAATAAACGAAATTTTACCTATGGACACCACACAAGTCCTTGAATTTGTAGAATGTCAGTATCGTCAACACTTGTATCCTAAAAAGAACATCCAATTAGTGAAAGTGGAATTATACATATCAAGACTGCAAACTTTTACCTGCGCTTTGTAGTATATATTTGCAAAGTCCTCCATAATATACAAAGAGATGAATGTACCAATATTATATCTTTTAATACTATAGAACCATATGGAGCAAATATTCCACACCACACTGATAAAGGATAAGTCACAGAGGCACTAACAGTGTTAAATTAGTTGTATATAACAATCGCACTCAATAAAACTCTAACTTATCTGCTGTAAACACAACCAAACGGATGGCGAACGGAACTCGAACTGTATATCCCATTATTGCGCAAGCGCGATAAAAATTATCTCGGTAGCACTTTACCATCTAGAAAGGAAAATTGCACGAGCAGAAGGCAAATTTACATATCAGACAGTAGTTTTAATGTATAGATATGTAATTTTATTCCGTTGAAGTAATTGTTATTATGAAATTTACAAACTTGTTAGCAAATAATTTACATACAGTTTGTACAATTAATGAATGTAACTGCATTTACAATGATATTTAGTATTTTTGCTTAAAATTACGGTAAAATTGCCGACAAATAGGGTAGGTTTACTGAAAAAAATGTAAATTTCATTTGTATATTCGCACTCATTTTTATCAGTGCATTTTAAATTAAAGTTAGGTTAGGTTTTAACAAGGATAGGCAACCATTCAGTAACAAAATAGATAAAATGAATCATATTAAATCATATTTTCTACTGTTTTAGGGTTCATGGTCGGTAAACAGGCGGAAACCGGTGGTATTGCCAAACACGGAGCTAAACTAGTAACAGCAGTTGCTTGCGCGAAGGTCCCAAAAATAACCCTGATCATCGGAGGCTCTTACGGAGCTGGAAACTACGGTAATCATAAAAAATACCCCAAAATCAATTTTTTCGTTAATTTCTAACCTCTTAGGAATGTGCGGTCGTTCATATTCCCCCCGTTTCTTGTACATGTGGCCAAATGCGCGTATCTCAGTAATGGGGGGCCCGCAAGCTGCCGGGGTACTCTCTCAGGTAGCCGTTAAAACAAAAGGTAAATCTTGGACGAAGAAGGATATCGATGAGTTTGAAAGACCGATTATCGAGCAATTTGACAAAGAGAGTTCTGCGTACTTTAGTAGCGCAAGGTAAAAAAATTAGAGGTTTAATTTTGTCGATGAAATTTGAAATAATTGTTTTTTTTTAGGTTGTGGGATGATGGTATTATCGATCCGAAAGATACGAGGAAAATTTTGGGGCTCAGTCTTGCCGCTGCTCTGAATAGCGAGAAAAAGGATACGAAGTTTGGTGTGTTCCGAATGTAATAAAGTTTTAGCCGAGATCTGTTTATTTTTTTATCTGTAAATAAGTTGATTGTAAAAAACACAGCATGTTTGTTGAAAATAGAATAAAATACTTGTTGTACGCATCCATTGTTTATCAGATACTGTTATATTTTATTGCTTTTTTTAATTGATAAGTTGCTAGTAAGATTTTTTTTTTAAATAATAGAATTTTATGCTATTCCATTTTTCATTTTCTTTTGTGCTTCCTTCTATTTTAATAATAAATATTGACTCCAAGCAGAAGATGTAGTTTATAAAAGAACCATTAACCAACTAAACCGAAATGTCGGAATTTATAACAGCGTCTAAATATGAGACGTTAACCTCAAATTATTTAACAATTAAAACACAAAATTAACAAAAAAACCTATATTTAACCTAATCATTACATATTATTTGTATCACGCTTCTCAACAGTCCTCAAATGTTTCTTTTTCATACGTTTCAATTTCATCGAATTCGTGATAACCTGTACGACTTCAGACTTTTTACGATTTTCTTCTTGCTTTTTCATGTTGGCTCGTCGTCTCTCCTTCTTCTTCTCCTTTTCTTCCTCCCTGGCTGCCTTGACAGCTCTAGACGCCTCTTTGACGCGTGTCAGCTGTTTTCGCAGCGCTTCCTTTTTCTCGAAGGGGTTCTTAACGCCTTTGGTCTTCACAATTGACGAGAACCGTTGTTTTTGTTCCTTCCATATCCTGCCTGACTTTGGTTTACCTCTCGGTACTTGATTTACACTCTCGGTTTTGCTAAAATAGATATTAAATTAATTATTATTGATCTGCTTGAATGTGATTAATATTGCTTGTTAAAAGGTTGAAATAATGGATTTTACTTACTTTTTACTATTATCTGTTGTGTTTTTCATATTGTATTGCTGGTTTTGTTTGTAGAGTTTGTTGTATTTAGTTAATCCAGGAATTTTAATGCAGTTATTTGAGGTTATGTTGACAAATACACGTGCGCTATACGTCAGTTGGTGTGATTATGGTCAGGTCTACCAATTCAACACCAATACCAGAATTTCGCCAACCAAATTTCCCTATGCCCTTTTGAAAATTGTTGCAAACAACGTTATTAAGTTAAAATTTGTAGATTGTAGAGTTTTCTTGCTTTCTATTGGACTTTTATTATGATTTTCTTGTTAAAAAATTTTGGATAAGTTGTATTAAACGACTTATGATTAAATTAATTTCTATCTATTCCAATTAGCAAGATAAGTGAGTAATTCTAAAAGATGTCAATACTTTATTTTTTATTATTGCAATCTTATCATATCCGGAGATATCAAAACAGATTCGTATCTGTATAGATACTATATAAAATAATATTGTCGTGTGTCTAACTACAGTGCGGCTACCTGTTTTATTTTTATAAACAATTAATACGGAGTAATATGATCAAACAATTTGTGTGGCTGTGTGTGCTTTCTACAGCATTAGCATTAGATGATCCTGTTAACGATTTCATTTGCAATGATAAGTTTCCTATTGTTACCGATTTTGGAATAGGCGATTGCAACGGTGATGATTTATACTATGATCCCACATATTACTATGGATGCATACCAGGTTGCCGAGAAATTAAAGGTAAGTTTTTCTCAAGGATATTAGAATCTTAATCAAGGATGTCTCAATTCCTATCTTCCAATATTACTATCGTATGACGTCGCGCGCGTTCATTGTCAAATTGTCGGCGTATCGGGTTGCCTACACAGATTTGTTTAAACTGTCAAACTTTACACGTAAAAACGCGGGGATTTCAAACAGACCAACAGTAGCGCAATGATCAATATTGTCATTATCTGGGCAGACACATTTGACATTTGTAGCTTGAAATGTTTGTATTGCGGTAGGTAACCTAGGGATGATGACGTAAAATGCGTTGATTGTCTAAATTGGTGAACACACCTAAAAGCAGCCATTGAGCAATCCTTGTAGATTCAGTAATCTTGAGTTTTTCATCTGATTTTGCTTCTGAATTGTTTCCATCGTACACTTCTAACTAAAATTTATTTTAGGTGTAGGTGGTGCAGGTCATATGTGTGGCGATACCAGTATTTGTCCACCTGGGTTTTACTGTCCAGGAAATAACCAAAAATGTCTGGTAGACGAAGGTATTGGTTACGATGTTATTTTAATTTCTTGGTCATGTTAAATTGTTATTTACAGATTCCTGTTTGAAGTATTATAACGTAAAAGAATATAAAAATGCAAGATGGAGACCAGACTGCCGAAAAAGTGACGGCGCTTGGGAAGCAAAACAATGCAAAGATGATAGGTTTGTAATAAAAAGAACTGTTTATTTGTAATTTAGAACATGTTTATTGTTATTACAATTATTTTTGCCAGAATGCGCCTTTTATAAAGCTGAAATATTTATGTTCAGTATATTTTATTCTTCTTCGAAACAAACAAAGGTGTTTGGGCAGTATAGTTGGTTGCATATGTAGTGTACGACTGTTTGACTATGAAATGAATATATTTAAATATAACATTTCAATATTATATAGTACAAAGGTTAGTAAATCTGGAAAGGTTGTTTTTTAACTATTTGTGTATTGCTGATAATAGAGTATTGACATAGTTCGTGAAGCATATATTATTTTGTCTGTTCAGAATTGATTTAAATTTTACTGGTACTTTTTGACATAAAGAATAGCAGGAAGCCGCCTGTGCCATCCTGTGCCGGACAGTCCGTAGTATATTCCCACTATGTTTCCTACTCGAAAATGCAACTTTTTTTAATTTTTTATAAACAATTATCAACAAAAAATCGCGTTTTTTTACTTTTTTTATTGTAAAAGGAAAACTATTGAAGCAATCTTAACTTACTATTAACGCGCTTCCCCGTGTCGACCGCCTACCCCCACTACTCGACCGGTTTGAAGCGCGCGGCAGTTTTCGTTCATGTTTGCAAGCATTTTTCACCTATTTCGCGAAATTTTAACGCAAAATCAGAATAGACGTTTTGTAGAACAATACTTGTACTTTTGAAATACGTAAAAAAAAATAAAATCGGACCACCTCCGACGCATCCAGGCTCGCCGAATCATATTGTATACAAATATTCAAATCGGAATTGTGCAAAAACTAATCCTCGGACAACGCCTGGGTTGTCCACACTCAAAGTACCCATCAATCGCTACTTTCACGCGAAAAGCCTCCGCTACAACTTTGAAAATGGCGGAGTTATGAATTTTTGAAAAAAAGCCGGTTTCTCCGGTTCTTCCGAATTTCCTCCGCTACAATTCTCTACAATTCATCTGTTGGAAGCATCAAGATTGCTCAATCGGTTCAGTTTTTATAAGCGAAAAACGAAGGAAACACGATTTTTTGAGGTTCTTTGTTTAGAACAAATTAAGAAATGATATTTGCGAGTAGGAAATACATTACTATACATCTACGGACTGTTCCACGTGACCTGGCATCGTCGGCTTCCTGTTAGTAATTTGTCACGCAAAAATCTCTATTGCTTGGTCTATATGACTATAAATTTCACTTTCAGATGTTTCTGCTATGATACCAAAGGAAATAGGATTTTTGGCCACGCTTTTGCTAGCCAAGCATCAAATATGACATGTGGTAAGCATTGCTATATCATTATTCATTAACTGCATCATGTACTGCAGTATTAGAAATTAAACTTTGTATTTATTTGATAACATGGATATTTCATATTCTATCAAACAATCATAAGTATTAAGCCTTGAGAACACTTTCCTTTTTTATGTATATAGCTTGTAGTAGAAGAAGGGCTGAACTTGAGGCAGACACGGACTTAAATTATTATTTCGTAAGCCTGCATTGTGACGACATGGGAAATTACGAACCACTGCAGTGCTTTGAAGGCCAATGCTGGTGCGCTGAACCAAAAACTGGCGAAGTTTTGACACCAACCATACCAGAAAAAATGATGTCACGTCTTCCATGTTGTAAGTATTTTCCTGGACCATCCTTGATCTTGCAGAACCAACAATTATCTTCTAATTTTGTTGTAGATAATAGAGAAAAAGTTGGAAGCCAGTATCTTCGTGCATGTGAAAGTCAGGTGTACGCTCAAGAAAGAATAAGAGACGAATTTAGAGCTCATGGTACAACACGAACAAATTTTCCATTCTTAAGATGCTTATACGATGGATCTTTTGGGCCAACCAAAATTGAAAATGGAATGTAAGCACTGGTTATGATAAAATTAATAATAGGAAGAATAATTTTTAAATTTTAGAGTTTCGTGCGTTTGGCGAGATAACACTGCTATTGGTTATTCTGCAGACCTGAGTGGTGCCGTTGTAGCTGATATTGATTGCAGTAAGTTTTATTTATGCGTTTCAAACGAAATACAAACGAAAACATGAAAAAATATTTATTATTTATACATTTATAATATACTAATTTCAGTACCTGATATAAAGTATAAATTTGCACTTGTGTATGAGTTTTAACTTAACTATTTTGTTACTGTTTAGATTGTGCAAGAGATACTAAAATATTTGCGTCAATTGGTTTACTGCTATTACGTACCTGTTTGGCCAACGGCAACTATGATCCGGTCCAACGAGATGAAGATGATAAGTATTATTGCGTAGACAGAGATGGATTTAGGATAAGTGGTATACAGAGTCAAAAATTAACTGCAGACGACTGCAAAAAATTTAAGTAATGTCAATTGTGAATTATAATATAGGATATAAAATAAAAGAATAAAATTTATTTTTACAAACGTATTTTTTTATTAAATCAACATCGAATTTAAAATGAGTACGAAAGTACGAAACATACAAATCTAGAAAGAATTTCTCAATGTAGACAATGAACGCGCCTGGCGACTGTAATACAAACAATTCAAACTTCAAATGTCAAATGAGTTTACGCGATGTCCCGCTACCCTAACGCAGCGATGTCGCCCGAACATTGTTTCGTACGCTCCCGGCTCCACCAATTTGGCAATAGGAGGTGTGTTTTATTGCCACTGGTAATCAGTTCATTTCATTTTGAAACGTATTCACTTGTCTCAAAATGCGTTTTATTGCGCATTCAAAATGAAAGTGAATAGATTTTAACTGATCATATTCAGTTCCCCCTTCACCCCTGAAGGACAAGCCGGAAAAGATGATCAGTTGTATTCAAAATGAATTGAAATTAAATCAGCCAATAGGAGGAAGGTATCAGTCTGCAGTCACATGCATGTCACGATTGTATCTCGGAGAGGTTATGTGTGTTTGTTTTCGTTGATGAGACGGCTTCATATGCAATTCGTACTTGATACAAACATAACCTGTCAGCCTAACTACAAGTAACACCAAATGCGTATGCGCGCGCGCGATAGGTACACTCAAATGCGTTTTATTACTCGTGTTCAATTCACTTCAAAAGAGAATCATTTCAAATAGATACGAACTGCACACGGGTGGCAATAAAACACACCTAGGGTGATAAGGTATTGGGGTATTACATTGCCAAGTATTTTACCTCTTGGTAATACCCTCCCTTTCTGTCAAAAACATAAAAACGGTCGTTGAGCTATCTTTGTAGATAGCAGTAGATAGTATAAGACCGCATTTCACGTCAACATCCCTGGGTTACCGCAATGCAAACGTTTCAACTTTCAAATGTCAAATGTGTTTTTCATGGTCTGCTTTTGACGTTTCAGATAATGACAATCACAACGTGTATTATTGTGCTATGATTGGTCGGTTTAAAATTCCTGTATTTTTACGTGTCAAATGTGTCTGCTTTTGACATTTCAAACAAACATAACCACAACACTGCTTATTGCGCTACTTATAATGGTCTGTTTGAAATCCCTGCATTTTGACGTATCAAGTGTGACAATTTTAAATTGCACGTATTGAGAACTGATTCTAAAGGTGCTCTTACACGTAGCCACTTTTGTTGCGCTGGCGCCGTGCGCGTACGATATGCCCATCTCTATTGCCGCCGGACGGGACTAAGATCGCCACGAGGTGGCGCTGTTCTATGCAGTTTCCTTCCTAGTAATCACCCACGTGGTAGTTACCTGTAGCGCGTCTACTAAGTAAACATAAACAAGAAAGCTGTTGCCAGTATTTTGACAATTCACCACACAGCACGAGTTAACCATATTTGTATATTTGTATACACAATGCTAGTCTGTGCACAACGCTATCAGCTGACAGAAATAATAAATAAAGTCGACTACAGCGCTTTTGCGTGCAGCGGTGACCGAGAAAACTTCTGGCGGATACATATTCCGCCATCGGCGCATAAAGCGTTCCTCAATCCCCCACTCCGTACTGCGCACGGTGCCAATAACCTAAAGAAATCAATGTATTGCTTTCTATTTCTACAAATATTCAAACTGGACTGTGTTTGAGTTTTCTAATCGATGATATCCATAGTACTTTTACAATCGTCGCTATTGTAAACATGGTTGCCAACTCACTACAAACACGCACTACAATACTCCAGAGTGCAAGTTTAAAAGAAAATAACTTGTGCTTTTATAGTTAACATTAAATTCTATTTTATAATGTATTACAGCTGACAATAATCAGACGCAACTATCACCGGTTAAGAATCCAGAAATGAAACTACAATATAATAATAAAATTAAGCAGTAGTACCGACAACTCTTATTTCGGATAATAATAACAATTTTCGATCTAAAATTTCCTGGACTATACATTTTGTGTTTGTTTAATTTTCTATCGGTCTGTTCTGTTTGTATCTTGTGTGTTTTAAATGATCTATTTTGTTATTGTTTAGATTGTGCAATAGATTCCAAAATATACGAGGCGGAAGGTCTACCACTATTACGTACGTGTTTGCAAAATGGTAACTATGATCCAGTGCAACGAGATGGAGATAATTATTTCTGCGTAGACAGAGATGGATTCAGGATAAATGATATACAGAAAGAAAAATTAACTGCAGAGGACTGCAGTGAAATAAAGCATTAAATATAACTTATTAATTATAGTTACGATAAAAATAAAATACATAGTTAAAAAGAATCAAATTTATTTTTTAGAAACGTTTTTAAAATCCCACACTTAATTTAAAATTAGTTGAAAGCACGATCCACTTACACCGGTCTGCTTACTTCGTGTCTCTAATTCGTTTATTTCTGCGCATGACGGCACTGCGAGAAGGATGTTCACTCGCACAGCTATGCAATCAAATACATCCTTAAGTTTTGACTTTTGGAGGTGATTTAGGTTAACAAGTTGACTACCATGCCAACCCTTTAATTGTCAACAAAGCTTGAACTTCACAACAACATATTAGCTACCATGGCAACGAACGCTACTTCTTACAATGACGTCAGCGCATAAATGTCATTACAATTTGCAACCGTGATAACAACAATTGCTACTAAGGCAGAAATGGAAATTAACGCATTAACGTCACTTGTAGGCGTTGCCGATGCGCGTAAGCAGACCGGTGATAGTAGATCGTGGTTGAAAGTAAAGAAACATACAAATCTGGATTGCTCAATCGCCGTTTTTAGGTTTTTGCCAATCAATACAATTTTCGTCATGATCACCAGGTTACCGCAATACAAACAATTCAACTTCAAATGTGAAATGTCTTTTTGCGATGTCAAATTTTGACGTTTGAAAGAATCTTAATCATAACCTCTATTACAGCGGTATGATTGGTCTGTTTGAATTCCCCGGGTTTTTATGTGTCATGTAGTGGTGATATGTGTCTCATTTTGACATTTCAAATAAACCAAAATAAACAATGGTTGCATTCAGCAGAATCTACCGATACCAACCGATTTACGATACCGATCCGGAAAGTCTCGTATCTGCTGACTGGCGGTATAATGCACCAAAGTATATTTTTCATCCAATAGGAGGTGCTGTATGATAAAACAATATATGTAATACATACTTATATTGCGGCTAGACAGAGAGGTTGTTCAGGATTCAAAGCGAGATGGAAAATACTCTATTCTATTTCTTTCTACAATTCCAACGTGCTCTACGCGCATGCGTGAACTCTACGCGCATGCGAAAATTAGGCCGCAACAGTTGTTTAAAATTCGCGGTCAAATTGAGTCAGCGCGTCTGCGCATAGTGTACAAAAACATTCTACCCATCGCCTTTCTTACGCGGAATAATTTAACATTGGTCGAATAGGATAAGACGCAGGGACTGGATAAAACGCTGAACCATAACCTCATCGTTAGCATAGCATTACGCGTTATATTGGTTATTTTGCTTTATTTGCCGTTTCGTTGAATTTCACGACTCTCACATACCGCATATAAGATATTATTAAAACAATATTCTCTTGCTACCATTTTAATTGTAAAAAGACAGGTCTGCAACCAACACTGGTGCAATCCACCGCTACCGCTAACCATAAAATTTCTATGATACCAAAAATGGCGTCTGATCCATAACATATTGGTATCAACCGTTCACCTACCTTGACATTCAGCAGATTTTTACTAACCTGTTACTTCACAGTTACCAACCGGAGCACAGAGTAACCGGAGTGATCTGCTGAATGCAACCAATCACTCCAGGCTGCCATTCGTCGTTAGATTGGGCGTTTTCACATTTACCGACACCGACACCGATACGACATCAGCACAGCACCGATATCGGCACGATATTGGCAGCATGTTTACACATTGCAACGATCACGGCACGTTTAGTTGTCGTGTGGCGTTCGATGAAATGTCATTGCGGGATTTAACAATGTATTTGCTTTATTCTTTATATTTAAGGCGCATAAAACAAAATAAGCAAAGGATGTTATGGGTACCTCCAATTGTAAAAGAGACATTTAAGAGGGTACCTACCATACTCTGTTTGAGAAGTTGTCTAATGACCCAAACAAGCTTTTTAACTATTTTTGTATGACCAAAATACATTTGACTACATATTATGGAATATAATTGATAAGATCAAGAAGCAAGATACTCAATTTAGAATGTGCATACCTCTTGAAGAAATGCTAGCAGTGACAATAAAGTAAGGTTTTGGCATTGAAAAATTGAAAAAAAAGAATACTATTTAAAGCATAATTATTTATTTAAAAACAAATCTGATGCCAGGCACATGACGTTATCACACTATAGGTATATAAAATTAATAGTTTCGCTGCATGAGATTATATTTGATCGGGATCGGCCATGTCTGCATTAAAATAAAACAAAAAATACGCAGTATGTAAAGTATTGTAATCGTGCCAAAAAAAATTTTTTGGATTTTAGCGGAAATATGTCTTTTTGGGTCCCCTGAACATTTTTGACCAAGGTACAAAAAAATGTCTGTGTGTGTGTGTGTGGATGTGGGTGTGTGTGTGTGTACCCGTTTTTTTGGCGACGATTCCGGAGAAACTACTAAAGGTATCGGGACGAAACTTCATATTTAAAAGTTTCATGGTCAAACTTAGAGCTGAAAAGCTTTCTGTTAAAAAGGGTCCAAATGAACTGGAGGTTTAGTCTTAGCATTTTTGAAAGATTTTGTAAATAGCCGGCATTTCTGGAATTTTGTCGAAATAGTTAAATAATAAATTAAACTAGAGGAAATTCTGAATAATTTATGACTATAACATTTTTTGGTACAATCAATAGTTTAGCTGCATGAGCAAATTCTATTTCATCGAGATCGATCGTACTGCATTAAAACTAGTAGCCAGGATATGTCAGATTAAATGTCAGATGTGATTTTAATGACGGTGTAGATAGTGTCAAACGCTAATGCTTTGACAATACTACTGTCAGTACAAGCTGCGTTCGGATATTGTACACCGTTAAGGTGCGTTTTCATTAGTGCTAATGGCAGTGGTAGTAGACGCAATTTGCTAGTGACTCAAGTTTATGTACATGCAAACTAATATGCGTCATCATCACGACATGTGAGAAACACTATAATTTCGTCTGCTACCACCGCCATTACCAACCATTGCCACCAATCGGAACGCACCATCACACTTTCTACACCCAATAACACGTCTCATTTAGACGGTGTACCCGGTATCAACGGAGTAGAATATCCGAACGCAACTTTAATCGACATATATGTCAAGTTCTACTAGTTTTATTTTAATGCAGACATAGCTGATCTCGATCAAATAATATCTCATGCAGCTAAACGACTAATTTTATATATAGTATGATAAAGTCATGTGCGTGGCCACATCAGATTTTTTCCACACAAAATTGTTCTCGTACGCTTTCTTGGGATTATTAATTACAAAAAACAATAACAAATAACTACATGCGGAATAGGTTATGTTTCGCGTCTATACACACTGGCGCCAAAACAACATTTATGTTTGCAGACGTAAATTCCTAAAAAGTTACTAGAATCGCACGTTCAAATTGCTCGTAATTAGAACTGATCCTAATTCCATGCTACCTACCAATATTATAAAGTTGCATAGTGTAAAACTAAAAAATCGAATGATCGAATTGCGCGTTTGAGTTGCACAGATGTAAAAGAGGCTAAAGATGTCAAGTGTGACAGTTCAAACAAATCTGGCTAAGCTACCCGATACGCTAACGTAACGTGGCGTTACCGCCCGAACATATTGTTTCGTGTGCTCCGACAATTTGACAGAACGCGCGGGACGTCATACCGCTGGTACTATCCGCGCCAAAAAAAAGTCGTACAGCTAAGTTTGAGATCATGTAAGTCTGGCTTGTCAACTTGACAGATGGTGCATGTTTCATCCCTATGACGAATGTCAGAATGACAGCGTGTAGGTTATAAAAGAACCATTTACAAAGCAACAAGGTGTACGACTTTTTTTTGGCGAGCATAGTACATATGAAAGATGGGGATTGAGCTATCCTTGTATGGTTCTAACGAGTTTAGTAGGGTTAACAGTGACGTCACGAGTTTGTCGCGAGGATCAATACCGGACGTTAGGGTAGGTTTGACTTTGTGGACAACACAGCGCAAGCGTATATGGTGCTGCGCGGCCGCGTCGCTTGCGCGGCTCGTCAGATCTGTAAGCACCCTTAATTGAGATAAATTGAACTAACCATTGCTCGCGAGAAAACGTCTATTGTTTGTGTGTGTGTGTCTAACACTAGTGCTCCTAAACCGTCTTATTTGTATAAGCAAATAATTCTAAGGAATATGATCAAACAATTTGTGTACCTGTGTGTGCTATCTACAGCATTAGCATATGCTTACCTTTACGATGAGAATGTTACTGATGTAGTTACCGAATCTAGTTATGTTGATAAGTATAAAGACCATTGCTGGGGCAAGACTTGTCCACCTGCGTACCACTGCCCAGAATGGAGCCCCAACAAACCATGTATAGTAAACGAAGGTATTATTACATTATATTAATTTCTTGGTCATGTTAAATTGTTATTTACAGAATCCTGTGAGAAATATTATCTCGTAGACGAATATAAAAATACAAGATGGAGACCAGCTTGCCGCAGTGACGGTTCATGGGAGCCAAAACAATGCAAAGACGATAGGTTTGTAATAAAGGAATTATTATTTTGTGATTCGGTTATTTCATATTTCGCCAACGCGAGATATTCTTGTATCCGGATATTTTTGCTGGAATTTTTCTATAACAACACGAAAACATGATTCACCAGTATCAAGAGCTGTACTAAATAAATTCCCTCCTTCCTATGTTCTTCCTCTTGGTAACTCGATACGGGGACGTACTGCATGCATGACTATATATCTCATTTTCAGATGTTTCTGCTATGACGACAAAGGCAATAGGATTTTTGGACAGGCTTTTGCAAACCAAGCAGCAAACATGTCATGTGGTAAGTATTTCTATATCTTATTCACAAACTAAACTGCTCAAAAAATTAAGGGAACACTTTTCGAAAAACTTTTTAAATAATAGTCCTAGGCAAAACAAATTTGGTATGATTTATTTAACTAAAGAAAATTACAAACATAATGTTCCAACTCTTAGTTACTTCTAAGTTACATTTAAAAATGTAAATTAATAACGCAAGATAAGACAGACGCAAACGAATTTGAAACCAAGAAGACCTGTCAGCGCACCACGCCTTACGCAGCATCACAAAGCAGCGCGAATGACGTTTGCTCTGGATCACGCAGATTGGCAACTTCGTCACTGGACGCCTGTACTGTTGACAGATGAGCCTAGATTTCGTTTAACTCGTTGCGACGGTCGACTACGTGTATACAGACGTCCTGGTGAACGCTGTGCAGCCGCTACTATACAGGAAGTGGATAGATTTGGTCGTGGATCTGTGATGGTTTGGGCTGGAATCAGTATAGACTACAGAACTGATCTTGTTGTTGTTACTGGTAGACTAAATGCCATGAATTACATCGATTATTTTTTGACGTTTCTTAAAACCAATGAAATGCTTCTTTATTTGTCACAAGGGTAAGTTTCAACCAATTATGTCATTATTATAGTGGGAATATCTCTTGTGATTATTCTTGGGAATAATCACTGTAGCTTTTATTTGCCTAGCAACTGTCAGATACTTGTCAAAATAATTACTTAATTGTGTCAACGCGAAATGGGTGAAAGTCATCGGTTTAGTACCTTTTCTAATGCAGAAATTACAAAAAAGATTTTAGAAACTACTTCGAAAAATACTCTAATAAGTAATCAGTCTATATGGAGACAATTTAAAACCTTCACCAAAGAAAGAAATTATATTCTGGATCAATCTACTACAACAGCTACTCTGGCATTGATTTTAAAAGACTGGGCTTATAACATGAAAATAAAAGACGGAAATGATTATAAAGAAGCAGTAATAAAGACAATGTGGAATAAAACGGCAAAATTAGTTCAAGAACTTTACTTTAATAAGTATAACAGGTCCTTTGATCCTTTCCATGATATAGAATTCAGAAATGCTCGGAATGCAAGAGATGCAAAAAGAAAAATTTTACAAAAACATCCTGAAGAGCACAAACAAAGTTCTGTGGCACTTTCTAATACAGAATTGTTGCAAATTTTTAACTATTGGGACGAAGATACACCTTGTGGATTGCAAAGAAAGTTTTTTCACGTTGCATCGTATGAACTAGCTTGGAGGGGAGGAGAAGCTACGAAATGTTTAGTTCATTATTTTAAAAAAGAAACCGACATAAAAAGATTAAATACTGGCCGCATTGAATACAATCCCATCTTTACAAAAACTGCACAGGGTGGAGCACAAAGGTGCGCTAATAGTAAATGGTTGACTCCAAACATAAATAACTCAGATATTTGCCCTGTTCGTCTTTTTGAAAAACTAATGAGTAAACGTGAAGAAAATATTAAAACCGAACGCTTGTTTCTTACTCCAAATCCGGCTTGGCAAACTCATTGTTTTTGGTATAAAAATGTTCCTGTGGGAATAAATTCCATTTCAAAATGGATGAAAGAATCCGCAGAAAAAGTAGGTCTAGACACAGTTACTAAAAAAATAACTAACCATTCTGCCAGATCAAGTGCAGTAAGTAACCTTTCAAAAGCTGGTGTAGGAGAACAAGAACTAATCAAGGTCACTGGTCATAATTCTGCAAGTTCGATTAAACCATACTTACAATTGAACCAAGAACATCATTCAAATATAATAAATAATCTTAGAGAAAATACGCAGGAGGAAACACTTAATATAACAAGCAATTCCAAATCCTCAATAAATAATGAGTCTCGAAATATTTTTAATAATTGCGTTTTTCATTGTACTAATTTAAATTGTTAATTCTTTTAATATATTCACAATGTGTCAACGATATTTTCATATATTGTAAGTAATAATTAATTAAATTAAATTTTTCAATAATGTTATGATAGTTTTATTGATCTTTTTTATTGTAAAAATTTGTGAATCAAAAAATAATCTAGTCAAATATAACTCGAGAGTTCCATAAATTAGAAAATAATTTGACAGATTTTGTTCAAAGTTCTTGCCATTTGGCAACAAGTTTTCAAACAATCTGTCAAATTATTTTCAATTTATTCTCACTCTCTTGTTATATTATTACTGAAAACATCTTGGATGACCATGTGGTGCCTGTTGCATATGGCGTCGGTCAAAATTTCATCCTAATGCAGGACAATGCAAAAACACATACACATGTTTTTGTAATTTTCTTTAGTTAAATATATGCCGTTGATGTATACCAAATTTGATTTGCCTAGAACTATTATTTAAAAAGTTACAGGTTTCGAAAAAAGTGTTCCCCTATTTTTTTTTTGAGTAGGGTATATTATGTACTGTGCGATTATAGTCGAAGTAAGCACTGCACACAATGTAAGAATTTGTTTGCCGCTTCATTTGCACTGAATACTACTAGACCGGTTGCAAAAGTATTGAGCCCTGTGTCTGGAGGTTCGTAACTCCGCAACGACTGAACACAAAAAATTGAAATAAAGTGTGTTATACTCCTGAATCATTTCTACATAACATAATTGACTATCAAAATTTTCTGCCCCTAGGTTTGGGCAGAAGCGCGAGAGAAGTGTAAAAATGTACCCGATTTTAGCACTTTTTAATAAACGCTCGTCTTTCCAAATTTTTTTCTGTTAAACCACTGCCCAAAAAAATTCATATTTACACAGATCTTGTCTACAGATTGGCTTTTGTATTTTACTAATTTTCTTTGCAATAAAGGCTATGAACAAGATATCCAGGGAAACGGATATCTCGGCAACGTGTTTTAGCACGATAACGAGACAGGTACGAAAACAATCGCAGAATTTTGTTTAATGAGACTATTGAAATAGAAACACATTTCAGATGTTCATTAATTTTATAAATCGACATAAATATTCGATATAATTTTGGTACAGCGCGCAAGTTTAGTTTCTTTCACGACAAGTGGCAGTAAGCCGCTGACATAACGCGCAAACGTTGCTACGCATTGACATGTGTTAGAATGAAATAAAGAAGATTGCTATTTCATTCTAACACACGTCAATGCGTATATAGTTTAATCACTTTAACTTTACGTGTTGTCAAAAGTGACAGTCGTCTGGTGCAATCGACTGTTGTCATTCTGCCAGTGGCGTAGTCGAGTAAATTTTGCCAAAGGAAAAGCATACGTCTGCATACAAAAATCAAAAGCGACTTTTCCCGCAGCTCTTCCTTTAAGGAGGTAATGGTAACATGTTTTCCTAGTGTTAAATATTGCTAAATGTTGTCTACAGGAAGAATATGGTAATGCACTAGCGTACTTGCAGCGTAAAGGTTATACAGTGTGTTGCGAACTTGCATTTTTGCACCCTCATCAACGTCTTAGGTTTTTGGTATCCTCGAAGTTTGAGATTTTCTTCTGGTACAAAATGACTCGTTTGTCTCTCTGGCATTTTTAATTTTAGATACCGTCCTTAGACTTATTTTTAATGTATCCGCAACTCTCTAAGAAATAATGTTCGCAATAGGACGAATGGACAGTAATTAATACCTGCTGAATTGCATTAAGGGAAATTAGGGGATCCATATTTTCCGTTTCCGATGTATAATAGTCTATAAGATTGGCCACAAACTATTTCGTTTGAGGATTTAAATATTTTCCCGGCATTTTAAAGTGTACAGCATGTATCACAGGCCCGTACTTAGAACTAAAACACACATCGTACATATTTATTGATGTAACCAGCATTTAAGTTGAAGGTTATAATGGTGGACTCTTTGTTTAAGGAAAGAATAGGTTGCAAGTGTACAACGAAGAGCTGTAAGCATATTTTATTTGTTTTAACGCCTTTTGAATCAATAGCAGCAATAAAATATTATCAGGTAGCATAAACAAATAAAATAACAAAACCAAATATTTTTTCACATGCCCCAATAATATGATTTTGGGTAAAATCAAGATAACATAAATATTTATTGAATAAAGTTTCTTGAGTAACTGCGTTGCATGCGTACGTGTTTCGCAAGTATATTGTGTTGCAATTTTGCAACACAATTTTTGGTTTTGAAAATCAAAACCAATACATTGATATTGATCATATTTTTGACTCAATTGTAGAAACAATTATAATCAACTTGCATGTTCCAATGTTGGTGGTTCTTCTGAAACTGCACAATTTGTTCAAAGTTTAGGACAAATACTTGTCGCAATCATCAAACATCAACTACTGATTTTTGGCAGAAATAATATTGTGAAATAATAATCAATCACAAAACAGAATATGTATACAACTGCAGAAATAAAAAAAAATCACTTATGCTACTTTTAAAAGTAAAACCGAACGAGAAAATATTGAATACGGTCCTGAGAGTTGAAAAATAAAAACACCAATCTATAGAAGAGCTTCTAACTGTAACCTGAAGAAAAATTTAAATTTTTTTGGTAAGTGGTTTAGGAGAAAAAAATTCGGAAAATCGAGAATTATTTTAAAGCCGCAAAAATCGGGTACCTTTTTTTACTTCTCTCGCGCTTCTGCATAAACCTAGGGGCAGAACATTTTGATAGTCAATCATGTTATGTAGAAATGATTCAGGAGTATAACACACTTTATTTAATTTTTTTTTGTTCAGTCGTTGCGGAGTTACGAACCTCCAAACACAGGGCTCAATACTTTCGCAACCGATAGTAGTGTTCTATACGCACCTTGTTAAATTGGTTGCATAACCTATTGTAAGTTTGATATGTACTTGTTTTTTGTAAAACGGCACAAATGTAGTAACATGAGCATGGCCTACTTCGACTACAATAATTTATAATGACTCTTTAGTAGTAGGGTAGGGTGGGGCTCATTTGGACATGGGGAACTTTTGGACAATTACAATTTCCCTTTTAAACAGAAATATAAATATAGAAACGGTTTGTTCATAAGGTAACTATATTTACGTTTGTGTTTAAATGTTTTCGCAAATAGAGAAGGAAATTGTAATTGTCCAAAAGTGCCCCATGTCCAAATGAGCCCCACCCTATCCTAAACTATTGAAGTATAGCCAAAGACGAGACATATAAGACTGGCCACTTCGCGCAAATCCTTTGATCTTTATGACCTGCCGCTCAGGGACCTTGTCCCTTTAATTTGGTTTAGCTTTCGGGCGGGAAGTTTGAATGAGTTATTTTCAGTTTATTGTTTTGATATTCAAATGTCAATTATAATCATTGAAATAAGTGATGTACTCACTGGTCTAATGCTGTTCAAGTTCCAGACCGACTAACTACTTGAAAACACGAAAAGAAACATCGCAATAACTACCGATCACATAACCAACAAATGTTAACGTCAAAACAAGTGTTGTTTGAGGTTAGAGTTGGCGGTTGGGGAAACAGCTGATTTTAACATCCACGCGCTATTTTATTGATTTCTCCCGAGTACTCACGAATGGGCTTTAATCTGGTTTAGCCCTCTATCTCTCTCTCTCGAAACGTAGTTCCTTTTTCGAGTGGCCAGGCTGATATGTCTAGTCTGTGGTAAAGCTTTGAAAACAGTTTCTTTGTCGTTACATATGTATACAGCTTGTAGTAGAGAGAGAGCTCTTATTGAAGCGGAGCACGAGTATTATTTATTTGTCAACGTCGATCTACATTGTGACGACATGGGAAATTACGAACCATTACAGTGCGATCAAGGCAGATGTTGGTGTACTAACCCAAGCGGTGACGATCGTTTTCCAATTCCACCCTGGATAGAAGATATTAAATGTTGTGAGTATTTTTCTGGATCATCTTCACCATCTTTCACCATCTTTGCGAATCCACATTTTTGTTTCGAGTGCGTTTAAAGCAGTGGCGTGCGGTCCAAACGTGCAGAGCGTGCAGTGCACACTAGGGTGGTTCAAATTGGCCATTTTTGTTTAGAAACCAACGATCCCCCCAAATCGTTTCCAAATCAAAAAAAGTGGACACGTAATTTTTTTGCGTCGACATTTTTATTCTTAACGGTGCCTGTCGAGACCTCAAATTTACATAAGAATATGCATGGGAAAAAGACAATTTTTGGTATTTTTCGAATAATTGTTCGGGGTTTGGGAAAACTTAAGATTAAAGTTATAGGACTTGTAGAGGACTTTCCAAGGAAGAATTTGACCTATCATACATATGGATTTGATGCCCCCAACCCACCCCCACAGTGCCCTGAAAACTACCCTTAAATGAAAAAATGTAGATTGTTCAGAAAATTGACCCTTCTAATTATTTCATTCTCTTTTTTTTCTCATAGAAGTCATTATTATAAGTCTAGTGGGATGCCTATAAACATTTGTGAGTTAATTTCCATTTGTTTAAACAAATTTTTAGGTGTTTAAATAATTCGTTTTTCTCGAAAATCCGTCTGAATTCTGTTTTCTGAGTTCGAAATGGCAGTTTATTATCTTAGAGTGACATTATTCATTAAAAAAATTCCTCCTATTGTTTAAACAATAAATTATTATTCATTTTCAACTTTTTTCTAATTATGGTAGAAAATTTATTATTTTTAAAAGAAATAAATTTAATTTTTTCGAATAAATGATATTGAAAACGAATAATATTTTACTTAATAATGATTTGAACCAGGTCCCAGGTCCCTGGTTCAAATCCAGGTTGTGGCTGTAATTTTGAGTTTATTTTAAAATTTACATACCACCTGTATATCACCATTATGCATTTGAATAATATTTTATTATTTAAACAATGGAAATTATCCCAAAATATAAATGATGTCACTTGACAATAACAGTTGACCAGACCGATCTAAAAAAATGAATGTTAGGAGAATTGCAAAAAAATTGTTTAAACAAATGGAATTTGTTTAAACAAATATGGGTTTATTAGCTAATAACATAGGCAGGATACCTCCAACATGAAATTTATAAGTTAATTTCACAAAAAAACTGACTTCTACCATAATTAGAACAGTTGAAAATTAATAATCATTGATAGTTTAAACAATAAGAAGAATTTGTTTAATGAATAATGTCACTCTAAGATAATAAACTGCCATTTCGAACTCAGAAAACAGATGTCCGACGGAGTTTCGAGAAAAGCGAATTATTTAAACAAATGGAATTTGTTTAAACAAATGGAAATTACCTGACAAATATTTATAAACATTCAACTAGACTTATAGTAATGATTTCTATGAGAAAAAGAGAATGAAGTGATTAGAACGGTAAATTTTCTGAAGAATGATAAACATTTTTCATGTAAGCGTAGTTTTCAAGGCACTGTGGGGGTGGGTTGGGGGCGTCAAAGCCATAAGTATAATAGCTCAAATTCTTCATTGGAAAGTCCTCTACAAGTCCTATAACTTTAATCTTAAGTTTTCCCAAACCCCGAAGAATTATTCGAAAAATACCAAAAAATGTCTTTTCCCATGCATTTTCTTATGTAAATTTGATGCATCGATAGGCACCATTAAAAATCAAAATTTCGAAGAAAAAATAAATACGTGTCCACTTTTTTTGGATTTGGAAACGATTTGGGGGGATCGTTGCTTTCTATCATCACAAAAATTTATGCAATGCATTTTTGAGCCACCCTAGTGCACATCCAAGATTTAGGACAAATGAAAGAAAAATATTAAAGTACACCAGCCAAAAAATGATATATTATGTATGTATGTATGTATGTATGTATGTACTATGCACGCCAAAAAAAAGTCGTACACCTTGTAGCTTTGTAAATGGTTCTTTTATAACCTATACGCTGTCATTCTGACATTAGTCATAGGTATGGTATGAAACATGCACCAACTGTCAAGTTGACAAGCCAGACTTACATGATGTCAAACTTAGCTGTACGACTTTTTTTGGCGCGGATAGTACATACTATGCGTGCCAAAAAAGTCGTACACCTTGTAGCTTTGTAAATGGTTCTTTTATAACCTATATACGCTGTCATTCTGACATTAATCATAGGTGTGGTATGAAACATGCACCAACTGTTAAGTTGACAAGCCAGAATTACATGATGTCAAAATTAGATTTCCGAGTATTTTTGGCGCGCATAGTAACAGCACGTTTTATTTTATTTATCGCGCATATAATTTGTATTGTTTTGTTTCTTGTAGATTCTCAATGCTGCCAGATAGTCTGGTCACGCGGATTAACCACGGACGACTTTTTTTCTTGCTATCGGATTTGTAGTGAACGGGAAAAAACTGGCAGCACTGTAGAAAATAAAGAACCCGTCGCAGATCAGTCACAGTATCGCCGCGCATGTGAAGTTGAGCTCTACGCTCAAGAGGATGTTCGAGCTGAATTAAGAAAACCCAGTGCATTGCGCAGATGCTTGTACGATGGATCTTATGGCCCAGTCAACATAATAAACGGATAGTAAGGACAGCCTTTGAACAAATTATCGAAAATGAAATTTGAAAATTTTAGCGCTCAGTGCATTTGGCGAGACCAGACACCGCTTGGTTATAAAGTAAACCTACAAGAAGTAATGTACCGTGAGAATCTAACCTGCAGTAAGTTTTATTTATGCATTGGAAAAGGTATTTGACCATTAAAAAATGACCAAGGTGAAAAAAATCCAGAGAAATTAGAACATGGAAATTGGTACCAACCATGGTATTATTATTAGAGGTCTAATGCTGTTCGAGTTCCAGACCGACTAACTACTTGGAAACACGAAAAGAAACATCGCGATAACTACCGATCACATAACCAACAAATGTTAACTCAAAACAAGTGTTGTTTGAGGTTAGAGTTGGCGGTTGGGACAACAGCTGATTTTAAAATCCACGCGCTATTTGGTCGGTTTCTCCCGAGTACACACGAATGGGCTTTAATCTGGTTTAGCCCTCTATCTCTCTCTGGAAACGTAGTTCCTTTTTCGAGTGGCCAGTCTGATATGTCTAGTCTGTGGTTATATGACAATTTATGTAATTTGACACTTTTTTGTTATTTAGATTGTGCTGTAGATGCCAAAATATATGCGGATAATGGTCTACTATTTACACGTACCTGTTTGGACAACGGCAACTATGATCCAGTCCAACGAGATGGATGTAAATATTTTTGCGTCGACAAAGATGGATACAGGATAAGCGATATCCAGAAAGAAGAATTAACTGTATGGGACTGCAAGAAAATAAAGCATTAAATATCAATTATGAATTATAATTACGATAAAAATAAAATACATACTTGAAAAGAATCATATTTATTTTTTTACAAACGTATTTAAAATCCAACACCGAATTTAAAATTAGTTGAAAATAAGAAACATACTCACACTTACAATACGTATAAGAAACAGAAAGAAAAAAAAAAACAGTTTTTAACAAGATCCGTCTAATAATAAATATCTATTTAGAGATTACTCAACAATTGCACCATCGTTTCACTACACGCTAAATTCGAGACTACAAATTAAATATTTTGCCTTAGTAGCGTCAGGTTTATAATTTTACGAATATTCATCAACACAATTGTCGGCAAGAGATTCAACTATAACTACTAAAGACTAGATAGTTTAACAAAAAGAAACGAGCCAGTCTAAAATGGAGGGAATCAAATTGAGAATTAAAACTTAAGAACAAACATTCAGTAAGTAGTTTTAAACATCCGTAAGTAATTCCGTTAGTTATTACGTTATATTATCGTATAAAATAGTTCCAACGTATAGATTGGTCCACCGTTATAAAACCATGTTTTGTTTGAGACAGTTTCATAAATGTATACGTCTTATGAATAACAAGAGTGTTAATTCTTCTCAGTTTTCAAGATACTGCTTGTTTGTAAAATAAAAATGTAATAAGGTTACCATTCTGAAATACTTTCAAGAGGTCTGATAATGTATTGACAGTAGTGTTTTACAATAACATAACCTAATACTGATGCCTTTCTTGCTAATTGCAGTGAACTGTATATACTACGTATAACAGGAAGAGACCCGCTCTTTATATTGGTTGGCAAAATTTGAGGCAGGCGTAAGCAACTGAACCCATTGTCCTAGAAACCTCAAAATGGTCTCATAGTAAACCTAAATCTTTGTCTTTTTACCTGAAATTCTAAAAATTTGTTCCCAAATGTTTTTGACGCATTTACAGCGATTTTGTACCTGGGGTGCTGACAGCTTCATAAAAAAAAGGTAAAAAAACGCAATAACCTGACGAGATATGCAGGTTTTGAAAATGCATATTCGCTTACCATAAACAAACAAAAGTTATCAATATAACCCTAAGTGTCAACTGTCTCTTTCTCGATGTTTTTTTTAATGTAACGATAAATTTTGTGAATTATCTTTATGACAATTAACATCTATCAATATCAGTACAAAAAATATGGGATTGTGATTTAGAAAGTGTCGATGACGTCATAAGTCAAAAACAATTGAACGAGCCCATTTTCTACGAGCCAACCTCTTTCTTCGCAGTTTCAAATCTTGTGGAACAGCTACAAATAGTTTATCCGGAGTTTTTCTTGACGTATTTCTGCATTGTGGATTTATACACCATTTATAACCCATTTTTATGTAGAAATTGTGAAAACAACACATCATACAACACAATTACCAAACGGCGACGATGCCGATGCTGACAGACCATATGGGCCGATTTGACATCTACTATAAGGTGACGTCACACAACAGAAAGTATCGTTTTGGCGGGACTTTTTGTGGTTCAATTTTTAACGCTGATTTTTTTTGAAATATTGAGTAAATAATTACGAAAAATAATGCATTTACAATGTAGACTGAAGGAATAAACACACTAAGATGGTTTTCCAATAATAGTCAAATACCCTATTGTGTATTTTTTTGGATGAAGTTTGCTTGCTTTAGTCATATTATTATTATTACATTTATCAGTATCTCAAAAACAGAGTAGAATTAACCCATACGAACTTCTCTTGTTTAAAAAAAAACACCACTAGAACACATGGTATAAGTTTGTCGGTGCCCACAAGAAACATCCTAGGGTACATTAGAAATTAGCAACAACACATTATCAAAGATAAAATCACTTCCTCTACAAAAAAAAACACCTCTAATAAAATTGCAATACAAATTTCAGCGCACATTCTTTTCCGCAATTTGGCAAGTCACAAAACGATAAAAAAAATTCTCCGACAAAAATAATCAATCAATTAGAAATCTTTGGTTAATGTTGTGGCAGTAGTTAGTCCATGGAATGTATCCTCTTTTATTGGCGATACAAAACACACCAACCTTCACCTTCGGAAGGTGCGGGCAATAAATATTATATAAAATCACAATAAGTACACTCCGTAAAAACATTTGCCGGGTTAATAACTTTATGGTTAAAGGTATGTACACATCTTAGCGACGAATTGCAAACTTAGCGCTTTACTCAACGTTGAGAAGATCCTCGGTCCTGTCACGTTCGTCGCAGCTTTCGGGTCATTCGTCTAATTCGTCCATACGACATCTCACAGCCATCTCCACGACTTCCAAACTCGGGTAGTCCAGCTCTTTCACGAGACAGAGGACCGCTGATAGTATATTCGAGTTCTGCAATATATATTTAAGTAAATATAAAATTTTATCACTTCTGAAAGTCATGATAACAAAAATAACATTGAAAAGTAACATACGGGACCTCTGCTATAGGAAGTTAGGTATGCAGGTTGTTTTTAAAGAAAAAGAAATGTTAACATAACCTAATTGTTTATATTTGAAATATTAGCATGGAGGAAGATGGAGACGCTATACGGATGTATTTTGTAAAACACTGAGGTTATGTTTACATTAGTTCTTTAAAAACAGGGAGTTTGGTGTAGCTTTTGAGACAATGTCACCAGTTTTATTAAAATTGCAGCTACGGGACAACCAGAATCTAGCGAGGAGTTCAGTGAAATATGTAAAAACCAGAGCGCAGTGAGAGAAGTGTTAGTCTTTCTTGTTTACGACAGAGTAGATATAAGACTTCAGTAGATATAGTCCATTTAATAACTAGGAGGAATAAAACCAGACGTCAGGTTCACACCATGAAAAAAGTACCAGAAATGTAACCAGATATTATTGCGGGTAAATTTGAATTATTTTGAGGTTAAACGTAGTTGTAAACCGCAATAAATGTTCTACGGTTAAAATTTTAACCCATTTTTCACTGTGAAGTCTTAAAACGTGTCTAAAATAGATCAAAATAAAACTTGTAGAACATAAATTAGTATACTTGTATACAAAAATTAGGTATCTACACTACGGGTTAATGACTAATCCCTGCGACGTCATACAACTGCAATAAAAGGAAACAATTATGTATGTAATATTTTATCAGTAATAAAAAACTCGAAATACATTTAAATCCTCCATAACAGACACGTCTGTAGTTGGTACTTTTATTGACCGAACATTTATACAGTCGAAGAATTTAGTATTTCACTTTTTTTGCATTTTATTGATGCCTAGAAAAACAAACAATATAAACGGATATACTATATTATAATAATAATAGTATGTCCACAATCTCATATACATAGTGTCATCATTTTATCTTCATGTCTTTACAATTGTACTAACTTGTGCTTGTTAAATTTTGAATGGCTTCTAATAAAAGGGGTTTGACGTTCGCCAATTTAAATGTGCTGTCTCTATAAATAAAACAAAATAAAACTATGTAATTTGGATTGATATTCTAATAGTATATTATAATACAAATTTCAAAGACAAAAATTGGCGCACGAGTTGTTATCTATTTTTTCTACTTTGTGACATTAATTGTCCATAAATTTCAAAAATTGTGGTTGTCATCTTACAATCTAGAGTAGTTTTATCTTCAACAGTTGGTAGTTGTGGTAAAATTCACAAATACGATTGAGACGAGCCAATAGCGATTGAGATGTCAGCCTTATTTGACACTTGACGTCAATATCATCAATCTTGGAAAACTAAAAGTTACTAAATGTTTATGATCTAGTGTTTTCATAACGACACCTAAAGCGGTTTCATTATGAGTTTATAACGAACGCAAACTAGAAAAAGACAATTAATTGACTTACCCATTGTATCCACATTTTTAGCAATGACAGCGAGTTTTTTTCGTTTAGGGTTCGTTAGTTACCATCTGTTTGTACAAATTTAAAAAATACCTTGCTTATCAGCTAAGGTTAAGTGACCTATTTTCAACAGTTTACGCTTTTTCGGGGCAGAGTCTTAGTTTTACAGAGTCCATATTTATTTTTCACATGATTTCCATATGATTTCAAGAATAACATCAAACACCAAACCGCCCCATGTTCAGTGTTGCCAAATCCAACGTATGCTTATCCACTAGAACGCCTACCTTTTTCTACTAAAATTCCACTAGATTGTCATTACTTCCACTAAAATCTTCTACTAGATTTTAATAGTAGACGAAAACTTCAAATTTCGTAATATAATAACTCAAAATATCTTTTTTATTTTCAATTTTAATGTTTCAGTTTGTTATTAGTTATTATACTTTCACTTGACTGAATTCAGGTGGGTACTTTTTATTATTAGCACTTTAGTTTGAATGCAAAAACTTAAACGTTCAGGTATGACAGCTGATTGAAAATATGAATCGCATTTCTATTTAAACGCCATCTTAACTTGTAGATGTAGACGAAAATGTACGAATTGTACTTAACATTTAAGATTTTATACAGGGGTTCTCAAAATTACCGGAACATCTAAAGAATTCTCCAACCGTAAAAAACGTCAAACAAATTTTCAAATAAAAATTTCTAAATTTCCATAATAAAATGAATATCAATGTATTGAAACGAAAGATTGTTTAAACCCAAAGAACTTGTTTGAATTTTGTTTTTTGTTGGAGAATAAAATTGTTTAGGTGTACGGTAATTTTGACTAATTTTGTATAATTGCTTATAAATAAAAATAAAGCATTTTCTAAAAAAATAATTAATGCAAAAAATTCTTAGAATTAATCTTAGGATTAAACACATACAGTAACTACAATAATATTTATTAACCCTGCATAATCTTATCAAAAAATTTAACAACAATCGACACGACTATCTATTCAAAATTCCACTAGCTACTAAAGTCTAGTTTTCTCGCCTAGCTTTGCAGAATTTTTACTAAATCTACCAACATTACAATCACCTATGCATATCCTACAATGCGGTATAATATAATACATACGTAGTATAAAACAAATATTTATTGTAGAGAACTGAAAACTACTAAAAGGAATTTGTCAATCTACCAGATTTTCCACTATCTACTAGATTCAAAATTTGGCCACCAGATCAATGTTTCATTCGACCAGATTTAGTAGATATTCTACTAAATTGGCAACCCTGCCCATGTTTGTTTAAATGCGACCTAACCTATTCAGCGACATCATAAATTTGTCCGGTATAAAACTGTCATACAACCAGCCAATCACGGGCGAGGTTATCCTAGTGACAAATTTGAAGATTTCCTCCTAATTATTAAATGGTCTATAACCTATTTATAGTCCGGTACCAAGTTTTATCAGATCAGATTTTAATTTCTCTAAAATTAACTAAAAATGTTTACCCGCGTGACAGGTCGTCGGTTGAAAGGTGGCCGTGGTGCCGGACACGCATGCCTCTCCCGCCTTGACGTAGTTTCTTGCGGATAGTTCGACTCGCTCTCCGTTTGACGGTAAACTTGCTGCTGCGAAAATCTCTCACCGTTTGTATATTCCTGCTGAAAATTTTTTCGATATTAGTTACATATTATTAATACAAAGAAATTAGATCAGATCGAATTAAAATCAAATTAAATAAAACAAACCTTAATACTGTTAGCAGATTGGCTCGTTACTATCCTCGTTTCCCTGTAAGTGTCAGCGTGATTGTTATATTCTTCCGCATTGTTAACTGGCGGCGATGATCGCTGTTAGAGGTTAGAATGATTTTAGTCAAATGTAAAAACTCTTGCAAAATTAATAATGAATATGTACAGTACAGGATTTTCATAAATACCGCTACAGGTGGAGTATGCAACCTAAGTAACAGCTACTCTTTGGGTTGCCTACAGTTACAACTTCCCTGTGTTAATTTGGTTGCCTACATCACCGGCAGAGCGATTTATGAACATACGATAATATTATTCACAGTAAGCATCACAATACTTCAATAATTCTTCGGTTTTCTTTTGTACTGAATGTTTTTTTTAGTACTAAATACACGGAGGTATATTATTTTATACAAAACAAAACAAACCTTCATAATATTAGTGGATTGACTGGTTACTATCTTCGTTTCTCTAAAAGCGTCAGCTTGATTGTTATATTCTTCAGCAATGTTAGGTGGAGGGGGTGATCGCTGTTAGAAGTTTTAAAAATAATTTTAGTAAAATGTTTGCCAATTTAGTTGTGAATATTTTGTTTTATATGGTTTAAAGAATTGTGCTAATACTTAGATATACACTGTGTACTGAGATTAACCTTACTATACATATATATATATATATATATATATATACAGTGAGCGCATAAAGTAGGGAAACAAGACAAAACCTCAAGAACGGTTGGCTATTTTAAAAAATCCTCAAACACGTCGATTTATAATTATCAAAATATACTTTATGATATCAAATTAATGTTTTTACCTTCAATTGTTTTTAAGAGATGACGTCATCGACATTTTTTTTAATGATAAACCTATATTTTTTTTAATGAATTTGACAGATCTTTTAATTGTCTTAATGGTAGCATAATATTTTTATGGTCTTACATAAGAAAATGTTCGAGAAAAAGGCAATTGAAGGTTATGAAATAAAAGTGACAAAATCTCCGAAACGGCTCGGCCGAATTTAACAAAATTTTGGAATTAAGTATTTGGCAAACATGTGAAGTCACTGGTGTTATTATCGTTGATGCAACGTTTACAGTTTCTGAGATATAACCTCAAACTTTTGAATTTAAAATAGACCACCCTGTATATTTTGACATCTTCTGTTACAGTCTTCCATTGCTTATTCAGTGTTACTACGTTTGTTACAGTGTTATATAAAAAACACATAGAAATTAACAAAAACCTTTATTACTTAAGTATAAAAATTAGCAAAGAAAAAATTTATAACAAAAACTAACAACAAAAAAATAAACCGAGATTTAAAACAATGTGTTCTTGTTTGGAATGGTTGAGAATCCACATAAACCAACTAGAGTAGTTGCAGTAGAAAATGTAATAATGTTTTGTTATCAATTTTTTCTTTGTTAATTTTTAGACCTAAGAAACAAAGGTTTTTGTTAATTTCTAGATCGTGTTGATATAATAATGAAGACTGTAACAGAAAATGTCAAAATATACAGGGTGTTCTATTTCAAATTCAGAAGTTTGAGGTTATATCTCAGAAACTGTAAACGTTGCATCAACGATAATAACGCCAGTGACTTCACATGGTTGCTAAATATTTAATTCCAAAATTTCGTTAAATTCGGTCAAGCCGTTTCGGATATTTTGACACTTTTATTTCATAACTTTCAATTGTGTTTTTCTCGAAAATTTTCTGATATAAATTGTAAGGCCATAAAAATATTATGCTACCATTAAGACAATTAGAAGATCTGTCAAATTCATTAAAAAAATATAGGGTTGTCATTTAAAAAAATGTCGATGACGTCATCTGTTAAAAACAATTGAAGGTAAGAAGAAATTAATTTGATATCATAAGGTGTATTTTGATAATTATAAACCGACGTGTTCGAGGATTTTTTAAAATAGCAAACCGTTCTTGAGATTTTGTCATGTTTCCATACTTTACGCGCTCACTGTATAATGAATCTAAATTTTAATTTATCGAAATAAGTTCTTCTTAGTAAAGAGTTTTGTAAAAGAGTAATAGGACATTATCAAATGCAGTAGTGATAATTTGTTGCTAATAATAATGTTAACCTAAACTTTTTAGAAAATTATCATGTTACTTATTATTACAAAAAAAATGGGTTTTATGAAAAAAATTGTGATCATTTTACTTACATCGTAATACTGTTGTTGTGGGGGTGATTCCCTCTCGTAGCTGTTCCTTCTCCTTTCTACATATTCCTGTTCCGGGGAATAATTACGTCTGGCAGGTTCAGGTCTTCTGGCAATCTAGTAAAGAAAGTCATCATCATTATCTTTATTTCAAACTACCATAAACTGTCTGTAGTTTAAACAATCTACACTGTTGGAAAAGAATAATAATGATACTCTAGAGGGCTGCCTACAATATTTTACCTGAAGATGACATTAACGGTCGAAACGTGTCTACAAGTTTATCAACAAAAGAATTTGCAAAATGATCAGAACCACATTTGACTGCAAGAACATTTCGGATCCTAAACTAAACTTTTTTGTTACTTTAGTGCTAAACTTCGAAAATGGACATTGCAATAGGTTAAATATTTGAATACGTACGACATTTCTTATTTAAGGTGACAGGGTAGACTTTAACTGACATATGAGATCGATAATTCATAGATTACTAATCCAAAAATAAACAGTCAATATAACTTTAACCATTGCACACGCAAGCAAGCAGAACATTAGCTATGGAACCTTAACCCTGACCCATGAAAAACTCCTGTATTGCCGCAGTGCACGATATGACAAAGAGATTTATCGCGATTGAAGGTTAAATTATTCATTTAGTTATTGCATATCCATTGCAAGCACAATGCGAGCTAAGTTAATGCATAGAAAAAGTGCGTTAGAGTGAATTTGGTATCTCTGTTAATCTTTATTAGTTATTATAGATGAAATAATGACACATTTACCTCGTCAGCGTTGTTAGTATACGGTGGTGGGGGGTCTTCTTGCTTGATCTCCACTCTGGCGTAATATTCTTCCGTTTCTTCAGCCTGATATTGCACCACCTCAGCCTTGTTATAACATATTAATAATATTATGTTGACATGAGATTGTTAATTGCTTATTAAAGATGGTTCGTGCAAAAAAATAGCGACAATGATAATAACAGTAAATTGGTGATTTTATAAGTACAATTAATCACTATATTCCAAGTGTGTATTATACATATAATAGGGTATTCCGGTCACGTCAAAATTTAAGCAGATATTCGGTTTAACCTATTGTACAATTTATGAAGATTCATAAAGTTAAGCTATGAGCTTTTTTATTTAGTTTTTCTATGAGATAATTGCAATTAAAAGTGCATTTCGTTTGAATTCACCGACCACCCTCGGAAATAGACGATGATTACCGATCCCTAGTCGCGGTGGCAACAGCGGACAGCTCTCGAACAGCTGATCGGCCAAGTTGACGGTTGGCGACCCTGTTGTTTGACAACGAATAAAGGTAACTTTTTTTAGAGATGATTTGATCATTGAAACTTGAAGCCAAACATCTCTCATTTCGCTAGTCGGCAATGTAAAGAAAATCTTATCAGGAGTTACTGTTCTACTTAGTGTGGTTCTACTGCTGTTACAGCCCGGCACAGAACAATGTCGGCGTTGGAGTTTATACATTTTGAACAAGTGTTTGATATAACCTCAATAACCAAAGCAGGTGTCAACAAACGAGCGATTCTAAACGTTGACACAACAGAAGACAAAAATTTACTACGTGCACCCTAGATATAGCAACGTTGTCAAGTCGCTCACTTTGAGCGGTCTTTGTGACGTCACAAGGACCAATCCAAATTTAAACTTCAAACAACGATTTCTCTTAATTTAAAACAATGTTTGATATTTTACTTGTGAAGTAGCAAACAGTAGGACCGATACTTTGTAAAAAATGACAATTTCAATACCACCGGAATACCCTAACATTGTTTGTACGTACTTACTAAATATTTATGACTATTTTTCTGCATAATTTGCACATTAAAAGGTTACTAGTAAGTGCTACTACGTATATAACTTATTTACGTATTTTAAAATGGAGAATATTGAGCAAAATGTTTGATTGATCTATAATTAATCACTTCCGAATATTAAGCTTATTATCAGGTAAATAAGGTTACTGACTCGCGAAATATCCGCAAGGTCGGAGGTTATTTTCGTTACAACCCTTAAATGGGGTTATTAACCCTAATACTAATTTACATCGAGCTCATTTCCGCGTAACAAATTTCTTTGTCGATGAATGAAAATGCCCGCCAAATAGTGAAGATAAATGGCACTTTTGACTTGAATATCAATCAAAGCTAGTAATAATTTTCACAATTGATTTTTGTTATTTGCCCTATAAAGAAGGATGTTTGTTAAAATACAAGTTGTAACTTATTTATGATTTGGAAATGACATACTTATAACATGTTTGATGATATTATTATTGAAATGAATTAAAATATTGAAGTTTTATAATCCCAAATATCACAAATGACGCAGTGGGGCGTTTCGAATAAAATAAATGGTACTTACAGCTGGGATAAATCTACTAGGATGGGGCCACGATGACGATCTCATTTAAATTTCAATGATTTTTAGTTAAATTAATTCAAACATAATATGACATTATGTTCTACTCAGCAATATCTTCTATGATTAAATCATGCATTTCTAATTATATACAAAAAGTTAGTGCAATTTTCATACAAATTTCAATTTAAAAAAGGAAATAGTGTACTTGCTGTGATTGAATAAATACTTTTTGTAATATTTAATGAATTCTTTGACTAATTATCTTGTGGCCTTCTTGTTCTACCCAAAATACGAACGAATTCTCTTAATGAATACAAATAAATAAACGGGAGTACCCATGGCGTTGCTCACCCGGTATATAAAATAGTTGTTTCATTTTGTACAGATAATGCAAATCTCTACCACTGCAACTCTGTCATAATAACTCACTCAGTATTAAATCAGTTCTGAAGAAGCGAACAACATGGCTCGCGAAACGTCAACATGAATTAGGATGTCTGGCATAACCTTATTTTCCCTTAACATTTTCCAGAAAAATTTAAATCGTTACCAGGATGTTGCTTTTTTTGTGGTATGTGATACACATATACAAAACCGATTCAATTTTCATAATACCGGGTGGCCTTTTTAACTTGAGACTCCTAAATATCTCGAGAAGTAAGCATGCTACGACAAAAGTGTCTTAAATAAACTTGTAGGACGCAAAGGGGGAAATAAGATGGCGATATGTTTCATTGCAGATGGCGCTGCAATCGGTGGAAATGAGGTTAACTTCATTGTTTAAATGAGAATACCCAACTTTTTTTATCAAATTACGATTTTACGCTAAATACGGACAATCTTTTGTCTGAACATTTTTTTCGTACGATGCATCTATCAAAAGTTATTGACGATGAAAGTTTGTGGCGTCTGCGGTAGTTACAACCGCTGCCACTGCATGGGATGCGCTCGACGGCTGGATGTCAAAACGACGACTGAGTAGACACTCATGGTACAACGTAGGAAGGTATGTGCATAACGGGGACACGTTTTGGTATCTCGCGCGTTGCCCCGTCATGTGCATAGGGTTTCTTTACTCACGAAAAAAAATGCAATGAAACTGATATCGTCTTGATATGTACTTAGTTGAAGATTCAATTCTGAAAAGTGGGTTACGAACAGCACTAAAATTTCAGTGTCAATAAAGCTACATATTGATCTGCGAAAACCTGTATAATAAATTCCAAGTACTGATCTTATAACTATAAGTGCTTTATGGATTTGATCTTTTTTTTCTTCTTATATCCTAAGTATGCATTTTAATAAACACACATTCAGAAATAAAACTTCTATAGTATATTACATAACAAGAGCTGTAACTAGCATATAACGTACGAGTGGAAAGTTAACATACGAGCCGCGAGTTTTGTTATTTTTGCCGAGCACGTAATATGCGTTACAGCTCGAGTATTGTACATAATTTTACCTACGACCGACAATTACAGATCCAATCACTTACTTTAAATAAAGGAGAAATATTGCGACAGAAGTAGATGTATTAGGTTAGGTTAGTATATTTGACAGTTCAACAAAAATGGATTTTATCTATTGCTAGTTATTTGCGCGACATCTATTTCAACTGTGGGGAACTGCGTTTGAACTGTTGTGTTAGTAAAATATGCAACCGCCACTAAAATTTATATCATTCCTCATTAATTTTGATAACACTGATAAGACTTTTCTTCGTACCCAGCAACACACGTCCATAAATCTCGCTTATTTGCACAAATTTAACAATCACCAAATAATTTATCATACTTCGACCAACAAAAAACCTTTTCAATTTTAAACCATCCAAATACACACACTTGGAAGACAGTTCCAACAGATAACCATTAAAACAATCCACATTAATCTTCGTTAACATCGAAATAACATCGAATATACAACAACAAACAAAGAAAAACTTACAAAATCTCACCTCTTGTCTCGAAGGACTCCTCTGCGGGCTGTATTCCTGCTGCTGCTCAGGAGGATAATCCTGATACCTGCTGTAGTGATGAGCCTGCGGCGGAGGCGTAAACGCCACCATCTCCTCTTCGTCGCTCGCCACAGGATCTTCAGGATGCGTCAAAGGCTTCCCTTTTCTCTGGGCCTCCTTCAATTCTTCAGGAGACACAGCCACGTTATCCAGTTTCTGCAGTTGAGGTAAAGCCCTGAGTACGGCCGACCGATAACTACTGACATATAAGGAAAAAAAATCCTTTAATTTAGAGTGTATTGCTGTTAGGCTACACGAGATCGGTACGATGTATGAACACAATTATAGAGCTTGTTGGATAAGACATTTTTTTAAATTGTGTTTAAAATTGTTTAATACTTTTCTCTTACATGGTGTAGAATCATTTGTTTAGTGATTTTAGTCAAATTGCCTGTACTATGTATTTAGATATTTTGCATAAATATTTATCTATTTTAATTTAAGTGCTATAATCAAACATGACCTTTCTACAGCAGATATAGCTCCCAATTTAATAATAGACCACATAATAATAGGATCAATTTTTTTTTCAAAATCGAAGGCCAACTGACTAGCCGATTGAGCAAGCAAGCTTGCTGCTCCACCGAAAACTATATTAGTAAAAAGCGCTACGGTGACACAGTCTGACCCACAAATTAATTATTTATTACGTAATACTACGCCATCCCACATAAAGTATCGCTTACTGCTTGTTATTAGGCAAAATATCGACCGGTCTTATAGGAATTTACCTGACAATATGAACGGTTAATGTGTGACAACATTATGACTAAACTGGTCAATATTAGTTTTGTCCCAAAAGAACGTAACACACTGTTGTTGGAAAGGCAAAAATATATTTTTCTACTTTGCATTCACAATGCACACATTGTAACACTGTTTTCGGTGTTACAATTAACGCATTGTAATACCGAAAACAGTAACATTTTTGTCTAAGATTGGTACACATTGATATCAAATGCCATATGTCAAACGTACAATACATAACCTAACATAACCACACACTGCATCTTCTTAATCGCTTGCAATCGCATAAACTGCGAAATATCAATATTCTATACATATTTAAACATGGGTGTAGCCTGCTATAGTATGGCCAAAGGTTTGGGGCTTTCTTAGTTTTGCTGTGTTCATCAAAATACGCCAGCATGACGTTTTCGGTGATGTTTTACGATTCTGGTAAGTGATGGCTATCATTCTTTTCAACTAAACATCAAATCCCCTTTTCAGATATAATTCAAGGACCACATTTACTTTAATAAGGTATTATGCGAAGATCAAACCTACATCGTAGATATGAACGATTTTAATTACTGCCGCGAGATTGTATATGCGCAATAAATGGTTTATCAGCATACACATACGAAGCTACAGTACATTTAAAGTGTAGAGGATTTCTTAGTTTATGTAACGTATAGGTTTTCGATAATATTTTGGACGCTTGGATGCTCGGTTCAATTCGTATTTGTCCGTCGCTTTCGACTTCGTCTTAGTTCTGGTTGTGTGCAACGTATTTATATTACCTCCATCACATGTTATTTTACTAAGTATAATTTATTCTAATAAACTACTTTGCCGAAATTAGAATTGGGTTTCAATTATAAGTGCTTGTAAATATATCAGCCGCAACGGCTACGTAGCGGAATTAGGTAGACACCGCTATTAAACGTTAAGACCCAGTTCTACCTCTCCTAAAACGCGTTTGCAAATAAAAGCGTTATTTATTGTTCAAAGTTTATGAAATTTTTTATGTAACTTCTTAGATAAATAACGAGTTGGGCTGGATGAAAAAAAAATTTTTTTAAAGGAAAAAATCAATTTGACTTCTACATCTTTGGTTTTTTTCAAATATAAAACATTTAGCCCAACTCATGATACAAAAATAGATTTTTTATTTAAGTACAATTTTAATCTAAACATTATAATTGCGATAACAAAGCGTAATTGCCAGAAATGTATGTAATTTGCCTATATTACGGGCCCGGTGTAGACAGCAGACGTTGGGAGTTTTAAACACCGCCTATAACTACGCCACGCCTACTGCTATTTTTAGATTAGACTGTTCACAAGACCGTAGCGTCTATTGAATCGGGAGAACAGAGTTCTCGCATTTCACATTTATACGCACGGTTTACAAATTTAACACACGATAAAAGTCATATACTGTATGATATTATACTTAGTGTAGTTATACCAGCTAGGTGTTAGGTACATTTGTTTAAGAATGGGTAGAAGTCGTGGCAAAATACCTAAACATCCGCGTCTGTCCTTTAGACGAATTAGTAAAAGACGACTACGTACCACCGAAGTTAAAATATTGCATAGATAATCTAAAAGAACAATATTGTAATTATTTAATTACAAATGAGACAAAGAGACCAGAACAGGACTCAAATGAACGTTTTATTTAAAATGTCGGTTTTATGGACAGGAAGAGACAATTAGCAGTGACGAACTTGGGTCGGCTCTAATGAATATTAGTTCAGCGACTGTATTGGGCAGTATTACAGCGGGACTTGGATATAGCCAATGCCAGAATTTGTTTTCATTCATGAATCTTGCATTCATGGCGCCCAGAACGTTTATAAAATATAGCGAACTTGTAGGTGACAAAATATTTAGGATTTATATAAATGGTTTGGGGAACTTTGGACTATGTGCTATGATTTTACTTTATCATACGTAGTATGTAAAGTATTGTAATCGTGCCAAACAAAATTTTTGAGGTTTTAGCGGAAATGTCTTTTTGGATCCCTTGAACATTTTTGACCCAGGTAAAAAAAAAATTCTGTGTATGTGTGTGTGCCTTTTTTGTGGCGACGATTCCGGAGAAACTACTAAGGTATCGGGACGAAACTTCATATTTAGAAGTTTCATAACCAAACTTAGAGCCGAAAAGCTTTCTGTTGAAAAGGATCCAAAGAAACTGGAGGTTTAGTCTTATAGCATTTTTGAAAGATTTTGCAAATAAGCCGCCATTTCTGGAAATTTGTCGAAATAGTTAAATAATAAATTAAAGTACAGGAAATTCTGAACAATTTATGACTATGGCATTTTTTGGTAAAATGAATAGTTTAGCTGCATGAGCAAATTCTATTTTATCGAGATCGCTGCATTAAAACTAGTTAGCCAGGATTTGTCAGATATTGTGATTCTAATGACAGTAGGTAGTGTCAAACGCTGATGTTTTGACAATACCTACTGTCAATATAATCAAAATATCCGTCTAGTTCCAGTAGTTTTATTTTAAAGCAGACATGGCCGATCTCGATCAAATAGAATCTCATGCAGCTAAACTATTAATTTTATATATGGTATGATAAAGTAATGTGCCTGAACGCATCAGATTAATTTTTTTTATTTTTGTCTTCGTGTGTCACTGCCGTGCGTTCGTTCGATATTAGCATGTTTATAGATGTATTGGGTCCTCATTGCTCGATTTTAATTAATTCCTTTCTTAATTGAAGTCCATAATTCACCGATGAGTTATCATGAGTTAATACATTTTTGTCAATTTACTATACAGTATGTATGTCACCCTGTTAAAAAGATTAAATATTATAATAGCAAGCGCGCTCTCTCTAACTTAAATCAATATATTTTCTTTTACCGACTGGCGGCCGCCAGCCAGCTGTATGCAGTCCAGGATGCATTTGCGACCGTGATGAGTGAGAACACTGATACATTGCTACTTGAGCGAAAGCGAAAGCGCCTACGTGCGGCGACAAACTGGCTGAGTACTTCCCCTTCGGATGTACTCGCGTCGACCATGCTCCGCCTTTGTGTGCTTCCTCTAAACCCCCCAACTTTCCCTTATCGTAAAACTGTGTCCTGGTTGACGTTGGTGGGGGTGTCGTTGACCACTCCCAGCAAAAAAAAACATCGCAACGAAATATTTCGTTTCGAAGTTGCGATGTTTTTAAAACGGAGCCTTAAGCGTTATAACAATTCTTTAGTAAGTTCTTGTTCTTCGAAGTAACTAATCAGTCACCGCCAAACAGTTCTATTCTGATTATTATACTTATGAAACCACTATTTTAAAGTTGTTAACTTTTTAGGTTAAGTTTCATGTATTTATCACGGTAGGGTTAAAAGTGTTGCCCCAAGCTCCATTATGATCATCGTTGCGACCTCGCTGAATATTTATTCAAACTTGTAGGCTAAAGTAGAGTAACATTACTCACAATTAGATTTTGTCATGATTTTATCTCATCGATCTCATCCTTAACGAAGTTGACAGTTACTACAGTGCTGCCACGTGGTACCCGCAAAATACCCTAGATTCTAATTTAGCGCGATATAGTAACCACAGTTTCTAAATTTATATCAAAATTAATTAAAATTACTCCTCGCTACGCTCGTCGTGCCCAAAACAACTCGTGCGCCAATTTTACGTCTTATAAAACTTGTATAATAATATACTATTATTCGCTATAGGCAAAATTTATTTGGAAACTAAATATTGGTAATTACAGAAAGCAAAATAACTTCAGCTAGTAGTGCAGCTATCATGGAAACAGACAATTTCTAGTCAATTACTTAAAAATGATGATGGGATATGACAGAGATGATTGGAACATTGTTTACACAGATAAAACATACTCATTCCTCTCATACTGCCAGTTTTAGGTTATCCGAAATTACAAAGCAATCTGACGATTTCAAAAAACCAATAAGTAAAGGAAAACGTTTGATATAAAAGTCCATACTGGTGAAGAATAAGGTTTAATTCATAATGGCATATTGATGGCTCTTTCTGGTACGCTATTTATAATTATTTTATCGGTACTCAAGTGCAGTGCAAGGTTGGAACCAATAATACAATACAACTTGTATTATTGGTTCCAACAGTGATGATTACCATGACGATATGAATTGTAGAAAATTTAGGAAGTAGATTAAACAGCAGATGATCCCAAATTTACCTCCACGGTTGGTTTTTGCACTAGATAATACTATATATACAGGGTGTATATTAATTCAGTGCAATAATTTGGAGGGGTGATGTAACTCAATATGAGGAACAAAAAATCTTAATAAAATTTTACAAAATTTTGCAGTTGAAAATCCATATATAAATCCATAATAGATATAGCAACGTTGTCAAGTCGCTCACTTTGAGCGGTCTTTGTGACGTCACAAAGACCGATCCTAATTCAAACTTCAAACAACGATTTCTCTTAATTTAAAACAATGTTTGATGTTTTACTTGTGAAGTAGCAAACAGTAGCACCCATAGTTTGTATAAAATGACAATTTCAAAAACACCGGAATACCCTATTGCCAATAATTCCGGCCCAAATATTAATGGCAAATCGGTGCTGACAATTGGTACGTCGTATAATTCGCGGATTTTCATAGGTCCAGTGGCACATGTTCCTGCTGTTAAAAATTTCGTTTCGGGTAACTGTCGCTTCATCAGTGGAAACTACCAAATTAGGAAAGTTTTCATTGGTTTGACATTGACCACGAAACCACTCACAAAATATGACCCTCTGTAAATAATCCTGTGGGAGCAAATCTTGTACACGCGTTTCCCGATATACCCGAAGTAAGTTTTCACGTAGTGTTCTGTGCACTATCCCGTGGGCAACTCCGACTTGTCGAGCAATTGTTCTAGTGCTTCGTCGATCATCTTCGTGGACCATGTGCACGATTTGTTCTTCGGTATTTACCATATTACGATCGCGTGGACGGCCTCTTCCTCCATGGTTAGGCAAAAATACCCGAGCAGGAATATCCCTTAACCGTTGAACCACGGAAACAAAAGTTCTATTATTAGGGACGCGCCGGTTTCTTAATCGTTGCGAATAAAGTCTTTGAGCGGCCGTTGCATTTTTTCTGCATTCACCATAAACAATTAACATGTCCACGTACTCACCACTACTAAAATTGTCCATTTTGAAACACAAAACCAAACCACAAAATAACTACCAAGAAACCCGATAAACAGAAACAACTGCAGAGCGTAAAGTAAAGCACGCACGGGACTTCCAGTCGCTCAGCTGTCAGCTGTTTTGCCACAGGCTCTAGGTCAAGTCGCTACTACCCTTTCTAAAAACGTGCGGCGTCAAATTCTGCATTTTCAATAATTAATTACTCAATACTGGTGTCACTTAGAGAAAAAACGTATTTGAATTTTTTACTCCAATTATGAAGATCTATAACCCCTAGAAATTATTGCACTCATTTAATATACACGCTGTATAATACAATTTTTTTAAATTTCAACAACATAATCGTTTTACATAATCTCTTAGCACGTTTTATATATTATTATTTTTATACGATGACACATTTGTTACTTCTTTTGGAGTACAAAAACAAATCGAAAAATGTTGCCCAGTGTTGTGAAATTAAATAATTGCAAAAAATAGTCAACTTACCCATCGGTACTGGCACAAGGGTTCTCTCCTAACCACAAATTCTTCAAATTCGGTAAACACTGCAGGTAGCATATCTGATTCAAGTCCCTAATATCGTTCTGCCTTATGTACAATTCCTCTAATCGTTTGCAGAACTGAAAATCCTCCAGGCTGTTTATTTTGTTTATACTAAAACACAAAAATATAACCACTTTATTATTTCATTACACATTTGACGTACAAACACGTTAGTAATCATAAATATACATTGTTAAATCAGGTGAAAATATAATACGTTGGTATTGTTGTTATGTTATTATTTATGTAGAAAGTAGATACTGTATGCGTACGTATTGCACTTTCAGTGCCACTTTTGTATAGTTTCGATGTACCTGAACGAAATAGGCAATTAACGCGATCATACCAGGCAATTGTGTCTCTTTTTTAACATCTAATCAGCACGGCGAAAGCGTGAACTAGAGGGAGATTGCACAAGTTCCCGTGCAGCCTTTTGTAGTGTAAATTGTAAGTTCCCACTAAGTAAATAAAAACTATTATTGTTCCTTTTCTACACCTATGCAGTCCTACATTTTATTCATATCGAGTAATGTTATAGTGAGTAGTATACGAATACTTGTTATATAGAGAATTTGTATTCATATTTTTATTCAATTTGCTTTCTGCTGCATTTTTTTCGTATTCTATCGTTGGTGCACCTGCAGAATCTGCACAAGTTTCACTGTTTCTAACCCACTTTCATTTCTCATGAGAGCGAATTATTGATATCCATAACGGAATATTGGCAACATAATAGGCGTGCAAAACAAGGCAGGTATATGGTAAAACAGTTTGACCTTCTCAAGGTCACACATCAAGTCAAATTTTGACTATATGAATGAATAAAGTAGCAAGCAAATTACCCAGATAACTCGGTATAGATAACCATATTGTATCTACATACTCCTGACTACAAACCATAAACGTAACAAAGAAAATATAGAGAGCAAAAAGCTTAAAGTAGAAAGTAATTAATTATACAATTTTAAACAGTCGGGAATTGATAATTAATTTAAAATTGTGAATTACAAGTGTATATAGGCTGTGTATAAAATAACCTAGCATCTTACTTTAGTACTTGCGAAATATCTATATTCTATACATATTTAAACATGCGTGTAGCATGATATAGTATTGCCAAAGGGTTGGGGCTTTCTTAGTTTTGCTCTGTTCATCAAAATAAGCCAGCATGACGTTTTCGGTGATATTTCGCGATTCTGGTGAGTCATCGTGCGTCATTCGCGTCAACTAAACATCAAATCCCCCTTTCAGATACAATACAAGGGCCAACATTTACCTGAATAAGGAGTTATGCGAAGATCAAACATACATCGTAGATATGATCGGGTTCAAATACTGCTGCGGGATTGTTTATGAGCAATAAATAGTTTATTCAATATCAGCATGCACGTGGCAAGCTATAGTACATCTAAAGTGTTGAGGATTTCTTAGTTTATGTAACGTATATGTTTTCGGTAACATTTTGGACGGAATTCTGGTCGTGCCAATACTGTATTCTTTTTTGCCCGTCGCTTCCAACTTCGTCTAAAGGAGCTCCTACACGCAATGCCAACGTCTCGCCAACGTTGGTGATGTGACGCGCTGCGCGTAGTGCGCGCATCCACTTCGCCAACATTGGCCAACGTTGGTATTGGGTGCAAGGTATTTCTATGTATCGTAGAAGGCTCGTAGCGTCCCGTAGAGAATTAAAAATGAACAGTGACGACGATATCATTGCTGGTGCCGCAGCTCCCATTATTTTAAGCAGTGCATTGTTGCTTAGAATTAAAAAAAAGGAACCCTCGAAAGAGGACATTGTTTAATAAGGTTGTTAAATATTAAACATGTTTTTCAGTCATTATTTATACAGTACGTTCGAAAATATTAAATACATTAAGGACTACAAATATACAGCAATACAGGGAACAAAATTATTTACCATTTGCCACGTGACATTAAAAAAATCTCCCTTTTTATTTTCTTTATGTATCAAGCAACAAATGCGGAATAAGATGGGATAAGATCTGATACACTGAGTGGTCTATATTTTTATGCAGGCCCCTGTTAATTTGTGTCGTTTCTTTATATAAATATTTCATTTCAGTCAAATCGATGAATTCATAATTTTTATTTAAAATATAATTTATATAATAAAACTGAAATTATTTATAATAAGATACAAAGAAAAATTAAGAACCCTTACATACACGGAGCTTTAATTATAGATATTAAAACTCCGTGTATGTATATTATGTAGGTATATTTATTATCAACCCAATATTTGTAGTAACAGATATTCTTTTTGATAGTTTTCTGATAATCAAAATAAGGAAAAGCATCCAGTATAGTTTTTAAACTTTGTTGAATACATTAAATACATCAGATTATTTAAATTTGCCGCTTAAAACTAATCTATAAATAGTTAATTAATAAATAGTCAATTGTTGTTAATTATATAAATGCAACTTTGTTTGATTGTAGTCAAGATTGTAGGGAAGAGGGTTGACCGCAGACCTTGGACCCCTATACCGTATGACTCCCCATCGTGTGTAGATTCATATCCCGCTTCCCTCCAACCCCCTCCCTCACCTTTCCCACCCCACCCTAGCGAATAAGGTTGACCGCAATCCCAGAACCTAAATACCGTATGCCTCCCCATTGTGTGCGAATTCATTTTTAAAATTTTAATGATGACCCGTCATTTCTGGAAAACCCGGAAGTCATACTAACCTCAAGACCATCCCATAAATTGGCATTTTCTGTCTATTAACCCAACATTCATTCCTTCGGCGTCAAAAACAAAAAAATAAACAAACGTACCTATGCCGTGGGTCACCCATTATAACGACTTCAATATTGTCTTCAAAATATTATTTTATTGCTTGTTAATTTATTGTAACTGTAAGGTTAATATAATGCTTATAAAAACAATAATTATTGTGAATAAATTTACAAAATATTGAAAATGTTTTCATGTTTTTACATTTGGGCAATCAGGCATTTGGGCAAATAATAAATCATCATTGTCCTTAAAGTACGTACAAACATAAATAATGCAGTCTATATGATAAAACATAGATAGATAACTAAACTTTTCATCGGTAGTACGTACAATGCTAAAACAGAATGAAATAAAGCGGACAAGGTCGACATATTGGCGATGTACATTGGCACAGTTGGGTCCCGCTACGCGAAGCACTCCGATGGCCAATGATGGCCCCTATTGGCACTGCGTGTGGGAGCACCTTTAGTTTTAGTTGTGTGCAACTACACTGAACGGCATAAAAAACGCAACACCTAAAATGATGACCAGTTTCAAACTGCAGTAACTTTTGAACGTATTGCTCGATTTGAATGAGCTTTTCTTATTTGAAAGGTCCACTTTTTGCCAATATTTCTGTAGTGTGCTACCCATTTTTGCGCTCTTCCATTTCAGCAATGGTGAATAACGTTAATGCTTGTTTTCTTCCTACAGTTTGAAGCTTGCTGTGGGGTGCACCGACAAAAGAATTTAACTTTAAACAAAAGGAGCTTGCAGTCTGTTCTGATCATTTATGTTTTTGTTCAAGTTTTTATTGTTGTTAACGCCAAAGTTACAAGAAGATAACGCTGCTTCTTCGGCAGCGCCATCAGAAATTAAAGAAAGCCATGGATAACGACAAAATTTAATTAAACTGTGAAAGTAATGATCAACATGTTAATAACGAGTATTCCCTCCCCTCGCTTGAATTGTATTCCTCATCCTTCTAGGCATACTTCGAATTAGGTTTTGAATCTCATTTTGGGGAATCTGGTTCCACTCTTCTTCTAGCGCTATTCGGAGATCATCTGGCGTTTGTATCGCGGCACCACGGGCTCTAACTCGTCTCCCTAGCATATCCCACATGTGTTCTATGGGGTTTAAATCAGGGCTACGTGCAGGCCATTCCATTCTGCTGATATCCAAATCATCCAGGTATTGGGACACTATGCGGGCTGAATGGGAGCGTGCATTATCGTGCATGAACAAGAAGTTGTCACCAATAAATGGCCCAAAGGGAACCACGTGTTCCGCCAAAATTTCTTCAACATACCGAGCCGAGTTTAGGTTCCAGACGATTTCTTGTCTCAACTGCTGTGGTATGTCGATTTCGTAACACGGTCGTTACGATGTATCGATCATCACGGGCTTGAGTGATGCGTCTTCTTCCTGACCCAGGTCATCTGTTGAAGGTGCCAGTCTGGCGAAATCTTTAAATGGCGCGACAAACCGTACTCGTTATCGCGCCAAGAACACGAGCAGCATAACGAATGCTGCGTCCATCTTCCACCAAAGCTACTGCCTGAGCAACTTCTGCAAGGCTTAAAGGCATTTTAATTGTCTAGCAACAGTCAATGACGTTAACGACACTAAACGTCACTAAATGTTTTTGTTGATTACCATGGCTAGCTTTAATTTGTGATGGCGCTGCCGAAGAAGCAGCGTTATCTTTAAGATCTTGTAACTTTGACGTTAACAACAATAGAAACTTGAACAAAAACATAAATGATCAGAACAGACGAGACTACAAGCTCCTTTTGTTTAAAGTTAAATTCTTTTGTCGGTGCACCCCACAGCAAGCTTCAAACTGTAGGAAGAAAACAAGCATTAACGTTATTCACCATTGCTGAAGTGGAAGAGCGCAAAAATGGGTAGGACACGTACAGAAATATTGGCAAAAAGTGAACATTTCAAATAAAAAAAAAACCTCATTCAAATCGAGCAATACGTTCAAAAGTTACTGCAGTTTGAAACTGGTCATCATTTTAGGTGTCGCGTTTTTTATGCCGCTCAGTGTATTTGTGTTACCTCCAACGCATGTAATTTTACTAAGTATAATTTATTCTAATAAACTACATCACCGAAATTAGAATTTGGTTTCAATTATAAGTGCGTGTTAATGTATAAGCCTCAACGGCTACCTAGCGGAATTAGGTAGACACCACTATTAAACGTTAAGGACGGCGTTGACCAGGCGGTTTTGAGCACGTAAAAGAGTTGGGTCATTACGTGGCGGTATCTCTGAGGCAAAAGTACGAAACTTTTAGCATGCTACTAGCAAACTACAGATGGCGCGTTGAAAGTACAACCACTATTTAGCTTCATTTTCCGTTCGGTGTATTTTTTGGTGTATTTGTATAAGTATTTTTTAAGCCTTTTTTCCGTTTTACCTAAAACTACTTATTAACTATTTTGCTCGCCAAAAATAAACAGCTCCCATGTATGTATTGAATGCAACTTCGTCCTCGGGTTCAACATTGTTTATACTTATTACCTATATTGCGTGTGATTTCTCAAGTTCATCTCGGGGTTTCCCACTATGTGGCGCACGTGCATTGGTATCGCAGATCTATTGGTAGGGGGTGTGTTGAAAGCATCTCTACTTACTTATAACACGGAAGAGTGAGATGGAGTCATAATTGCGCTAATCCGACGAAGTTTGTCGTGACTCGTGACTTCTGTACGCTCGAACTTTGTTCCTGGCTTTGTTATTGTCGTTAAATTTGCGAACATGCCCCAAAATAAAATATTATTTATAGATATTTTCTAAATATCTACAAATAATATGTACTAGTAATACTATTTTTTTTATTTTTAGATGCAGGGTCAGTTAGCTATTCTAAAAGCGACAAAAGTTTATTTTATTCTTTATTCTGGAGATAGAAATACATTATTCTGGGAAGAAGTTATCTTCGATAAAGAGTGTTGGGAAAAACGCATGCTGCCAAAAATTATTAAAATTTTACAAAAATTGTTTGGCACCTGAAATAATTTTAAAAAGTAAATACGTAGGCTTTCACGGCCAGAATCATTTAGAAAATAAACTGCTTCCGGGTTATGCCGTGTGTCAAGATTTGTTAATGCTAACAAATCTTGACACACGGCATAACCCGGAAGCAGTTTATTTTCTAAATTTTAAAAAGACGACAAAAAAATTTAAAGTGCCGAGATCCTGATTATATAATAAAGGCACAAACAAAAAAGTAAACGTAAAATCATAATATTACTATGATTTGTTGCATTTGCCTTGCGAAGCATAATCTATAGCTATATCCCAGTTCAAAACGCAACATAGGGAAATTATCAACATGCAACCTTTAAATATCCGACTCTACATATGCGACCCCGGATACAAGGTGGTTATCGGGTCCGAAAAATATTTTTGTTTGGTTTGTTTAGTTTTGGTTGCAAAACTATGTCGCTTTGTTTTGTTTTGCAACCAAAACTAAACACAAAAAACGCAAAAACAAAAAATAAATTGACCAAAATTGGCTTGATAACCGCCTTTTTGTACCCGGGGTCACTGTGATTATTGGTTTTATAAAATATAACTTGGATAAAAGTGAATATTTTATAAGATATACATTTTTATTTTTTGGATGTCCGTTATGTCGCAGAAAGCAATGTTTAAAAAAAATTATTAGATAAATTATTTTTTGACTATGTTTTGAAGTTATGTACATAAAAAATCCCGAAGACGTTTTATCGTACCTATGTTTTATTTTATAAAACAGATAATAGAGATAGAATCCGAAATTAAAATTATTGCATGTAATTTTCTTTAGTTGAGTCTTGAAACGCGCCGTAGAATATGGTTCCCAAGGCAACAGATCACAATAATATTATGACTTTACGTGTTTTTGTTTTTCAACAAAGACATATTTATGTTTTATTTTGTAATTCGTATTTTATTTAGATTTAAAAAGAAAATAAAGTTATTTTATTTAGGAATAAGGTGTTTGATTTATCATTTACTCATAAGTTAACAAATATGCAATCTACTGCTTTTTAATCAGTGATCAATAAATGGTTGCGTTTTCTTAAATCTTTTTAGAGTATGAATATTATGTCGCAATAATTCAACCAGTATTGTTATACAGCAAATAAACTTCAATTTCAAGTAAAAGTAATAATTTAAGTTTTGTCTGTTGAATAAATCATAACCACAATTTAAAAGATCAACAAAATACTCTATTGGTGGATGTGTTTATGGTTTCCGCTGGTGTCCGGCGCAGAGAGAACTCGTAAGTCGTTTGCCTAATACACCGCTTGTGCCCGGGCGCCCGTGCAATAATATAAGGTACATCACCAAACAGATGAAAATATCACAACCGACCACCTCATTCTTCGACTTCTTGCCAACATAGTAGTTCCAGACAACTGGCTGACTGTAATAGCATAGGCTAATAAAACGGCGCGCCCTCTACTAAGCAAGACCCACACTTCTTCACTTCAGCAGGGCGGTGACTGGGAGTAAGGGGGGACAAGGCAGGTCATGTCGCTTCCTGTAATATATGCTCAATAATATTGAGTTTACATGTACACGATTAAATGACCAACGAGAGCAAACTAAAGGTTTATTTGTTATGAATATGGGCTTATTTTGTTGTGGAGATGTGTCCCTAGGACATAACGGAGTTTCATTAACATTGCTGGTAAGTTGGTGTGATAATTTGATCCCTAAAGATAACGAAAAATATGGAGAAAATATGGGTCTCTTTATCAATTAATTACTTGATTATGAGACTGCAGATTGCTCTCAAAATACCTGATGTCCGAATCACAAGTATGTAGATTGCAGGAGTAAAATTATTTTTAACGTCAAGCTATTTGTACGGCTGATTAGGTCAATTCAAGTATAGCGTGTTTTGCCCTATACTTATACTATAGCTCATCGCCGGCCTTAAGCGTTATAACAATTCTTTAGTAAGTTCTTGTTCTTCGAAGTAACCAATCAATCAGTCACCGCCAAACACTTCTATTCTGATTATTATAATTATTAGACCACTATTTTTAAGTTAACTTTTTAGGTTATGTTTCTATATCTATATCGTTTATTCACTGGTTGTCTTATAAGTTTTTATCACAGTAGCCGTTGTGAGTTAATAATAGTGTTGCCCCAAGCTCTATTGTGATCATAGTTGCGCCCCATTTATTATTTATTAAAACTTGTAGGCTAAAGTAGAGTAAAATTATCCACAATAAGATTTTGTCATGATTTTATCCCAACTTTACGAAGTTGACAGTTTACTACAGTACCAACAGTACTACAACCGGTACCCGCTAAATACCCTACATTCTAAATATAGTAACCACGATTTCTTAATTTATATAAAATTAATGACGCAAAGTAGAAAAAATAGTATATTACACTCGATTTATAAGCCGTCTTGGCGCATTCGTTCATGCGCCAATTTGACGTCTTATAAAACTTGTATAATAATATACTAGGTATAGGAAACATACTGCACAGTAACAATTTCTATCAGGAAAAAGAATCTCGGAATTCAGGTATATAATTAGCATATTTCAACTATAAACAGAAGGTATCCAAAAACAGCGACTAACGTCGTAGTATAATTTGAATATTGTTGAACAACAGCAGAAAATCTACCTACGTATTAAATATAACAAACACGGGGCTTCAAGATGCTGCAAATAAGGAATTCTGATGTCGCAATAACGACAGCCGAACAAAATTAAAGTGGAATTTGTTATGAGGAGTTGGTATGTTTATAGAGTTAAGCGGAGTTCTTAATAAACAAGGAAAACTATCGATCCGTATTCTACGCTTTGTTTTCCTCGGTTATAATTGGGAAGATGATTCATTCTTGCACGCTACATTAAATCATAGTTGAAGAATGCAATGACAACATTTGTCGTATAATATAAAAACATATCAATATCAATAATAATTGCACAGTAATTACCAATATCAAACGAATTTGTCTATGTCTATTCTGCAATTTTGTATCAATTCCCTACACATCATACTCATACACTTATATAAATAAAATTAGAATAAAAATACTAAAATATTAGATCATAAAAATTATTTCTTTTAATTGCTGCCCAACTTTTTATCAAAAAGCGTGCTAAATCTTCTAAAATTTTGTGGCGATAATTCCGGAGAAACTACTAAAGGTCTCGGGACGAAACTTCATATTTATAATTTTCATGACCGAACTTAGAGCTGAAAAGCTTTTTGTTCAAAAGCGTCCAAAGGAACTGGATGTTTACTAAATTAGCATTTTTTAAACGATTTTGCAAATAGGCCGCCGTTTCTGTAATTTTGTCAAAATAGTTAAATAATAAATTTTAAAATAAAGTTTTTACTCAATGTCGTTTACTATAAGAAAAATATGTCTACCATTTCGATTTTCTCCAACTAAATAAATATAAAAATCTGATGTGGCCAGGCACATGACTTTATCATACTATATATAAAATTAATAGTTGAGCTGTATGAGATTCTATAGATCGAGATCGGTCGTGTCTGCATTAAAATAAAACTAGCTGGCCAGTATTTGACAGATGTTTTGATTCTATTGACAGTAGGTATTGTCAAAACCATCTGCGTTTGACACTACCTACTGTCATTAGAATGAAAATGTCTGTCAAATCCTCGCTAACTAGTTTTATATGGATGCAGACACGACTGATCTCGATCAAATAGAATCTTGCTAAACTATTAATTTTATACATATATAGTATGATAAAGTCATGTGCCTGGCCACATCAGATTTTGTTCAAAGACAAATAAAAAAACTACAAACTTAAGTAAATAAGCAAGTAAGTCCAGATGAAACTTTTTACTCGATATGTCAAAAACTTAAAATACCTACCTAATTTTTAATTGTAAATTAGAATATACCCATTCAAAAATAAATTGTAAATTTTAACTGAACACATCAATTAAATAAATTAATCTTTCTACCAAACAAATACATTTTATCTGCATAGAAATATATCCTTAGCTCTATTGAAATGTTCTCAGCTCAAAATGCAAGAAACAAAAGACCAACCGTAGAAAAACGCAGCCGACTTCGTCGACGCCTTTCCTTCGGCGCATTTTTCTCTAATTGCATTAGCCGCGGCTTTGCAGTTCAAATACCTCAAGTACTTAACTAAATTGAGTCTGGTCATTGACAGAAACGCTCCCATCTTTTGCCAAAGTAGGAATTCGCACAATTTTTCACAACGCTCAGCAGCTTACATTGCAGGATTTGCAAAACCAAGCAACAGAGCATTCTTTCCAATATATATCCTCCTGAGACCCGAACTCCAAAAAATAAAATCTATCAAATTATATTCTAAAACAGTTTATTTGGTTGGTAAAGATATTTGACGTTAAATACCGATTGTCCAATAAAATGGACGCGGGGTCTCAGAACGATATATATATTTGTACAATATACAGTGTGTCTCACGGCACGTTGGATTGTATGGGTATTCTTGTTATTATTAAAGATAGAAAGTCGGTTAAATGGCCAAAGTAGTGCATGTTTATGTGCTCTTTCATAATCTGTTCAGAAAACAGTTGAATTGCAAATGGTTTCCAAGCAATTTTGAAAGAAAAAAATGCCTTTTTTTAATTATGGTCATAACTTCTTTATTTGTGATCCAATCAAAAAAGCGTTTTGACATTATAAAGGCACCTTTTTGTCTACAATTTAATTATGTCAGTTTAAAATTTTTTTCGCCGATGAATTCGTCAGAATTGGTTTTTTAAAACCATATTGTTTTTATACATGCTTGGATTCAGAATTTTTTTCGGAGCAATTTGGTATGCCACATGCCATATTTAGAACACAATAAGTCGACAAAATTTAAGTTTTTTTTTAATGTCAGAAAATCGCATGGTGCCATGAAAAGTACATTTGAGTGATACAGTATTTATGTGCCCATAGTCAAGCTACAGTAAAATTTTGGATTGTAGTTATTTGTACTAACTATACAACATAAAAAAGTAACAACATTTTAAAAACTAAATAATGTTTTCAAAAATCTCGCCATTTTCGTGGAGGCATTTTTCACAGCATTCCGTAATACGCTGACCTTACCGAGGGTTCTTCTGTCAATCGAATTGAAAGCGGCGATGACGGTGTCACGTAACTCCCCAATGTTTCCAAAATTATAAACACCATACACCTTAATTTTTTAAGTCACTCCGTAGATAAAAATCACAAGGGGTAAGATCTGGCAATCTTGGTCGTCATAATACTTCTGAATAGGTAGCAATTACTCTCCGTTTATGTCTTATATCTAAATAGTTCCTCACAATTCGGGCATTATGTGCAGGTGCTCCGTCTTGTTGGAACCACATATCTTAGCGTAAGGCCAACGGTATATCGTGCAATATTGCCGATACCTCACCGAAGTTAAATTATTGTTATACAAAATTGGCCCGATTAATCGGTTAGCCACTATACCGCACCATACATTAAAATCAAACTGCACCTGATTTTCGCGGGCCCACTACCCAGTGGTGCGTCTTCTCTCAGTTAAAAATACCGCAGTTAGAAATTATGTTTCATCGGACCATAATATTTTTTTTTTTTTATAAAATTCTGCGTTTTCACCAATTTTGTTCAACAGATGGGTACAGATGGGTAGATGTCACATTGTTTCACAAAATATCTTCCATGGCACCATGCGATTTTCAGCAATTCTCGAAGTGTACAATTTTCAGTCAATTCTATTAACTTATTGTATTAAAAACATGGCATGTGCCATATCAAATTACTCAGAAAGAAATGATGAATCCAAATATGTATGTATAAAACCAATATGGCGTCCATAAGAATAACAAGAGTTTCGTTTGTTTCTGACGAATTCATTGGCGCAAAAAAAAGGACAATCAAATTGTAGGCAAAAAAGTGCCTTTATACTGTCAAAACGCCTTTTTGATTGGATCACAAATAAAGAAGTTATGACCACAATTAAAAAAAACATATTTTATTTTTTTCAAAATAGCTTGGGAACCGTTTAGAATTCAGCTGTTTTCTGAAAAGATTATGAAAGAGCACATAAATATGCACTACTTTGTCCATTTAACCGACTTTCTATCTCTAATAATAAGAAAAGTACCCATAGAATCCAACGTCCCGTGAGACACTGTATACAATGAACATACTTCAATTTTCTTCCATTTGCAAAAAAGTAAACGTTTAACGCTTAGCTGGTCATTAATTATCGCTTATAACTTATAACGAAGCAGGTTCGATATCTGTAACCATTGGCAATTACCTGGATAAATTTTAATTGGTTTTCAAAGCAGCAAGCCAACGGACTGAGCTGATGCTAGATTATTATAATTATTACGACGTTGCCGGCCAAAGAACGCAAACAATGCGTCATTAGGAGTGTACAAAGTTAAGCAGACTACATCATAAAAGCAGTTTGAAACTGCTTTTAAAAATTCATTATTTAAAAACTTATTTGTATGTATTGAGAGGCCCTTGGTTTAAATAAAACATTCCGGGGCCTAGTATAACGTTTGTATCTCGCAAATGATGCATAAGGTAACAATTTTGACACACTCAATAATGCATTCATGCATCCCAGCATAGCATAGATAACGAATACTGCAGTATAGTTGAGAAATTCTAGCGATAAAGTTGCCGTCCATGTATAGGAACGCAGCACAACATACTTCGGCATAGATGCAAGTGATAGATGATATAAAATGTACATAGCGAGTACGCCAGACATACTTTAACATATTGACACTATTGATCGGGCCAGCATTATAAATATCTTGTATATCGCCCAGGGTCTATAGAGAAAAATCTAACGGAAAGGCATGTATTAGTTAGTACTTACAGTAAATATGTATTAGTTAGTATGGCATGTATTAGTTAGTACTTACAGTAAATACGCATATTGTAAATGTTTATTAATGAGATTGGAAAATTATTGAATTGATGATTGTATGTTATAGATTGTAGAATGTAAGCGTTGGTTAATAAATAGTGCTCGAGTGCTTGCAAAGTTGGAAGTTTGCCAAGTGAGATTTTGTGGTTTTAGTTTAGACTTTAGGGATTTTGCTGACGTTGAGTATGATTGATCAGCCGATAGAGATAGGCTTTTGTACCATGATCGATCTAAATGAAAATTCAATTTCTCTAGTACCGTCTGTACTGTAAATATTGTATTAGATAGAGTAATAAGATCTTTTGGTGTACGCTTACTATAGAAAGCAAACGAAATGTGAACAGATGCGATAATTATATCTATTATTACAGTAAATAGGCCATAAATTTGTGGTTAAATTTGGAAAAAACGTGAACAAATCTTCAGAAATTAGAAATCTTTGTGTGATTTTAATCTTTCAGTAGAGTTATAAGAAAATGTTTTACGATGCGAGCATTTTTATAAATATTTTGTGTCAAGTGTCAAGTATGACTTAAAATGTATTAGATCAACAGCAGTTATAAACCATGAATAATATTAATTTATTTTAAAATTGCAACACAATTACCACAGCAGAAAGTTTTCTGTTTCTGCGAAATGAAAGAATATCAAAATATGAATACATGAGGTATGGAATAAAAGGCCATTGTTAAGAACATTGTTTATGTATATTATGTTTATATGCTCTATTATAGGCATTCCTTTATAATATTTTCCCACATGTGGCCTTTTTCGCATCTTCGTACTGCTTCTATTACTTTTCTATAATAGCTTTGACTACAAACAGAAACTTCAGGTTTATATTGTGATACTTTGGATATTTTTTTGGATATTATAGCCGATATTAGTACATAAAAGTTTTACAACATTTTTAGTTGATATTTATGTTGCAGTCTCTGACTTTCCATTAAAAAATTCCAATTTCCATGGCCCAGTGTTGTCGGTATTTATATTTCCAATTGCTTTTTCAAAACAATTTCTATGTAAAGTTATAAAATTTGGATTTTTTTTTAATTCGTTGAATTTGGTATAAAATCTTTTATTAACTTCAGAGAAAAAGAATGTAATAATAGCAACTTTATCCAAATATTTTTTCTCCAAAACAACAGCTGAAAAGGAGAGGGTAACACAACTTCACAGAAATACACTACAAACATAAAAATCTGATGTGGCCAGGCACATGACTATATCATACTAGATATAAAATTAATAGTTTAGCTGCATGATATTCTATTTGATCGAGATTGGCCATGTCTGCATTAAAATAAAACTAGTAGAACTAGACAGATATATTGATTATATTGACAGTAGGTATTGTCAAAACATTAGAATCAAAATATCTGACAAATCCTGGCTAGCTAGTTTTCATGCAGTACGACCGATGTCGATGAAATAGAATTTCCTCAGGCAACTAAACTATTAATTTTACCAAAAAATATCATAGTCATAAATTATTCAGCATTTCCTCTACTTTAATTTATTATTTAAGACAAAGTTCTACCTGTGCTAAAACGCGTTTTCTATTAACAGCGTTATTTATGGTTCAAAATTGATGAAATTCTCAGTGTCAATTCTTAGATAAATAAGGACTTTGGCTAGGCCAAAAATATTTTTTTGGTAAGATAAAAATGAATTTTACTTCTACATCTTTCTCTTTTTTCAAATATAATACCCCTAGCCAAAGTCTGACTACAATAATAGATTTTTTATCTAGGTACAATTTTAACCCAAACATAATAACTTTTCCGCTAACCGAAAAATGCGATAATTGTCAGATATGTAAACAATGGCCATATTTCGGCTGTTACGTATGGCCAGCTCATCGCAGACACCATAAGCTTTAATCGATACGTAAACCACGGCATAGACACGGACTCCGACAGAAAAACATCGAATCTAAACATTTTGTTACGTAGTTGCGATGTTTTTACAACGGAGCCTTAACTATTTTGACGAAATTCCAGAAATGGCGGCGTATTTGCAAAATCTAAACCTCTAGTTCCTTTGGACCCTATTCAACAGAAAGCTTTTCAGCACTAAGTTTGGTCATGAAACTTCTAAATTTGAAGTTTCGTCGCGATACCTTTATTAGTTTTTCCGGAATCGTCGCCACAAAAAACGGGTGCCCACACACACAGTCATTTTTTTGTACCTTAGTTAAAAATGTTCAGGGGACCCAAAAAGACTTATTTCCGCTAAAATCACAATTTTTTTGGCACGATTACAATACTTAATACTACTACGTATGATAAAGTAAAAATAATAGCCGAAATATGTACAGTGAGTGCGTAAAATATGGAATCAGAAAAAAAGAGACAATAATATTTTAAAACATGCTCAAGTACGACGATTTTTAATATCTAAAAGACACATTTTTATGAAAAATTATACATCAAATTGTAGATAAAGGTGTATTACTTGTTTTGGTAATGTTGTTGATGTCTTGATGACTGGATTTTTCTCTTGATTAGTTATCGTAAACGTATTTTATAAAGTAATAATTTATTTAACGTTGAGGGAGTACATGATAACGTGATGAATGCAAAATGACAGACTACTAACAAAAAAAAACAATTTCGAGTTGTCATGTAAAAATGACACGGCCAACTCATGAATGGATAACATAACAAATATGCACTGGAACTGAACATGGCGCCGCCCTTGAAGCACTTGCGTTCAACAGTAGTTACTTAAGTAGTCAATCGTCGATGGGTAACACAGCAATCTTGTTAACGGCACGAGTCACTTCGCCATTTGAAGTGTGGATGCTGACGACTCGCGTTAAACCGTCCTTTCCTGGATGAAGTTTTGAAATTCGTCCAAGATGCCAATACAAGGGTGGGGTGGAGTCTTCCTTTAAGATGACTAATGAACCGATACTTATTTTGACGTTAGAAGTACGGTTCCATTTATTCCGCTTCTGTAAACTTGACAGATATTCATTGGACCAGCGTTTCCAAAAATGAAGCGAAATTTGGCGTATACGTTTGTAATGAGGCAGGCGATTATTAGGCAAATGTTCGATGCCCACGTTGTCTTCAATTATGCTGGTAAGATTGTCTCCAATTAGAAAATGGCTGGGAGTAAGTGCTGTCAGATCCTTAGGGTCGCTTGTTAATGGAACCAAAGGACGGGAATTGAGGGTAGCCTCAATTTGTGTAACAATTGTATACAAGTCTTCAAAATGAAAAACTGATTTTCCGATAATACGTTTCATGTGATATTTTGAAGATTTAACAGCTGCCTCCCAAAGACCACCGTGATGGGGTGAACGTGCAGGTGAAAAGTGCCAAGTTATTCCGTTATTTATTGAGTAATATTGCAAATTGGAAGGTTGTGAAAGTAATGAATGAATTTCCTTTTTTAATTTATTGTTAGCACCTACAAAATTTGTCCCATTATCGGAGTAAATATGCTTGCATATATGTACCCCGCCTTGCAACGAACCGTTTTAGAACTTTGAGAAATGAATCTGTGGATAGATCACCCGCGATATCAAGGTGTACAGCCTTAGTAGAGAAACATACAAAAATACATACGTAACCTTTTATAATTTTCTTATTTCTAAGCTGTGAATCTTTTATATCGAAAGGGCCTGCAAAATCAACTCCTATGATTAGGAAAGGTCTGGTTGGGTATAAACGATTAGCAGGTAAATCTCCCATTTTTTCTAATATATTTTGAGATAAGATAGTTCGTTTAGTTAAGTTCTTATAATTCATGTCGGATATTTCGTAATGCAAATAATCTGATTCTGCATCCCAAGAGATACCTAAGGCTTTAGTGCTTTTTGTATCAGTTATGAAATAAAAGGGAGTTTGATCGTCTTCAGGAGTCGTATGCAGAATATTTTTATTGTTTGAAGTCCATTTCCTTAATTTAAATCCGCAATCAGATAGAAGATTGCTTAGTTGTTGTTTCAGATATTTTGCATTTGAAATGGTATCGGATCCTGTTATAAGATTATCCACGTAAAAATCTTTCAATATTATTTTAGCTATATCTGGATGTAATTTTTCGTTTTCGTAAGCGACTTCATGCAAAGCTCTTATAGCTAGATAAGAAGCACTCGAGGTACCATATGTAATAGTGGTTAATCTGTAGTGTCTTAATGGTTCATTTTTATTATCGCGCCATACAATTCTTAGTAAGTCTCTTTGATCCTCCGCAATTATTATTTGGCGATACATTTTTTCGATATCTCCAATGATAATATAGTTATGTTTTCTGAATCTTATTAAAATGTCAAATAAATCATCCTGAATTTTTGGACCAACTTTTAAAACATCATTTAGTGATAAATTGGAAGAAGTTTTAGCCGAACCATCAAAAACAACACGCAATTTTGTAGTTGAACTACTTTCACGAAAAACGCCATGGTGTGGAAGGTAAAAGCAAGGTTGAGGTTGATCTCCGTAAATGTCATTTGAAATAACTTCCATGTGACCTAAGGTCTGATATTCTGAAATAAAACTTGTATATGATTCGCGCATCTTGTCATTTTTTTCTAACTGTTTTTCAAGTTTTAAAAACCTGTTAATTGCGTTATCCTTAGATTGACCTAAATCGTTTAAATTGCAACGTGTTGGTAGTCTAACTATAAAATGACCAGTTTGGGAACGTGAGTGGGTGGTAATGAAATCGTTTTCGCATTCCAACTCTTCATTGCTAATTCTTTTAGTGGTTGGTAATTCCTCCAAATTCCAAAATTTTTCTAGTTGTTCATCAAAATCTGATTTGACTGATACGGAACAGATGGATTTCTTTGATGATACAAAATTTACGTTACTAACTGGACCTGAAATAATCCATCCAAACTTAGATTTTTGTAAGATAGTTGATAGACCCACCATTTGTTTTATTTGGCCAACAGAAATCAAGTTCCAGAAGACTTCTGCACCTATCAGCAAATCAACTTTGTCAGATACATAGAAGGCAGGATCAGCAAGTGAAATATTGTCTGGAATTTTTATTTTGTTAGGGTTAATGGTAAAATTAGGGAGATTATCAGTGATACGGGGTATGATTAAATATGTCAGTTGTACTTCATAATTATTGTAAATTGATTTAACATGAGTTCGTAAACAATCAGAAATAGATGTACTAGATTGATTGATTCCTATTACTGGAATATTGATCTTTTGTGAAGGGATTTTGAGTTTGAAAGCAAGTTCCTTGGTTATAAAGTTTGATTGACTTCCAGAGTCGAGTAAAACTCTAGCTTTATGATATGCGCCAATTGAATCTTTAATGTAAACCAAAGCAGTGGACAATAGAATATTCTGTTTGGCTACAACGTGAGTATTTATTGATGAATTTTTCTGTGCAGAATCAGAATTATCCGTTTTAGTATCGTTTAGTTTCTCAAATTTGTCCATATGAAGTAGAGTATTGTGTCGCTTGTTGCAACGCTTACAATTAAAACTAGAAGAGCAGTCCTTTGAAAAGTGATTAGGTCTAAAGCAATTTGTACAAAGCTTTAGTCTGATTACCTCCTGATATCTAGTTTTGACGGGCAATTTAATGATATCTTGACATTGATATAACGCTTGAGGTCCTTTACAAAATTCACAGATATGATTAGATGTTATTACGTGAGAAACTGATTTTGTTAATGAATCATTGTTACGTTTTTGATGTGAGTAGTTTTTTAAGTCCTTAACGTAAGGTGTCGTAATTGTTTCCAAAATTTGACAACGTTCAGAAAGAAAGTCTAGGAATTGACATAATGTCGGTTTTTTATAATTACCATTGGTGATTATTCGTTCTTGCCACTCTATTTTGTTTGAGGAGTCGAGTTTATTTTTTAGCAAATATATTAATATTGTGTCCCATTGCTCAACTGGTTCACCTAATGATTTTAGAGATCGAACGTGTTTATTGAAATCATCAACTAATTTGCGTAAAGATATTAATGAATTTGATGAAACGGACGGATAGTCGAAAAGGGATTGAATATGTTTTTCTATAATTAATCGTGTATTTTGAAACCTTTCGTTTAGTAATGACCATGCAATTATATAATTGACGTTTGACATTTCTAAATTTTGAATGACTTCATATGCGATCCCTTTTAAACACCCGTTTAAATAGTAAAATTTTTCAATATTTGATAGATTTTCATTTTTGTGAACCAACGTGACAAAGGAGTCATGAAAATGAAGCCATTCCTGGTAATCACCGTTGAATTGAGGTAATGACATGGCAGGCAATTTAAAATTAGACGTTTTTATGTCATTAGAACTGACATCAGTCAATTGTGACAAATGCTTTTTGACATTTGCTCGTATTCGATAGTAATCATTTTCGAATGATTCTCTATTAGGCTCTTCCTGATCTAATTTATCAGATGGAGTTAAGCGTTCAATATTAGTCTGAACAGTTTTAAACTCTGTAAGAATTCCCTCAATTTCCTTAAAACGTTCGTGCAGTTCTGCGGCTTTAGAAGGATCATATGCGCATACAAATTTATCAAAACGTAATAACTCAGCTTTTATTGTTGAGCGTTGATGAATTAAATTCTTTAGCTTGGTAGCCATAATGAAAATTGTGAAAATTAATTAAATAGTTATCTGCTTGAAATTGTCACACAAATTAAGGCTCACCTAAAAATCCCTCCGTGGGAGATGCATGTGGGGTTCGTGTGGCGAGATTAAGATGAGTTGAGGGACAATGAAGTTGACGTTGGGGCTTGAAGCAATCAGACGTATGCGCTGGGATCGTGGTTCGACGGACCAAAATGTTGATGTCTTGATGACTGGATTTTTCTCTTGATTAGTTATCGTAAACGTATTTTATAAAGTAATAATTTATTTAACGTTGAGGGAGTACATGATAACGTGATGAATGCAAAATGACAGACTACTAACAAAAAAAAAACAATTTCGAGTTGTCATGTAAAAATGACACGGCCAACTCATGAATGGATAACATAACAAATATGCACTGGAACTGAACAAATGTAATATGTATTAATTGTTGTTACATGACAAAATATGTCTGATTCATGTACTCAAAGAAGTAAAGTTTTAAGTCAAAAAATCATGTATATAAGATATTGATATTTTTATATCGTATGATAAAGTATTGTAATGGTGTCGATGGTTTTAAGATTTTAGCGTAAATATGTCCTTTTGAAACATTTTTGACAAAGGTAAAAAAAATGTCCGTGTGTGTATGTATGTATGTGTGTGTGTGTGTGTGTGTGTGTGTGTGTGTGTGTGTGTGTGTGTGTGTGTGTGTGTACCTCTTTTTGTGGCGACGATCCCGAAGAAACTACTAAAAGTATTGGGACGAAACTTCATATTTAGAACACGATTTTGCAAATGAACTGCCGTTTCTGTAATTTCGTCAAAATTTATAATAATAGATTAAAGTAGAGGAAATGTTGTATAATTTATGTCTATGACATTTTTGGTAAAAGTACTAATTTAGCTAGCTGCATGATCAAACTTTACTAAAGTAATTCATAGCAACTGACTCTATTGCTCGCTCAGCGCTCTATTCATTATGTATATACAATAAACAGTTTAGTGAAGCGTTGGCAGTTTTCATTCGAACCAGGGCAAGGGCTAACCCGACTACACACATCCAACATTCTATTTGATCGAAATCGTTCGTATCTGCATTACAACCAGTTTGCCAGGATTTGACAGATATTTTGATTCTATTGACAGTATTGTCAGATCACTGTTTGACACTGTTGTATAGTATGATAAAGTCATGTGCCTGGCCACCTCAGATTTGTTCAATTTTAAACTGTCTCCGCCGTAAACAAAATTAGCAAAATCCGTCAATGTTATGTCAGATTCAGTAACAGATTTATCAAAAACGAAGAAGAATATCAAAAATTTACCACTAGACGGAAAATTATATACCATTTATCTTCAATTTGGTGTATTTCTTTTACGATTCTGTGAACTAATAGCTGAGAAAACCCCTCAGAACTTTTACGTGTTTTGCAAGCAGAACATAAAAGAAACAACAACAAAAAAAGTCACCAATATTATCATAATTTTCAACTGTCCTTTTCCCCTGTCTTGGACTATATAACAAGATTTACTTTACCTTGCTTTATAAGAAAATGAAAAAAATTAACCACAAAATCAAGCTCCGCATAAAAGAACATACCAAATAGTAAATACCAAATACATAGTACGTAGCATGTCTGTTTACAAATATGCAAAAACCTGACATCACGGTTGGCAAAAAATATATAAATATTACACATATACAGCCGATATGTCTGGCCGAGCACGTGGGTGACTAAAAACCCACAACAACGGGCCCAGAGGTAGTCCTTGAGGTCGTCTAGCGTTCACTCCTTTGCGGGCCTTTTAAGAAATTGACTCACTCGCACACCTTCCATAATTAGTTTCGTTTATATTCGTTTGTAAGCATCGCCAACCGTATTACAAATAAAACAATCCCTCAGTCATCTGTTCTAAAATTGCGTGCATTATATGTAGATGTATGTGTGTAAGGAAAAGGATAATGGTTAATTTGTCTCGCAAGGATTTGTCGTGTTGTAGGAAATGCGTGTTTTGTTGAACGGAAGGAAATTCAAAGGAAGGAGTTTGTGGAATTTCATGAAAATTGTGTGGCCAATTTAGGAGAACGGTCTGGCATAATTTGTCCTCTGTCGAGCGGGTCTAATAATGGACATGCGACAGAAACTGGTTCCCACCATCTTTAGGCTTTGTAAAGGAATTCCAGTTGACAGGAATGGAAATTGGATGATTGTGTTTTAGGAAATGTGATGCGGAATGTGGGATATGTGAATTTCGTTCAATGTAAAATAGGATATTTAGATTTTTTTTCTAAAGGTTTCTTGTCAATATCAAACGGACAAAACTGCAACTAAACAGAACACCTCGACAAAATTATGGAAAAACTTCTTAAGGCTGAAACAGATAGGACGTGGCACTATCGTGCCGTTGTAGTAAGGTAGCAGCGCCGACGGTATATGGAGTAGATACGACAGGACCGAACAGAATGGCGGTTACCGCGATGCAACAGTAATGCCGCCGACTGCCAAGGCGAAGTAGAAGTGCATGGTAGTAGATCGGACCGCACAGAATGGAGGTAACGAATCGCAACGCAATAGAAAAGTTGAAACTATTTCAACTTTTCGGTAGGATTGAGGTAACGTTTAAACGCTTTTGAGCGTTTTTAAAAGATTGTTATAATATTATGAACAGATAAAATGATTAATAAATATTTTAATTTTATACTTAGTTTGCAATTGATAATAATTTGTTGTTGTTGATAGTGCTATTGTTTGAAAATAATTCGTTGTCGATAATGTTGTTTATAGATCGTCCTAATAATTTATAATACTCTTATTAAATTATAAGATAAAAATTAAAAATTATTAAATGACTTTTATGTCCAATTCAGAAATAGTAATTTTGTAAAAAATGGATACAAAGTTCACCCAAGCAACAACAAGCAATATATTGCATGTTTGCTGCATTATGATAATTCAGAAAACGAGAAAGAAATACCTTGGTTGTTACATTTTCGATACTATGGACCGCATCATTCTTTGATCTCTGTACAGTACACACTGCACTTGTCGAGACATTGCTTTTGATCAAACACATTTAATAAATAAAATAAACAAAATAAATAAAAATAAAATGCCTTTATTAACCAATGTTCCAAAATTGTACAACAAAAAAAAATGCAAAGCAAAATAAAAAATTAGATTGTTTACAATCCTCATCAAGATTGATCGAGTAACAGAATGACAGAATTTGCACCGATCTCTAATGAATTGCAGCGGATCACCCGCAGGTTCCTACAAACCCACAAACCAGTGACGAGAGTTATAACATTACAAATTTAAACGGTCAAGCAGTGTGACGACACAGCCTCTGTTAAATATGGTTCGATCAACATTGAATTTTCACTATAAATGCTAAACTTGATTTTTCTTAAAAATCTTCTATCTACTTTCTTGATCTTCAAATGGTCGATAAATCACCTACAATAGTTGATGCTCATCGTGCGCTATAGTTGTCGATGAACGCTCACTTGATAGGCAGAAGCAGGAAAATTCTTTCGTTATACGTAATACATTTAAAAGATAATGTATTAATGTAACGATAAAGAAAGTCAGAACGTTATTTTGGCAATACCTAAATGTTGAGAAATTTTACGCAAGGATTTGAGGAATTCACTCTTCAATATCATTAACAACTTCTGTTGAAACGATAGGTTTATGTAGTACTTAGTCTCAAGTCGTTCGAATACTCCATCATGTATGTTGTCCAAAATACGTCATAATCTACAACAATTGTATTGTTGCACAATTGTAGAGAATAACTTTGTGGTCATCTGGCTGGACTACGGGTGAATGAGAGTGTGGCACTGCGATAATGCGCTACCAAAATAATGAACTATTGTTTGGGAGTCAAAATCACCTAAAATGTTTATATATTGCATACACATAACCTCAAATTAAATAACTTACCGTTAATATATTTACAAATCAATATAGAGCAATAAAAAGACTACTTTTTAATACATAATAGGTACGAATAAATAATATCACTCCTCGAAAACTCGTAGAACCACTTCGTTCACTGTTGTAAACAAACATTCTGCGATCTTGTGTCACAGGGCAGGCATGCGCACTTTTAGTCAATCGCCGTTGCTCCAACGTTACGGAAAAGTAGAATAGCGCCGACCATTGCTGCAGCATCGCGGTTTGCTACCTTCGTTCTGTGCGCTTCGATCTACTTAGCCGTACTTCTACTTTTGCTTGACAGATGGCGGCATTACTGTAACTTCACGGTAGCATCGCGTTGCCTCTATCTGTTTCCACCTTTATGTTTCCTACACAAGTTCTAATTAATTTAGGTTTAATTTCGTGGTGTATTGTTTCAAGTATGTTAAATATAAGCAGTTGTACGAATACAGCAAATCAATATTTTATGGACAATGTAAGTAATACCAAATATTATCTTTCAGTTTCTTTATATACCTACATATCTCCTCCTTTATGTTTATAAACTTAAACATATTAAATAAATTAAAATATTAATTTGATATTTCAATTTAAAAAGCTTAAGTTTAAAAAGTAGAACGCAGTACGCAACATTTCAACATGTAAACATGGATATCAACACATTACCATATGTGGAAAACATATTTTTACATTATTATGTACCCGTGTATATGAATAAGCGCACAAGATGTATTTTTTTTCTAAAATGTTACTTACATGCATAAAGAATAAATTTAAAATATCCCTATTCATATACCTATTAACTACATTTAGAGATGTCAATATTGAGATGTAAAAGATTTTGGTAGATAATAAAATACAATACCTGTCAAAACATCGAAGCCTGCTAATACACAATTTGGTGCATTTTAATCTGATTTTAATGATTTAATAAAAAGTTGTCTATAAATCAAAAAAAAATCTAATGAGGCCAGTATGACTTTATCATACTTTATTCATAATTTATTATTTAACTATTTTGACGAAACCACAGAAATGGCGACTGACCAGAATATCTAAATATGACCTTAGTTCTTAGTAAAAAGTCGTTAGTTTTCGAGATAATTGACGATTTATGAATTTTGTCAAAATCGTCAGCTTAGGTCAGGTTTTCAGTGTGCCTGAGCGAGAGTGCCATAGCTGCAAAATTACATAATTCTAAGATTCTAATTTCTGATACGTAACCCTAAACAGCGCTGCTATTGATAATCGTCCAAAATAAATCAAATTCTGCTATACTTACATATGTAAAAAAAAAAGTTTTCATCGATTCATGATTTTTTTTCTTTGCTCATTTTCAGTTGTCATATCTCACCGAAAAATACCTGCATAAATAAATAATAAATAAATAATGATTTATTCTGTAAACCAAAAAATCAGTGTAGAACAGGTCATTCACAAAAGAAATAATAAAATAAACATCTTAATTCATAATAATTATGATAAATTATACAATTCAAAATTGTGACATTCAAAATATTCATGTATACTATAGAATGCATTGAAGTGAAGGTATTTTTTGAGTGTAATTTTAAACTTTTTGTTCGTGAGGTTGCGTAGTCCTTCGGGTAGATGGTTGTATAACTTTAGCATCTGAATTACCACTCCCCTGTAAATGCTTGCAGATGCGGTTTGTGGGATTTTGAGCTGTTTTGTGCTATTGCCTCTCGTGCCATATTGATGGTTAGTTTCAAATATGGAGAATATTTCGTTGTAGTGTGTTTTTACAAAGACTGCACACTCCCACACGTAGATCGAAGGTACGGTAAGTATGGATTTTGTTTTGAAGATTTCCTTGCAGGAATCGCGAGGTCCCAGTTGGAAGATATTTCTCAAACACGACTTCTGCATTTTGAAAACTTTTGGTGCATCTACGGAATTTCCCCATAACTGAATGCCATATTTTATTCTAGAGAATACAAAGGCATAATAAGAAGCCAGTGCAGCGCCTTCAGACACCAATGCCGATATCGTTCTTAGTGCGTATCTGAAGGAAGAGATCTTGGATAATAGCTGCACAATGTGATCCTTCCAGTTTAGGCGAGAGTCGATCATCACTCCCAGGAACTTGGTACTTTCCACAGAGGTAAGCAATTCATCGTCATAATTCACTGATATGCTGTCGGTCTTTGAAAGGCCAAAACTGATTATTTTTGTCTTTCCTATATTAAGTTTTAGGCTGTTGCTTCGAAACCAACTGTCTAATTTTTTAAGGCTGCCCTTTATTTCACCTTCCATCTGTTCGTCGGTCTCCGTGCAGAAAATAACGGAGGTATCATCCGCAAACATGCCAACGTCGTGGGACAGAATACATGGTAAGTCATTGCAATATATCACGAACAAAATGCATCCTATAATTGACCCCTGCGGGATTCCCCTTTTGACAGTTGTCCACTCCGATGATATTTGTTCTCCTGTATTGGTGTCAGTTGTTACTACTCGCTGCAGTCTGTTGGACAGGTATGATTTGAGCAAGCTCTTGACTGGTCCTCGAAAACCTACAATCTCCAATTTGGCAATTAGGATTTGATGGTCCACGCTATCAAACGCCTTCGACAGGTCCAGAAACACTCCCGCTGTTTTATTCTTGTTGGACATTCCCTCCAATATAGCACTCAGACTCAGGTATAGAGCTCTAATCGTTGATCTTCCTTTAATGTATGCATTCTGCGCATTTGATATAATTTTATATTTCTGAATGAAATTTAGCATTCTTTCGACTATAGCTCTTTCAAAGATCTTTGACAGAATTTGGACCAAAGCTATGGGTCTATAATTATTATATTCTGTTTTTGAGCCTGTCTTAAATATAGGTATTATGTTTGTTTTCTTGAGTTGTTCTGGGAAAACTGTATCTTTGAAACAATTATTTATTATTACTGATAATGGTCCGCATAATACATTTCCACACGTCTTGTACACTTTTGTCGGTATACCATCCGGCCCAGTTGATGAGGTATCCTTCAATGAATGAATTATGTTAAATATTTCAGCTGGGGTTGTGTCTGATAGATACATGCTGGAGTTATTCTTCTTTACGAATTTCAAGTCATTGGCAGTTTGATATCCTTGGTTTTCACAGATGTTTGCAAAATAGTCATAGCCTGGCAAGTTATTTTAAAACATTACCCATTTAGTGTAATTTTTAAAATGGTACAACACTTATGTTTTACTATGCAAAAAAGATATTGCTATTTAGAGAAAGTTCAGAAATTTCAAGTTTTGTCAAAATTATTTAGCTATTTATTCATTATAAACTGAAGAACAAATTATATCTCAACTATAATAGAAATATGTTCGTTTTGTGGTTTTTCTTTGTTGTTTGTTAGTGGTTTACGACGAAATTCAATTTACAACGGAAGGTTTTATCAATTTCAAAACGAAGAACAACTAGTTTGTATACAGCGTGTTCATAATAGCGAATCTACTGTATTGGAAAAAATACTTGTTATAAGTTATTATATTGCTCATGTGTACACCTTTAAAATTTGGTTAGTTATAATCTGAAACATTCCCGTATTACCTTTATAGTTACAAAACATCATACGCAATCACTGAATTTTAACTAGTTGCGTTAAGAAAAATGGGAGATACTTGACGTAGATGCTTCCGTGTTCCACACGCTAAAACTGTATCTAAAAAGAAGCAACGTAAGCGGTCATTCCTCACACAGAATGTCACTGGCACTCTGCAGTTGTTTTGCTCGACCATCATGTGAAGAATTGATGATACCGCTGTGTTGAAGTCTTGGCAACGTTTCAGGATTGCTGGCTACGTAGTGTCACGCATCGGTGCCGGTCAGATAACGCACTCTCACGCATCTTCGCGAAGGAAAAGTCGTTGTTACAAGTCGCGATAACTGAAGCGTAACGGACCCCAGTCATTACGGTGTATCCAATCCAATTATTATTATTGTTGAAGATCGAAAAAAAAAACACAAGCAATCCGCGTCTACCACGTCAAAAAGCCATTTTGAATACTCTAGTTTATTTGCTTGTAGAGATTAATTTATTTGGAATATTATTTAAGTCAAGAAATCTAAGTTTGATTCAAACAGATATATTTGTATACAAGAAGAGATTTATTTCCCTCAAAGAAATATTTTCGCTTTGGCTTAAAAACACGTTTACCTCCGCCGAAGAAATCATATTTTGATTCAAATAAATAAATTTTAGTGTGAATACCTCATCCAACTGTATTGTTAGATGGCGCTGTAAACACTCTCCTCGCAGTTCGGCCTTATCTTGAGTATAAATAGTAGACTGGTGAAAGCCTACCGCTCAGTAGATGTCATGCGCCTGGCTAAATTGCTAACAAGGCCGTATGATCGGCAGTATAAAGCACAGTGCATGCAGTTTCAAGTTCCGATTCCGAATCAGCATACACTTTGCTACCCTAACATTGACCCAAAAGGCGGTGACACGTGGAGATTTTGCTCTACTGTACCCTCCGAAAAGTTCTAGTCAATAATAATAGTCCACATTAATTCCTTCCACAAACCAATAATTTCTTTAGTCAAAGAACAATTTATCACAACCTTAATCGCATTTTAACTCAACCAACTATTTCGTTGAGGTACAAATTTGGGCAAATCCTGACATCATATCGAGAAAATTGGTTTTCTGTGCTGACAATGGTGACAACGTAATTTCGCTATATGTATTTGTGTAATGAGCGTACATAAATGTATTGAATAAGTGGGTGTAACATGTCAATTGGATGACGGAGACTAACTAATTATGTATTATTTATAAATCGTTATGTAATGTCTTTATAATTATTTTTTGAACATATTTTTCTTCTCTTTGATTTTTCTCGTTTCGAGGTGTATTTTGAACTTCCAATTCATGAACTTATTCGAAAGAAATGAAACCCTCTAACGCTAAAATTGTAGGAGTGTATACTGAAATCCCGGCTAACTAATTTTATTTTAATGCAGACACGACCGATCTCGATCAAATAGAATCTCATGCAGCTAAACTATTAATTTTATACATATATATAGTATGATAAAGTCATGTGCCTGGCCACATCAGATTTTATTAACACAACAACAGAAATCATTCCACTAATTTACGCGGCCATAAATTGTTTAAAGTACTGGAAACTACTTAATTCTAAAAACTAAAAATCACTTAATTCAGCAAAGCCAATAATGCACATTTTAAATCAGAAGCCATCTACCTTCTATCAAATTCATGATTTAAAGAAATGTTCTGGTGATCCGTATAAAATGTGATCATTGTTGGTGAAACAGTATTTTATACTATAATTAGGTATTGAAATTCGGATATTTAATTTGATATGGAATGGATCTAATAAGTTATTATTCAACAATAAATTCCTTATTCAGTTCATATTATTATATTTTCCGAGACGCGTTCGTAATGCAGCAAAAACAAACATGTGCAAACTTCGTACAAGGATATTATTTCCTTGTTGAAATTGAAATATAAAAAGACATCTCGTACTATGCCTCGAAAACAATTTCTTTCGACAAGAAAAATGTATTTTTCTGTGGAGCATTGACGGTATGAGTACGTTTTTGTCAAATATTCGAGCAACATTCGGCGTAGTTATTTTACAGCCATAATAGAACACGTTTTTGTCCAGCCGGCCGGTCCGCTTCGAGAATTTGAAACGTGTTTTGTAAGTGCAATGTTTCGAATCGAAATAACATTTTTAAACTCTAGTAATTTTTAAGCGTTGACTTATTTATAAAATATCAAACTCACTTTAATTTGCTTAGGCGAATTATTATTCAGTATATTTACTGGGTATTAAAACAACTTAACATTTTTTTTATTTCTGCAACGAATTATATTGAAAATTCTAATACTAATAACTTCTAATACTGTTGTAGGACTAAAATTCTTTGTTCTTTTTTTAATTAAGAATATATTATCTTAATAGACACCAGATCTAACGATGCTATTAACTTAACAAAACCGGTTACACAAATAATTTTTAAATGAAGAATTGCAAAGAAAAACTTATTTGTTGATTTATCAAATTATGCTGTTAGACTGTCCATTTTATAAATAGCTGGTATAAAAAGCATTTTTATTGTAGTCCCTGCTTTTAATTTAATAATGAATTACTATTAAATCAGGGAAATCATCAGCGATTGGTGGTTATCTACAATATAATGACTTATAAGGCAGTACCCATTTTTTTTACATAACTTACTGTCATCGGTAAATTATCATTTTGAATTACCCGGTAATTTAAGAAAATATAATTTACCAATTGCTATAAATTCGCGTTTTTCTTTTCTTCAGTTTTTATGTAATAAAGGTTCCCAACAAGATTTTTATGGAAGCCGATATCTCACGAACGAATGTTAGCAGGACAACGCAGTTAGCATGCAAATAATCCTTATTTACTGCGATACATATCCCTTGAATTTAATAGCATTCCGACTATTTGTTAATTTTTAAGACCGAAATAAACATGTACAATATTTTGCGCAGTTCGGCTTCCCTCGCTTGTGGGTTTTGGTGCGAGGCAGTCGAACGAGATGCGAAGTTTTGACGCGATCAGTGAATCCGTTTGAATCCGCGTTTGTAAAATATTGTTGGGTATAATTAATTGTACATCTAAACTCATTATCTATATTTAACTAGCACTACTATTCAAAATTCCGAAATTAAATTGTTCTGATCGTATCGTACTAATAGTAAATAATCTTCCACTGTCCCAGCTACGTTTCCATTTACCGTTACGATTGAGGTAGTGTGCGCTGCACCAAATTTATATCATTCATATTAAATCGCTTTAAAGAATATTAAAAATTATTATGCAATTCTGTTTCTACAGTCGCATTAAATAAAATATGACGATTGTTTACGTGCATATCCCGATATCGTGCTAATATTCGTTTCTGAGATATCCGCTTCCTTGTTCGCAACCTTTATTGCACAAAAACTGAAGAAAACAAAAACGCCAATCTATAGAAGGGGCTCTAAATGCAACGTACACAAAAATTGAAATTTATATACAGGGTGAGTCACTAGAGTCGCGGTGGTAGATATAGCAATTATCTTTAGAGATGGAAAAAAATATTTAATAGAAAAGTTGTTTGGCATATCATTTTCTACAACGTAAAATTATTTTTATTTATACTGGGTGTTGCATTTAGGCGTAGCAGAAAATAAATTAACTTTTTTAAATGGAATGCCCTGTATATTATAACATATTATGATTGCGAAGAAAATTGTCTTACTAATTGTATCAGGTGATATTGACGTAAAGCTAATAGTTTCTGGAATATTCAATTTTTTATTTAAAAAAATGGCCGTTGCAGGCCTTTTCCGAAAACTACGTAATAGCGTCATTTTTGCAGATATTTTCTTACAACTTTGTCAGAAAATAACCAATACTAATAGGGAGGTGATAGTGCCCAAAGAAATTTGATGCGCTATACAGGGTGTTCCTAGCACCTAATCAATTTTGATATTTTTCAAATGGCTTTTTCTTGAGTTTTTTAAATGGAACTGCCTGTATATTATTTGCTGGTTGCATTTCCCATTAAGTTGCCTTTAATTTATATTACGTGTGGCATATACATATTTGTACCCGTTTTCGTGATATTTGGAATTTAAAGAAAATGTGTAATAAAGTATACCAATACAGTGCTTTAATATTACACCCTGTATAATTGAGTTAGTTTTTTTCATGTATTTTGTTATAATATAAATAAATTATAAATGTTGGTAAAGTTAAAAATGCTATTCTTTATAAAGATACATTTAAATAGCAGAGTTACGCTAATATTTTAAGTTAGCTTAGATTTACTTAACCTCGTTGTCATGGAAACAAAAACAAATAACAGACGTGTAGTTATTGCTGTCAACAGACTTAATATAGCTAACCAACATTTGTAATCTCTGTTAACGATGAATTTTAATTATACTAAAGAGGAACTGATAAATATTATTTACATCTATGGAGAAGCCGGCAAAAACGCTCTACTGGCCTCAAGAATTTACGCTCAGCGATATCCCGAAAGACGGCATCCCGATGCAAGAACAATTAATAGAGTTCGGGAACGTTTTGAATCAACAGGTACTATTACTTACAAAAAAAGAAAAAGAACAAAAGCGGCGACACATGAAGAGAATGAATTTCTGGTAGTTGCTAGTGTGGTAGAAAATCCATACTCAAGCACTAGACAAATAAGAAATCAAGGAATAACCCAATCATCTGTGTCCAGAATAATACGGCGACACAAGTATCATCCATATCATGTGCAACATGTACAGGAATTGAGCGAAAACGATTTAGAAAAGAGTTTAAATGTTTGTAATTGGGCAGCTGCTAAAATTCAACAACAAGCAAATTTTTTTGACTTTGTTCTTTTTACTGATGAAGCTACGTTTCATAAAAATGCGTATGTTAACCAACATAACTTCCATTTTTATGCAACAGAAAATCCTCGCGTTATCAGGCCTTTGGACCATCAACATAGATGGTCACTCAATGTATGGGGTGAAATAGTAGGTACCAATTTGCTAGGGCCTTACTTTTTTGAGGGTTCCGTAAATGGTCAAAGGTACTTACATTTTCTTAACAACCATCTACATGAAGATTTAGATGATTTGCCGCTTAATATTCGACAAAACTTAATTTTCCATCAACGGAGCCCCACCCCACTTTAGTCTGAACGTAAGACAATTTTTGAACAACCAATACCCCAACAAATGGATTGGAAGAGGAGGCCCTACGTTATGGCCGCCAAGATCTCCTGATCTAAATAAGTTGGATTTTTTTTTGTGGGGTCATGTTAAGGAATTAGTATACCAGACACCACCTACCACACAAGACCATATGAAGATTAGAATAAGAAATGTTTTTGCTGACATCAGAGAAAATAAGAGAGAGATGTTAAGAAATACTTCGAGATCTTTTACCCATCGGATTAATGCTTGTAGAAGACAAAATGGAGGGCATTTTGAACACCTACCAAATCAATAACTACTTGTTGTTTTATCTTTAATTGTTATAGTTTTTTACTAGTTTTATGTTAATGCTTATCAAGTTTAAAAAATAGTTTAATAAATGTTATTAGTTGTGGTTTCTCTTAATTATTTGTTTTTATTTAATTTTTAGTTGTTTCAAATTATATTAATTTTTCATATTGAGTAACTAAATGGTAATTCCATGTACTTTTCAATTTATTTTGAGCAATTCTGTCAGTTTTTTAATTCAACAAAAGTATTTTTTTCCTTTCTACGTTCTCTTTACAAAAAAAAATCATTAAAAAAGTACCATGTTATGCAGGGTGTAATATTAAAGCACTGTATTGGTATACTTTATTACACATTTTCTTTAAATTCCAAATATTACGAAAACGGGTACAAATATGTATATGCCACACTTAATATAAATTGAAGGCAACTTAATGGGAAATGCAACCAGCAAATAATATACAGGCAGTTCCATTTAAAAAACTTAAGAAAAAGCCATTTGAAAAATATCAAAATTGATTAGGTGCTAGGAACACCCTGTATAGCGCATCAAATTTCTTTGGGCACTATCACCTCCCTATTAGTATTGGTTATTTTCTGACAAAGTTGTAAGAAAATATCTGCAAAAATGACGCTATTACGTAGTTTTCGGAAAAGGCCTGCAACGGCCATTTTTTTAATAAAAAATTGAATATTGCAGAAACTATTAGCTTTACGTCAATATCACCTGATACAATTAGTAAGACAATTTTCTTCGCAATCATAATATGTTATAATATACAGGGCATTCCATTTAAAAAAGTTAATTTATTTTCTGCTACGCCTAAATGCAACACCCAGTATAAATGAAAATAATTTTACGTTGTAGAAAATGATATGCCAAACAACTTTTGTATTAAATATTTTTTTCCATCTCTAAAGATAATTGCTATATCTACCACCGCGACTCTAGTGACTCACCCTGTATATATATATATATATATATATATGTATGTAACAAAAGATGATTAATTTCTAATTACTAAATGGATTTGAATCCCCAATGGAATATAAACATGCCCAGGGAATAATCTATAGACAACCTAACCCTACCCAACACTAATTATATTAAAACACTCCAACATCAAACATCGAAAAGCATAACTATGAATAAAGTTCAAATACACTCTAAAAAAAAACAAAATTGGCACCTACGTCGTGCTTTATGAAGTGAGACTTTAATAAGCTGTTCAACACCCAGAAAAGACACAGACCACTTCCTTTTACAAATTAATTTATGCTAATTATACACATATTTACAACCATAGTTTTCAGAAGGCCCCACCTTGCAAGGCATACCAGTTCAATTGTTTCGCCCGCGATTTTATCTCACAGATAAATATACCAAGCGAACGGAAGCAAAACAATGGAATTTAATGGAAGAATAAACTCATACTAAGAATAAATAAAGTGTGTTAAAATGGTAGTAAAATAGGAGAGAATAGCAGGGATCAATTAATTTATCCGTCACCTGGCAGCCGTGCGGCGGCAACTGTTTTGCCACAGCAAACTCAAGACCTAGGTCAACGCAATTACGATTTTGTTTTGTTTTGTTGACCTGTTACATCTTTTCTAAACTGGTAAAACCATTTTTTGTATGGTACGTTTTCATTATTTGGTGAATAAATTTACATAATATACTATAAAGGTGAAACAAATACCAAAAATAGACTTACCTTAAAGAAAGCACCTCAACACAAGGCATCCTCCGCAATAGACTAACATCGACGAGTTCACTACCCCTGAAACCCCAGAAGGTGTTAACATATTCTTTCAATTTTTCACAGAAAAATCGCCATACCAGCAGTTTAGTCGTTTTATTTTCCCTAAATCTGATATTTTGGTGCGGGCCACTACCATTTCCTCTGTCAATCTTTTCGCCATGATTGCTGTTGCTAGTTTAACACTGTCACAAGTAATGTCAATGAAGATTGTTCACATGTTCTGTCAATAACTGAAGAATGGACAGCTGCGATGAGATGGCCGAGCGCGCACAACGAATGACGAAGGTACACTGACGTTTGTTCTGTCAGACAGATGAGGAACGCGCTCGCCACAACAAAGTGAAGTTATGCGCGAACGCGGTTACGCGCATGGTGGCCAACCTCAAATCTACCGCTTATGTTTGGAATATAAATACTGTAAAATACTTACTCCACTGCAAAAAATGTTGTTATGTTTTATTTTCGAATGAATGAGTGTTGTGAGTGTGAATCATTCACAGAAAATATATTTGGTTGATATAAAACATGTGCTATTTTAAGTCGATATTTCTTTTGATAACATTAGCATCTTAAATCTGACACATTCAAAGAAAAAGGTGGTAATATGTCTTATGTTGATATTGTTATTATAAATAAGACGTAGATATTCTAGAATTGTGTAATTTGTAATGTGGATAGTGTGTATACATTAGGGTGGTTCAAATTGGCTATTTTTATTTAGAAAGCAACGATCCCCCCAAATCGTTTCTAAATCCAAAAAAAGTGGACAAGTATTTTTTTTTCGTAATTTTGATTCTTAATGGTGCCTGTCGAGGCCTCAAATTTACATAAGTAAATGCATGGGAAAAAGACAATTTCTGGTATTTGTCGAATAATTGTTCGGGGTTTGGGAAAACTTAAGACTAAAGTTATAGGACTTGTAGAGGACTTTCCAAAGAAGAATTTGACCTATCATACATATGGATTTGATGCCCCCAACCCACCCCCACGGTGCCCTGAAAACTACCCTTCAATGAAAAAGTGTATAGATTCTTCAGAAAATTGACCCATCTAATTATTTCATTCTCTTTTTTCTCATAGAAGTCATTATTATAAGTCTAGTGGGATACCTATAAACAATTGTCAGTTAATTACCATTTGTTTAAACAAATTTTTAGGTGTTTAAATAATTAGTTTTTCTCGAAAATTCGTCTGAATTCTGTTTTCTGAGTTCGAAATGGCAGTTAATTATCTTAGAGTGATATTATTCATTAAAAAATTCCTCCTATTGTTTAAACAATAAATTCTTATTCATTTTCAACTTTTTTCTAATTATGGTAGAAAATTTAATATTTTTAAAAGAAATGTAACTCCCCAATTTCCCGAAAAAAGGTTTTTAAATAAATTCAATTTTTTCGAATAAATGATATTGAAAACGAATAATATTTTACTTAATAATGATTTGAACCAGGTCCCAGGTCCCTGGTTCAAATCCAGGATGTGGATGAAATTTTTAATTTATTTAAAAATTTACATACCATTATGCATTTGAATAATATTTTATTATTTAAACAATGGAAATTATCCCAAAATATAAATGATGTCACTTGACAATAACAGTTGACCAGACCGATCTAAAAAAATGAATGTTAGGAGAATTGCAAAAACATTGTTTAAACAAATGGAATTTGTTTAAACAAATATGGGTTTATTAGCTAATAACATAGGCAAGATACCTCGAACATGAAATATATAAGTTAATTTCACAAAAAACCTGACTTCTACCACAATTAGAACAACAGTTGAAAATTAATAATCATTGATAGTTCAAACAATAGAAAGAATTTGTTTAATGAATAATGTCACTCTAAGATAATAAACTGCCATTTCGAACTCAGAAAACAGATGTCCGACGGAGTTTCGAGAAAAGCGAATTATTTAAACAAATGAAATTTGTTTAAACAAATGGAAATTACCTGACAAATGTTTATAAACATTCAACTAGACTTATAGTAATGATTTCTATGAAAAAAAGAGAATGAAGTGATTAGAACGCTAAATTTTCTGAAGAATGTACATTTTTCATTTAAGTGTAGTTTTCAGGGCACTGTAGGGGTGGGTTGTGGGCGTCAAAGCCATATGTATAATACCTCAAATTCTTCATTGGAAAGTTCTCTACAAGTCCTATAACTTTAATCTTAAGTTTTCCGAAACCCCGAAGAATTATTCGAAAAATACCAAAAAATGTCTTTTTCCCATGCATTTTCATATGTAAATTTGATGCATCGATAGGCACCATTAAAACCCAAAATTTCGAAAAAAAATTACGTGTCCACTTTTTTTGGATTTGGAAACGATTTGGGGGGATCGTTGCTTTCTATCATCACAAAAATTTTTGCAATGCATTTTTGAACCACCCTAGTATACATCCAAGCGCAACCACTATTCTTAGCAGCGATTAGTTTTAATAGTTCTGCATCGACAATATATGTTTTTGTTACACAACTAGAGTAAACAGATACTAGAAATCGACCTCTCATGCAATAAGAGAATAGCGTTTAAAGAAAAAGACATGATTTTTGACAACTGTGGTTAGAAATTCTGACACAAAATACGTACCGCCATCTACACCTCCTTCAACGAACTTACCGTGCACCGGTAACAAGGAAACCTGTAACAACAGCTGTTTATAAAATTAAAACGATTTATTTACGTTTTAAATCGTTTTATTACACAAAATAATATAAGATATAACAGGAAACAGATAATTTATGATAAATTCTGTAAGAGAAATTAGTGCATTTTCTGGTAGAAGTATTAATTGTTTATTCTAAATGGGATTGATGCGTCTAAGTTGAGATCGTGCCAATTCTTTTCGAGATGAATGAAGATGTATGGGTCAATAATTTTCGAAGTGTACGTGAAAGATAAATATACCTAGCACTATTTATAATTTAAGGGAATATACCAAATGAAATCGCCGTGTTCGTCAGTTCAGTCCACGCTTAATTTAAGTTGAAATTTTCGGAATTTTCAAGTCGTGCGACATATATTTTCCTGCCACGTTACACCTCAGGTGGATATTTCAGTAAATAATTGCAGGAATGTCAAAATATTATGGTTTCCTCTTAGGTAACGTAAGTTTAATGTTTATGTTTTTTCTTTGTGCTCGTGTGGCGCACGCGTTTCTTAACTTGGTCAAATTTTTGACACGTTACACCATTCGAAAAGTAGCTGCATGCCTAATAATAGCGCCGTTCCTAAAATAAGTGTATCCGCGCTTGGTTTATACAACAAGATGCAATATGTTTACAGTTCAAGTGTGAAGTTTTGTTAACCTCTATGGGTTCGTTTTATTCTAAGAAGACATCATTTTGGAAGTTTAAAATTTGTTGTGATATTTGTTGTAATAATACTTTTAGATCTTTGTTTCTATATAAGAATAGATAGAGTTATAACGCAGTTCTATGAATTGGCAACGAAAAACAGATAAATGTCGGAAGTTGTAATCGTAAACATTCGGCCACAATAAGGTAATCAGTCAACAGATAATGAATTACAGTTTTTAAATGTTTGAGGTTTACATATTCTTGTCATAACAAATTTTTGATGTAATAGTAGTCACTAATCATTAATCAACGACACATATTTGTACACATGTCCCAAATTAATGATTTCCTTACCAAAAGCTTATAGATATAGCAGTAAACAATCATGATTTTAATATACAGAATGTCCCGCCACAGTTTTGAACGTATTTAGTGTTACTAAGATGGTATGCGTGCAGGATACAGGTTATGTTCGCTGTCAGATACCATAGCGGACTCGTGAGTAAAGGTCAAGGTCTATAAAGTAGTAAGGTTATCCAAGTACGAGATTTCTCAGTTTGAGGGGTAAAGGGAGATCATGACGTCACTAGAGTCGTGCGCTGCCACCAATTTGAATGCTCATTTCGTTGTATGATTTAGGTTAAGTAGGTGCATAATTATATTGAAAAAATAAATGCATCTTTATTGTGATCATTTTTAAATGATTAGGATGAAAAAAAAAATGATGAATGTGATTGTCACAACATGCTACTTCAATAATTTGTTAATAATGCTGAATAAGTACATTAGTATGTAATGTATGTCCGATTAAAGAAATGTGTTGTGCTAAACCAGGTCTCTGCAGTTGGAATCAAAATTTAGCAGAAATTCAGTGAGTGGAGTCAACCTACAAACAAGAGCCGGAGTCGAAGGTGGTATAACGGCAACCACATATTTTTGCAACCATGCAAATTGGGGGTTGAAGCACTAAAATTATCAGGAATTGAAGTCGAATGTTTGGTTTACCGACTCTACAGATAAATAAATAGAAAAACTATAACTAAATCAGTATTGGTGGTATTGGTACAACTTGCTTATTAAACCACTCATTGGCTTGTCCTGATTACAATGTTTGGTAAGAACATACGTACAAAGAAAAAATAAAAAATCAGTAAGGAGCTTTATTGTACAAATTTTCTCATCTTTGTTGTAATTTTATTTTTAATATCAGCTACTTTTCGTTAAATATTTAGATTTTTTTTGCTGTTGAAAAGTAAAATTTAAAAAAATTTATCCGTACATATATTCTTTGCTCGACAAAAGCTTTCAAAACTATGGTATCAATAATTGGATCTTGTTTTAAAAGTTATCTTCTTAATTTACTGCTAATTCTTTTCGAATTATTAATCCCATCCCCCGTAAGTCTTTCGAACTTGCTAATTCATTTTATTAAACAAGCGTTTAAATTCTTCCGACGGATTTCTTAGGCCGTCAAAAGATAAATGACATATCCAGGATGGAAGGGAGTATGGGTGCTCTTGCTGGTCTTCGTATGAGTAATGTCCCAATTGTGGATGAGTTCTGCTTTAAACTTTGATCACGTGGAAAAGTAAAATATGATATTGTTAATCCAATCACTGTTGAAATGTTATACCTCATACCGCAACCCGGTACGGAGCAAACCATAGGCATCTAAAATTGATACATGATTTAGTATTCTAAATCATGTAATTTCCAATATAAATTAATATCTTACCTTTACTAACTTAATTACTTCATAAAATACTACACTAATAAAACAACCAATAACGTAAAACTATCAACTATTGAATATAACAATATAAACGCAGAATAACGATTAAACACGAACAAAAGTAACCTTTCTAATTCACTAAAAAACCTATAACGAGCTGAGCTGGCAATAATTAAACGTATCTTTGAACAAACTAAACGAGCGATGTATGCGACGTGATGCGAAGTGTGCCGGGACTCTAGTGACGTCACGAAAGTAGAACATAGGGATCTGAGGGGGGTATATAAAGTGTACTATAGGAAAGATAGCAAACTGGATAACCTCTCTCTTTATAGACCTTGAGTAAAGGTTACGTTCCTCTGCAACAATATTGTATCTATTCGAGGTTTAATTTGTTATAAATACTGTATTTATTTTATTTGATTTAAGGGTTGGTGCGAAACGAAAAAAACGCGTTTTTAAGAAGTTGGTAATATACTACCAACTGTACTATCCACGGCGACCTTGAAACAATTATCATCCCTTTTTACCGTTCATTGTAATTGTTTATTCCCAAATCTTTGGCATTCACGTAATGAAACAAAAACGAACAAGATCACAACAGACAGAACCTATCTAAACTGTAAATACAGAACCAATTTATAGTGACAATTTGCACGACGAGATGGCGCCAAGTGTCAACAAGCACGATTACAGTACATTATTTATGTGATTAATGTACAAGACGCGTTAATTACAATTTATTTTAGTATGGTTGTATATACCATTCGGTTTAGGAGAGCATGTGTGTTAAAATCTCCTATTTTATCTCCATTGTATCTATTTAATGCGGTTATTTGATACTTAAAAATCATCAATAAGTAGAGATAATTGAAATGAGATATTCATTAACAATCTTGCCAATTCAGTTATTAATTTAATTGTCTCTTACGACTGCCTTGTACTTTTTTTATTTTACATGATTTCTGTGTGGTCAGCTTAATCGGTTGCCGACCGTTAAGATATAATATTTTGGAATATAAACTGTGCAAGTTGATGATGCGTGTTATGGATTCAAATTATAATAGAATTAGATCGTTTTTTAAAATAACAAACAGGAAACTATTAGTATACATATTTAACATAAAAATATATTTTCAGTTTATCTCTTCTGGTTGACAAACTGTGAGGCGAGGTGTTGTAGACGTAAGTAGAACAAACGACACAACGTGGACACTAAACTAAACATGATAATATAAAATCTATTCCTATAATTAATTTTATCTTATTAAACTCGTATCTTTTAGCTAGACCAATCAACTGCTACCACTGCGATACAAGATTAGATGCCAGGTGCAGAGACCCATTCAACTTCTCGATACATCCCATGTTCCATCCACCTTTGAAGCCCTGCAATGGATGCTGCGTGAAGATGGTACAAAATGCTACAACTCGTGAGTACATTTTCACTATTTCACTATCATTCACTATTTAAAACACTAGATTTCTCATCGGTACTATGATTCAACAGCAAATGAAGTTATCAGAAGAATGTGTACTTCAGATATCAGCATCAACCTTTTCATGGTAGGAGCTGTTTGCATGAAGGAAAGCTCTGGAACTGGACACATGTGTTTCTGCGAAGACGATCAGTGCAATGGACAGAATATTAGTGTAGAGTTTACGTATACTTCTGCAGTTCTTGCTGTTCTAGTTGCATTTATGCTTGTATGATGGTGGTACGAATAAATAAATTATTGGAAAGCGAGATTGATAAGCTTTATTGTTTGTTATTTCTGTTTTTATTTGATACAAAAGCATCGCAGCCAATGTGGCCAGATGCTTGCAGACGCATCGGCCTGTCTGGCCGTACCATTAGTGAATAGTGGATAAAAATGCTAGAATAAACTATTGCTAAATTGTATATAACTTAGATAATCTAAGTATTAGAATAATGGAAATACGTTGTTGTATATCGACGACTAACTCCTACAATGAGGTAAATATCGCGCAGTAACAGTAAATCAAACAATAGATTGCGAGGATAATATTTGTTGGGGTGGCATTTCTCGGCCCGACAAGTTAGGAGTTCACACGGCAAATTTCTGTACGACAAAATATGCATTTGAGCGTCAAAATATGTGTTTTAACGACATAAAATGTAAATGAACGACAATATTTGTAATTCAACGATAAAATCAGCAAACTAGGTGATTCAACCTCAAAGACCATAAATGACAGCAGTATGACAAGCAGCGCCACTAGGCCAGTCGTCCAAAACTTCTTCCGTTCTCATACAGTGTGCTACGGTTAAAAGTGTGGTTATGTGTAGTTTGTTTTAAAGTTCGCGGAAGGACGTTGGAAATAATTGAAAATTATTCTGTGTATAATTGTTGATCAGTCAGTCTTCAGGTAAGTTCCAATTATAAATTATATATGGTTTGACCTATAGATAATATATTGACAACTAGAAATCGAACAGTTGTAGGCAATTGCTTGTTTGATTTATATGATCTTTTTAACTAAAGTGATTGCCAGTTGCAAAAGACCAACTTATAGTACTGTTTGACAGTTCAAGTTCGACCGTATAATTAAAACACTGCGTAACATTTCTTATTATGTCAATTTACTCAATTTGGATGGTGCTTATTTTTGTACTGTTATTTTTTTATGTAGGACCCTCTCAATTTGTTTATTTATATCAACACCTAATTGCTGTGAAATTTAAGATTGATGGAAACATTTTTGTTTTTTTACTACATTAAATTTACATACCACAGTTTATTATTTACACAAAAAAAAATAATCATTTTGCTTATAGTCAGAGCACTTCACATATTTCCAAGTCGATACTTAATTTGTCAAAAATACAAGCGTAAAATACTAGCGTTGTATAATGATGACAGTTCGTTCAAATAATGAAGTCATTATTTGAACGAACTGTCATTATTATACAACGCTAGTGTCATTTTAATCATTGGCGTATATCATGATGGGGATTATGTAGTCATAGATACGTAACGTATGCAATGAACTTATTATATGTGAGTCGCAGATAAACTCTTTTAAAACGCGTTGGATTTTTGACGTTCGGATTTTTGATGTTCAACTGTATTTTAAAGCGAAGATATTAGGTATACTTTCAGATGCCATTTAATTTCGTTAAAGATCTTCATTAGTTCAAAAGTTATGATTTTTGCAACGAAATAAGTCAAAAGGCCGCTTCATCGTGTTACGGTTACGGACGCGACAAATTGCAAACATGAATAAAATTCTAATTTCGATTTGTCGTGAGTAAATTTTTTTGCTTTCTGAAACAAATGAATAAGCTTGCTTTGTAACTGAATGTTGCTTGAATTTCAAATGTTTACCGACTCATGACAACAATTAATATGGTTTTTGGTAACGGACGCGACATTAGGATATAGGTAAGATCAAATTTAAAAATAATCCCTTATTCGAACTCGCTTCGCCCTTTTGACATTCTGAGGAAAAATGTTGTTGTTAGTAGAGAAAGTCGAAATAACAACAACAATATGATATTACTTTTAACACGCTAAATGCACAAAGATAAAAGTTAATATTATTAGCCAAAAGGTTCAATAAAAAAATATAAAAATTACAGGCCTATAATTTATTACAAAATTAGCGAAAATTGAAACTGCTTTTATATTTACAACATATACACATTTAAGCTTAATTATTAAGTAATAAAAAACAATTCGGACCAGCCTGTATTTTTCGCTTGCTTAATTGAATCGCTCGGTTCGAAAAAGTGAGTTCTGAGAAAATTAACAAAATTAATTTGTCAGTGCAATATCTTGAAAAGTATAGCAGTTAGCTATTTTGTGCCAACAGACAAAATATAAAGTAGTTCACAGAGAATTAAATGTATTACATATTTTATTTATATTTGCATTAAAAGCAGAGCTATGATTAAAACAATCATCATGGGCATGTACTATTTTTGAACTCGACGGAAAAACAGCGTACAGTTTTAACAATATTTGTTTATTTAAAGCATTTAAATAATATTTTTATGGTGATGCAGGTATGTATAGTGTTTTTGGCGTCAACAATAAATTCCTTATTCATTTCATATTATTATAGTTTCCGAAACGCGTTAGTAATGCAGCAAAAACAAACATGTACATACTTCGTACAAGGATATTATTTCCTTGTCGAAATTGAAATATAAAAAGATATCTCGTACTATGCCTCGAAAACAATTTCTTTCGACAAGAAAAATGTATTTTTCTGTGGTGCATTGACGGTATGAGTATGTTTTCGTCAAATATTCGAGCAACATTCGGCGTAGTTATTTTACAGCCATAATAGAACACGTTTTTGTCCAGCCGGCCGGTCCGCTTCGAGAATTTGAAACGTGTTTTCTAAGTGCACATACCTATGCGATGTTTCGAATCAGCAATCTCAGTTTAATTTGCTTAGACGAATAATATACTGGGTATTAAAACAACTTAACATTTTTTTTATTAGTGCAACGAATTAAATTGAAAATTCTAATACTTCTAGTACTGTTGTTGGACTAAAATTCTTTGTTTTTTTTTTAAATTAAGGATTATATTATCTAAATAGACACCAGATCTAACGATGCTATTAACTTAACAAAACCGGATACCCAAAGAATTTTTAAATGAAGATTTGCAAACAAAAACTTATTTGTTGATTTATCAAATGAATCGGTCGGTTCGAAAACACTACAAGTCCAAAAAGAGAGTTCTGAGAAAATTAACAAAATAATTTTGTTGGTGCAATATCTTGACTTCACAGAGAATTCACAGACTTCACAGAGAATTCACAGACTTCACAGAGAATTAAATGTACTACATATTTTATTTATATTTGATTAAAAGCAGAGCTATGATTAAAACAATCATCATGGACATGTACTGTCTTTGAACTCGACGGAAAAACATCTTACATTTTTAACAATACTTGCTTATTTAAAGCATTTAAATAATATTTTTATTGTGATGTAGGTATATATGATGTAGGATTTGCATGAAACTTATTTCCCGTAATATTTGAAGATTGATAATTAAAAATGTCATGTCTGATTTTTAAAATAAATTCAATATGGCGGATTATACATGATTAGTCAAAATTACCGGAACACCTTAGTAATTCTTTAACCGTAAAGAATTTCAAAGAAAAATTCAAACAAAAGTTTTTTGGTTTTAAACAAGCTATATATTTTCAATATACGGATGTTCATTTTATTCTGAAAATTTGGTAAACTTTTCTTTTTCTAATAGAAGACCCTGTATATTTAAAAAAAATTAATTCTAAGAGTTTGTAAGAATCATTTTTTTTATAAAATGCATCATCTTTGAGTTATGAGCAATTAACCGATCATTAACGAAAAAAATAAATAAAAAAATCAAGAAAAAATAACTAAACTATGAAATAGTATAATAAATTAAATATTCAAGCTGGCAAATTAAATAAATGTGTATATATGCGGGAAAACATTCTTAATTTGAAGTCCAGGAATTTTTATTATAACTAAAAAATGACAGTATTGTATTAATATTGCTTTGTTATCTTTATTTAGTCCTGAAAAAATCGACTGTGACAGACACTCACAGACAGACTGTCAAACAAGTGATCTCATTTTCACATCAAAATCCGGAATTCTTGTAAATTTGTATCCTATTATCGTGATAGTTTATAAAATTAACATTTGTCACTATTTCATTATTATTTTAAAGGATTTGATAAACAAATTCATATTCACTCATATTCAGATATGAAAATTTTACCAACACTGACTTTATATCTACAGCGCAGTCTCGTATAAAGTCGGCTACCGCGTATAAAACAAACGACAGACGCCCGCAGTTCACGCCAAACGTACACACACGTTCAAATTTGTAAACTTAAAACCGTTAGTCATTAACAGCAACATCCACCGTAAACACATCTGATATATTAAACAAATAATAACATCCAAATAAAATTCAAACTACACAGCTGGTCGAAAGTTCCAACTACCTCCTTTCTACGTGAAGAGAGAGAAAACAGGAGAGATAGATAACCGATCAATATAGCAAATATACAGATGTAGTAGCACGGCTATTGCTACTATAAACGAAAATATTCGTTATAATTTGTATTATAGAGAAGACAACAAACATATCATTATTAATTTAAAGAAATCGACAAGCAATGATGATTGTTTTATAAAATTGGAAGACGAAAATCTGCAATATCCATGACGATGGATGAAAATACCGCAGTGGTGTGCAAAAGTTGCTGCTGATCGTTTAAATATCCTTTAAAAAAAGGAGGAATATTAGAAGAAACTGGAGGAAGTATACACAGGATGATTAAGTACTTAGCAATTATTTTAGGTAATGTAAAACTTTTTGATATTGTTACATTATTGGTGCCAAGAGGAACTTAATGAAGAAAAAGAGAATGCATGTTTTAGTATTTGTTTAGTGAGACAGCTTATCGTTAAAATTTTACAAATTTTAGGTTATTATAATAGTCCTATAAGATAATTTATACCTTGAAACACTAAATAAATACAATAGCTATAGTTATTTCATATAGAGTTATTTTCATCATATTTGATAGAGTCGTAATACGGATGTGTCAATTAAATATTAATTGTGTCGTTTAAAAGTGTGACTGCACAAACGAAATAGGTTTGTTGAAAACTGTGACTGTAAGTTTTGTGCAAATATTTTTTAAAAGAATACTGGACGTTTTTGAGTACATTCGTGCCAAACTGCACAAACAAATAAATAACCTAAAATATACTTTTTGTTTTCCTACATTTTAGGAATTTGTAAAAATAATTTTGTAGATTTTATGTTAATATACTATGTAAAATTTGTAGATTCAAAGTAGATCGGTATCATTAGTAGTTTACGGTGTTAAACTGCGGTAAGAAATCAATAATATTTGACAGGCACTGCAGTATTCTATATTATAAGAGTTTGTTTGTTGAATTGTGTTTAAATTTTTTTATATACAGTAAGTTCCCGGATCGAGTATGCTTTTGCAACCAGCATAATTAAGGTGACCAGATGTCCCGCTTTTGGCGGGACAGTCCCGCTTTTTCACATTATGTCCCACGTCCCGCAGTTTTAAAAATGTCCCGCTTTTTAAAAAAATTTATTCTTTTTACAGAATTTTTAGAGAATTACTACGAAAAATGAACTTTTTTTAATTATCAAACAACATTTTGGGGTCGAAAACCGTTGTTTCACAATTGTATTTTTTTTACAAAGAAAAAAATGAATTACTCATTTTAGGTAACTTACATACCATACTAAATATAAATTAATACTCATTTTTGTTAACAACTAGACTCTAAGCTAAATGACTACAAAGCAGTTCCTTCTGTCATTTACATTGCACTATTTTAACAATTTTAACAATTCTTATTATTTTCAAAGTTTTACTGGATACTGATCCTGTACATTTAGTCGCAAAGCAAGAATATACAGAAACTTAATAGAAAACACAGAATCTTAGCAATACATTAAATTACAGGTAACAAGGTATATACAATATTCTATTCTGTCTAATGGTGGATATTGAATATTTTTTTACGTTTTTGAAAAATCGTAACTGTAATCTGTAAAAAGAATTTATGGATTTTTGCATTGTTTTACGAAAATCACAGGACAAATTAAATTGATTTAGAAAACCAACCTACCTTTTGCTATACGTGTATAAATTTTCGCTAACACATAGCAACATTTTATATGTCGACTAACCGGCTTAAACGGTAAAAAAAGTTTAAAAAAACTTTGATATTCAATTACTTTTGTAGACATAAACCGACTTTCATTATTTTTTCGAGACGTGTAAAGAAATTTATCAGATTTATCATATTAATATACTGTTGATAATATAATTAAAGAAAATAAGATGTTCCAGATGATTATTTATTCTGGGAGATCAAAAATAGTGTTGTTGGTCTAAGTTTGAGACATCCTGTGGGATAATTAAGGAACTTATTCTCTCGTAGGTTGGCAACTCCTCTCTTACAAAACCATATCAATTCTCAACATCTTGTTTTCTAATTCATCTGAATATATCTGAAGTTTTGTAGAATACACACAGTTTGAAGTAAGATATTGTATTTCACTCATAATTAAGTAACATTTGCTGCAAGGTTTAACAGCAATTTTAAATTGCTAAGTTTTATTTGAAATTTGAAATCGTTTATCTTCTACAAAATTCAGATATTGGAATGAACTAAAAACAAGATCTTGAGAATATGGATGTCTTTTTAACAAAGTATGTACTTTAAAAATTGCTCATGCTCCGCAGTTATTTCACAGGGTGTATCGAAAGTAGAAACAACATTATGGTCTGTTTTTCAAAAATTACAAAAGTATGTGCTTATCTCTAAGAAATTCAATGAATTTCTTTAAAATGCATTAAAAAATAATGAAAACCGGTCAATATTACAAAAGTTTAGCAAAATAAGCGTTCCTTTAATTGGTTCAGTCAGTGTATTTTTTTCTCACAACTGTAACTTTAAACTTGGCATATCTTGTTGTGCTGTACAGAGTCGTTAGATTAGAACATATGTTTGTTATTTTTTTACCTTAAGATTTATTTATTATATAATTCATCTTGCTTAGTCCTTCCAAAAATAAGTTGATACAAATGTTTTTAAAAATATAAAAATTTATTTCGTCCATATAGGGCATATATTTGAACAATTTATGTTAAAGGGAAGAGTTAATATATACAATTTTAATCCCTATAATAAACGATAATGAAATAAACTTTGTCTTGTATCAAACAATTTTTTTTTAATTTAAAATTAATGCGGCAAGACAATTAATCACTAATAATGCAAATAATGTCGAATATTCAATGAATTATGTGTTGTTCAAACAAATCACAAGCACAACAATTTAAAGGAGTATGTGTGATGTTGCTTAAAATACAAAAATCTGTGTAACCAACCAAACTAAAAAAACATACTAATAATGATTTTTGTGTTTATATAAATCCTAGAATTTGTCTATTTTGGAGAACGTCTTTTGAAAAGACGGTTGGTTTTAATTACTACTGCACACCCCGCCCCGCTACTGTCCCCCTTTCTACAATAAAAATCTGGTCACCTTAAGCATAATCGACTTTGTCTTTATCAAATTCAGCTCGTCTTCTTGTAGTTGTAAATTTATCTCATTGAACTTGTTAAATATATCTGTCAGATGTAACTATACCTTTAATGGAGCAAAATATTTATGTCTCGAAATTCTTTATAAAGAGTTTAGACAATTAAATGTAAAATGTTTTAACTTAATTTTAATTCTCAGATATAAAATCTAAATAGTTTATATTGTTTTAATATTTTATCTTTTGTTTTTATCATTTTTTTTTTATTTTATCGTTGATCTTAAGTCAACATTTATATTAACAACAAGCTATGACAACTGCATTGGATTTTCATAAGTGAAAAACTGGAAATAAGTATCTAATTTTACATCATGCTGTATCGTGAGATAAATTTAAAAAGAAATGAAACCATATATAAGGTGTGCAGTAGGGTGGTTCGAATTGGCTAATTTTATTTAGAAAGCAACGATCCCCTCAAATCGTTTCCAAATCCAAAAAAAGTGGACACGTATTTTTTTTTTGAAATTTTTATTCTTAATGGTGCCTGTCGAGGCCTCAAATGTACATAAGAAAATGCATGGGAAAAAGACAACTTTTGGTATTTTTCGAATAATTATTCGGGGTTTGGGAAAACTTAAGACTAAAGTTATAGGACTTGTACAGGACTTTCCAAGGAAGAATTTGACCTATCACATATGGATTTGATGCCCCCAACCCACCCCCATAGTGCCCTGAAAACTACCCTTAAATGAAAAAATGAAGATTCTTCAAAAAATTGACCCTGCTAATTAGTTCATTCTCTTTTTTTCTCATAGAAGTCATTATTATAAGTCTAGTGGGATGCTTATAAACATTTGTCAGGTAATTTCCATTTGTTTAAACAAATTTTTAGGTGTTTAAACAATTCGTCTTTCTCGAAAATCCGTCTGAATTCTGTTTTCTGAGTTCGAAATGACAGTTTATTATCTTAGAGTGACAGTATTCATTAAAAAAGTTCCTCCTATTGTTTAAACAATAAATTATTATTCTTTTTCAACTTTTTTCTAATTATGGTAGAAAATTTAATATTTTTAAAAGAAATGTAACTCCCCAATTTCCCGAAAAAAGGATTTTAAATAAATTTAATTTTTTCGAATAAATGATATTGAAAACGAATAATAGTTTACTTAATAATGATTTGAACCAGGTCCCAGGTCCCTGGTTCAAATCCAGGTTGTGGCTGTAATTTTTAATTTATTTTAAAATTTACATACCACCTGTATATCACCATTATGCATTTGAATAATATTTTATTATTTAAACAATGGAAATTATCCCAAAATATAAATGATGTCACTTGACAATAACAGTTGACCAGACCGATCTAAAAAAATTAATGTTAGGAGAATTGCAAAAAAATTGTTTAAACAAATGGAATTTGTTTAAACAAATATGGATTTATTAGCTAATAACATAGGCAAGATACCTCGAACATGAAATTTACAAGTTACGTTCACAAAAAACCTGACTTCTACCATAATTAGAACAACAGTTGAAAATTAATAATCATTGATAGTTTAAACAATAGGAAGAATTTGTTTAATGAATAATGTCACTCTAAGATAATAAACTGCCATTTCGAACTCAGAAAACAGATGTCCGACGGAGTTTCGAGAAAAGCGAATTATTTAAACAAATGGAATTTGTTTAAACAAATGGAAATTACCTGACAAATGTTTATAAACATTCAACTAGACTTATAGTAATGATTTCTATGAGAAAAAAGAGAATGAAGTGATTAGAACGGTAAATTTTCTGAAGAATGTATATTTTTCATTTAAGCGTAGTTTTCAGGGCACTGTGGGGGTGGGTTGGGGGTGTCAAAGCCATGTGTATAATAGCTCAAATTCTTCATTGGAGAGTCCTCTACAAGTCCTATAACTTTAATCTTAAGTTTTCCCAAAACCCGAAGAATTATTCGAAAAATACCAAAAAATGTCTTTTTCCCATGCATTTTCTTATGTAAATTTGATGCATCGATAGGCACCATTAAAAATCAAAAATTTCGAAGAAAATATAAATACGTGTCCATTTTTTTTTGAATTTGGAAACTATTTGGGGGGATCGTTGCTTTCTATTATCACAAAAATTTTTGCAATGCATTTTTGATCCACTCTAGTGTGCAGCCCATAAAGTAACGAATAATTTAATAAATTAATTGTTGTTATTTTTAACAAAAATGTAAAAAATACCTGAGAATACTCCTCAGAACATTTTACATGTTTTGAGACTTGGTGGGGGCTAATTGTATACAAATTTAAAAAAGCATAGTACATTTCTTGCAATTAAAACCACATTGCAGTAATTTTTTACAACATAGATTTATACAGTTACAGTATTTTCTAACTTTTCCTGTTTAAAAAATTGTTTATCACAAAACATTTACAACATACAAAACAAACTCCAACTAAATAAAAAATAAATCATTATAATCGGATTATAAATTTGTGAGAGAATCAACTTTAAAGTTATGACTAAACTTTATTCATGTAACCCAAAAGTTTTGAACAAAAGGCTTCTTGATATTTTCAGATGTAATGTCGTTTGTATCAGCCCAGTGGAGATGTAGTCGTGAGTAGATAAAACAAAAGCTTCAGTGTCGTTAAATTTAAGAACAAATTGTTTTTTTATGTCCTTATAATATATAATAAGTAATAACATTTTCATTCTAATTTATTTTAGTCCATAACAAAACCGTAGCTTAAACAATAATAATTTACTAATTTCAGTTGTTTTCTTGGGACGAACTCACGCGCAAAGTTGCAAATGTGAGTTTCCGAATTATCAAGAACATAATATGCTAGATCAGGGCATTATTATTATTATTATCATTATTATTATTATTAGAAACCAGTTAATATTCCCAATATTTTAAACTTATGTAACCATAGACTAGTGTACAGGTGTCCCAGTTTGTAAGGCGCTGGAACACTCTGTATAATAAATAGTATGCCATACTAATATATACGAAATGCTTGCTTTCAGTGATATTATTAGCAATAACAGAACTAACAAAAGCAGAGTGCCAAAGTAAGTCGCTATACATCGTTTTCTAGTCATAGAAAAATACAGTATGTAATATAAAATTGCATATTATACCAATTTTAACTTGGTTAATGTTGCTTTTTTATGTCATATACAGTCAGATACTTCAAACAACTTGCCAAATAGTTAATTCATTGTCTGTGCAAAGTATATAAATGCGCTGAAATTGTTTCAAATTGCAGATAGAGGCTGTAAGTAACAAACATGTTTTGTAGTAAAGTTGTTCTTTAGGTATTGATATTCACGTTAATTTTTGTTTGAATTGGCTTTATACACACATATTCACAATGTTTCTTGTTTAGAGTCCAATTTGATAGCTTATGGTTCCAGTAGTAACCTGTGACCCCGCACGAGAGAATCGCTCTAACTGCAATCTCTCGTTTCGATAGTATTGACTTCTGTGTTTGAAGGCCCATAACTCTAAAACTACTGAACAGAAAAATTTGAAATAAAGTGTGTCATACTCCTGAATCATTTCTACATAAGTTGTATGACTGTCAAAATAGTTTTCCTCTCGGTGTAAACATGAGCGCGGGAGAAGTGAAAATGTACCCGATTATTGCAGTTTTAAATTAACCCTCGTCTTTCCGATTTATTTTCTCCTAAACCACTTACTACAAAAATTTCAGTTTTTGTTCAGGTTGCTTTTAGACCCTCTTCTATAGATTGGCGTTTTTCTTTTCTTCAGTTTTTATGTAATAAAGGTTGCGAACAAGATTTTGATGGAAGCCGATATCTCAGGAACGAATGTTAGCAGGACAACGCAGTTATCATGCAAATAATCCTTATTTACTGCGATACATATCCCTTGAATTTAATAGCATTCCGACTATTTGTTAAATATTAAGACCGAAATAAACATGAACAATATTTTGCGCAGTTCGGCTTCCCTCGCTTGTGGGTTTTGGTGCGAGGCAGTCGAACGAGATGCGAAGTTTTGACGCGGTCAGTGAATCCGTTTGAATCCGTGTTTGTAAAATATTGTTGGGTATAATTAATTGTACATCTAAATTCATTATTTATATTTAACTCGCACTACTATTCAAAATTCCGAAATTAAATTGTTCTGGTCGTATCGTACTAATAGTAAATAATCTTCCACTGTCCCAGCTACGTTCCCATTTACCGTTACGATTGAAGTAGTGCGCGCTGCACGAAATCTATATCCTTCATATCAAATCGCTTTAAAAATTACTTAAAAATTATTATGCAATTCTTTTTCTACAGTCGCATTAAATAAAATTGATTACGTGCATATCCCGATATCGTGCTAATATTCGTTACCGAGATATCCGCTTTCATGAAAATCTTGTAAGCAAGCTTTATTACACAAAAACTGAAGAAAACAAAAACGACAATCTGTTCAAAAAATGTTGACAGTCATACAACTTATGTAGAAATGATTCAGGAGTATGATACACTTTATTTCAATTTTTTCTGTTCAGTAGTTTTAGAGTTATGAGCCTTCAAACACAGGAGTCAATATTGTCGAAACGAGAGATGGCAGTTAGGGCGATTCTCTCATACGGGGTCACACATATTAAAATGTTTAGACTCATAGTTATTAGGAAAATATATAATTAATTAAAAACCATTAAAAAAGTGTGTCTGTCAGACCACATTGTAGCGTACAAAATTTACTATCAAAATGATTCAAAAAATGATTCGAATCATTTTGATGGCAAATTTTAGTACCTACAATGCGGTATTTTTATTTTTGCGATTAACTGCTTGAGATTCCAGGAATGAAGGATTAATGTCTGACAGGCACAATTTTTCCATGGTTTTTCGTTAACTAATAATTTTCCTATGATTTCTAAACGTTTTGATATGTTATTACGGGAACCATAAGCATAGAATGGACTGGACTATATTGACGAGAATTGTCAGTATAAGACGTTATTATACAGGGTGTCCCACGCTAGATGCAAAGTACATTAATGGCATTAAAAAACTGAACTATTGTCAGACATAATTGTAGGTTATGTTGAACATTATGCTACACGAATAGCTAAATTATATATGACATTTGTGCGTTTGTTGAATTTCATCGTGGCAACTAGATACTTTATATTAATTTAAGAATTAGTGTATAGGTTATAAATTTCACAATATAGTTGAGCATTTTTTTAAAGCTGGCTTGTTAATTCCTATTGAAATATACAGAGTGTTCCATTTAAAATTCTTTAGTTTTTAAATTTAGAAAACAACTAGGCCATTAGTGGTTATGTACTTTGCCTCAAGTCTGCGACACCTGTACATAATACAGGGTGTTTTTTTTATGTAAGAGCGCTACTACCATGTATTTTTTCGTACGTAAAAATGTTCATCCAAAACAAAGTAGTGCTACTATAAAAACGAACACCCTGTACAATAAAATAACCTGATTTTGTTTTAAGATATACGTGTTGTGTTTAGTTCCGGTGTACCAAATGCGATCGTTTAGTTTTTATTCAGACTGTATCTCAGAAACTACGCAGTTTTCTATATAGATAACAACGCCCCAATCGGTTCAAAATTGCCTAAATGGTCAGAAAGTAGAAAAAAATTGACAAAATTTCAATTTATTTCGGGAGACTTCAACGATCGGTTAAGCGACAAACCGCGCTCCTACCATCTAAAATTCTCACAGAAATAGGTTATGACGTAAATTACTCGATAGCATTTGACATACTCGGACTAAAACACCTGTTTGAAAATTCCAAATTATTTTCGATTATTTTTTGTTTCCCACTGCAAATTAGAGATTGCTTGTAGTAGAAGTACCGTTGCATCAAACATGAATGAAACAATTCCAATACGCAATAATTTACCCAACAAACGAAAAACCTGTATTTCTTGGTTTTTAATCAAAACGTGTTGCAGCAAGACAGATTTTTTGCTATGAATGCGACAGTTGGTCGGACTTCCGGTGCAAGGACCCGTTTAACTACACGGCGTTACCGAAGGACCAACCGCCTTTGATGACATGCAACGGATGTTGCGTCAAAATGGTCAGAAATGCAAGATCACGTAAGTAATGCTTGTGTAAAAAAGCCCAGTGAGCGAAGTTTACAATTTCCAGTAAATAAAGGAATTAATTTGGTTAAAGTGTTGAAAATGTTTATTTTTTATAACAGCTGTAGCTCGGTAACTACGCAGTTTTGCATATAGACAAATAAATCCCAATCGGTTTAAAATTGCCTAAATAGTGAGAATGTACTGAAAAATTTACTAAATTACAATTTATTTCGGGAGACTTCAACGTTTGATTAGACAACAAACCACGCTCTTCCCACCTAAATTTCTCATAGAAAATGGTTTAGACATTGGAATTAATTTGGTTAAATTTTTGTAAAAGTTTACTTTTTATAACGGTTGTAGCTCAGAAACTAAGTAGTTAGCATATAGATAAATAAGACCCAATCGGTTTAAAATTGCCTAAATAGTTAGAAAGCACTGAAAAATTTATAAAATTGCAATTTATTTCGGGAGACTTCAACGTTTGGTTAGACAACAAACCACGCTCTTCACACCTAAATTTCTCATAGAAAATGGTTTAAACATTGGAATTAATTTGGTTAAATTTTTGAAAAAGTTTCTTTTCTATAACGGCTGTAGCTCAGAAACTACGCAGTTTTGCATATAGATAAATAAGGCCCAATCGGTTTAAAATTGCCTAAATAGTCAGAAAGTACTGAACAATTTACTAAATTACAATTTATTTCGGGAGACTTCAACGTTTGATTAGACAACAAACCACGCTCTTCCCACCTAAATTTCTCATAGAAAATGGTTCAGATATTGTAATTAATTTGGTTAAATTTTTGTAAAAGTTTATTTTTTATAACGGCTGTAGCTCTGAAACTACGCAGTTTTGCATATAGATAAATAAGGCCCAATCGGTTTAAAATTGCCTAAACAGTCAGAAAGCACTGAAAAATTTACAAAATTGCAATTTATTTCGGGAGACTTCAACGTTTGATTAGACAACAAACCACGCTCTTCACACCTAAATTTCTCATAGAAAATGGTTCAGACATTGGAATTAATTTGGTTTAATTTTTGTAAAAGTTTATTTTTTTATAACGGCTGTAGCTCTGAAACTACGCAGTTTTGCATATAGATAAATAAGGCCCAATCGGTTTAAAATTGCCTAAACAGTCAGAAAGCACTGAAAAATTTACAAAATTGCAATTTATTTCGGGAGACTTCAACGTTTGATTAGACAACAAACCACGCTCTTCCCACCTAAATTTCTCATAGAAAATGGTTCAGATATTGTAATTAATTTGGTTAAATTTTTGTAAAAGTTTATTTTTTATAACGGCTGTAGCTCTGAAACTACGCAGTTTTGCATATAGATAAATAAGGCCCAATCGGTTTAAAATTGCCTAAACAGTCAGAAAGCACTGAAAAATTTACAAAATTGCAATTTATTTCGGGAGACTTCAACGTTTGATTAGACAACAAACCACGCTCTTCACACCTAAATTTCTCATAGAAAATGGTTTAGACATTGGAATTAATTTGGTTAAATTTTTGAAAATTTTAATTTTTTATAACGGCTGTAGCTCAGAAACTACGCAGTTTTGCATATAGATAAATAGGGCCCAATCGGTTTAGAATTGCCTAAATAATCAGAAAGTACTGAAAAAATTATAAAATTGCAATTTATTTCGGGAGACTTCAACGTTTGATTAGACAACAAACCACGCTCTTCACACCTAAATTTCTCATAGAAAATGGTTTAGACATTGGAATTAATTTGGTTAAATTTTTGAAAATTTTAATTTTTTATAACGGCTGTAGCTCAGAAACTACGCAGTTTTGCATATAGATAAATAGGGCCCAATCGGTTTAGAATTGCCTAAAGAATCAGAAAGTACTGAAAAAATTATAAAATTGCAATTTATTTCGGGAGTTTTCAACGTTTGATTAGACAACAAACCACGCTCTTCTCACCTAAATTTCTCATAGCAAATGGTTAAGACATCGGAATGAATTTGGTTAAATTTTTGAAGAAGTTTATTTAACATGAAGACTGTAGAGAGTACTGCGTCAGAAACTACGCAGTTTTGTATACAGGGTGTGTATAAATTTGCGGAAAAGCTATACGTGGCAATGTTCTACGCAAAAGTCATGACTTCCGATCTCTTGATTGGTGTGATTATTTGAAATCAATTGATGGAGATTGGAGATGCTGCAATATAAAGTAAAGAACAATATTGAAGATTTCTTTATTTCGATTTGTCACTTTTGACAGTTGTATAATCAAATTAAGTAATATGACTTGTTTGTGCTAATTTTGTGTCACCTCTTCCATGATTATTCCAACTATGGGTTAAGCCTACACATTCGTATACTTGCCAAATATCAAAAATTTGCCAGGTATACGATTATTTGTGAAAAGAAAAAACCAGTTCTATTCAATTCGTATCGAGTCCACCTCAAAAATAGATTTATATATTCGACGGTCGGCTGTGCGGACGGGTTTTTTTACGACTAATACTTGGTATTTGCAATATCCAGTTGAAGTGAATATAGTGCCTAGGCGACAAATATTGGTTTCATTTATTTGCACTCGATGAACATTTTAGTACGCTGTTTAATTTTTCCATTGTTTAATTTAGTTTTGTGTGTAGTAGGTCATATACGTAGATTGACAATAGATTTGTAATTATTAATAAGATTTTTTATTTTTCTGAAGGGCGAAAACCGCATAAAATTGTAATTTTGTGAAACCGTCAGACAGACAGTTTTCCGGAAACCGTCAGACAGAAATTAAAAAAAATTATTGGTGTTTTTACCTGTCCACATAAACGTAATGTTATTTCTTTCCAAGAGAAACGTACACCATATACAGAGTGTATCCTAAGTTGATGCTTTTCTATGAACAATATAGATGATACTCATTTATGAGCTTTCAAAATATAATCTTTTTGTTAGATTAAAAAAGCTACACAAAATTCTCTACTATTAAAATATTTTTAATCGTTTTCGTTTCTCTTCAAGTAATAAACATCATAAAAATTTTATAGACAGCATTCTATAAAATAATTTATTTGGAAAATTATACTTTATTTGCTTGTATTTATATATTTGTCGATTTTTATGATGTTTATTATTTGAAGAGAAACGAAAGCGGTTAAAAATATTTTAATAGTAGAGACAATTTTGTGTAGCTTTTTTATTCAACAAAAAGGTTATATTTTGAAAGCTCATTTGTTTAAGTTTTTGTTTCAGAAGCTAATTGATATGTATTTCAGTCAATATTAGGACATATTTATACAACGAACCTAGTAGTACAATTGGATTTAGTAGAACTTTAAAGATGACGAAGAAACCATATCTAACATTTCTTTTATGGGCAATATCTTCCTAATTTAAATAAAATAATATATATTTTTTTTCTCATTAAAATAATAATTTATTTAAACTAGTTCACATCAAATGACCAATTGTATTGTTTTACAGTCTGTTAAAATTAGATGCTGCAAATTAATAATACAGAAACCTGATGAATTAAACAAAAAATCATTAAAATGCAACAAATAGTTTCGTCAAGATTTGTTTTGTAAATTTCCACAAGAATACCTTTGTTAGTACGCAGTGAATTCTGCACTTATGTAATTAAAAATATGTCGGCATTATAAAATAAAACCTTGCTTGATCGTAATCAAATTATCAGTTTGATTTGAAAAAGCTAATGTGCAAATAAGGCGAACTAATCAAAAAAAAAGCTAGTGCCCATTCGGTATGCACATGTAGCAAGTCCTCAAAGAAGATTTTCACGTATTAGAAAATGCTATGTGGCGATGCATCAATGTCCGATGCATTTACTGTTGCAGTGCAACTCTGACGGTCCGAAATCACTAACGAATATTGTACAAATTTGGTGGTGTCATAGATTTTTTTGAGTTTTATAAAACCAACCGGTAGTCAAGGATGGATGAAAAGTATTCGGTGAACTTTTGACTGAATTAATTCCTTTATTTTCGCTTCGTCTTCTGTGGCTAATCAATCCTCTTACAGAACAGATGGCATTACTGTAAGTTTTTTCCAGCTTACGAAGTTGTGCGACGGACATGTACGTCACAATTGATGATCAATCTCTTCATGGTTGATCACGTGTGCATGATGGAAAGTAGCGGAACTGGTCACATGTGTTTTTGTGAGGAAGACATGTGCAATGGTGTAGATATCCAAACTCCACATACATATTTCCTTCCGTTCTTTTTCGCTTCAATCCTTTCGTGCATGTACTGATAACTACTTCCAGAGTTACAGAGAAAGAGTATTGCCCAAATCCTGAATCCCCTTTTTGATTAGACTGTAGCGTGCTGAAAGTGCTTTAATTTAGGACAAAAACTCACCCTGTCCAAGTCGTATGAAGTGAAATTGTGACGGACAACAAGGCAAGTTTTCAAACAGCAGCATGTTAGATATATAAGGATCATTTCCATGCGCAGAATTTTAGTTGAAGAGGTTAGAATTTTTCGCATGGAACACAAGTGTCAAGATTGTCGAAATTTAAACTATTTATCAGGTGATTTTTACCTAATACGATTGTTCAATATGTTTATACTTTGTACATATTTAATAGTAATTAATTAATTAATTAATTGATGAGGAGGAGTAGCTGATTGTAAATAACAAATAGGCCAAAAAGTTTTTAGAAATGCGTACCTGTTCAACAAGTTTGTACATTAGCGCAGCGCGCGGTTTTAAAATTAAAAAAAAAATGTTGAGGCGATTTGAATTCTATTCGACAATATGCTTGCTGTTATATTTATTTTTTTCAACTAAAGGTAACAGCAAGTTGTAATTCTATATTCAAGAAAGTTTAAAAGTATGAAAAGGATTGTCCATTTTTCGTACACCACTGTTAAATTTTACCTACTCAATTTTTTGCACTCTTGAGTCTTTCCTTAGAATGAATAATAACCAGTGGCCGGACAAAAATGTATGTCTCGCAGTGCTAGCAGTCGCCCAGCTATGAGTGTGCGTAGCGGGCACGCATGAGTCAATGACGACTTATGCGATCGATTGGATTGATATCCGTAGGCGCGAAGCGGCTGGCGGTCGGTAGTAAACCGAGTGAATTAATTATTAAATGTTGGTCGTAACTATATGCAACACGTGCCCACTGAACTATTTTACTCATTTCTTGGATGTGCATTGAACGATTGTATTACTGCATATTTTTCAAAATTATCTTCAGTAAAATTATTTCGCTTAGATGTTAAAATGTCTTTAAACCTTGAAAATGATCTTTCTACATCGCAGCTAGTCACAGGCGCAAAAGAATAAACCAACACCAAATTGGAATATTTTTGAGAAATTCCTTCATCCGTAAATGAATTCGTAGAGATTTGTTTTAAAATATTAAAATTCGGATTTCTATGTACTACCGCATCAATTTTTTTTTGTAATTTTTTACTGATTGGTGCTTCAATGCTTCGTAACCTTTCGTACAGGGATTCAATCCTTTGAAAACTGCTTGCAAGTTCAACATTTTGTTGTTCTACAAACTTTATGATTGGCAATACTTGCGCAAAATTTGTATCAATAAATTTTAATTGTTCATGCAAATCTTGTAATGATAGTACTTTTTTGCAGTCTTTAATACTAACTGCTTCATCAGGCAAATTTAAGACGATGGGTTTGATGATAGCAAAGTTTCTTGCATAAAAAATTGCCGCTTCTAACCATGTACCCCATCTCGTAATAACTGGTTGTGGTGGCCAAGGTAGATTAGGGCACTTTTCCTTGTAAAGAGACAATCTGGAAGGAGCTTTCAATAATTTTTTTTGCATGTGCTTATTAGCGTATTCACGTCTGGAAATTCTTTCCGAATAAATTCACAAATCTATGAATAGCTTGTGCAAAACATGTCAAATGAAGAATATTTGAAAAATTTTGTTTAAGTTATTTTCCAACTTTTAACATAATCGCAGCAGCGTCAGAAACAAACAGTAATACTTTGGTAGCGTCTGTGATTCCTACTTTTTTATGGCGTCATTTACTATTGTACATATCTCTTCAGCTTTGACGGTACAGCGAAACTGAGTAGATATTAAATAGGGTTTATATAATAAGTCTTGCGGGTCCAACAATCCGACAACGACGTTGACCACACATCTACCCTTCATATCCGTAGTTTCATCTGCAGAAACCCAAATAAATTTATCGGATAGTTTTGACTTTATTGTAGAAATTGTTTTGTCATATTGCCCTTGTACGTGATATTTTCTAATTGTGGATTCATCGGGTTAAGTCTCGTCCAGTATACTTCTTGATAAATTTTTTAAAGACGGGTGTTATTAATTTTTGTGAAAGGTATATTAGCAGAAATAAATGTTTCACATAAATCATCAAAAAAGTTTTTAGTTGACGTTCCTGATACATCTTCCATGTATTTTCTTGTTTTTACATGAGCCCGAAGACATTGTTTACTACGAATAATTAAATTTCGTAAGTAGAAATTGCAAACCACTTCCGATTTTCAAACTAAGTACAACTATAAAATACAAAAAAATAATTCAACTCTAAGTATAAAACAGAAGAACAAATTCGAAATGGAAAATAAAAACAGATATTCACACAAAATTTCAAGAAACAACACAATTGAAAGAAACTGCTCAAATTATCTATCGACGATGCGGAAATTTAAACAAGGCAAGCGAACTGTACTCGATCAACGCCAAAGCAGGTGTACTGGTATGTACACCACATGAGCCGAAGCCAGACCGGCTAGCCGCTCGCGTCCCCACCAGCACGTGTCCCATGCACGACACTGGAAAATATACATTTTTGTCCGGCCACTGATAATAACACTCGTCGACAAATTTGAATTTGCCTGAACACTGAACAGGCTGAAAGAATAGAATATAAACGTCCCTAATTCAGACACTGTCCTAAATTCCGACATATTTCTGTTTAGCTGGTTAAATTAAGAAATCTACAAAATTAAACTATATTTTAGGACATCCGGTTTGTTCATTTGACATTACACTTACCAACCCACAATCGTTTCTTATTCTACAAATGCTCTAACGGTCAGATTATAACCTAGAAGTTTGAGTGATCTTCATAATTGAATGTTAACTTAAAAGTTGATATTTTTCAACAAAAAATCACATGGCACTAATCAAAATCAAGTTGACATTAAATAATTTAATTGTCACTTCAAATTAACATCTTAAAAGAACCCTTCCATGTTCTCATAATGCCTTATATAAAAAGAGTTGACGCCGTAAACTCAAAAATATAAATTTGCGCTGTTTATAATTCTCGAGAGCCAGAAAGAGCTGACAGTAAAGACAATAAAACAAAAAGGTTAGAATATGTAAGAACATTACTTAATCTTCAAGCAGAGAATTTGCCAATAATTTATCTTGACCAAACTAATCGTAATATGTTTATTTCGCGGACGCAAGGACGTTCGAAGAAAGGAAGTCGATGTACTATCATGGCCATATATTATGTCCCCTCTTTTGACGTCGATTCTCTCGCAAACCTAGGGGCGAAAAATTTTTAAAAAATTCTGATGCTGTCCTTGATTAATACTCTACTACTCATAAAAATTAGAAACCTGTATATCTTGGCGTTTTCCCGATTTTTCCAAATTAAGAAGAATTGGCGCTGTTTTTGGCCCATAAATTTCATTCGTTTAACTTTAGCAATTAATTACTCCGGAAATAATCCATAGATTTCAACGAATTAAAAAGTAAAATCACCCGCAGAATGTTAGCTTTCAATATGCATTTTTGTAAAATGATTGGGTGTGATTGACCCACAAAAAGCTATATTATGCAATGCCAGCAATTCCGTTATTAGAAGAGCTAGAATGATGAAATATAGACTATAGGCTACCCAATAATTCATAGGTTTAAAGTTTATTACATAATCAATGTTTATCTTGCATTTTCCATACAAAAAATCTTGCTGAAACGCCGCGTGAATTCCGACGCTCTACGGTCTTGGTGTGATGCGGGGAAGGGAGTCGTTAGCGGTGCTGTCAACAGTGAGAGAACGGCGGACAGCTGATTACCAATACACAAAAAGAACGATAACTTGTCAAGGTAGTAATTTTACCTAACAGAATTAAATTCTTAATTTTTAAATTCAGAATTTTGATTATAATATGTGACCCCGCTACGAGAGAAATACCCTAACTGCCATCTCTCGTTTCGATAGTATTGACTCCTGTGTTTGACGTCTCATAATTCTAAAACTACTGATCAGAAAAAATTGAAATAAAGTGTGTCATACTCCTCAATCATTTCTACATATGTTGTATGACTATCAAAATTTTTTGCCTCTCGGTGTAACCATGAGCGCGAGAGAAGTGAAAAAATGTACCTGATTTTTGCATTTGTAAATTAACTGTCGTCTTTCCGATTTTTTTTCTCCTAAACCGCTTGGCACACAAATTTCAATGTTTGTTCAGGTTGCATTCAGAGTCTCTTCTATCGATTGGCGTTTTTGTTTTCTTCAGTTTTTATACAATAAGGTTGTAAACAAGATTTTGATGGAAGCGGATAGATCAGTAAGGAATGTTAACAGCACAACGCAGTTAGCATGCATATAATCCTTATTTACTGCGTCACATGTCCCTTAATTGCCATTTGTTAATTTTTAAGACCGAAATAAACATAAACAATGTTGTGCGCGTGACTCCGCCTGTGTCCGTTTTTGTGTTTATTTATTAGTAATATTTAAGTACAGGCAAAAACAATATAACATAAATACAACTCTTGATATATTACATATATTACAAATGGCAGCTCTGAGCGTATAAAACTGATAGGTCTTTATATTGTGTCCGTAAACACTGTTCTCGGAGTAACTATTGCACCGTGCGATCCCCACTACCGGCAGCGTCGCTGTCGATCCCTTCCCCCGCATCACCCCGAAGACCGAAGAACGCCGCGTCAATTGCTGCGAACATGAGATGCTTCAACACGATCTTTTGTAGGGAAAATGCAAGATAAACAATGATTCTGTAATAAACAATATATGATTTATTAGGTAGCCTATGATCGACACTTCATCATCCTAGCTCTTCTAATAACGGAATTGCTGGCATTGCATAATATAGCTTTTTGTGGGTTAACCACTACTCCGATTATTTTACAAAAATGCACATTAAAAAAAAACCATTCCGCAGGTGATTTTACTTTTTAGTTCGTTGAAATCTATGGATTATTTCCGGAGTAATTAATTGCTAAAGTTAAACGAATAAAATTTATGGGACAAAAACAGCGCCTATTCTTCTTAATTTGGAAAAATCGGGCAAACGCCAACATATACAGCTTTCTAATTTTTATGCGTTGTAGTATATTAATCAAGGACAGCACCAGAATTTTTTCAAATTTTTTCGTCCCTAGATTGGCGAGAAAATCGACATCAAAAGAGGGGACATAATATATGACCACGATAGTAAATTTGTAGCAGCCGGTAGCCGAGGCGCAAATATACATCTTATTGGAAGCGTAGGTATTTCTGGTCACATTATGAGCTAAAGATCATTTAAAAAACCAGAAGCAAACGAATTTGTGAAACAATGTTTGAGAAACGCCCAAAATATATACCAAGAATCGGTAGTTACGGTTATAGATAATGCACCTTGCCATTCTTCTATTGAAGAAGTTTTTGCAGAAGAGGAATTTTTTCTCCATAGATTAATAAGACTCAGTCCATACACTCCCATGTTAAATCCGATTGAGCAACCATGGTCTGTATTAAAGGCTAGTGTAAAATCAGATTTGGCAGATAACCTAAGAGATGTTTTAGCAGGAGAAGATCGGCACAATATCTCCCAAACTGTATACAGAATGCGCCGGTTAGAAAATATTGTTCAGAATAATATTAACACAATCAATGTGGCCAACTGGGCAAGATCCATAGCCCATAATCAAAGATATATTCCAGCAGCATTAAATATGGAGAATATTATTTTCTAATTAATAAATTTAGCAAATGTTGTTCATTTAATATGACCATGTTATTGTTTTAAAATATAGTATAAATAACATTATTTACTTAGTTCTATTTAATCGTATGATACTGCTAAGTAAAAATTATTTAATGACAACTTGAATTTAATAATTCTTAATAATGATTGGAAATGTCGGAATTTTGGACGTTTACTTTACATAGATGTCAAAAACACAGCTACCAAAATCTTGTCGACAAGTGTTCCCTTTCCTTACTACGAATGATCTTGTTCATAAATACCTCGTCCTGTCGAGTATGCAACCCAATTAACCCCGTTTTTTCGGTTGCATATGCTGCTGCTAACTGTGTCAATTAGGTTCCATACTCCACCGGTAGATGTATCTACGAACACCCAGTATAATTCCTATTACTACATAATGTCAAACTTAAATTATTGTTAAGGATAAATAATTGAGATTGTCAATTCTCTTTACACATCCTACTGATCAGTTGTTCTATGCCAATGTGCTTTGATATTGAATTTAATAGATAAAGATAATTAAATAATTATGTAGTAAATTGAGAATTAGTTGATTTCGACAAAACACATTAAAAAATCGTTTATTGCGCTTTGTTTGACTCCCAATTTTTCGTTCTGTTCCCCCCAATTTGCAGTATGTAGTTTATAAGAGTTTTGCTCAGACTATTTCGCTCATATTATACCAAGTTCTTATGAATTTTTCGAACTAAATCCCTTGCATGTCGTTCTTAATAGTTAGTACGTAAGTTATTCAAAAAAAAACCTGTCCGAAAGCAACGTTTAGGCATATCGTACAAACCCACCATCATTGTTGAGTTTTTTCACATCATCTTGTTAAAGTTTACCAAAGTCAGCTTCCCTCATTATCTGGCCAACAACTTATATACCGTAAACAACCTTTTAATATTCAATTTTATATAAAGCGTATGTTTATAAACATATCATTTTTAGAACAGGGTCGATTATTTCCGAAATTTACGATTAATATTTTTTCCACCACGATACGAGAGGCTGGCTTTAAAAATTTCGAATTGTTATTCACTGCAGAGTTTATTATTATACACTATAGTTTTCCTTGTAACGCGCAAAAGGCAATAAGATAATACTGCCTATTCAGCAAGAGTTGGCATGTGCGTCATAATATTCCAAAAAATAACTAAAAATTGATGACGTGCATGCTAAAACTGGCCGAGGGAACTGTAGTGGCATGTATGATGCACGATAATCATCACTTTTGACACATACACACGTTATTGGCACCTTTGATTTTTATTAGAAAAATCAGCTGATTATGGCATGCTTTTTTAGAACGGTAGGGTTTGCTGTGATTGCTTTTTTCACATGTGGCGTCCCTTCGGCATCAATTGTTTGTTTCACAGCAAACTTACAAAGAAATTTTATATCGATGCTTACTAACGTTTTCGATCGTTTGATTGATCTTAAGATCCATCAGCAATAAATTGAATACACTTTAATTAAATAGACTTACACATTATTAAAACTATTAAAATTAAGGTATTACAAAAATTATGATGTGAATTAAATTAACCAACAACAGCTACAGAATGTAACACATAGCGGCAAAAAATATCCACATGAATTTATTTTGACAACTAATTTTCTATTCGTTCTTTACTTTATTTCTTGTTGCAAGGAAATACCCGTCACTGGTTTGTTTTTTCATAACTTGCGGTTATTCTGTGCAATTTGTTTTAACGTGATGTAATACAAGGTTTTAAATTTTATCAAAAGAAAGTTTAAACCTTGAATAGTAAGCTGTGAAGTGAATATCCGTCGGACATTTTCGTCAAATTGAGTAGCACAGTTTTGACAGTAAAGCATAGTTTACACAAGGCAAGTTCAGTCGTGGAATGTATTGGCCGCCACTAAACATGCCATAATTCACAGGAAAGTAAACTTTCAGTTACTTTTTCGCTCTGACGTTTATTGCTCTTTCCTGATTGGGTTAGCCAACCGAAACCGGGCAAAAAGTTTGGTTATGTCAGTTTTGTACTGTCAAAAAACGACAACAAACATGGTGGAATGAAGTGGACCATGAACCTTTTCGGATATTTTCAACGACACTTAAAAATAATTGGAAAATTGCGGACAAGCAACGTATTTAGCTGTCTTTAGACGTAATTACAACTCAAGAATGATAAAAACAGAGATTACGCACGTCAGCGTACAAAAACCGGTTTGTTCTGCGCATCTACGTCACAACAAAATGACTGTCAAAGCCAAGTGTCAAACTCGCATACACAGAGTAATATGTGCAAATATGTGCTCGCATATATTTTGTAAACGAAAATGTAAACATTAATGTGAAATATTAAAAATAGCAATGTTTAGTTAGTTTCTACGAAAAAATATCGGCGAAACCAATTGGGGAACTAAATTGTAATTATTTCGTTGTCATCGGACGATGATTTATAGGTTATGTGCGGAAAAAAATGATTAATCAACTTTACAAGCGATCTAATTTACTATTTGACCATTTCTAATCAATGAAATCTGTCTTTAATGTCTCAGATCATTTCTAATTGTAAAAAATAATAAATAAACATTTGAACAAAAATCACGAAAAAAATTATTGCTTCAAAAATACTATATAAATAAGTATGTGGTAATATATCTAACCTTTTATTATAAAATATTCAAATATTATTTAAATATGACATTTTATCTACTCATAAATTCCATTTGTTTGTTTATGAATGGTGGCGATACGAACTATCAATCTACTGTCAACCACGTAGGTGTTAACCAAGGGCGTTAACAGTAGTTGGTATAATAATGACAGTTCCTTTGAATAAAGAAGTCATTATTCAAAAGAACTGTCACTATTATTCAAAGCTACTGTCATCATCATCATCGGAGTGTATCATCGTTGATTGTCAACGGATATAGATAGTTAGGCATGGGTTAGTTGGGGCCATGACATCCAGAGGGCATTTTATCTCATCACATTTATAAGGAAACTGTCAAAATATAAAAATCTCCTTGATATCTTCTAAACAAATAACGCAACCTCTCAGAATTTTCTAAGTAGGGTAAAATGAAACCTTGAAATTTAACTTCACAGTGATAAACAGAAAAATTTTGGAACAGCATCAAAACGTGAAAAAAAAAACAATATTTTAGCCTATTTTTCTGCTAAGCAAATTTGTCAAAATGCATCACCATGAAAGAAAAGAAATTCCTGTGTATTTTTTTTGCCGCTGACCAAACTCAACCCAGTTTTAAACCATTTTTTAATATTTTCAGAATACAATATCAAGAGCTATATTAATTTTATGTTTAGCTCATATACTCATAGCTCACAACTCATTCAAATAAGCAATAATCATATCGACATATCTCCCAATCTACGGTTCAAAAACAGTTAGTAAGTAGTAACATTGTTCAAGCATGGCTATAGTTAGCTGCAATTCCAAAAAAAAAGAAAACACAAAATTCTGTACCATTAGAATTATATTTTTGCAAAAAAAACACATTGTCAACCTCACAGATGTGTTTCTCACTATAACCATTTGGCCACGATGTTATTTACATCATTGTACACGCTATATATATCGACGATCGATATTCAGTGACACATTGCTTCATGTAACCACCTGTATATTATCATTGTGCATATCGCAATGTGTCACACGATGAGACGCTATTGAGGACAGGTCGGATGACGTTCGATAAGACCGAGGACAAAACCGTCTTTGTTATTTTTAGATTGGTTCGAAACGAGATGTAATAATAATTATGGACAATGTCTCCCATATCATTATATGTTACTTATTGATATTATAATTATTACGAAATTAATAAAATATTTGTTACCATATCTGTGGTGTTTCTTTTGTAGTTTTTATAATACGGAAATTGTATGCGACGAATGACTAGTATGCGAAATATGCGACAATTTTTGTAGTAATAACGCTACAATTCAATAATATAACCTAACACTGGGAAGTCTTCTGTCAGTGCTGTAAAAAAAAAATAAATTAACCTCAATTTGATTCTAATCAACTACATTTATTAAAAATAATTTAACATTTTCATATTACGTAAAATTGAATAAAAAGACATAACCGTAAAAATTTAAATTTTCTATATTCCAGAAAAGTTTAAGTTAAAACACTTAAAGCGTAGGTAGATAAAATATTTTCTTGTATATCACGTTAAATACATTATTACACTTATTCTTAGGTAAAAAGTAATTGATCGGTTGCACGGTATGTATATATATATCAATTTTTGAAGAATTTAACAGTCCGCAGGCAGTCCTCGGGTAACATTTCCAGAAATGCCATCGCCCCATCGTTAAAGGCATATGAAACTCCACCGTCAATAACTAAAGATGCGTCGAAACATTTCGACTTGATCTGTACTTTTCTTGCGAATCCTCTCCGTTTTATTGCTTTCCCATGAGGCCATACACCAAGAGATATCATCTCACGAATTGTATAAGCCATATTGCTTTCCGCTAAAAAAATATTTAAAATTAGTAAATTCTTTTACAGTACAAATTATGTGCGCAATAAATAAAATAAAACGTGCATTTATTGTAAGAAATTTAAAGTACGCGCTATCATTAACATACGAATCGTCAAAATCAGATCACCGTTAATTTTGATGCGCAGTAGATCTAGTGCTCAATATTTATTATTTTAATGCACAAGTTTTTCATTTTAGGGCATACTATGAATAAAATATTGCACATTATAACAATTTTCATGTAACATACTGATATTTATTGAATGCTCAATATGTATTATTTTAATGCACAAGTTATCCATTCTACGGCACAATATATAAGTTTTTATGTAACATATGTACATTTATTTTAATGCACATATCTATTTAAATAATGCACGCTTAAATCGCACCCATTCTTTTATAAGATTTTGTACAGATTGTTTAAAAACCAACTAAAATTGTACAGTTTTATTTTTAATTTCACTTATTTTGATTCGTAATATGTCTATGATGTTAATGGGTGTTCAGTTAAAATGGTCATCAATACAGGCCAATTTTGTTTATTGTTGTGAGTTGTGAGGTTAGATTTCCGTAGACATGCGCTCTGATATGCTTTTATTCCTAACCTCACAAAAATGGCCTGTCAGTTTATTTTTTTTTTTTTTAAATCTAGAAAGGAATGCTCAATGGCGGCCGGCAGGTTTAGTTTTTGTGTGACGTCACGCGCGTTCATTATCAAATTGTCGGGACACACGAGACAATTGATCGCCGAGCCGGCGTACCGGGTTGCCTACCTAGATTTACCTGTCACACTTGACACCTTCAAACGCGGGGATTTCAAACAGACCAACAGTAGCAATAATCAATGTTGTGGTTATGTTTGTTTGAAACGTCAAAAGCAGACAAACTTGACACGTAAAAATGCGGGAATTTCTAACAGACCAATCATAGCGCAATAATTTACGTTGTGATGCCATTATCTGATACGTCAAAAGCAGACCTTGAAAAACACATTTGACATTTGAAGCTTGAAATGTTTGTATTGCGGTAATCCAGCGATAATGACGTAAAATGCGTTCATTGTTAAAAACTTAAAAAATGATAACCGGCATTGAGCAATCATTTCTAGATTTAGTATTATTGGTACCAAAGATGATTTTTTCAAGGCCAGTGTTGCCAACTTTAGGGAAATTTCTCTATTTATATGCCTTGTTATAAGGAAATAGGGAAATACCTTATACATATAGGGAAAAACGCGATTTTAATTTATATTAACCTTATCTAGTAGGTCTCAAGAATATTTAAATACGGTTCAATTATTAAAACACCAATGTTACCGGTGAGTTGTGTGCTCTAACCTTCAAAGTTGTCAAGTTTTATAAATACGTATTTGGATACTCGATTGGGTGCATTCAGCAGAATCTACCGGTACCGGACCGATACCAACCGATTTACGATACCGATCCGGAACAGTCTCGTATCTGCTGAATGGCGCTATAATGCACCAAAGTTTATTTTTCATCCAATAGGAGGCGCATATGAAAAAACGCTGAACATAACCTCAGTGTTCGCATAGAGGTACGCGTTATTTTGGTTATTTTGCTTTATTTGCCATTTATTGGCTTTCACGACTCTCTATGATATATTAAAACAATATTCTCTTTCTTCCATTTTAAATGTAAAATGACAGGTCTGCAACCAACACTGGTACAATCCACCGCTACCGCTAACCGTAAAAATTATATGATACCAAAAATGGCGTCTGATCCACCGTAAGTTGGTATCTACCGGTCAACAAAAGTGACATATAGCAGATTTTCGCTAACCTGTTACTTCACAGTTACCAACCGGAGTGATCTGCTGAATGCAACCATTGATTTTAATTCAAATGTCCGCCATGATGGCTGTCCGCGGAACGTGCTCTGCATGCGTTGGGTGGGCGATCAACAAGAGGACCCCGGCTTGATCACGGCCATCATAAAAGCCGCCACCAATTCGTAGTTTGCGTTATTTATCAAGTTTTTCATTTGTTTTTGTTTCATTTGTTTCCATAATTTCCAACTTGTTACGCATTTTTAATTTTGTGTTCTTCAAGTGTAAATACAAGTTTTGCAGTGATTATTTTTTAGAAATAAAGGAATTACTTTGTATTGTATTGTTTTTTTTTTTAAATTATTTTCAAATAACTTGCAACCCTCGCTCTAAATTTAAAAATTTAGTTATTGAGAATTTATTTCCGTTGGGTGAATTAAATAAATAAACAAATGCCACACAGATTGTTGTCTTCTCAATTAATGTAAATGATATACAGTGATTGTTTTTCTTCTTTTTTTCGGGATTAATGACAATTTTTAAATTTTGGTTTCTATCGATAGGGGTCATTCTATTTTCTACATTTTTCAAGGCGGGGTTAGTTGGTTGGTATTGCCTTGACAATTTCTAAATCTTGCTTTTTATCGATAGTGGTCATTCAATTTGGCCACCCTTCAATTTTCTACAATTTTCAAGGCGGGTTGGTTGATTGTTGGTATTGGATTCGTAGAAAATATTTTTTAAGGTTATGATGGTCGGAGCGCGGTATCACGATTAACAACACAAAACCTTTCAAAATGTTCAAATAAGTGCCAACTGAAGAAAAAAAAAATATGAAAAAAAAATTGCTTTTATTTTCGTTTTCCCAGCCCATTTTCTTTTCAAACTGCACGTTTTTTAAGGTTTCAAAGTCACTCCAAAAAAAGAAAATGCCAAAAACGGTCATTTACTAAACTTCACATAGGCCTAAAAACATGTATTTCACCGTTTTTAATAAAACCTTTTTGTCTTTATCTTACGGAGTATCACAAAGTATTGTAATCGTGTTGAAAAAAGTTTTGAAATGTTAGCAGAAATATGTCCTCTTGGGTCCCCTGAACATTTTTGACCAAGGTAAGAGAATGTGTGTGTGTGTGCGTATGTCTGTGTGTGTAGCCATTTTTTGTGGCGACGAGTCCGGAGAAACTACTAAAGGTATCAGGACGAAACTTCATACTTAGAAGTTTCATGATCAAATTTAGAGCTGATAGGCTTTTTGTTCAAAAGGGTCCAAAGAAACTGGATGTTTGTCTTAGTATTCTTCAACAGTTTTGCAAATGATTTTGAATACATTATCAATGACTTTTTTCGTAAAATTAATAGTTTCGCTGCATGAGCAAAATCTATTTCATTGAGATCGCACGTACTGTATTAAAACTATACTCAATTCACTTTTAGAATAAAGCCATTAACCATTAACACAAATATATTAATTTAAGAATATATACATTATGAATGAACACAATTTCAAATATAAAACATACGGTGCCTTGCGCTGTGGGCGCTTATCCGAAGGTATATTTACAAACTGAAATCTGAAACGATTTAGAATAAAGCGTTGGATAAGATAGGGCTATAATTTGCGGCTTGTGATTGGCTGAAAGTTGAACCAAATTTACACCAGCCACGCGCGTATGTCACTTGAATTTTGAAACGTCATGTCATTTGCGTCAGATTCAAGATTTTCGTTGTGTTCTAGTTGTTGTGTTCGGAATATTTTGCAGTCTTTCGAATTTATTTTCAACAATCGATTCAAATAAAATTCAGTTCTTTGTGGAAAATATTGCGTATGTTGAGATTTAAATGGGAGAACCGAAGCAGGAAAAGTATTTTAATTGAAAGACAGGATATTGTTTTATGGAGACGAAGATATTTGACCAGTATTAGACAATATTGCTCAATGGGGAAAAAATCTATTACTTAGATGAGACATGGGTTAATGCTGGTCACACAAAACCAAAGGTCTGGAAAGATACTACTATAACAAGCTCGACAAGCATTTGTTCGTTGGTTATCACGAGGTATAACAGATCCTTCTGGAAAAGGAAAACGTCTTATTGTTCTACACATCGGCTCGGAAGCAGGTTTTGTAAATAACGGCCTTCTGTTATTTGAATCAAAAAAGACTGGCGACTACCACGAAGGCATGAACAGCGACGTCTTCACGGAATGCATGAGAAATATGTTGCCACGACTTGAGCCTGGATGTGTAATTGCAATGGATAATGCTCCTTACCAATCCGTGAAGATGGATAAAGTACCAAACAACTCTTGGCGAAAAGGGGCTTATGTCAATGGCTTATGTCAAAAGGCGTAACCGTAGATAACAGTATGTTGAAAGTAGAACTTCTAGATATGGAAAAAAAGTATACAAGTGATAACCCAGTCAACTATGTAATCGATCAATTAGTGGAGGAAAGTGGTCGCAAAATCTTATGATAGCCTCCATATCACTGCGATTTAAACCCAATTGAATTAATTTGGGCCCAAGTTAAACATCATGTCGCCGCAAACAATAAAACATTTAAGTTGCCGGAGGTAAAAACTCTGCTTCTTGAGGGTTTGGAAGTTGCAAATGTGGAACGTTGGAAAGCTTGCATCAAACATGTAGTCAGCGAAGAAAACAAATTATATCAACTGGACAATATTGTTGAAGATATTATGGAAGAGTTTATTATAACAACCAATACAGGATCATCATCAGATTTGTGGTCTGATACTGAACCATCTACAAGCGAATGAAATAAGGAATTTCTTTTTATCAAATGACAAACTTTTCGTGTTTTCTTTTACTTTTTTAAACAGTAATATAACGAAAGACGTGTGAGGACGCTTTGAGAACTGCTGTCGGAGCAAATTGCTGCTCGTAGAGATATATGAGAATAAACAGTGATATTTTATTCCTTTTTTAGTGTCTTATTTCTTTGTTTGTTATTCTTTATTGATATCATTAAGTGTTTATTGTGTACTAATATTTAATAAAAGATAGCAGACTTAATATAACGTTTTAATATAACGCACTACATTACATAACGATGGCTAATTGACAAATCAGCGGTGCGAGGTATGGCACACCATTGTCGTGACATAACCTTTCAATTTGCCGCTATTGACAGCATATTGTTCCAGTGTAAATCAGGCTCAGTTTGCACTCCCCACTACTATGTTCTTTTCGTGAATAGGGTATAGTTAGCAAGGATTTGACAGTATTTGATTCTATTGACAGTATTGTCCGCACATCAGCGTTTGACACTGCTGTATGGTATGATAAAGTCATATGCCTGGCCACATCAGATTTGTTTTATTTTTGGTTAGTTCGTTGGTTGAGGTGGGTAAAATTCAATTTAGGGAAGTATTTCTGAATCAAGCGAAATTTTGAATAAAATTTGGGGAATTCGGAAGGAAAAAGGTTGGCAACACTGTTCAAGGCCTACTACGAGGACTAATAAAATAAACCAAATAAAAATAGACTTACTCGGATTGAATATCAATTGCTTATTATACAGATTCGATAACACAGTCGCTAAACTGTGCTCGTCTTCGGTCGGGTCCATATCTAGCAGTCTCAAAAGTTCCGCTACGCTTTGGACGGGAAGACGATTCATGCTTAAATGCCAGGAAGTCGAACCCGTTCCGGTGCAAACGCAGAGCCCGGAACACTTTAAATTTGTCGATTGCGCGGAACTGTTGAGCCAAACTTCTATGTGAGAAACCCTCGCCGATAAATTCTCTCCGACAAACACCTCGTTCAGAGCTAAATGCGGCAATATCCTACCTTTTTCACGAAGCTTCGAAGGAATCATCTCCATACTTTCCTTTTCGTGAATTTCGTGCAGCGGCGTCGGTATTACGTCACCTTTATGTCCGATTAACGTTATACGTATCCTATTGCGTAGCAGCCATTCAAAATTACCCTGAGAAAGTCAAGAAACGGTCAAATATAAACAAAAACAACGATTGAAAAATAATTTATAGTCCGCTTAATAACCAGAAGGAATTTTTCGAGCTTGTGACTAGGATGACCTCTCCTGTGATTGGATGGATCACAGACTGTTACATCGGACAAAATATACAAATAATATACAGACACTGTCCTAAATTCCGACATAATATTCTGTTTAGTTGGTTAAAATAAGAAATCTCCAATGTTTAATAATAGTTTAGGACACCAATCTGTTGATTTGACAATTTCACTATCAACTCACAGTCGTTTCCTATTCTACCAATGTTCTAACGGTTAGAATATAACCTAGAAGTTTGACTGATCTGGATAATTGAGTGTTATGTTAAAAGTTGATTTTTTGTTAAAGTTATAACCAGTGGCCGGACAAAAATGTATTATCATTTCTTGGATATGCATTGAACGATTGTATTACTGCATATTTTTCTAAATTATCTTCAGTAAAATTATTTCGCTTAGATGTTAAAATGTCTTTAAACCTTGAAAATGATCTTTCTACATCGCAGCTAGTCACATTGCAGTCTTTAATACTAACTGCTTCATCAGGCAAATTTAAGACGAAGGGTTTGATGATATCAAAGTTTCTTCCATAAAAAATTGCCACTTCTAACCATGTACCCCATCTCGTAATAACTGGTTGTGGTGGCAAAGGTAGATTAGGGCACTTTTCCTTGTAAAGAGACAATCTGGAAGGAGCTTTCAATAAAATTTTTTTGAATGTGCTTATTAGCGTATTCACTTCTGGAAATTCTTCTCGAATAAATTCACAAATTCTATGAATAGCGTGTGCAAAACATGTCAAATCAAGAATATTTAAAAAATGTTGTTTAAGTAATTTTCCAACTTTTAACATAATCGCAGCAGCGTCAGAAACAAACAGTAATACTTTGGTAGCGTCTGTGATTCCTACTTTTTTTATGGCGTCATTTACTATTGTACATATCTCTTCAGCTTTGACGGTACAGCGAAACTGAGTAGATATTAAATAGGGTTTATATAAGTCTTGCGGATCCAACAATCCGACAACGACGTTGACCACACATCTACCCTTCATATCCGTAGTTTCATCTGCAGAAACCCAAATATATTTATCGGATAGTTTTGACTTTATTTTAGAAATTGTTTTGTCATATTGCCCTTGTACGTAATATTTTCTAATTGTGGATTCATCGGGTAAGTCTCGTCCAGTATATTTCTTGATAAATTTTTTAAAAACGGGATATTAATTTTTGTGAAAGGTATACATATTAGCAGAAATAAATGTTTCACATAAATCATCAAAAAAGTTTTTAGTTGACGTTCCTGATATATTTTCCATGTGTTTTTTTGTTTTTACATGTGCCCGAAGACATTGTTTACTACGAAATATTAAATTTCGTGAGCAGAAATTGCAAACCACTTCCCCTTTCTTAACGAACGTGAAAGTATTGCCAAACTCAGCTAGCAAACGATTCATTGCAGGATTTTCAAACTAAGTACACTATAAAATAAAAAAATAATTCAACTCTAAGTATAAAACAGAAGAGCAAATTCGAAATGGAAAATAAAAACAGATATTCACACAAAATTGAGAAACAACACAATTGAAAGAAACGCTCAAATTATCTATCGACGAAGCGGAAATTTAAACAAGGCAAGCGACTGTACTCGATCAACGCCAAAGCAGGTGTACTGGTATGTACACCACATGAGCCGAAGCCAGACCGGCTAGCCGCTCGCGTCCCCACCAGCACGTGTCCCATGCACGACACTAGAAAATATACATTTTTGTCCGGCCACTGGTTATAAAAGACAATACACTGCTCAAAAATTGGAGAATTGAAATTTATTGAGAAATTTGCTTTTGGGTGGCCCGTTTTCTCTGACGCGCAGTGTATAAAAAAATACAAATAAAATTATATTACCTTTAGCAATCTTTCGATAGCATTGTCAATATTCCTTGAGTATTCCTTCGGTAAACACAAATGTCCTTCCGACCTTGTAGGATTGGAGTTAAAACCGACAACGGGTAAAACGTTATTTCTGACTCGACTAGCAGCTAACAAGAATGTCCCATCGCCGCCAGTTGGCATTATAATATCAGCCCATCGAACACTTTCTTCCGTGTAGTTAAACCTGCGCAAATTTTAAATTACGATCCAGAATTCCGGTAAATAGAAAACAAATTACCTGTTAACAACTCTAACCTCAAATCCCATACGTTTTAGGTTTGCAACCACCCGGCCTTCGTAGTGCTTGTGTATTTCATGGTGGCGCATAACATGATCGTAGTCCGTTCCGCGTTTTAACAACTTTAGCATAAGTTCGTGTTCCGCTAAATTTTTATATCTGTACCTTTCGAATTCATAATGCGATAGCTTTGATACTACGAGTGCCCTCTTGAAATTAACTTTCTTTGGTACTGCTGTATCACTTCTACTTCTACAGAAACACTGTCTTCCTAAAAATTAAGAATGAAAATTAAAATATTAAGAAATTTGAATTTCGCGCCAAGAAGCATCTACGGAATGCGTTTTCGACTAGATGAAGCGTTTGATGAGTGGTTGTTGTCAATGTCAGAAGTGCGGTTATGGATAAAAAATAATTTGGACGCTTTGCTGTGATAATAGTACTGATAGCTCACCTGAGATAACATTTTTAAGTAAAAATCTTGGTTTGTACATTTAAATTAAATATTGTTTACTTATCTAAAACCATTTAGCACACGGTTAGCGGGTAAAAAGCATTGCTGACATCGCTGTGAGGTTATGCCACCACCAAATGCGCTGGTACTTTGACCGCGTACGAAATCCTTATCGAATGTTTTCATGAGAATCTCTTTTTATTGTACGCCGGATGATATGTTGTCGGAACGTGTGTCTTATCTCGCGAATATTATTGATTGGTTAATAATTCACATACTTATAATCTAACGCCGCGAAAATGCGCCAACAACGGCGGTCAGTTGCTTTTTTTGCGCCATCTGTACAGTTGACACAATAAATATAGACCCTATGTGACGCATTTGAGATAGTTATTCGTATTTATTATCTATCTTGGAGTATGTAAACAAACATTACATCTTTTTGCTGTTACCAGCCAAATTATCATCAAAACTGTTGAAGTTATGTATAAATTTGTTGTTGGAAATACAGGGCCAGGCACTTTATTTGGAAAGTACAGTAAAGTGGGTGTTGTATATTGTTTACTTTAATATAAATAAACTATGTAGTCCTTATTTACTAACTAATAAATTGATTTATTATTATATGGAACGATTTAGAGTTTAATGAATGATTCCTCGAATTTCACGCACTAACTAAAATACCAACATCGTAGCGGACAAAATTTACTATAAAAATGATTCTGGAACCTATAGGAGAAAATGAACAGTTAATTCAGTATAATTGATTCAACTAATTTTTAGCGATTGCACGTCAACGGATTGTTTGATATTAGAACGGACATTTCTATTGTCATCTGACCGATTGACGTGAAATCGGAAAAAAATACTTCAATCACTTATACAAAATTAACCGTACATTTTCTTGTATATGGTCCCGAATCTTTTTCATTGTAAATTTTATCTGCTACAGTGTGGTATTTTTAGTTTTGGGTTTAAGATTCGAGGAATGAAGGATTAATGTCTGACAGGTACAATTTTTCAACGGGTTTTCGTTAATTAAAAATTTCCTATTATTAACTATGATTCTAAACATTTTATAATGTTTATAATGAAATTCTATGTTGCTATACACCGTCGAATATGCAATTGGTAGAATGTTACCAACTTCCCAAAAACATTTTTCCAATCGATTCCTATGTGTGACTGGTGTTATTTAGTGTTAATCATAAAATAAAACACAAAGTAATTGGAGAAACATATATATTTTTTCGAACAGATAGTTTTTAACATGAAAACATTGCACATATCCGCAGAGAAAAATAACGGGCGATTAGTTTCTTTTTAAGCACAGATCTTGTCAAAAATAACTATGTTTCTATATTTACAAATTCTATAATGGATACTGGTGATAATAATACTGGACATAACAATTGGGTCTTGTTTGTTTATACTTATCTTAATTATCTCTGACAAACAGTTAAAAAAGAAATATTGCCTACCTTGTAGTAAATAGAAAAGTAAAAATTAGCGGACAAATATTTTATTTTAAGGAAGCGGAGCGACTTATGTAGTATTTTCTCTCTCTAAAATTACTTGTACAATTAAAGCTTTACAGCAATTTTTAAAAGTTCTTCTCTTTGTTTATATTAATCATCCACTAATTACAGTGGCAGTTCTATTAATGATATATTCTGTTGAAGGTCTCACAAGAAGAAGAAATACACATCTCTCATATTGATATCTTCGAAAACATCTAGGTTATGTCAAATATTTCTTTTATTAAATTCAGCTGCTTGTGTATTCCTTCTGTACATACATACTTATAGTTAATTTTAACAATGAAGTTATACATGAATGAAACATTGTTTGTACACTTAGATTTACTTCTTTGAAGCGGAAATATACAGAGTGATTTTATACGATTGAGGCTAGATTGGGTTTTCCGCCATACTAAATTATTGCGGTGTTGGTAACACGTTGAAATCTTTTGACAGTTGTGGCGCCAAATTCAAACTACTGTCAACCGTTTAAAATTAATCTGTACACGAAATAATGCAGTAAATATACTGTACTAACAATTATTGTACATTTTGTGAAATCTCTATGAGTTTTGTATACATATAGGTAACTAAACGCTAAACTATTATATTATAATAAGTCGGTATATCGTATAATATGTAATTGTATTTTCTTTATTATTTATAATAAATATTTATATTAGGTACTTGTATGGGGGGATTTATTTTGTGAAGCACATGGTCCCTATAATTACTATATAGATATAATTTGTTTCGTTAATATACATAATTATTATGGCGTGATGAACAAAAGTACATACATTTATTATTTCAATTTCTTCTATACAATTCGTTTATTATTGTAATTTCAGCGAGCATTTCTTCCTTTCGAAGGACGATTATGCCGTACAATACATAAAACATTGAGTTAATCATATTAACATACATAGTGTTTGTCTTAGAATAGAACAGCCCTATTCAACGTACATGTTTTTGTCTTTGCGAATGTACAATAGCCTAAGTGTTTTATAGGAGGAAGTTGACGATCATCCAGTTCTCAGAAATTTTAGTCTTCTTAAAAGTTGATGCTTCGTCTAGAACCAAAAATTCAAACAATCAAAATTTCAAATTTGTGTTAGTACCGTATATACAGGGTGAGTTATTAGTATCCCGGCGGTCGATAGTTAATAAATCGTTTGAGAAAGAAAAAAATATTTTATACAAAATTTGTTTGACTCGCCATTTTCTATAACGTAAAATTATTTTCATTTATACAAAGCCAGTAGGTAGATGATAGTATCCAAAGATATTAGATACACTATACAGGGTGGTCATTGAACTAAGTAAATTTTGATGTTCTTCAAATGGCTTTTTCTCGAGTTTTTAAAATGGAACACTCTGTACAATATGTGTTGGCTGTAATAACCCTTTATTTCGCTCTAATTTACATCTAGTATGTCATCCATCAAATGTTATTATTTTTTGTGATATTTGCAATTTTAAGAAAATGTAATGCAATTGTAAATTTTAATATTGCTGTGAATAAGGTATTTGGTAGTTTGATGTATAGTCTTCAAGTGGCGATAGAAGAGATAATTTGGAAACAATTTAACCAGCTTGATCCTTATACAAAGTATTACCGTTATCGACATATTAACAATTTTATATGAAAATTTAAAAGTTGATTTTGCCATCTTCCGTATGGCAACCGAACACGCGATTTAAAAATTTAAATTACTGCTAAAGTAAACCCTAAACCGTGTACTTTTAGGTTAACTATCGTGCAAATTTGTTGACTTCTGCGTGTTGAAAATCAGATTTTCTTTGATGTGATTTATGTACTCACACAGAAACCAAATATGCTGCAAAAACAAACTGATAGGCATCTTTAGATTCAGATTTTCATTCATAGCAAAAAAATCTATTAAAAACACTTCCAAATAACCCTTTCCATTCACATTATCAATATTACTCATACTATCATTCATATCCCAATTTTGAATTGTCTCTCCAGAAAAATAACCTATTTTAAATCAATTAACAATAGTAAGTAGATATTGTTGGTTGTTTTTTGTACTGAATACAAATCCGTTCTCAAACGTAGCTCATCGAGACAGGTGTTAGCGTTTCTGTTTGTTTTTGTGTCTGAGCGCACATACTATTACAATGAAACGTCTCCGCATAATTTACACAAAGGTGGACAATTTTTCATGATAGTCCCCCTAAAACTACACTGTTTTTGACTTACTTCGGAGCCCAATTGAACTTACTACATCTTCAGGTTCGCTCGCTGTACGTTTTTAAAAATTGCAAAACATACTTATAAAATTGTGTAATACCTTGATAACCGTAATACTTTTTATATGAATAAATCTAGTTAAATAGATTCTAAATGGCTTCTTCTATAACGCTTTAAATATTTTACATCATGCTACCCAGCACACTGTATACAAAGCAATATTAAGATACTAAACAGCATACTACTCTTCCAAATTCCAAATATCACAAAAACTAGTAAAAATAGATATACGATATAGTGAATATAAATTACAAAGAACTTAAGGGACATTTCAAATAATATACAGGCTGTTCCATTTAAAAATCTCAAGAAAAAGCCATTTAAAAATGTTTACAAACTAGTGCATGCTACAATCACCCTGTATAGCGCATCAAAGTTTTCATGACATCAGCATCTAGCTATGGGTTTAGTTATTATGTGACAAAATTTTTAGGATAATATCTACAAAAATTTTGTATGAACGTAGTTTTTAAGAAAGGCCTGCAATTGCCATTTTGTTGACAAACAATTGAATATCTCGGGATCTATTTACTTTACACAGGTACAACTTACACAGTTCGAAAGACAACTTCCTTAGTTTTCATAATATGGCATGATATATAGGGCGTTCCATTTAAAAAAATTTACTGACTTTCCGTCACGCCTTAATGCAACACCCTGTATAAATGAAAATAATTTTACGTTATAGAAACTAATGAGTCAAACAACTCTTGTATAAAACATTTTTTTCTTTCTCAAACGATTTGATGACTATCGACTGCCGGGAAACTAATAACTCACCCTGTATAGTTCAGGAAATATGAATTATTCATTAATCATTAGTCACCAATAAATAAACAAATTCTTTTTATTTATGTATTATATTTGCTTGTGAATAAACCTTTATAAAAAATTTAAAAAAAGACTGTCTAGATTGTAGACTTCCGCGGTCTGAGTCAATAATAAATTGATTTCCGGGTGGAAACCGCCTTAATGGCTTTAAAACAGTCGACGTTTCGCACTCTGTTGCAAGAGGCATCGTCTCGACTAAAATGAAACCAAGTGCTAAGAGGAGATCTTCTTACGGAAAATCTTGAAAAACTAAAGTTTTTTTAAGATAATCATTGCGTTGTTGAGACACAAGTATTATTATTGAAAATAATTTTGATAACATGTATTTTGTAAATGGAAAGTGAGTATGGGTTTTCGAATGTTGAATATTACCTCAAGTTTTAAATGAATTCTGGAAGTTTTAAATGAATAAATAGAACCTTTCAAACTAAAAACAGAATAAAGTAGGACAATACAAAAATAAACAAAAATGTGACATTGAACACAATACAGGCTGTGAGAAATTTGCGCCATCCGAAAATTGCGCCTCTACTAAAAAAAGATTTTTAAAAGAATTTATATGAATTATATTATATTGGCATATATGATTTGATATATTTCTTTCCGCCGAATTAAAAGTTTCTTATGACATAAGGTTTTTCAAGTTTGTCAAGCTTCGAAAAACTTGACTTCAAAATGTAAAAAAAGTATGATTTTGACAATTTGTTGACTTATAGCCGCTGAAATAATCTTAGGGAATAGGGTATTTGACTGTATTAAAAATATGGCTTGTATTATAGTCATCCTAATAGATTACAGTTTAAGAAAACTATTTGTTATTACTTTAAAAAAAAATGCTTTATTTCCATTAAAAATAAAAATTAAAATTGAATTTTATTCACGTCCTATCACGTGATTGAAAACGCTCTGTAATTGGTTCAGTCTCCAGTGACGTCATTCGTTAGTACGCATAGAGCGCGTTCGGTTTGTCAGGGCAGGGTATGGGGAGAACAATGCTCAGATAACCTGGGTCGGCTGTCTCTCTCTTATATGCAGATAAACGCCGTATGACGTTAGTCCGCCTATTATGCAGCGCGTCACCCTCACCGTACCCTACCCGATTATCCAAACGCGCTCTTATGCTTCTCCCGGTTGAATTTAATAGCACTAAAGTGCCATGTAAGCATAACTTTGTAGGTTAGGATAGCCCTAACCTTAAGCTGTCAGATAATACCTGATTCGAAAATACAATAGATAACTTATTCTAGTCAGTTTACTTATGTCGAATCCGGTGGCGCCAGGGAATCCCCCGTGGGAAATAGCTGAACTTACCGCAAAATTATTTTGCGACGGTGGCGCCAGGGATTCCCCCGTGGGAAATAGCTAAACTAACCGCAAAATTATCACGACGGGGGAATCCCTGGCGCCACCGTCGCAAAATAATTTTGCGGTTAGTTCAGCTATTTCCCACGGGGGAATCCGTGGCGCCACCGTCGCATAATAACCTTGCGGTTAGTTCAGCTATTTCCCACGGGGGAGTCCCTGGCGCCACCGTCGCAAAATAATTTTGCGGTTAAGATACAGAAAATAATTAATATATAACTCCATGCATGTAATCCTCATATACACCAATAGTTAATGAACTATTTGCTGATTCGTATAATAACTTTAACGATGAATTGAATGGCAAACCGTGCAGGAAATCGTATATAATTAATTAGGTTATGAATCTGTGGGTTATGTTTATCACGATATTTCCATTTTATGTCATCGACTTCGTCTTCTTTAAAAACAGGGAATTTGGTGGTGCTTATATAAAATTAACGCCACTTGCAGGTATGCTTGTAAGCGTGGCTGATAAGCATACCGGTATATGTGACAGTGGAATTTTGACACGTCATTCTCAAAATCCACGTTTCTCACAGTTGATATTTATATTTTACCATTTTCACTAGCCTTTTTCTTAAACATTTCTCGTAAAGCCAGAGAGTTTGAAAATTATTGAGTTAAGAAAAACAAATCCTCTACTATATTTTGAAGAAAAAAATAAGACGGAATCTATTAGAAAAAAGATAAGTGTACCCGTGAGCAAAAAACACTAAAATTTGCACTAATGAAACTGGGCTGGGTTTCTTGTTATGTTATGTGTAGATTTTAATCTCTTCATTATATTTTTGTTGCATTCTAAACTTGGATTCTTGGTATTTTTTGTATCGTTGGTTGCCTATCCGACAGTAATTGTAAATTGAATCATCGTCTGTTTCAAACTGGAATATAGGTTATGTAGCCATTTACATTCGCATAGAACAAAGTGACATGTACAAGATTTACCTACAAATAGTATACACAACCAATTATTTAACCGATATATTTATGCACCACATGAATCCAGCATTAGATATATTTACTATAAATATATATTTTTATTCTATGTGGGTATAACCTACAAATTTTAACACCGTAATTTGTTACGCAGATCTTTAAAACAAATAAACAATACTGATAAATGGCTTCCTTATCAGAGTGAACTAATAAATAAAATTAAATTATCTACTAGAAGATGATTTATTGTCTATAAAATGAAGAAAATGGTAGAAATTAAACATGAAACTTGTATGCCTGGATGTTATTATCAGTTATAAAATCTTTTATTCAGACAGGTGTACTAAAAAAGAATGTTCAAAAAATTTAGTACAAATGTCTCGTATGTATTTTGCACTCCTAACCTACAAGCTCGCTTATCCTAAACTTATCAAAATATTTACAATACAATTTAATTAAATGACTAGAATTGGTTTATTTATTGACTTAAAAACGATTAATAGTTAATATCACTAATACAATTAGTCACTTATCCCAAACTTATTAATTAACGGAAGGATCCAAAATTGGTTGCACGCCGGTAGCAAAAGACCTACCTCCTAAAGAACCTAAAAAATCCCTTCCCCTTCTCCGGAGGTTGCGCCATCAGCATCGGTACTTGATTCTTATGAGTTATTTTTATCTAAAATCATAAATTTAATCATTAATATTAATAATTTTTTATTTATTTTTAAAAGAACTACCGTAGTGGCAGGTTGCATCCAGGGTTCGCCATCGATTTGCATGGGAAACGTCTTTTTCGTCTTAATTGTTACAGAAGAACACTGCGCTAATCTTCGTCCACTTGCTCGAAGTCCCGTTCGTACTTGTCCCATATGAAGACAATTCTCCAATCCAATTACTTCAATCAATTGATCCCCAATATCTGAAATAAATCAAAAAATAAATTAAGTATTAGCTCATTTGTACTTTAGGTCAAATGATCGATATGGATGCTGCGCAGTATGCGAAACGACCGCGCCCAGTAATGATCGGCAAAACAGGCAGCGGTGTTTATAAACGAAGTGTCATTATTCTTGACGGTCAAGTTATTCGAAGCTGTGAACATGTATTCGCCGGTTTTGGTTGAAAATTACGCTGGGGCCGGGACCCCACACGACTGGTTAAGCGCCCCCCATAGCACAGGTGTAAGTATTTCGTGTTTTCGTCGATTTATTCGAGGAGAATAGTTCGATTGAGGTTATGTATACAATGACTCTCTTTTTTAGACCTCTATCATGGCTGCAGAATTCAAAGGGGGCGTAGTTATTGGGGCCGATTCTAGAACTACGACTGGGTACGCTTTTTAAAATAGATATATAATTATTTTCTTGTAACGAGCGTTGTTTTTTTTAGAGCGTACATTGCCAATCGTGTTACCGATAAGCTAACAAAAGTAACGGACAATATCTATTGTTGTCGGTCAGGATCAGCCGCTGACACTCAAGCTATCGCCGATATTGTTTCTTATCACTTGGGATTCCACGCGTGAGTATTTAAAACCGTTATGTAGGTTAGATTTGTTGATACGATGATTTGTAACTCTGTCGTATATTATGCGATTTTTAATATTAAAATTGTGTTAGAAACGGGGAATTTAGACCATCGTAATGGTGTATTGTTTATTTTGTTGCGATGGAAAATAGCTGAGTTACGAGTAATTTAATTATTGTTAATTTAGCGTAATAATTTTTAAAGTTTGATAACTAGGTCAAACTTCAGTCGATTCTGGTTATTAAAAGTTTTTTTAATGTGAATTTTATCGCTCTTTTGGTGTGTAAACTGAAAATATATATTAAAATTAAAATATGTTGTGAAATTGTTGTTAAAGTTTAAAATCTATAAGCAAAAAAATGGGGAAATATTTTCGATTGCAACTCAGCCGTTTTTTATCGTTACAAAATAATCCATACACCGTTGCGAAGGTCTATCTTCGCTCTTTCTAACACAATTTCAATTTTAAAAATCGGATAAAAAATAGCGGAGTTACATGCTATTTTTATAACCACTTCTTTATTTTTTATTATTTCCCTTTTCTATCATAGTATGGAACTTGGAGAGCAACCGCTGGTGGAAGTTGGTGCCTCAGTCTTCAGGGAGCTCTGCTACAACTACCGTGATTCCTTAATGGCGGGAATTTTGGTTGCTGGTTGGGATAAACGCAAAGGGGGCCAAGTATATTCCGTTCCCATTGGTGGAATGTGCGTAAGGCAGCCTGTTTCGATTGGAGGTTCTGGATCTAGCTATGTTTACGGTTACGTTGATGCCAACTATAAGACGGACATGGAACAGGAAGACTGCGTTAAATTTATTACGAATAGTAAGTTTTTGGAGAACTTTTTTTTTTAGGTGTTTTACTAATTTTGTTTATTTTTCGTAGCTTTGGCATTGGCTATGGCTAGAGATGGTTCGTCTGGAGGTGTGGTCCGTTTGGGAATTATTACGGAGACCGGAATTGAGCGTAGAGTGATTCTCGGAAGCGAGCTGCCTAAATTTTACGAGGGTTAATTTATATCTGTATTTTGGTGTTTAATTTTTCTATGCTAATAAATAGTTTAAATGACATCTGTTTTTTTATTATTGAAAAACTTATTTTTATGCTAAACTATTAGGTTAGGTAGTGTTTTAGCACATTCAAATACTAATTTTTTCTTCTGGCACCAGTTTTGAGTAAATAATTATTGAAAATGCAGAATTTAATGCCCCAGGTTTTAAGAAAGACTACTGCCTTTGCTATACTGTGTGATAAAAATGGATGATTCCACAAGTAGTGACTATGTAGACATGTTTGTTTGAAACTGATTTTGAGTGGAAATTGTGCGCGATGTCATGGAACGCCGCTTTTTATGTAGGCCAAGCAATAGAGCTACAAATGATTTTTTTTTGATATAAAGACTAGTAGGAAGCCGCTTGTACCATTCTGTGCAGGACAGTCCGTAGTATATTCCCACTATCAGGGTTGTTATATTTTAAAACATTTGTTTTAAAACATTGTTTTAAACATGTTTTGAAACAAATATTTTGTTTTAAATCATTTTTTTTAAACATGTTTAACCTTGGTGGCTATGAATTGGTGAAAATAGTCGAAAATTGTCAAAAGAACACTAACTAAATCGATTTTGGCCGACATTGCATTACTGGCGCCCTCTAGCGTGGCAACACAACGTCATTCACACAACAGATTTAACTCCACTGTGAACTGACGTATGAAAAAACGCCGATGAAAATGTTTACCAATGAACAATTGCGTGATTTAAAACATGTTTAAAACAATTTTTATTCCTTATTTAAGCTATGTTTTTTTGGGTGATTTAAAACATGTTTTTTTTCATGTTTTAAAACATGTTCTTTTTGCGAAGTGTTTAAAAACATCATTTTATAAAAAAAACATGTTTGTTTTGTTCAAAATAAAAAAAATGATTTTTCTAACAACCCTGCCCACTATGTTTCCTACTCGAAAATACCATTTTTTAATTTTTTATAGACAATAAAATTATCAACAAAAATCGCGAAATAGTAATCTGGCAGAAATTTGAAAAACGTAATTTGAACAGAAGAATTTAAATGAGATTGAGAAAGTAGGGCCGTAGTTCAATGTAGTAATAATCATTTATCCAGATTACCTGTTGCAGCCATAATAATGATCGCTTTGACGTCAGCTTTGAAAATAATTAAAAATTATTACCGGACATCCTTGTAGGATGGTTTGAGCTGTTTGTTGTTCCTCACAACAATTTTATAAACGTATTTTGAATTTATTTCTATTTTTATTAAAATGAATTTTATTTTTGAGGTTGAATAAAAGACGCTTGTTAGTCGAATTTTTTTTAATCTTAAAAATTGCACATGTGCCTACGTTTTGCTGGTAAGATCTCCAGCTTCATCAGGGCTAGTGTGAAAATTGAGACAGGTCAAAGGGGGTTGTGCGGATGAGGCGGCAATCTTGGAGCCTCCAAGACACCCTACGAAGGGTGGGTGTGTGAGTGGTTAAAAATTTAATAATCATGACACTAAAATACAAGAATTTGTCAGCACGAGACACACACAATTGACAATTGTACACTTCAGAGTGTATAATTGTCAATTGTGTGCGTCTTTTATTCAACCTCAGAAACAATCCACAGTCGAAAGAAACTCCACCGTCTCCACCAATATTATTTTGTATAATACACTATGTCTGGGTGATTTTGCTATTATTAGAGATAGAAAGTCGGTTAAATGGACAATGTTCTCTGGAGAAAACAGTTAAATACTTAATGATGTCAGAGATATTTTGAATAAACAAATTGCAGAAAGAAATTACATTTTATAGTTATGTGGTCATAACTTTTTCATTTGTAGTCCGACCAGTAGGCCTTTTTGCATCTTATAGGCAGTTTTTTATTTACAATTATATTATCAGTTTAAATATCAGTTTACCAACAACATCCCTGGACTTAAAACTTCTGTTTCGCTTATGGTTTCAGTATTTGTTTGTGAGTAATTTGATATGTACAAGCCATATGTTTCATATAATCAGATACAATACTAGAATATAAATGTAATTTGTAAATTTGTTTCTTTTGCCTGGTAGGGCTTTTGTTTTCATAGCAAATTTAATGTTGCTCGGTTGTATTACTCTGCGTAAAATTTATGATTATACAGGGTGTGTATAAATTGGCGGAAAAGCTATACGTGGCGATGTTCTTCGTAAAATTCTGAGTCAACAATCTTTATACTAAAATGTTGTAGCGTCATTATTGTGCCCTCAGGAGCCATTTGAAAGAAACATAGATTTGGCAACGCTGAATCCAACAGGTGTTCGTGTTACTATGCACTGCACAGACTACTACAGACAGTGCAGTGAGGTTTAAATGTATGCCCTGCTGTCATAAATCTATGTAGAGGCGCTGTTTACGACTGTAGAAACCTGTGTGCCTGAATCCACTGTACAGTGCACTGTACCCTAAGTTACAGATGCGGCCATCAGATGGATTTTATGAAAACAAGCCCTAAATGTCAGTGCTTGTGACAAATTGTCAAATATCATCTATATCTACAGGCAAAGGCGGTTTGAATTTTCTTTTATTCTTTGTGTACAAAGTGTATAAAGATGTTTTGTATTTTATCTGGTCGTTCGGAAGATGAAGTTGAAAAGCTGTTTTGCTTTCCGAGAAATGCTGAAAGGTATGTGTTTTACCCCGGTGAACACTACAAATGTCACATGGCAAAATGCTGTTAATCTATTAAAATAAATTTTAGTTTTCATTTTGTGTAATTATGATTATTATTATTATTATCACGGCCCCTGATATATTTCCTAATAATCTTAAGATATGCGTGACAGTGTTATAATTATTTTGTAATATTATAAACATAATATATAGTAAACAAGTATCATTTATTGATATTTGTCTACACTATAACAATATAATATTGTAAAATCAATGATAATTCTTTCAACCGCATCTTACAACAGCTTTAGTAAACTGAACTAATTTGAAATCGATAATTTGAATTTGGCGCGCAAATGCTACCGGAGCGCCACCTACGTTGGTTTATGACAGCACCGCTTGTTTTTGTAGGTACACAAAATAACCTTGACTGCACTGTCTGAGTAGTCTGTGATGCACTGTAAACAATTCCATTACAATAACCGTATACCATATACATATCGGCATACTCATTAAACGTATATTCCATGTTGAACGAACGAAAAGATAACGTAAAATACAATAACTAATAAACTAATTAACTAATGAACTGTAGGAATAATCACGGTAGAACAGTAGAACTGACGAAATTAGCACAAACAAGTCAAATTACTTAATTTGATTATACAACTGTCAAAAGTGACAAATGCCAAAATTAAGTTACCCATGTTCTACAGTGTTGCCGAATGTATTTTTATGACAAAATTAACGAAATACCGAAATTAAAAACAAACTTTTTAGGCAGAAAGATTACATTTAGGAAAAGAAAAATTTTCAATATTGTCCTTTATTCTAAACTGCAGCTTCTCCATCAATAGATTTCAAATAATAACACCATTCAAGAGATCGGATATCATGACTTTGGAGACCTCGTGAAGACTCAAGAAGCACGGTACAATATTTTAGATTATAGATTGTCTACTCAGAATTTTGCGAAGAACACCGCCACGTGTAGCTTTTCCGCCAATTTATACACACCCTGTATACATATATAAGATTTTTATTACACATAATAATTATTTGAACATATTTTTGTATGCAATTTTTCTGGAGTCGGAGTCGGAGTCGGTCCACGAAAAATATCTGGAGTCGGTCGACGAAAAATATCGGAGTCGAGAATTTTTTTACCGACTCCGCAGCCCTGATTTGTGGTCGTCCGATTGCAATTTAAAAAACGGATTTGGAAACTAGACGTGAACAGCAACAAAACGTCTATTATGATTTTTCGATAAGACCCGTTTAAGTGGGTAATAAACTACTGAGCGAAAACGCCCGCGCCCGCTAGAGTGGTCGAGTGATGGGGGAAGTGTGCGATTAGAAGTGTGCGTATATATAGCAACACGCGCGCGCAGCGCGCTTGTATTACTAGATACGCGCTTCCCCGCGTCGACCGCCTACCCTTACTACTCGACCGGTTTGGAGGGCGCGGCAGTTTTCGGTAATGTTTGCAAGCATTTTTCACCTATTTCGCAACATTTTAACGCAAAATCAGAGTAGACGTTTTGTAGCACAATACTTCTACTTTCGAAATATGTAAAAAAAATTAAAATCGGACCACCTCCGACGCATCCAGGCTCGCCGAATCATTGCATACAAATATTCAAATCGCAATTGTGCAAAAACTAATCATCGGACAACGCCTGGGTTGTCCACACTCAAAGTACCCATCAATCGCTACTTTCACGCGAAAAGCCTCCGCTACAACTTTGAAAATGGCGGAGTTATGAATTAAAAAAAAACGCCGATTTTTCCGGTTTTTCCGAATTTCCTCCGTTAATATTAATTCAATCGAGTCCGTGCGGGTTCATTTTTTTCGTCTTTTCATTCTCTACAATTTGTCGTTTGAAAGCATCAACATTACTCCATCATTCAGTTTTTACAAGCGAAAAAACGGAAAAAAACACGGTTTTTTGAGGTTTTTTTTGTTAATAACAAATTAAGAAATGATATTTGTGAGTAGGAAACACACCACAATACATCTACGGACTGTTCCGCGTGACCTGGGATCGTCGGCTTCCTGCCAGTATTTTTGTCACGCAAAAATCTCTATTGCCTGGTCTATACACAAACACACCCATATTAAGATTCCACAATCCAAAAAATTCTTATTGTAGACAAATCAAAGAACAGTTGACGACGAGATGAACAGAATGTAGGTAAATTTGTTTATGTACTTACCCTGAATAGCCACCGTCAAATCCACGGAATTAAAACTACTCGTGCTGAGGTCTTTCTGGTACTTCTTCTTCTTGGACCTCCGCTTCCGCGACCCTGATAGATGCTCGCCCCATAGATTCGATCCGCCATGAGTATACGGAATATTTAGAAGCGCAATCCCTTGAAGTGGAGACCCATTCGCCAAGTCAAGCGACACATCATCACAAACTATCTCAATATGCTCATGAAGGTTCTTACAGGACGCCGCGAACTGCTCCGATGTCGCATACTCGAAGTACCACAGCTTGTTCTTCATCCGACTGTTGAATTTCTCGGGATTCTTCTCGCGTTCCAGGTGAAACTTCACGCAAATCGCTGCATCCTGAAATGGAAGCAGAAGGGTTTTTTTCACAATGTCCATAAGCAACACACTAAACAACGTAATATAACTGTAACATTAATACAACATTTTTTTGTAACTTTGTTACATGTTATGTTATAGAACTACTAATATAACCTTTTTATTTATACAACTTCTTATCTCCTACCGCGGATATATAACATGCAAATATGTTACAAGTTTGTAAATTTTTTTTGTAATGTTAACATTTAAATGTCAGACAGTTGTTGAAATATTTTAACAACGTTTAAATTACAAGCTGGCAACATTTTTAGAATACTTTTGCGTACCTCCGGCGTGTGACGTATGAACAGGGATATAAAAGCGTAATTTACCGCGTGAATTACCAAATTAATTACCGTAATTAATGGTAATTTACCGATTTTTAGTTACCATAATTTACGGCTTAAATTTCCGATGGTGATTTACGGTCAATTTAAATTACCGTTGGTAATTTACCGGAAATTGCTGTTAGACTGTCCATTTTATAAATTATAGTATAAAAAGTAGTATAAACTAGTATACAAATTATTTTTATTGTAGTCCCTGCTTTCATTTTAATAATGAATTACTACTACTAAATCAGGAAAAGCATCAGCGATTGGTGGTTATCAACAATATAATGACTTACAAGGCTGTACCCAAATTTGTCATCAAATTTATCATTTTGAATTAACCGCTAATTTAAGAAAATATAATTTACCAATTATAATTTTAAATTTTTAATTAAGTGGTAATTTAAATTAGAAAGTAATAATTTTAATTTCAGCAGTAATTTACTAAAAAAATTAATTACGGAAATTTAACATCCTTAGTCAGATTGCTAGGTATCTACAAAATAATGACTTTTATTTACCAAACATTCTTGTTAACATAAGTAGCATTGATAACCTATAGTGATCGATATTAACGCCGGCTTAATTTACCATTTTGAATTTTTAATTTACCGGTAATTTAAACCAGCGTAATTTACCATTTTGAATTTTTAATTACTCGATAATTTAAGCCAACGTAATTTTAACCATTTTTAATTTTTATTTACGTGGTAATTTAATATTTGAAATTAATAAGTTTAAATTCAACGGTAATTTACGAAAAAAAAATATTTACCGTAATTTAACATCCCTGTGAATGAGTCATTTTTTAGAATTCAGAGAATGTAAAAGAAGTTCCTGATTTTTTGACTTTTAAAATAAGTTTTTCTTGTAACCCGCAATTTTTTCCAGTTTACATTTAGCATCTTTTCTATAGATTGGCGTTTTTATTTTCTTAATTTCTTAAGAAATAAAGTCTATAAGCGAGCTTTTTGTGGACGCAGATATCTCAGAAACTAGAGCTTCCAATCCGGGAATGTTTTTTTAGAACCGAGATTACGGTGCTGGAAATTGTCAATCCCGGGATCCCGGTGCCAGCACCGGAAATCTGAATGTATAAAAGAAAATAAAAATAAATGTTTTAAACACGGATTTTATTTTTAAAATTAAAGTACAGGGAACAATCAGGCCGATACCATAAACAACTAACAACCACTTGGTTACGTGGCTAGTTAGCAACACTTTTTATAGAATCGATCGATTATACAGTAAATATAAGGAAACATAAACAGTAAAATATGTTATCAATTCAGTTATTTTTTCCTGCATTCAAATGAGTCCTTAGAAAGCTTAAAATATTTTAAATTTTGTCGTTGAGCGATGAATTCTTTCTTAAAATCGATCATTCTTAAAAAAACACGAAACGCTTTTGTGTTGAAAAGTTGCGTATTGTAATAAGAAGAAAATGCAATAAAAAATTTAAATCTTCCCCTCGCGCATCGTACTTAAAGTTAAGAAAACATAGTCTTTACGTATTGTAATTTGTTTAAGTTAGTTAAAACTTACGTAATAAACACGCTTTAGTTTTTCTGCTTATTTTATGGTTAAATAACATAAATAAATTAAATTCTGATCAATTATCTATTTTTCTCCGTTCCCGCAACGTTTAGAAAAAAGTAACGAAGAATTTACGTTCGCGCGAACGGAAAAATAGAATATTGATCAGAACTTAATTTATTTAGGTTATAAATCATAAAACAAGCACAACAAACTGAAGCACCAGCACCCTAATTCCGGTATTCAGACGAAACTCAGCACCGGGATTACGGTACCAGAAAAGTCCGGGAATCCCGGGATCCCGGGACTGGATGCACAATCAGAAACGAACGATAGCAGGTCAACGCAGTTAGCACGTAAACAATCCTTATTTACTGTGATTCACGTCCATTGAATACGATAATATTTGGGTATACGTTAATTTTTAGGATTTAATGAGATGAACAATCGTATGCGCCGATTACCTCGTCTTGGGGAAGGAGGATTATTAAAATCAACACATTATAATATTATGTTGTGATCCGTAGAAATCTATACAACGCTGCGACCTGCTGTCTACGCTTTTGATATTTTAGGCCAGTACTGACCATGCATCAAATCAGTTCGCATCTTCACCAGCGGTTGTGACGTCATTGCGCGGTGGTCGAAAATTATATCGCACATAAATTGCATAAAAAATTAACCAACAACTCAACGATATTTGCTTTCCTAATAACCTTATTTACAGCCTTTATTACAAATAAATTTACGAAAGCACTATAGATTGGATTTAAGTTAGCCCAAATGACAAAGTAAAGACGAGTGTTTCTTTAAAACTGCAAAAATTTGGGAGCAGACATTTGTCCTACAGGTTATGTAGAAATCAATCTGGTGAATAACGGACTTTATTTCAAATATTTTGGGTAAATTGTTTCAGAGTTATACGCCTTCAAATACATACTTTTGCAACCGAACTGTTTGTGGCATAATGTAACAAATCGGATTTGGCGCGCTAGTTTGAAAAGGAGATTTGAATTCGAACTTTGGCGTGCTGTGTGTTAGGTTGGTATTGGAGGCGAACGGAAGCGTCCATATACCCTAACGGTTTTTTGAGATGGCGTGACCATCGCATTCAGGGGTGCGTGAGACGGCGAAAACGCGGAAGACTTCCTTCTTATTTTAGCCATTATGGGGTAAAGATGTGTTTTCTTAAGAGCAGGGGCTCTATAAGATAACTGTGGTGTCTCGTGTTTCTTGTGCTCAACCGAAATAATAAGGTTGCCTGTACTTGCTGATTCGTCCATCTCTGCCAAAAGAATATTATCGTTGTTTTAGAGTTAACATTCATATTTTCATGTAAGCAGTTCTGCATTGTTGTATATATTTTTGTAAATAGATTTTAATGTGGTTTTATTTGGCTATATTCATTTTAGAATAATATAAAACCTGTCCCTTTTATAGTAAAGTATTTAGCCTTGCATATAGTGATTAATAATTAGTGAGTTCAAGCTTCTCTAACAAAGTCCTAGAGAAAGAACTCAAGATTTGAAGCCTCCGTAAGAGAGAGATATTTAATTCACGCTACCGTTAGATCAGATTGTTTAGAGTTGATTAAAGTATAATAGTAAATATTGAGAAGGGTGTCCGCCCCATCACAATAACAGAAACATTTTGTGTTTGAACAACATAATAAAAAATAATCTCTTACCACTCCAACTGAAAAGTAGTTGTTGATGATGTTATACGGAATCCTGGTATCCGCTTGGGTTATCCCAGGCTCCGGCAAAGCAGTGTCCATCAACTCGATATTCCACCTGTCCAAAACCACTGTACTCGCCCTGGCAATCTTATGAAGCAGTTTATGCACCGATTCACCTTCATACCCGCCACCCCATCTCAAACACCTAGCCAGATCGTTACCAGTACCCAGAGGAATCACACCAACAGCTGGCTGATGCTCGAATTCCACCTTGTCCATAGATTCCAGCACCCAACCGACCGTACCATCCCCTCCACAGCAGATAACCTTAAAATTGGCGACGTCCTTGAACATACTGAGTCCTTGGATCGGACCACCTGTTGCCAAGTTGTACACCTGCCTGGGATTGAGGATGTATTGGAATTTTCGCAATAGTTTCGTGCCTTGTCTTCCTCCTGACTTTGGGTTGATGAAAACTAGCAATGGAGACATGTTTGGTGTTGTGGTGATCTGGAAGGACATGGCTGGTTGTTTCGTGGTGTTGCCCTGAAATGATGGGGTGTGTTAGAGTTGTTTTTATGGTGTATTTTGGGGTTATTTACGTTTTCGTGGCCGTATTTGGAGCCGCGTTTTTGGAGGGAACGCTGTCTATCTAAAACTACTGGACATATCGCGGTGGGTGGGAGGATGTGCATTGCGTGTTCTCCTAGACCGCATTCTGCTTTGACCAGGGAAACGCATTTGTTGTGTAGCTGTAATGAGAGCAGTATAACAAAATTAAATAGCTTCATTTCTAACCATGGGTGTCCCAAATTGAGTGCCAAATTGCAATTTGCATCATTAGTTCAGACAATCAAATTTGATCTCAAACGATAGTTACTTTTGAAAAAGTGCAGTGACGGCCACTTGTGTTTTTTTATTGGCTTAAATGCCGTAAAAACATGTCAAGAACAATGTCTGACACAGGGCCGATCCTAGAGTGGGGGCCGCCCGCGTGCAAAGACCTAATGTGCTGCCCCTCTAGAGAATTTTTCATATTTTGAATGAATACTTAGCGTTGACGTTATAAATTCATCTAGCTGTATAAGAGTAAAAAGTAAAACATTAATAAGAATGCAAAACTTTATATTATTAACTAAAAAATAACTTTTCTGGCTTTCTGAGAAATAAATTTGCCAATAATTCCGGTGAAATTAATTTTTTTCAGATATTTCGTATTGAATAGAGATATAATGGTCAAATCTGAAAGCCTTTCTTGTGTCATATTATTTCTCTAGTAATTTTTAATAACTTTTAATTTACTGAAACCTCATTCACGTGAAGTCACAGAAACAGGCAAGGTTAAAAAATTCTTATTGCTAGAGCAAAATTTGGAGAACAGGGGATGAGATCTTTTTTTTACTATAATTTCTAATATCTCAGTTGGCTGTTTTTACCTGGAAAAATATCTTTGATTTAAAGATTACAGCGTTGTATACCGTCTGACGTCTATATCTTTCACAATAATTCCTTGCTCCTGTACCTGTAAGCTGTAACTGAATATCCATGTCCATGCAGGCTTTCATGAGATCTTCATTAAAAAATATAATTAATTGTTTTTTGAACGAAACAATGTTTTTGAACACTTCGCAAAAAAACATGTTTTAAACATGAAATGGAACATCACTGACAAAAAAAATACATGTTTTAAATTATGCAATAACATTATTTTATTTGTAAGCATTATAATCGGCGTCTTTTCATTACTTATTTTACTTGCTACCACTTATTATTACTATACACTGATATTACTATATTTTATGCAAAACAACAAAAACTGTTCAAATATAGGGTAGTTTAAAACACATTTAAAACAAACTTTTAAAACATGTTTAAAACACTGTTTTAAAACACACTGTTTTAAACGTCAGATCTTTGGGTATCTAAATATTTTTTAAGATTATCTAAGCCTTCAATGCATTCCGCGATGTTTAATTTAGGATTTTGAAACATTTTACTCAATACATCCATTCTTGATGATGATAAATCATGCCAAATTAAAATTGAACACAAAAATTTAAATTTTTCAATTCTTTTAGTCCTCTGACAGTAAGTAGTGTCAAACGCTGATCTATTGACAATACCTACTGTCAATAGCATCAAAATGTCTGTTAAATCCTGGCTAACTAGTTTTATTTTAATGCAGACACGACCAATCTCGATCAAATGGAATCTCATGCAGCTAAACTATTAATCTTATATTGTATGATAGTATATTTTATATAGTATGATAAAGTCAAGTGTCTGGCCACATCAGATTTTTTTTAAAAATAAATATCTAATGCGAGTCAATCATTTTTTTTGTGCTGCCCTGTATACAATTAAAGAAATTTATGACAATCAGCAAGAAAAACATCAAAATAAAGCTGACACAAGAAGCTTGTCAGCTTGTTTCTAAAAAAAGTTTAGCATTTTTTTCGTTAATAGTAATATTTTATTGTCCTGGACTTTATGCATATTAAGGACCTTATTTTTTCAACACCTACCTGCAAATTCAATTTTGGGACTTGGCAACCCTGTGTCCGATCATGACTTACGACGTCATTTTTTTTAAATTATGCCCTAATATGGCCTTACCTGGTGAAATTAGATTTTTGAAATCGAAGCATTTTCGATATATTCCAATGGGATGACTATAAACCGTGCTCGTTAGTTTTTTCCTGAGTTTTAATCCTGAGCGTATTATACAAATGCCTATTTAGTTTTCAACCACAATATCTATGTTCCCCCTGTGTTCAATAATGATGAGAGATCAATAATTTTCTACTTGTAATTGCTTTTTTTTGTGAATCAGTTATTAAACACGGGTATGTAGCTTATTTTGGTTTTGAAATTGAACACCAGGGACTACCCTTGCAGAAAATTAAAAACTAAATAAATTACCCAACTTTGCCATCAGGTACTGCTAGGCTGATTAATTATGTTTTTTTTTTCTATTTTACCTCAACTTGTTTTGATACTCTTGATAAGTTATTCTTCTTACTTTTCATTCACAAGATCCATGTTCTCCAGAATCATTATTTTCTTAATTTTCATTTGCCTTTAGTTAAAAAAGTTTATTTTTGCATTTATTCACAAAAACCTCGAGACAAATTAGAACTCCAAATGCACTGCCTGCCTTATTTATTAATATAATTCTATTATTGACTCGAAGAATAGTCAATCTAAATGATTTGACATCGTTTCATTTCCAAAAGCAAAATCCAAGCAACTCAATTTGGGACTCTTCATATAAAAAAAGCAAAGAAAAAACCTACAGTAATTTGACACCATATACAGTGAAGCCCAGTGATCCCAGCTTTGACAGGTTTCCGACATCTTGCGCACTTCCCATGACAGTTCCCTTCCACCCAATGATGCTGCAACGTTTGTGAAGACTTTTTACTCTTTACGTACGTCGCTATACAACTCGCTGGCGCTCGCTGAACACATCTTTCATGCACGGTGTATTTGCAAACTAAAAACCAATTTTAAAATAGAAAAACAACGATTAAATCTTACAAGACATCTTACAAGTGCAACATAACCCCTTCTTTCCTAAACCAACCAGCATATTTAAGCATAGGTTGCAATACGCCGGCCTGCTGAAGTGTTTCAGCCTCCATAGGTGGTTACCATCTTCTTTTACGTTAGCGTCTAAGCCTAATAATACCAATAGTGGAATTGTTGTAAGTCCTCCGCGTTTCCATTCTTCTAGAGATACAGTGCCATCGGCATCGTAATCGATTTCGATCATCATGTCTTGCAGGATCTGGAAAATATTTGATAAATATAAAGTGCATAGTTAATAGCATTAGTTTACAGGGTGGTAATTAATTGGTTTGATTTTCTGGACAGCCTGGGGTCACTTGAAGACTAAAATTTACAAAACTCCTTTCGCCACACACAGAAAAGTGATTATTTGGAACGAGAAAACATAATTTCTTGAATTTATTTACTAGATTCAAATTTATTTATTTACTAGATTCATATTTACTTGGATGTAGAAAGTTAGGTATATACAAGAAATGCCACATACTCAATATAAGTAAAGTAATTTCTCAGATAAATGCTGTCAACAAATAAATTCTTTCTTTATAAGAATCAATATTGTATTGAAAGAAGTAATTGAATTTTTCGTCCCAAAAATGTTAATTACTCAAACGAAGTAATAGTAAATCCATCCAAGTGCGTAGTTACTTGATCCAAGAAAATATAAGACATTTAATATAAGTAAGTATTGTTTACTGAATAAAAACCCACCAATTATTTAACTGAAGTGATTCGTCGTTGACCCACTTATCGTTGACTTATTTCTTGTATTTTCACGAACTGACAATTGTTCCTGATGAAAAGTGATAATTACAGAACGCTGTTCCTTGCTTGTTGGCTTTCCGCGTCGCATGATGTCTTCCGCGTGACAGAGTTATCTTGTGCAAACTACAGATTGCAGGCACATACCCGTTTCAATACGAATTCGAGCATTTGACGCAAAAATCTGGTAAAAATGGGGTCGCAACATGTGTCTGAGATGCAGTATCTCAGACTCTATTTGTTATTTCGTATTTAATCCCTTTTAATGGAAACTAGAAAATTCCCAACAACCAGTTACAAAACAGCATAAATGTTGCATAATAATAAAATATAAAAATTATTTTAAATTAGCACATTTAATGATGTCGTATGTTACTGGAAATCAACGTTAAGAATGTGCTCGCTATTTGGTAGAAATAGAGGTGCCTATTGCTACGTTATTAGTGCTTTTATCATTATTTCCTATATGTTTACATATATCCGAACTTCTATGAGCGGCAGTGTACATACAGTGCTTCCCAAAAGTAACGAATAAATTCAATAAAATCTTAAATAAAAATATTTCAGAAAAATGCTCTGACACGTCTTTTTTTATTTTTAAATTACTATCCTGACATACACTTTTCAGCCCCCCACCCCTTCGCCCCTAAGGGGTGGCAACCCCAACTTTAAAAATTCAAATAGCAAAGTACCCCTTGCGATACCTCAATTGATAGATTTTTTTATTCTGAATACAACGAAAAAAAGATTATCAAAATCAGTTGATAAATAACCGCGATATTTACCAAAATGTATTCAAAGAAGAACGTCAATATTCGAGTAAGCGCTGTTGAAGCGGGCATAGCAATATCGTTCAAACAATTGCAACTTGTTTTTACTTATGTCAAACACAATTCAGATTTTTCGTCATTGAAGAAATAGTAGCAAAATGAGATTTACAGAAACCGAAAGAATCGAAGTTTTAATGATTGGGTTTGGAGATAGAAGCCGGACGCATGACGAAGTTCGTGTTTTGTTCAATGAAACGCACCCGGACCGTCCGCCAATATCGGAATCTGCAGTAAGTCGAATCTAAAACAAATTTCGCGATCTCGGTCATGTACGCCGTACGGGATAAGCCTAAGGCAGGACGTCCATTGGCCTTAATTGAAAACCGACAATTGGATGCTATTTTAATGGTGCAAGAAAATCATTCAACCCTTGCGGAGGTCGCTTCACAAGTTAGTGCGTCAAAAAGCAGTGTCCAGATTATTTCGAAAACACAAATTTCACCCGTATGAAGTGCACTTGGTACAAAAATTGTCCGATGATGACTTTGATCGACGAGTGCAGTTTTGTGAGACAATGATGGAACTCTCTAATGAAAATCCGTGCTTAATTAGAAGCATCGTTTTTTTCTGTTGAGGCAACATTTTGTCTGAATGGCACCGCCAATAAACAAAATTGCCGTTACTGGGCTCGTCAAAATCAGCATTGGATGGTGGAAGCGAACACACAATATCCTCAAAACCTTAATGTGTGGGCTGGTGTGGTGGGTTCTAGAATTATTGGACCAAATTTTCGACGGAACACTGAATGGTGAACGTTATCTGAACTTTCTACGAAATGAACTACTACCTACTTTAGCGGTGTTGTTTCCCAACGCAGAAGATCCTGATAGACACAAGGACAGAATTTGGTTACAGCAAGACGGTACCGCCTCCACATTATGCGCGACAAGTTCGAGAATACCTCGATCAAGTATTTCCTAATCCAAATATTTTCAAATTTCCTAATGGATTGGTAGATGAAGGCTTATTGAATGGCCAGCAAGATCGCCAGATTTAACCCCACTAGATTATTTTCTTTGCGGCTATTTAAAAAGTAAAGTTTATTTTAATAGACCTGTAAATATTGAGGCGTTAAAGGAAAGAATTCCTGCAGTAATTCACTTAATGACTCCAGGAATGTTCGAAAACTCGAAATAAAATGTTAGAAAATGTTCAACAAGCGTTTGGGGATAGATTAGGGCATTGTCTCGTCGTTAACGCGCAGCACTTTGACAATTAATTAAGGATTAGTTAATTAAATTTTGTTATTCCTCAATTTCGTGTATAAATAAATTTTGATAAATATCGCCGTTATTTATCAACCGATTTCGATAATTTTTCTTTGTATTCAGATTAAAAAAGTCTATCACTTGAGGTATCGCAAGGGGTACTTTGCTATTTGAATTTTTAAAGTTATGGTTACCACCCCTTCGGGGTGAAGGGGTGGGGGGCTGAAAAGTGTATATTAGGATAGTAAGTTAAAAGTAAAAATCGACGTGTCTGAGCATTTTTCTCAAATATTTTTATTTAAGATTTTATAGAATTTATCCGTTACCTTTGGGAAGCACTGTATATGCAATTCCATACTATATGGAGAACATACCGGTTTTAGCTCTGTAACGTCCCAACCTAAGTACTCAGCAACTGTCATCATTTGGTTGACTATGCAGTCCATTTCATTGGTGTCCAAAACTCCGTTGCCATCGGTGTCATATAATCGAAACATAACTAAAATAAATTAATATAATAGGTCTAATTTCATGACACAAAATATCGTCCATACATTCTAATTTGTCCTCTGGTCTTCCAGTCTCTAGTAAAGATAGGTAGCAAACGATGTCCTTGAGAGATACTTTGACGGAGTTGACATCTATTGTGCTAGCCTTACGTACGATATGTCTAACTTCTGTAAAATTTGGTCACATAATAAAAGATAAAAAGATGCATTGATATCTGATATAATGAAGTAATAATTAATACCTTCGAATTTTCCATTGTTGACTAGTAACGAGTTATTGGATTTTCTGGATGAATTCCTTGACATCTGGCTATGGGACGGTGATGTATCTGTGCTCTTCTTGCCAAGGACATCGTGGCAAGAGTAAGATGTATGTGTGACCATTAACATAGGATGGACGGTTCCTGAAATATTAAGAACATTAGAAAAATAATTTTAAATTGTACAAACATAGAAATACAAACTAGGTGTTAGTGGACAATTTTTGATTAACTTCAGTCGGATGAATAATTATCTAACTAATTATTGTTATATATAACAATAAATTCATTCATCATTAATCCATTACATATGTATTATTTTATTTCGCAAGACGTACTACATATTAAGATATTATTTTCTCGTCAAAACTAAAACGTATTAATAAATTCTCATTCTAACCCGAAAACAATTTCTTGCTAGGAGAAAAAGTAAGTTTTTGCGGAGCATTGACGGTATAAATATGTTTTCCTCAAATATACTCGAACAAAATTCGGCGTAGAAGTTATTGTACGGCCACAAAATAACAAGTTTTTTGTCCATGCAGGTGGTGCGATTCGAGAACTTGAAACGTGTTTATTCACATGTGAGATGTCTCGGATCGATTTTAAATGTTTATATTTTACGTATTTTCAAGTATATTTGACTTATTTTCAAAATGTTGATCTCACATTCCAATTTGCTAAGATTGATAGAATAATATAGTGGACGTAATACAGGGTGTTCGGCGCTAGAAACAAAGTACATTAATGGAAAATACACAACAACATACCAAGACTAAAGGGACCAGACGTCCTGCTTTTGGCGGGACAGTCCCGACTTGTCACAATTTGTCCCGCGTCCCGCGAGGTTTTAGAAATGTCCCGCTTTTTAGGGAATATTAGTTTTTACAGAAATTTTAGACAAGTACTAAGAAAAATAAACTATACATGTTGTTATTTGGTTCAAACACTCTTTTTCAAACCTTTCGTTGAAAGGTAGTAACATTTCTATGATTTTAAAATATTTCAGAAAGAATTGTCAGAAGAAAAATATGAATTATGTACTTCATTTTTCTGACATTTGCAATCAAAATTGCACATATAAAACGTATCTACAATTTATACTAACTTCAAAGTTAGATTGGAATTAGTATCCCTTACCATTTAGTCGCAAAACAAGCATATACAGGATCTTAAAGAATTCTTAAAGTTAAAGAATATGCAATATTCTACTGTGTCTAATGGTGGATATTTAATATTCTTGTATCGTTATTGTAATTTTTAAAAACAATTTATGGATGTTTGCATTTTTTAGCGAAAAATATGTTGGTTGGTTTACCCAGTGTATTCAGGTGTGGAATTCTGTTTTTCAGAATTAGAATGGTATGTGCTAGCTGATCTTGATGAATTTATTTAAAACATTCATCGACAAAATTATGAAAGCCGGTCAAATATAACAAAAGTTACTTAACATTAAAGTTTTTAGGAAAATGTGCGTTAGATTAGAACATTTGTTTGTTATCTTCATAGACCTTGAGATTTGTTTTATTAACTATACAAATATAATTCATATCTTAGTCTTCTCACTATATTTATTAGTTGATATACATGTATTTGTTTACAATATTTATTTCGTACAAAGGGCATTTGAAGAATTTATGTTAAATGAAAGAATATACCACTTGAATTCCTATGAGAAACATTAACAAAATAAACTTTCTCTTGTACCAAATAACGTTTCTTAAAAGAAACAAAACTGTTCCCAACCAAACTAAAAGACATAACAATATTCTTTGGGTTAAATGTTTACCACAATCTTAGAATTTGTCAATTTTGCGAGGACCTAGTCTTTAGCATTTAATCAGTACCCCCTCCCCGCTACTGTCCCGCTGTTCTACGTTAAAATTCTGGTTACCTTAACTAACACTAAACTTCGTTTTTTTTAAATAGATTTTTTAAATCGTTTCGGATCATATAAGTATCACTTTTTGATAGTTATTTGAAATTCTAGTACGATTCATCAGGAATAAATAGAGGTTTGCTATATGTCAAGTAAGAATTTTAAATGACACACCCTGTATATATTGAAATATTTTGAAAGAACAGTAAACCAGCTTTCCGAAAATGCCTAACTCGGTTAGTCTATCGTCAACAGCTAAAATGTTATTAAGAATTTAATTTAACATTTGCAACTCATGTACAATAATTGATAAATTAATATAAAATAGATAGTTGCCACGACAAAATTCAACAATCGCACATATGTAATGACTGTAATGATTCTTCTGTTCATGAAGAATCATGAAATGTTCATGAAAAGTGTTTGGAAATCTACATGTGCGATATCTCAAATCGATGTCAAATGTTCATATTTTACGTATTGTCAAGTATTTTTCACTAATTTTTTAATGTTAATCTTTCATTCCAATTTGCTCAGATTAATAGAATAATATACTGGGTACTGGGTGTAATTGAACCGATAAAACCTTATTTATTGCCTTGAGTTATGAATAGAGGACCAAGTTAATAATAGAAAGGTAGACAGACATTCAACTAAGCTAATTAATAACGCCATGAATATCATCATAATACCTGGTTTAGTCCTCGTGGAAGCATCGCTGTCTGACCTGTGATGGCCGAGCAGTTTCTCGCTGATCCCATGAATTTTCTCGGCAATTATCTCGCCGTACGTGGCCGGCTTATCGGGATTTTGGCCGCCGGCACCTTTGTCCAACGGCTCCCCGCATGAATTAACATTTGGGGTCGAACCTTGAAATGAAAAAGAAACATGAGAGGCGGCAGTGAGAGAGAGAGAGAGAGGCGAGCGAAGGTCAGCAAGCAGCACGGTTTCTTGCGTCCGCCTCGGTTTGGGGTGTAGGCGTGTAGGCGGAAAACGGTAAAAAATATATATATATAGGGCATACGGAAACTTCCCACTTTTACGTAGTGGTAGGTTGGAATTATTTCCCTAGTGACCCAGCGAAGATGTGCTTCTTATGGATTAGTTTTTCTGTGGCCGGGAAACTGTCTTGTATATTACCTAGTCCAGGAAACAGAAATTTCTTACAAAAATACGAGAAGTCATTACATTCTAACTAGGAATATGGATTTTTACTAGTGTTCTCGAGGTCAACTTTGATCTTATAATTTGAACACTAGGGTGGTCCAAAAAACGGAATTTTAGCTAAAGGGTAACGATCCCCCCAATCTGTTCCTTATCCAGAAAAAAAATTTCCCCCTAATTTGAGAAAAATCGGTTAACGTTAACACGTGCCACCTCATTTCCCATTTAAAATACATTGCAAAAATGCATCTTTTTTCCTTTTTTTTTTCACGTTTCGGATTTAGAAAAAAAGTTGCGGGAGATTATTAGAAATTGTGCAGAAGTCTCCCCAAGGAACAAATCCACAACAACTATTTTTTTGTCCACCCCCCCCCCCACCCTCTCCATAGTACCCTAAATATGAGACAAAAGTTTCCCCAAATTTACAATTTTACAATGTTACGTGTTTTATTATTGTTTTTGGCAGAAGTGATTATTATTCGATTATTGACATATTTTTTTGTCACTTATTAACTAATTTGAAATTGTTTAAACAATTACCATTTGTGTAAACAAAAATATACGATGTTGCGAACATATTTTTCCATTTTTTGCAGAAGTTATTAAATTACTGGTTTTCTTGTCATTTATTAACTAATTAGCAATTGTTTAAACAAATATCATTTATTTCAAGAAGTATATATATACAATGTTGCGGACATATTTTCTATTTTTTTAAGGACATTATTATTAGGATATTGGCATTTTTTGGTCATTTACTAACTAATTTGCAATTGTATAAACAAATACCATTTGTTTACAAAAATATACAATGTTACGGACATATTTCTCTTTTTTTATCAGAAATTATAATGAGATTGTTGGCATTGTTTGTCATTAATTAACTAGTTTGCAATTATAACTATATATATATATATATATATATATATATATATATATATATATATATATATATATATCTATATATTTATATTCGTACGGACATACCGTACCCTTCCGGACTTACCGTAATGATTAATGAATGTAAAGTAAATAAGTAAATGGTGGTTGTGGCTGTAATTTTTGATTTATTTAAAATTTGCATCCCGTCTGGATATCACCATTTACTTTAGTTTGCAATTGTTTAAATAAATACCATTTGTTTAAACAAAAATATACAATGGCACTGACGTATCTTTTTGACAAAAATTATTATTGCATTTCTTATCTTTTTTATTCTTGCCAAATTTGTTAAATAATTTTCAATTATAACCTATAATAATTAGTGTTGCAACCACATTACTTATTAACACTTATTAATACTTATTAATAATTTTTGTCAAGAAATACGTACTAACATTGAATATTATTGTTTAAACAAATTTATTTATTCAAACAATTTCACATTAAGTAACAAACTACAAAAAACTTGCCAACAATGTAATAAGTATAATTTCTACAAGAGGAAAAACAAAAAAACATTGTAAACCTTTGTTTAAAAAATTGGTACTTGTTAGAATTGCAAATAATAAATGACAAAAATGCTAATAATTTAATAATAGCTTCTGCAATAAATATAAAAAATATGTCCGTAACAATGTATATATTTGTTTAAACAAATAGTATTTGTTTAAACAATTACAAATTAGTTAATAAATGTCCAAAAACTGCCAATAATCTAATACTAATTTATGCAAGAAATATAGAAAATTATGTCCATGTCCATTACAATGTATATGTTTGTGTAAACAATTGCAAATTAGTTAATAAATGACAAAAAATACCAATAAAATCTAATGATTTCTGCAAAATTAGAAAAATATGTGCATATATTTTTGTTTAAACAAATGGTAATTATTTAAACAATTGCTAATTAGTTATAAATGACAAAAGCAATAATTTAATAATGTTTGCAACAAATGGAAAAATGTGTTCGTAACATCGTAACATCATATATTTTTGTTTAAACAAATCGTAATTGTTTAAACATTTTTTAATTTTTAAATTAGTTAATAAATGACAAAAAACATGTCAACAAATCAATAATAGTAATTTCTGGCAAAAAAATAATAAATCACGTAACTTTGTAAAATTGTTAATTTGGAGAAAATGTTGCCTCATTTTTAGGGTAGTGTAGGAGAGGGAAAAAAAGATGCATTTTCCAATGTATTTTAAATGGGAAATTTGAGGTGCTCGGTGGCACGTGTTAACGTTAACCGATTTTTCTAAAATTTTAGAGGAATTTCTTTTCCGGAATCGGAGCCGATTGGGGGGATAGTTGCCCTCGAGCAAAAAAAAGATTTTGCAAGGTATAAATTTGGACCACCCTATTGAACACGCTGTATAACTTTTTGCAATACTGTGTTGATGTGTCTATAATATGTTAGCTTCAGAACAATTTTTTCGGACAACTTCCTTCCACCGATTGGTCACATCGGATAATTTATAAATAATTGAAAGTAACCTTGCAGCTGTCATTTATCGTTGAAAAAAAACTGGTAAACTCAAAAATGACACATGTTATAGGTATAAGATGTGTATTGTGTAATATACAATTTATTGACCACGGTCGATTGACCTAAAATTTTACGAATATCTCAAAAATACCATAAAATACAGAGTACTCCATTTGAAATATGAAAGTTGACATCATTTCCGGTAAAACCGGAAGTAACAAAAAACTGAAAATATTTGGTGATTAGGTCAAAAACTGTGTTGATTTAGAAATGGAATTGCCAAATTCATAAAATATCCAGTTTGTCTGGACGTCATCAAGCAATTGATTACCCAGCTTTAAAATAGCTCTCTCACGCGCCATAAAGCTTTTACGATCTTAAGCTGCATTTTACGATGATTTGTTTCTCAAATGAAACTCTCAAACAAAGTGTTTCCTCCCACTTATTTAGATTTATTACTTTCAAAACCTAAAACCATTGAATCCACCATTCCACAGTAGACTTAACTTTGCTAAAGTAGAAACTTGATGTGACTGGAGACAAAATTAAGCACACCATCTATGCGTAATGTCGTAAACCAGCTTACGTTCAATTTTCAAGGTAAGTTGGATGTGCTTTACTCCCTAATTTGACAGTTTTAACTGTTAGTGTTCTGCAAGAATTATTATACATCTATCATAATAAATTAAAGGAAATACAAGCAAAGAAACAGAATACTGTGATTGGAAAAATGGAAAGCAAAACCTAGGCATTTTAGAGAATAAAAAGCTAAGTTTTTTCTCGAAGTAATAAGAGTCTGTAAATTAATATTCTAATTGTTTCTAATGTTTTATGCTATTAAATTAGCATCTTCAAATAGCTAGCTTAGCAAGAAATCGAATTTATTCATTAAAAAATTGGATTATTTTGCTGAAACTGCCAAAATCCAGTGCTAAAATCCAATTTCGTCCCTCGAAAATTGCACCTGCCTCAATATTTACGCCCGCCCCACATAATTGCACCTTAAACCTAACCTAACCGTTCTCACGGGTGGTAACCCTTGCCAGAATAATTATCATCAAATACCTATTAAACAGATTACACTGTCCATGCCAGAGGGTACCAAAATGACCCGTAACTAGCACCAGGGTAATTTCAACCGTCTCGGGCAACATTAAATTGATTAAGTTAACACCTCCCCATAAGCGGGGGTAGAGGTGGTTTGGGGGTAGATTGCCGCCGCTGATGGTCACGATTACCTTTATTATGGGAGGTGATCGGCGCGCAGGCAGTTGTTGAACTGAGGACGGCCATCTCCTTAAACGCTTTTCCTTCCACTTTGACACTTTTCCTGACGAACGACAGAAACAAGTGCCGGCAGAGCTCTTCAGGCGTTCGCACCTCGAGGAAGGTGTCGAGGAACTTCCTGAATTGTTCGTAGTCGATGTCCTGGAATGAAGAAAAAGACGATTTAGTTGGGTCAATCAAAGGATCATAAAAAACGTCAAAAAAGATTCTTATGAAGGAAATAAAATTAAACCATTTATTGATAATGAAATATTACGTAACCGAAACTTTCATAAATTTATTGTATTTTCGGATGAAAGCAGCTTTCAACACATGGCATTGTTTCTACATTATAAAAGCTACTGCAAAATATTGTATGAAATAAAAAATTTAAATTCTCTAGTAACTCTAGAACTTTATCGACATCTATTGGTTTTGTGAAAGTTCGTTTCTAATGCTCGTTATAAATGGTTCTGATGTGCATAGCAAATGAGGAAAAATAACTTCATGGTCGCTGATCTAGAACATTTTCTAGAATGATGAGGTCTACATTTTTTATAATCTTTATTTCTAGCTTCTTGTGCATCTTCAGATAGCTGTCCAAGAAAACTCACTACTCAAAATCAAAACCGATTTCTTGTCCTTTCCTCTCTACGTCAGCGTACTGCCACAGCACGAGACCTAAGCGACCTAAGACGAACACATGGAATAGTAATTTCTGATCAAGATTAAAAGAAGCTAATTTGAAACCAAGAAGATCTGTCCGCGCACCAAGCCTTACGCAGCATCACAAAGCAGCGCGAATGAGGTTTGCTCTGGATAACAAAAATTGGCAACTTCGTCACTGGACGCCTGTACTGTTTACAGACGAGTCCAGATTTCGTTTAACTCGTTGCGACGGTCGAGTACGTGTATATAGACGTCCTGGTGAACGCTACGCAGCCGCTACTATACAGGAAGTGGATAGATTTGGCTTATCTTTTGGAAGCAATTTTTTAAATTAAACAAATTTACAATAAAATATTAAAAGTGCTAGTTTATATAGAACATTTTTTGATCTTTTTAATTATGAGATCAAATTCGTAGTTGGTAGTAAATTTTTTAAATTAAATTTTTAATAACTTCGCCCCTTTTTAAAAAAATAATTTTACTCTCATTATAAAGCTTAATGTGTGTAGATAATACACTGAAAGTTTTAAAATGGGATCTCAAATAGTTTAGGAGATACGTGTATGTAAATACATACGTATTTAGTACAGTACATACGTACTGTGCGGGTACTAGGAGCTTGCTGAGCTCGCATTGTTTGCGCGAAAACGCATTAAAACAAAATGAAACAGCATTGTAAGAATTTTTAGAGAATTTTTACTGTTTTACCAGGAGAATCAATACTAATTTGTTTTACAAGAAGGCCTTCGGTTGATGGAATAAAGGCGTACATTTTTTTTATTCCTGGAATGGGGGTTGCAGAAAAATCCTCTGCAGTTAAAAATCGGCTGCGGAGCAGTAATAAATGGCCGTTTCTTTTAAAGATGATTTTGCCCATTCGTACAATCGCATGGGTGTAATGATTGCTTTACTTGGAGGTAACTGTAAGCTTGCACGTGTGACTAAGCGTTTGAGATTCCCCCCAAGACCATCACAAGGCCCCTTTCCGTGAGACGTTGCGTGAAAATGAATTTCTGCATCCGTATTAAAATCTTCTTTGTAAAAAAATAGATTCACAAAGTTAACACTATATCGCTCGGATAAGTGTACGCGCACATTATGCGTTGTATTCTAGTATCACGTCAAATGGCCTTGAGTCCCAGAAAGACATGGTGCTCGAGCTCAGCCAGCACTTAGTACCCGCACAGTACGTCACGTATGTAGTTACATACCCGTATCTCCTAAACTATTTGAGATCCCATTTTAAAACTTTCAGTGTATTATCTACACACTTTAAGCTTTATTATGAGAGTAAAATTATTTTTTTAAAAAGCGGCAAAGTTATTAAAAATTTAATTTAAAAAATTTACTTCTGGTTTTATCCCAGAAAAAAAATTCCAACTACGAATTTGATTTCATAATTAAAAAGATCAACAAATTTTCTATATAAACCACCACTTTTAATATTTTATTGTAAATTTGTTTAATCTGAAAAATTGCTTCCAAAAGATACGTATTTTCTTCACATCAATTCGTTAGATGGCCAACTTGGCAACTAAACCTCACATTAAAAAAATATTCTGTATGCACATTTATATCTTCTAGACGTACAATTTGGCCGATTATGAACGAATTTAAAAACCTCACTTTTTTTTCGTTGTCCGCTTCACGTGAAATGCCCCGTATACCAAATTTGATTTATCTAGAACCTGTTGTGTAAAATGTCCGTCAGCCGACACAAGTTTTACATAGTTTAATTGACTTCCCAGCTCCCAAAAGCCGAAAAACAATTTTATTAGTGTTAATAATCATGAAATTCTTACTAGTTTTCGAAATGTAAACTTTGGCGGAGGTGCCGGACGATGTTGCCAAATTTAGAAACGGCACACAGTGGTTGAAAACTCGATTCGATCTAGCTCAAAACTATGCATTTTAATTATTTATTGTTCTGACTGGAGTAAATGCCCTAATACCTTTCAAACCACAATCCGAGTAATAAAATTGAAGGTACGTACTTTATTGAGATGTGTATTTCACACGTTTAGTAACACCCGGTATATGCAAGCAGATACTGACATTTTAATATTTGCATTTTATTATTTGTATCAGTCCGAGAAAATAGATGAATCGGGTACGCCAAAACATTGGCAACCATGCACACTAGACTCCAAATCATATTAACAGTTGGCAATGATATTGGCATATTTTACAGTGTTGAGTTTATAAATACTGTACGGTATAAATTAGTCATGTACTAAATAAAAGTGATTTGTTTCTTTTCCATTAGGAATTACTATAACTCTCAAAAGTGCTTTGCATATTTCTTCTATAGGACAACACAAAATACAAGGAAACTGAATTTTGTCACTGTGCATTTCACAGATGTCTGCAGCCGTAGGATAAACAAACCTGCACGTGCCCGCTCTCGTCCTTGTTATGTCCACTATTAATCATCCGTGAATCCAGTTTTTGCCTCAATTTGTACGTACGAGGGCTCAACGAAACTCAAACGTAAAATGCCCGCTGGGATGTTCTGGAAACGTGCTCGTTTAACTTTGCTGTTAGATGTGCTCACTCTAACTAACGACTGTAATTTATATACTCTTTGCTACAGCAATATTTCGTTCACATTACTACAACAATTTCCACTTTGATTACAAGAACAAGTCAAGCGAAATCTAGCTTTTCAGTTGTACATTAATTAACTGACCATTCAAGCATAGCAATTTCGATTTAACGCACCATGATCTAATTTATGTTGAATCGTAACGACCTTTTTTATAACTAACTTAATAGTAGTAGAGCTATGTCGGTTCTAGACCAATTTTACGTGTTATTTTAAATAATGGGGGTATGTAATCACGTTTACTAACATTTTTCGTACTAGATACGGTTGCAATCTGTACATATAACCGAACACATGTGTTCTACCAAAGGAAACGAATGGATCCTGAAATTAATTGGAAGAGGGATTTATGATGGCAATCTGGGAAGGCGTTGCGAGCTGTCGACGTTAAATAAGAAAAGAAAAAAAGGGGAAAAAAGGAGTAAGCGTCTGCTAGAAAGGAAGTCGCAATCCAATAATTCGTGGTCGAGAGTTTCTTGGAGTTTGGTCCAATCGAACGTAACAATTACGGCAGCAACGTTACAAACTGCTCTCCACGACCGCCGCAGTGAACTGATTGCGGTAGTTGGAATACGGTTTTCTCATTCCACATGGTCGCCAATTTAAGACTAGAGAGACAATTGAAAAATTTACTGCTGCGTGAGAGCAATAAACGATAAATTCTCCGTACAATGTTGTTTTTTTTTTTATTAACTCATTAAAAATGTTTGTCCATGCGTCTCCATTAGTGTGATTAGTTATTGGGAACTTCGGTAGTCAATAACTGGATTCAGAGGAGTTAAATGATAAAAATGTTTCAGGCAAAACTTATTTGGCTTTAAGAGAGCTATCTCGTGATACCTCACACAACTATTTTCGCCATGCCGGCGACGGCGACGCTTGATAAACCCGATCACCTGATTCGGCTGTCCGCCATCTTTCCATCGCTAAGTGATGTGCACAGAAATGCATTTCTATAAGAGAGAGGTATAGGTAAGGTGACCAGATTTTTATAGTTGAAAAGCGGGACAGTAGCGGGGCGAGGTGGGGGGTAGTAAAAACCAACCATCTTTTCAAAAGATCTTAGTCGAAAACAGACAAATTCTATGATTTTGATAAACACAAAAATTATTATTGGGTATGTTTTCGTTTTAGTTTGGATGGTTACACAGATTTTTTTTACTTTATCATACGCAGTATTATAAAGTATTGTAATCATGCCGAAAAAAAATTTTGAGTTTTTAGCGGAAATACGTCCTTTGTGTACCCGATTTTTGTGGCGATGATTCCGGAAAAACTACTAAAGGTATTGGGACGAAACTTCATATTTAGCAGTTTCGTGACCAAACTTAGAGCTGAAAAGCTTTTGGCTCCAAAGGGTCCAAAGGAACTGGATGTTTCCTTCAAGCACTTTTCAAGGATTTTGCAAATGAGCCGCCATTTCTGTAATTTCGTCAAAATAGTTAAATAATAAATTAAACTCGAGGAAATTTTGTATAATTTATGTCTATGACATTTTTTGGTAAAATTAAGAGTTTGGCTGCTGGAGCAGATTCAAATTGAGATCGGTCGTGTCGGCATTAAAACGAGGTAGCCAGGATTTTAATTATAATGACAGAACTGTGACAGAACTAATGACAGACAGTGTCATACGGTGATGTTTTGACAATAGCTCTGCGCCGGAACCACCTGACCAGCCTGGGGACAAGCACGAAGGCAAAGCGGATGCAGGACTTCTGCAAATAGATGCTGAGCGGGACGTCAGCGATGAAGATGACGTTGAGCCCGATCAACGAAGGAGACGGCGAAGGCGGTGGCGGTAGCTGCGTGTGCGTGCTGTGTGTGCCCATGTTTTATTCAATAATATTTAGTCAAAACGTTTTACGTTGTTTTAAATATTTTAGTAAAGCATTTTTATTGTTTTATCGTTGTTTGTTTTTAAAAATATACCCGCCAAGCTATTCACTCACTGGCGGGTAAATCGTAAAGATTTCAAATTTCGGATAAGCGCCGACGGCGCAAGGCACCGTTTGTTTTATATCATTTGAAATTATGTTAATGCATAATGTGTATTTTCTTTAATTAATATATTTGTGTTAATGGTTAATGGAATCGCATGCAGCTAAACCATTAATTTTATATATAGTATGATAAAGTCATGTGCCTGGCCACATCAGATTTTTTATTTGAAGCAACATCATCACATACTCCTTTAAATTAAAAACAAAACATACATCATTGACATTATTTCCATTATTAGTGATTAATTGTTGCCATATTTATTTTAAATAAATAAATATAATTTGATACAAGAAAAAGATTATTTCATTATCGTTTATTATAGGGATTAAAGTTGTATATATTAACTCTTCCCTTTATCATAAATTCTTCAAATATATGCCCTTTGCACGAAATAAATATTGTAAGTTATATATATATAATAATTTCTGTATTTTTGTCAACTAATAAATATAGTAAGAAGTCTAAGAAAGATGAATTATATTCTTATGGTTAATAAATAAATCTTAAGGTAAAAAAATAACAAACATGTTCTAATCTAACGATCCTGTACAGCAGAACAAGATATGCCAAGTTTAAGGGTACAGTTTTGAGAAAGAAATACACTGACCGGCACAATTTAAAGGAACGCTTATTTTGCTAAACTTTTGTAAATTGACCGGTTTTCGTTATTTTTTAATGCATTTTAAAGAAATTCATTGAATTTCTTAGAGATTAGCACACACTATTGTGATTTTCGAAAAACAGACCATAGTGATGGTTTTGATCTGCTTTTGATACACACTGTAAAATAACTGCGGAGCATGAGCAAATTCTAAAGTACTCTGTTACAAAGACATCCATATTCTCAACATTTTTCTTTTGGTTCATTCCAATGTCTGTATTTTGTAGAAGATAAACTATTTCAAATAATTGTAGTAATTTAAATTTGCTGTTAAACCATGCAGCAAATGTTACTTAATTATGAGTGAAATACAAAATATTTCTTCAAACTGAGTATATTCTACAAAAACTAAGATATTGTGATGAATTAGAAAATAAGATGTTGAGAATTGATATGGTTTTGTAAGAGAGTACCTAGTTGCCAACCTGCGAGAGAACAAGTTCCTTAATTATTCCACGGATGTCCCAAACTTAGACCAAAAAGACAATTTTTGATCTCCCAGTATAAATAATCAGCTGTATATTAATATGATAAATAGGATAAATTTCTTTACATGTCTCGAAAAAATAATGAAAAACGGTCGAAGTCTACAAAAGTTATTGAATATCAAAGTTTAGCTAACTTAGTTTAAGCCGGTCAGTCGACATATCAAATGTTCCTACGTGTTAGTGAACTTTTATACACGGATAGCAAACGCTAGGTTGGTTTTCTAGATCAATTCAATTTTGGCCTGTGTTTTTCACCAAACAATGCAAAAATCCATAAATTATTTTTTTTGACTTGTTTATTTTACGTCGGTTTATTTTCGCAACTTAGGCCAATCACCGACGCTGAGAGCAGGCTACACACACCCAGGAATTTTGTCGAACTGAAGGACAGTTGATTTTTTAGAGAAACCTATACGCTATAGATCTATAACGTTATAGAATTTTAAGAGTGAAAACACTGGATCGACCCATTACTTACTTTTAAGACCGACTGTTCGTCAGTCTGTTTTCAAGGTACACAAAGTTGCAGCTTTCTTAAAGAGAAATCTTCCGTTAATCGTTTGAGAATCTGGCTGAGCTTTAAACAGTGTAGATTTAAGATTAAGCACGTGTACAAACTGGCAATAAACCTCTTAAGTAAGTCTCGCTCCCGCTGTTCTAGTCACACGCGATTAACTATTAATGTTATAACTGGTATATAATTCATATAAGGGTGGGGGGTGCGTGGATCCCCAGGGTAAATCAAATTTGCCCCCGTTCCGTAACGGCGCTCCTGTTTGAAACGGCTGGAGGCACGCGGATGAATAATTTATTACATCGAAGATCCGCAGGGAACTGGAGCACGACGTATTGCAGAAACAGCGTAAAATACGACATTTTACTTTCTATTTTGGACGGCCTTTATTTATACTTCGTGTAAAAATAACATATAAGAACAATGCTATTTAAGATATTTTGTTGCACACAGAAAAGTGATCTCTCGAACGAAGAGAGAATTACTTGGCTGAAGTAGTTGGTAGGTTCGTATATACGCGAGAGATTATTGACTTCAACCAAGAAATTTTATGGAATAATTACTAGATTTAAGAAAGTGGTTACCTGGTGAAGGAAGTAAACAGCCTTCAATCAAGTGTATATTTTTATTCCCGGTAAATATTTTTAGCTACTTAATGTAAGAATTTTAAAGATTTGGCACAAATACGTTTTCTATTGCTAATTAGCAAGATAGGTATGTTATATTTACTTACTCGTTCTAAACTGTTGCGTACGTTACATCAAACTATTCCGTGTTGAAACGTTTATTGTACACTATAAATCACAATACACATCCCCAATAAATCACAAGGCACATCCCCTACGGTTACTTCGTGAGTTGTTGTTTTGCGTACTAGGCTAGGTTCCGTGGCGTCACCACCACGTGCGGGCGGACGAGCCTTGACAAAATAGTAGTGGTAGCAAGCCGATTCGGGAACCTCCTCCGTGACCTCCACCCAAGGTCAAGGTCACGGAGGAGGTTCTCGAATCGGCTTGATGGTGAAAATTAGGAGGACTCCTCATTTTAATTTTAGACGACCTTATCTAATCAGGAGGAGATCGAATTGGAGGAGGTGAATGACTGGTCCAGAGCATCTCACTCAATGAAGGTGAAAATGAGGAGGACCTCCTCATTTTATTTTTCGATGACATCATCTAAAAATGAGGTGATCGAATCGGAAGAGGTAAATGAGAGTAGTGGTGGCCAGTCGATTGTTAAAATAAGTAAAATCCGATACACCAAGACCAACGCGGAGGTGATGACCGACCTTCTACTAAGTAAATCGTATGCAGGTATAAAAATGAGGAGGTCCAGAATCGGCTTAAATAAATAAAATAAAATCCTATACAACAAGGACAACGCGGAGGAGGAGGATAAAGAGAGAGAGAACAAAATGCTAAAATACCGCTACGGGTTAACAACCATTCACAACGGCATACGTCACGCGACTGACTAACGACTGGTTGACCTCAACACGTATGCAGGTATAAAAATGAAGAGGCTCTCGATTCGGTATAACGTAAAAGTCATACGAGCATAATAAAAAGAGAAAAATTGCGAAAAAACGCCGAGTTATCTATAGTTATTAAAATACCGCTCGGGGTTAAGAACTATTCCTAAATCCAAATGCATAAGCGACGCGACGCGACTAGCCACTGAACCTATCGACCTCGATATGTATACACGTAGAGAGCAATGTTGCATTTTATATATTAAGCAATATATTACCAACTAATCAGGGGTTATAGCTTATTAGCTTTGCATACAAAGAGCGCATACATATATTGCGAGGAGGTGTGCCTCTTATACATATGGAATAATGCTATTTTACAGTATGGACCTATATGAAACAAGTTCCCATACAATTCATCGCACCGATGTTATGATACCATAGCTCGAGAATTAATTACCACGACGGTTACCGGTTTTAAGATCAAACCTGGTAAGCAAGACCACTGCATTGGTACATTTTCGTACTATATTTAAAATATTTTATTAGTACGTTTACTGATATTGTACGTACAAATGTAGTTATTAAAGGTGTTTAGAGAGTTATATTATTACCTAAGTGTATTTACACGGTGTTATTAATGTTGTTATTAATACGTGTAAATACGACATATTTACATGTATGATGCCGAATACATATTTAAAGAAGAATAATAAGAAAATTTAAATTGTCTTAAAGCTAATTTTTAATGAATTACTTGTTTTCTTTATTAAAGTATATGCATTAAAATGAAAACACACGGAATTATACTAATTATGAGGTTATAGCGTGTATAGCGAACTCTTTTAGAGTTTTTAGATGGTTGTCGAAATTTTTTTTGCATCATAAGGAATACCACGTTTTATTGGTTGGCACACCACCGTATTTTGTAACAATAAAGCAATAACTGCGCATTCATACGGGTAAACACAGGAACTAATTTTAAATTATTTTTGTATACGCCGAAATGCTGAATTAACATCGAAGACAGGTTTATATCGAGATTTTGTATTTTGTATACAGCGTTTCAACGATTTGAAAAAGCTTGTCGCATAATATGATTGAATTAAAAAGATGTAAGATATATTATTCCGATTCCATTTATATATATAATACTGTGTTTAGAAATCGTATACATTTTATCGCATATATATTACACCATCGAATGATTTTCATATTGTTTCTATGTGCTGTCGAATCAGTACCAACAATTCGTCTTCTGATACTGCTCACAATAATTTTTATATGTGAACTTCTCCTCTGTGCTTAGCGTCGGTCACATTTTACTGAAAAAACTTTTAACAACTGATTTAACATTTGATACATCTTATTCAATGAGGAAGCCGTTCCAACACATGTTGTCCCAAAGCACCATTGCTAGATATTTTTCGACATCATTTTAGTTCAATTTTTCGAAATCATACATTCCGTTCTAGCTGTATAGAATGTGTTGTAACTTATACAGCATACATTTACGCACTTGCCAATAAGAAAACAGTATTATGGATAATATTTGAACAGTTGTAAAATGAGCCCACACTTTGATGCTCGATTCCTTTTTTTTGTCCATTTTTAACCAAACAGAATACCATTATTAAATATTTCACGGTGATTTTTGCAACCCACTAATTAATTATATTACTGTTACGGCTACAAGTCAAACTCGTTACTACCACATAAAAATCCTTTGCACTATCGTAAATAGACATTGGTTTTATACTCTATATCTTAGCTCAAGATTCCGGAGTATATTTATCGTAATGTAAGCATGCGGGTAGATAAATAAATATTTTCAATAAACTGAACCATCGTCGTAAATCGTATGCAGGTATAAAAATGAGGAGTTCCAGAATCGGCTTAATGTTAAATCCGCTAAAATAAAATCTGATACAACAAGGACAACGCGGTGGAGGAGGATAAAGAGAGAGAACAAAATGATAAAATAAAATCCGATGCAACAAGGACAACGCGGTGGAGGAGGATAAAGAGAGAGAACAAAATGCTAAAAATAAATGTTATTGTGGCTAATGAGTAATGACCGGTTACCTGCTTGTTTTAGATGAGTATGGTCACTTCTCAGTTGGAAGAAGTCGTTTCGGGTTGCCCGCTACCTCAAATACAATCATATGCAACAGTTATTGTATACACATACCTAATTTGTAATAAAAATTGATGTATGATGAGTTATAAATAAATAAGTAAACAAATAAATTAATAAATAAGTTAGCATACAACGCGCGACAGTCGCTTTCTGGCGCTCGCTCCTACCTTGGTCGTGCAGATCTGGTGTTAGCTTATTCATAACGTATAAGTACCAAGTTTGACCGCGCGTGAATTCCAGATGTCGCCACAAAACGGTCGAACGTAAACTGTTGTTATTTTTATATAGACATTGCGTTTCTTTAAACCGAAGTATATTCGAAATTATCCTTTATAAGTGGATGTTACGGTGCGGCAGAAAGTTATCAACTAATGTGTATTTTAAAAATGATTTATTATATTTGCGAATTTAGAGCGTCTAAACGCTTAAGTAGCACGGAATCGATTTTCTTAGTTTTTATCGAGTAAAGTGTTAGGTGTAAAACAAAAAAAAAAAAACATTTATGAATTTCTGACCGCTTAATTAGCACATAATCTATTTTTAGTTGTTATCAAGTAGTGTTAGAAGTAAAAAAAAACGTATTTAACAATTATTTATTATCATTATAAATTTCTGACCGCTTAATTAGTACATAATCGATTTTTAGTTGTTATATATAAATAAAATTTTAGATGAAAAAAATATATTCACGAATTTCTGACACTTATATAGCCATATTAAAAAAATTATTACTCTCTTCACAAATTTCAACATATTTCAGACTCTACTTCTTCATTGTAACGCATTCACGACATATTGGGTTGGGATTTACGGTGTTTTATAAATAGCAGGCTTTGTTATCACAATGATTGTATTATGAATACATCATTTATACATTGAACTTCAACTACACTACATATAATATACATTACTATTGTACCGATATGAATGTTTATGATAGGAAAACTTTTACATATTTTCCAATTAAAATTAACTTATTCTTGTGGGTACTTATATTTTGTTATGTATATATGAAGGAAAATTCTTTAGCTAAACGTACAACAACATTTTATCGGGTAAACTGTTAGATGTAAAACAAAAAAATACATGTATAAAATTATTTATGAGTTTCTGATTGCCTAATTAGCATATCATCGATTTTCTTAGTTGTTATCAAGTGTTAGGTGTAAGTTAAAAAATATTGATCATATTTACGAATTTCCTAAATAAAACAGCAATAGGTTAGCTTATACTTTTCTTTAGGTGATGTAACTTATACGGCTTCATTACAAAATGTTATTAAGTGTTTGATGTTTGTTGTATTCGATTCCAATACAGTTTTGATTGAAAATAATGGATAGAAATTTAAATTCTTACGAACATAGAAACGTTGGTCTCCGAGAGGCCATCTGTTGAACAGTGAGGGTTCAACAAGTTGTTATGTTGGATAGTGTAACTACTTCCTGTTGGTAGGTTTGAGCGCTGTATATTAAATTGTTTTGATATGACTCTCGTATGCTAAATTCTTATATTCTTACCTTTGCCCTTGATTAATCAGCCAAATTTCTCAGTTTTCATCGTGTATTTACTAATATTATTTGTTCGCTCTCTTAAAATGCACTTAGCCATAATTTTCTCTCGGAACTTTCATACTACTCAGAAAGATTATGATGATAACGTATCGATAAATCAAATGTATGTTCTTATGGTTTTCAATTAATAGAACTATTAGGTGATATATGTATACCATCATTTCTTTATTCCAATATTTTAAGTATGGGCTATAGAAAGGAAAGTCTTGGTGAACAATAGTATTCACAGTTATATTTAATATTCTTTTATTATCTACAGTACAACTTCAAATCCGAACCTCCAATAATACGAATTCATATCCGGGGTTGGTACGGAAATGTGCGCTTTTTGTAACTTGAAAATACCTTATTTCTGATTTTATTCTGGAATATAGTTCTGGTAAAATTATTGACATGTTATCAATGTTTATTGCGAATACCTACTGTTTCCTTACATAATCGTATGGCAGTTCAATCCATGACGGAGCCTGGCCGACTCAAAACATTAATGTGAAAAGAGAAGTAAATGTAAAGCTGGGTAATGCTATCATGCTCATGAGGGCCTCTACGTTATTGATAAATCATAGTCTCCCATGTGCTAGTCATTTTCCCCATTGAGTTTAGTTGGTTTTCTTACTTTATATTCGGTTCAACTCCGTTGTCTTCTCTGTCTTTTCCCCACAACATCCCCATCAATCTGGATTGTTCCTTGTGTACAGAGTTTGTCGCTAATCTAATATTAGCTAAATTGTTGAACGTTGATGATGGATACTTATCTTATTAATGGTGGTAGTTAGTTTATCGTCTGATATAACCACATTCCGCTGACTATCCTCTATTGTGACAATTTACGTGTATAGAAAAAGGCCGTAATCAAATTTAACATATTAGAGTAGCCTAGTATTGTTGCGTACTTCTTAATCTAAGAAATAAAAACACAAGGAAAGCGTTCAATACGTTTATTGAACAAAAATAGCAAAAATACATAATACAGAAATAGGTATTTCTTAGCATAATTGTATGGTTCACATTCTTAACCTAACACTAAATACACAAAAATATGATTTTTATATAAAGAAAAATAATTCATGTAAATACTCAACAGACGCTGTTGAAAAACCAACAGATCCTATTGATAACGTCAACAGAACCGGCTGAAAAACGAACAGACCCTGTTCAAAAACGAACAGACCCTATTGAAAACGAACAGGGTGAAAAATCTCCATCATTAAACTTTGTGTGTTTCAAAGGTACATAACAATGCATACACATCTGTGGTAGAAGAAGTATGTTTGTTTTAATATGGCGGGATAATTCACTAATTCCCATATACTTTTTCACACATAACCGACAATGTTTACATTCTTAAACTAACACTAGATACAGAAAATGATTTTGATATTGAAATTTTTTTTAATTTAAATAATTTAGTTATTCCAGTGATCAACGTTTTTTAAAACCGTGAGGAACGGAAAATCCATGGTCGTCAAACTTCCTTTTAGTAGAGTTTGGTCTGTATATTTTACTTTCGGTTTTTGTTATAACTCTATGAGAGCTATCACGGCGAAAATTTCTCCCTACGATTTCTATGGGATCTGTTTGATCTAAAACAGCTCTTACAATAGATTCAAAATTTATATTTTGAGAGATTAAAGCTCACCTTTTCATCACATATTGCTTTGGCATACTCTAGTGTAAAAATGCAAATTTTCAACGTTCTTTTTATCGTAATAGAAGTTATTTAAGTAAAAATAAATATAAATAAAGTTTTTACCCACCTGAACACTACTGTATAGTATGATACAGTTATGTGTCTGACCATATCAGATTTTTTAACTGTCTTTGCTAATAGAACACTGTTCGGTTTGAAATATAAAATCTAAATAAAATCAACACAATTAATAGTTTTATTTCATTTTAAACCACTGTTTCCAGGAGAAATACCTGCAAATCGTAGTTTCTTTAAAGATGTTGATAACCAATATTGGGAGTAATTTTGTTTACTTTGTGTATATATCTCTCAATCTAAACTATATAGACTTGATTGTTTTTTTTTAATCAAAATAAAAAAGTTAATTTATGTCACCTTGTTGTCATCCAACACCAGAAGGTTGAATCTACATACATACATATTTCAGTGTCAATGCAAAAATGAAACGATTGTGTACATTTTACCCTAACCTATCTAAACACTTGTAAGTAAAACACTTTTTTCAAGTTATAAGAAAAAAGGCAAATATTGCAAAAAATATTTTGTTCTTTGTAAATACCTCTTTTGTGACTTTGGACGGCAACATTGTTTCCATTTTACCTGTTGATCGGTATTTAAATACTTGTAAGTAAAACACTTTGTTTCAAGTTATAAGAAAAAAATGCAAAATATTGCAAAAAATATTTTGTCCTTTGTAAATACCGCTTTTGTGACTTTGGACGACAACATTGTTTCCATTTTACCATTTAATGTTAAAAATCATCGATAATTAAAAACATCGATAGTTTTAGTCCAATGTTATCGATATTTTCAAAAAATTTTACCACCGATGTCAAATATCGATAGTTCTTACTTCGATACCCATCCCTACTTCAAACTAACTACGATGAACCGCTTCGAGCATGCCTATCTCAATCTATTTCGTCTACAACTAATTAATTTCAACCGTTTCGAGCATATAATCTGTGATACGCGTCGTCAATGTAATAAAATTAATGTGTTAATCGTGGCAACACTTTATTTTAACGAAATTGTTTGTGTTTGTATTGTTAATATATAAAATAATGTGTAATATGTTTTGGATGTGAACATTTGAACAACACAGCAATTATACTTTTACTATATATTTTTATTTTGCAAATGTATATTTTTAAGCTATGATTGTTTGTATTTAATTTACCTGAATTATTCAGAGATACGATTAAATACAATTTTTTTTAATTGACTGAAAACGTAGATAGGCGCGTTGTAATATACTTTTCGTATTTCCTTTCCATGTTCTTATATCTTTATCAGTTTTAATTGATTAATAAAAAAGTTATACCATCTTATGATATGTATCATATTTATCGGAAAAGGTGAACCCTGACCAAATTTTGTAGAAACGACCTCTATGCTTAAGACGACAATGTTGTCAAAGGAAACAATCGGTGAAATAAAAATCTGAATCTCATATTGCATATTGATAAACACTAATTAAGAATAAATAAATAAAAGACAAAGTTCTTCACTGTTCATGTATTTATTTATTTATTCTCGTTAGTACTGGTTTCTCTTATTGAACATTATCAACTAACGCAAAAAATATATATAGTATAAACTAACACAACATATTCAATTTCTTAATCTATCACCAGAATGAAAAAACGTGAACAAAATTCTTAATAGCACGCTCTAAATGTAATCTCGTGCAACAAGTATATCCTACAAGGTCAGTGGTCACAATTTAAAAACCGTTTATGTGATGAAAAAGCGCCTCAGTGTATGCAACCATAACCCCAGACATCGACCTACAAGTATATGCTACAAGGTCAGTGGTCACAATTTAAAAACCGTTTATGCGATGAAAAGGCGCCTCAGTGTATGCAACCATAACCCCAGACATCCACCTACAAGACATCGAACAAATATGAGAAAAGGGGAAGTGTAAAACCTGTTCACTTGCGTGACCCCCACACATAACTAATTAAGAAGTATACTGTTTCACATATCTCAATCTATTTTGTCTTCAAACTAACTAATATGAACTGCTTCGAGCGTATAATCCCTTAATATAATATTAATATATGTTATTTACTGTTATGGTACATTCAATTCAATATAAACAATATATAACATTCAATATAAGACTGTATGTTATATGTGAGAACTTGATTTCTCACTACTTTCCTGCAAGAAGTGATTCGGTTGGAGCTACATTGGCACCCATTAGCACTTCTTCTCCAGTGTCATATATGTTAGTCATATATGTCAATCATGACACAAAACGATAACAAAATAATAGTATTAACTGAATATTATAACATTATCTGTGATGAAAATAAGATTGCTGTTTACTATTGTTTAAATTTTGGGTTATGTTGTCAAACCAGTGTTGCTTATTTTTTACTTTAGGATTTTTGTATTGTATTGTAACTGTATTTACTTTAATTAGTGTAGATAATATAAAATACTTGTTAATAAATGAAATTAATTTCATTTATTAACAAGTATTTTATATTATCTACACTAATTAAAGTAAATACAGTTACAATACAATACAAAAATCCTAAAGTAAAAAATAAGCAACACTGGTTTGACAACATAACCCAAAATTTAAACAATAGTAAACAGCAATCTTATTTTCATCACAGATAATGTTATAATATTCAGTTAATACTATTATTTTGTTATCGTTTTGTGTCATGATTGACATATATGACTAACATATATGACACTGGAGAAGAAGTGCTAATGGGTGCCAATGTAGCTCCAACCGAATCACTTCTTGCAGGAAAGTAGTGAGAAATCAAGTTCTCACATATAACATACAGTCTTATATTGAATGTTATATATTGTTTATATTGAATTGAATGTACCATAACAGTAAATAACATATATTAATATTATATTAAGGGATTATACGCTCGAAGCAGTTCATATTAGTTAGTTTGAAGACAAAATAGATTGAGATATGTGAAACAGTATACTTCTTAATTAGTTATGTGTGGGGGTCACGCAAGTGAACAGGTTTTACACTTCCCCTTTTCTCATATTTGTTCGATGTCTTGTAGGTGGATGTCTGGGGTTATGGTTGCATACACTGAGGCGCCTTTTCATCGCATAAACGGTTTTTAAATTGTGACCACTGACCTTGTAGCATATACTTGTAGGTCGATGTCTGGGGTTATGGTTGCATACACTGAGGCGCTTTTTCATCACATAAACGGTTTTTAAATTGTGACCACTGACCTTGTAGGATATACTTGTTGCACGAGATTACATTTAGAGCGTGCTATTAAGAATTTTGTTCACGTTTTTTCATTCTGGTGATAGATTAAGAAATTGAATATGTTGTGTTAGTTTATACTATATATATTTTTTGCGTTAGTTGATAATGTTCAATAAGAGAAACCAGTACTAACGAGAATAAATAAATAAATACATGAACAGTGAAGAACTTTGTCTTTTATTTATTTATTCTTAATTAGTGTTTATCAATATGCAATATGAGATTCAGATTTTTATTTCACCGATTGTTTCCTTTGACAACATTGTCGTCTTAAGCATAGAGGTCGTTTCTACAAAATTTGGTCAGGGTTCACCTTTTCCGATAAATATGATACATATCATAAGATGGTATAACTTTTTTATTAATCAATTAAAACTGATAAAGATATAAGAACATGGAAAGGAAATACGAAAAGTATATTACAACGCGCCTATCTACGTTTTCAGTCAATTAAAAAAAATTGTATTTAATCGTATCTCTGAATAATTCAGGTAAATTAAATACAAACAATCATAGCTTAAAAATATACATTTGCAAAATAAAAATATATAGTAAAAGTATAATTGCTGTGTTGTTCAAATGTTCACATCCAAAACATATTACACATTATTTTATATATTAACAATACAAACACAAACAATTTCGTTAAAATAAAGTGTTGCCACGATTAACACATTAATTTTATTACATTGACGACGCGTATCACAGATTATATGCTCGAAACGGTTGAAATTAATTAGTTGTAGACGAAATAGATTGAGATAGGCATGCTCGAAGCGGTTCATCGTAGTTAGTTTGAAGTAGGGATGGGTATCGAAGTAAGAACTATCGATATTTGACATCGGTGGTAAAATTTTTTGAAAATATCGATAACATTGGACTAAAACTATCGATGTTTTTAATTATCGATGATTTTTAACATTAAATGGTAAAATGGAAACAATGTTGTCGTCCAAAGTCACAAAAGCGGTATTTACAAAGGACAAAATATTTTTTGCAATATTTTGCATTTTTTTCTTATAACTTGAAACAAAGTGTTTTACTTACAAGTATTTAAATACCGATCAACAGGTAAAATGGAAACAATGTTGCCGTCCAAAGTCACAAAAGAGGTATTTACAAAGAACAAAATATTTTTTGCAATATTTGCCTTTTTTCTTATAACTTGAAAAAAGTGTTTTACTTACAAGTGTTTAGATAGGTTAGGGTAAAATGTACACAATCGTTTCATTTTTGCATTGACACTGAAATATGTATGTATGTAGATTCAACCTTCTGGTGTTGGATGACAACAAGGTGACATAAATTAACTTTTTTATTTTGATTAAAAAAAAACAATCAAGTCTATATAGTTTAGATTGAGAGATATATACACAAAGTAAACAAAATTACTCCCAATATTGGTTATCAACATCTTTAAAGAAACTACGATTTGCAGGTATTTCTCCTGGAAACAGTGGTTTAAAATGAAATAAAACTATTAATTGTGTTGATTTTATTTAGATTTTATATTTCAAACCGAACAGTGTTCTATTAGCAAAGACAGTTAAAAAATCTGATATGGTCAGACACATAACTGTATCATACTATACAGTAGTGTTCAGGTGGGTAAAAACTTTATTTATATTTATTTTTACTTAAATAACTTCTATTACGATAAAAAGAACGTTGAAAATTTGCATTTTTACACTAGAGTATGCCAAAGCAATATGTGATGAAAAGGTGAGCTTTAATCTCTCAAAATATAAATTTTGAATCTATTGTAAGAGCTGTTTTAGATCAAACAGATCCCATAGAAATCGTAGGGAGAAATTTTCGCCGTGATAGCTCTCATAGAGTTATAACAAAAACCGAAAGTAAAATATACAGACCAAACTCTACTAAAAGGAAGTTTGACGACCATGGATTTTCCGTTCCTCACGGTTTTAAAAAACGTTGATCACTGGAATAACTAAATTATTTAAATTAAAAAAAATTTCAATATCAAAATCATTTTCTGTATCTAGTGTTAGTTTAAGAATGTAAACATTGTCGGTTATGTGTGAAAAAGTATATGGGAATTAGTGAATTATCCCGCCATATTAAAACAAACATACTTCTTCTACCACAGATGTGTATGCATTGTTATGTACCTTTGAAACACACAAAGTTTAATGATGGAGATTTTTCACCCTGTTCGTTTTCAATAGGGTCTGTTCGTTTTTGAACAGGGTCTGTTCGTTTTTCAGCCGGTTCTGTTGACGTTATCAATAGGATCTGTTGGTTTTTCAACAGCGTCTGTTGAGTATTTACATGAATTATTTTTCTTTATATAAAAATCATATTTTTGTGTATTTAGTGTTAGGTTAAGAATGTGAACCATACAATTATGCTAAGAAATACCTATTTCTGTATTATGTATTTTTGCTATTTTTGTTCAATAAACGTATTGAACGCTTTCCTTGTGTTTTTATTTCTTAGATTAAGAAGTACGCAACAATACTAGGCTACTCTAATATGTTAAATTTGATTACGGCCTTTTTCTATACACGTAAATTGTCACAATAGAGGATAGTCAGCGGAATGTGGTTATATCAGACGATAAACTAACTACCACCATTAATAAGATAAGTATCCATCATCAACGTTCAACAATTTAGCTAATATTAGATTAGCGACAAACTCTGTACACAAGGAACAATCCAGATTGATGGGGATGTTGTGGGGAAAAGACAGAGAAGACAACGGAGTTGAACCGAATATAAAGTAAGAAAACCAACTAAACTCAATGGGGAAAATGACTAGCACATGGGAGACTATGATTTATCAATAACGTAGAGGCCCTCATGAGCATGATAGCATTACCCAGCTTTACATTTACTTCTCTTTTCACATTAATGTTTTGAGTCGGCCAGGCTCCGTCATGGATTGAACTGCCATACGATTATGTAAGGAAACAGTAGGTATTCGCAATAAACATTGATAACATGTCAATAATTTTACCAGAACTATATTCCAGAATAAAATCAGAAATAAGGTATTTTCAAGTTACAAAAAGCGCACATTTCCGTACCAACCCCGGATATGAATTCGTATTATTGGAGGTTCGGATTTGAAGTTGTACTGTAGATAATAAAAGAATATTAAATATAACTGTGAATACTATTGTTCACCAAGACTTTCCTTTCTATAGCCCATACTTAAAATATTGGAATAAAGAAATGATGGTATACATATATCACCTAATAGTTCTATTAATTGAAAACCATAAGAACATACATTTGATTTATCGATACGTTATCATCATAATCTTTCTGAGTAGTATGAAAGTTCCGAGAGAAAATTATGGCTAAGTGCATTTTAAGAGAGCGAACAAATAATATTAGTAAATACACGATGAAAACTGAGAAATTTGGCTGATTAATCAAGGGCAAAGGTAAGAATATAAGAATTTAGCATACGAGAGTCATATCAAAACAATTTAATATACAGCGCTCAAACCTACCAACAGGAAGTAGTTACACTATCCAACATAACAACTTGTTGAACCCTCACTGTTCAACAGATGGCCTCTCGGAGACCAACGTTTCTATGTTCGTAAGAATTTAAATTTCTATCCATTATTTTCAATCAAAACTGTATTGGAATCGAATACAACAAACATCAAACACTTAATAACATTTTGTAATGAAGCCGTATAAGTTACATCACCTAAAGAAAAGTATAAGCTAACCTATTGCTGTTTTATTTAGGAAATTCGTAAATATGATCAATATTTTTTAACTTACACCTAACACTTGATAACAACTAAGAAAATCGATGATATGCTAATTAGGCAATCAGAAACTCATAAATAATTTTATACATGTATTTTTTTGTTTTACATCTAACAGTTTACCCGATAAAATGTTGTTGTACGTTTAGCTAAAGAATTTTCCTTCATATATACATAACAAAATATAAGTACCCACAAGAATAAGTTAATTTTAATTGGAAAATATGTAAAAGTTTTCCTATCATAAACATTCATATCGGTACAATAGTAATGTATATTATATGTAGTGTAGTTGAAGTTCAATGTATAAATGATGTATTCATAATACAATCATTGTGATAACAAAGCCTGCTATTTATAAAACACCGTAAATCCCAACCCAATATGTCGTGAATGCGTTACAATGAAGAAGTAGAGTCTGAAATATGTTGAAATTTGTGAAGAGAGTAATAATTTTTTTAATATGGCTATATAAGTGTCAGAAATTCGTGAATATATTTTTTTCATCTAAAATTTTATTTATATATAACAACTAAAAATCGATTATGTACTAATTAAGCGGTCAGAAATTTATAATGATAATAAATAATTGTTAAATACGTTTTTTTTTACTTCTAACACTACTTGATAACAACTAAAAATAGATTATGTGCTAATTAAGCGGTCAGAAATTCATAAATGTTTTTTTTTTTTTGTTTTACACCTAACACTTTACTCGATAAAAACTAAGAAAATCGATTCCGTGCTACTTAAGCGTTTAGACGCTCTAAATTCGCAAATATAATAAATCATTTTTAAAATACACATTAGTTGATAACTTTCTGCCGCACCGTAACATCCACTTATAAAGGATAATTTCGAATATACTTCGGTTTAAAGAAACGCAATGTCTATATAAAAATAACAACAGTTTACGTTCGACCGTTTTGTGGCGACATCTGGAATTCACGCGCGGTCAAACTTGGTACTTATACGTTATGAATAAGCTAACACCAGATCTGCACGACCAAGGTAGGAGCGAGCGCCAGAAAGCGACTGTCGCGCGTTGTATGCTAACTTATTTATTAATTTATTTGTTTACTTATTTATTTATAACTCATCATACATCAATTTTTATTACAAATTAGGTATGTGTATACAATAACTGTTGCATATGATTGTATTTGAGGTAGCGGGCAACCCGAAACGACTTCTTCCAACTGAGAAGTGACCATACTCATCTAAAACAAGCAGGTAACCGGTCATTACTCATTAGCCACAATAACATTTATTTTTAGCATTTTGTTCTCTCTCTTTATCCTCCTCCACCGCGTTGTCCTTGTTGCATCGGATTTTATTTTATCATTTTGTTCTCTCTCTTTATCCTCCTCCACCGCGTTGTCCTTGTTGTATCAGATTTTATTTTAGCGGATTTAACATTAAGCCGATTCTGGAACTCCTCATTTTTATACCTGCATACGATTTACGACGATGGTTCAGTTTATTGAAAATATTTATTTATCTACCCGCATGCTTACATTACGATAAATATACTCCGGAATCTTGAGCTAAGATATAGAGTATAAAACCAATGTCTATTTACGATAGTGCAAAGGATTTTTATGTGGTAGTAACGAGTTTGACTTGTAGCCGTAACAGTAATATAATTAATTAGTGGGTTGCAAAAATCACCGTGAAATATTTAATAATGGTATTCTGTTTGGTTAAAAATGGACAAAAAAAAGGAATCGAGCATCAAAGTGTGGGCTCATTTTACAACTGTTCAAATATTATCCATAATACTGTTTTCTTATTGGCAAGTGCGTAAATGTATGCTGTATAAGTTACAACACATTCTATACAGCTAGAACGGAATGTATGATTTCGAAAAATTGAACTAAAATGATGTCGAAAAATATCTAGCAATGGTGCTTTGGGACAACATGTGTTGGAACGGCTTCCTCATTGAATAAGATGTATCAAATGTTAAATCAGTTGTTAAAAGTTTTTTCAGTAAAATGTGACCGACGCTAAGCACAGAGGAGAAGTTCACATATAAAAATTATTGTGAGCAGTATCAGAAGACGAATTGTTGGTACTGATTCGACAGCACATAGAAACAATATGAAAATCATTCGATGGTGTAATATATATGCGATAAAATGTATACGATTTCTAAACACAGTATTATATATATAAATGGAATCGGAATAATATATCTTACATCTTTTTAATTCAATCATATTATGCGACAAGCTTTTTCAAATCGTTGAAACGCTGTATACAAAATACAAAATCTCGATATAAACCTGTCTTCGATGTTAATTCAGCATTTCGGCGTATACAAAAATAATTTAAAATTAGTTCCTGTGTTTACCCGTATGAATGCGCAGTTATTGCTTTATTGTTACAAAATACGGTGGTGTGCCAACCAATAAAACGTGGTATTCCTTATGATGCAAAAAAAATTTCGACAACCATCTAAAAACTCTAAAAGAGTTCGCTATACACGCTATAACCTCATAATTAGTATAATTCCGTGTGTTTTCATTTTAATGCATATACTTTAATAAAGAAAACAAGTAATTCATTAAAAATTAGCTTTAAGACAATTTAAATTTTCTTATTATTCTTCTTTAAATATGTATTCGGCATCATACATGTAAATATGTCGTATTTACACGTATTAATAACAACATTAATAACACCGTGTAAATACACTTAGGTAATAATATAACTCTCTAAACACCTTTAATAACTACATTTGTACGTACAATATCAGTAAACGTACTAATAAAATATTTTAAATATAGTACGAAAATGTACCAATGCAGTGGTCTTGCTTACCAGGTTTGATCTTAAAACCGGTAACCGTCGTGGTAATTAATTCTCGAGCTATGGTATCATAACATCGGTGCGATGAATTGTATGGGAACTTGTTTCATATAGGTCCATACTGTAAAATAGCATTATTCCATATGTATAAGAGGCACACCTCCTCGCAATATATGTATGCGCTCTTTGTATGCAAAGCTAATAAGCTATAACCCCTGATTAGTTGGTAATATATTGCTTAATATATAAAATGCAACATTGCTCTCTACGTGTATACATATCGAGGTCGATAGGTTCAGTGGCTAGTCGCGTCGCGTCGCTTATGCATTTGGATTTAGGAATAGTTCTTAACCCCGAGCGGTATTTTAATAACTATAGATAACTCGGCGTTTTTTCGCAATTTTTCTCTTTTTATTATGCTCGTATGACTTTTACGTTATACCGAATCGAGAGCCTCTTCATTTTTATACCTGCATACGTGTTGAGGTCAACCAGTCGTTAGTCAGTCGCGTGACGTATGCCGTTGTGAATGGTTGTTAACCCGTAGCGGTATTTTAGCATTTTGTTCTCTCTCTCTTTATCCTCCTCCTCCGCGTTGTCCTTGTTGTATAGGATTTTATTTTATTTATTTAAGCCGATTCTGGACCTCCTCATTTTTATACCTGCATACGATTTACTTAGTAGAAGGTCGGTCATCACCTCCGCGTTGGTCTTGGTGTATCGGATTTTACTTATTTTAACAATCGACTGGCCACCACTACTCTCATTTACCTCTTCCGATTCGATCACCTCATTTTTAGATGATGTCATCGAAAAATAAAATGAGGAGGTCCTCCTCATTTTCACCTTCATTGAGTGAGATGCTCTGGACCAGTCATTCACCTCCTCCAATTCGATCTCCTCCTGATTAGATAAGGTCGTCTAAAATTAAAATGAGGAGTCCTCCTAATTTTCACCATCAAGCCGATTCGAGAACCTCCTCCGTGACCTTGACCTTGGGTGGAGGTCACGGAGGAGGTTCCCGAATCGGCTTGCTACCACTACTACGGTGCGCATATTTATTCCAGAGAAAGGAATTACTTGAAAGAAGTGAGACTCACTTCAGTTAAATAATTGGTGGGTTTTTATTCTGTAGACAATACTTACTTATATTAAATGTCTTATATTTTCTTGGATCAAGTAACTACGCACTCGGATGGATTTAATATTACTTCGTTGGAGAAATTAACATTTTTGGGACGAAAAATTCAATTACTCCTTTCAATACAATATTGGTTCTTATAAAGAAAGAATTTATTTGTTGACAGCATTTATCTGAGACATTATTTTACTTATATTGAGTATGTGGCATTTCTTGTATATACGTAACTTTCTACATCCAAGTAAATATGCATTTGAATCTAGTAAATAAATTCAAGAAATTATGTTTTCTCGTTCCAAATAATCACTTTTCTGTGTGTGGGTAACATCACAAGTGGGATTCACCCTGTTCGTATTGCCTTTCGTCGTTTTACTGATGTTGAGATAGTTGTGGTTTTGTTACTAAAATATTTTGAGTTTGCTTAAGACATTCAGACTTAAGTCAGTTATGATGAAATTTTGAGTAGGTTTGAGCCTACCATTGTATCAATCAGGATATACACTGCTAAAAAAAATAGGGGAACACGGCATTAGAAGTAAAATAAGGCATCTTAGTGAAGTGCAAGTTGCTCGTGCTGTCGGCCTTATTTAGCATAGCCACTCAATTCGACATGTTAGCAGGGACCTTCGAGTTTCCCCTTCTGTTATTCAGCGTTTATTGAATTGGTTTCAGGAAACTGGCCAATATGTTAGAAGAGTTGGAGAAGGTCTAAATCGAAAAGCTACTCAAAATCAAGACCGATTTCTTGTCCTTTCCTCTCTACGCCAGCGTACTGCCACAGCACGAGACCTCCTAAATGACCTAAGACGAGCAAATGGAACAGAAATTTCTGATCAAACTGTTAGAAACAGATTAAAAGAAGCGAATTTGAAACCAAGAAGACCTGTCCGCGCACCACGCCTTATGCAGCATCACAAAGCAGCGCTAATGAGGTTTGCTCTGGATCACAGAGATTGGCAACTTCGTCGCTGGACGCCTGTACTGTTTACAGACAAGTCCAGATTTCGTTTAACTCGTTGCGACGGTCGAGTACGTGTGTATAGACGTCCTGGTGAACGCTACGCAGCCGCTACTATACAGGAACTGGATAGATTTGGTCGTGGATATGTGATGGTTTGGGCTGGAATCAGTATAGAGAACAGAAGTGATCTTGTTGTGGTTACTGGTAGACTAAATGCCATCAATTACATCGAAACATCTTGGAGGGCCATGTTGTGCCTGCTGCATATGGCGTCGGTCAAAATTTCATCCTAATGCAGGACAATGCAAAGCCACATACCGCCGGCATCACCAGAAACTTTTTGCATGAACGTGGAATTCAGGTCATGGGATGGCCGCCGTTAAGTCCTGACCTGAATCCTATTGAACACGTGTGGGATCAGCTTGACCGACGTGTTCGCAAGCGCCCTAATCCACCACTAACCATACAGAAACTGACACAAGCCCTGATTGAGGAATGGGAAAGCATACTGTTCGCAGACCAGTGCGAAGCATGCCAGGTAGGTGTGAGGAAGTGATTCGTGCTCGTGAAGGGCATACACTGTATTAAACCTCACCAATCCACAGAAAACCCGACTGTCATCGTTACTATGACGGTCATTTCAATTTTGTTTTGCGTTATTAATTTACATTTTGAAATGTAACTTAGAAGTAACTAAGAGTAGTAACATTGTGTTTATAATTTTCTTTAGTTAAGTATATGCCGTTGAAATATACCAAATTGTATGTACCTAGAACTATTATTTAAAAAGTTACAGGTTTCGAAAAACGTTTACCCAGAATTTTTTTGAGAAGTGTACAACATTTCTTACGTATACAGGGTGCATAATGACGAGAATAGATGAATGTTTATAATAAAGTACTTGAGACCCTGACCAAGGCCCTTCTTTACTGGTTAGGATGTCCCAAACGTACACAACAAAAACACCTAAACAAACATATGTTACAGGTTTGTATTGTTTGGTGTATATTTTCCTTTTCATTTATCAAGAAGTGTTAAGGTACAACGTGTGAAGGAAGTGTAGCTAGTTTATAACAAAGTAGTTCATAAATTTCATAAAAATACCACTCGCAGAAACAACCCTCATAATTTCGAACAGCTGAATGATTTATATTTCGATTAAAACATCATTTAACCTATAGGGTTTGGTTTAATGTGGGTAGATCGTACTTCATCGCAAAACTTTCGGGAAACCCATCTAATTAGGGGTTCACTCGAGTTTGAAATATCTGCAGTGTGGAAAGTTGAAACCCTCCTCCCATAATAATTAAATTAGTCCCTTATCAAATTAAGCGCAGCTGAACGCAGCTATAACAAAAGATAGACTCTTAGTAGCAAAGAGTAGTTAGTAGAAAAGGAACAAATTTTACCCAAAATAGTCGTAAGATAGGGTGAAAAATAGTGAAAAAAATCTCAGCCATATAGGGGATGTTTTAAGGGGGTTGAAACACATTTTTGGCGTGAACATTCTGAGTGTAATAATATAATATCTGCAAATACAGGAGAAATAGTAAACACAATCTAAGTAACAATGAAGACTTTAATTATAACAATTTTCATTTTCAGAATGTAGCAGAAGTAGTCATAAGTGCACTCAGTTTCAGATTTTCAAATTAGAACCTAGGTAGTGTGTGGTATCATTGGATAGATATTTTAAAATAAAACATCTTCCGCCCCGGGCGGCACATGTTTTGGGGCGGCATTTTTTTGTATTTCTAATTTATTTAAAAATAAAAATACTATAATAATGTTGTTATCAACAGAATCAAGGATTATAAACAACTCTGCTAATATTTTCTTTAGCGACTTAGTTGTTAGTGCAAACAGCGACTCTATCGGTCAACGACGTTGCAATAAAAGAAAATTCTGCATGTGGATAAGCATGTACAAAACAATTTTTTTAACTTTGTATGTGTACATGCAGCTTTTGCTGCGGAAAATTTGATATTTTTTTCACGTTTTCGTCTTTTCGTCTTCCACTCATTGATGAGATATTTTACTGTCTGTCACTGGTCAAGGTGTTACGCATAGTGTAGAAACTCGTTGGAACGCAAGAGTAGAAGTAATAATAATAATTGTAAAAACCATTTCTTAAACATTTTAAGTGCGCTTGACAAACTAATATCTGAGGAAAAAAAATATTAAAACACGATCAGACGCTGGAATATTACTCCACTCATTGGAATCTTTCTCTTTTCTGTGCTAGCTCAATTTAATGCATATCCGTCCTTTCGGAAGTTAAGGACCCATAACAATATCTCCAAACACAGGGGTTAAATATCCATAAATGTGACTTAAAACAATTCTTTTACAAATGTATTTCAGTGGACAAAGGGGCACGCTAATGCAAAACGCAGTTACAGCAGTAAAAAAATGTGTGAAGAGTTGGAGATTTCCACTGGCCCTCGAGGTAGAAGGAAAAAGATTGTGAGTGGTGAACATTCGCGAGACGTGGGGATATATTTTAGAAGAGGAGATACAACGGGAAATGCTTTTGTCACTGGATAGAGTTCTCCAAGAAGTAGCAGTTTGTTTTGAGCAACTACATGACCTTGCTGAAAAGTATGATTTCCTAATACTATGTAATCTTGTCAACGCAAATTTTGAGTATCACGGGAATAACTTTCTTGTCATTGACGACGAGCAGTTGGAAACGCGGACAAAGGCCTCTTGAACTTTTAATATTCATTCAAGAATACAGGCTGGGAAACTCTGTTCCAAACATAGTAATATTGCTAAGAATTTTTTTAACAATAGCCGTAAGTGTCGTCAGTTGTGAAAGCAGCTTTTCCAAACTAAAATTGATAAAAATAATCTTCGTTCAACAATGACCTATTTATGATGGCGAAATCTAGCGATACTTTCTATAGAGAGAATTCAAGATTTTCGAATAAAAAAGCAAGAAGGATAAATTTATAAACACGCTATATACAGTGCTTCCCAAAGGTAACGGATAAATTCTATAAAATCTATTTTATTTAGAATTTTCGAACATTCCTGGAGTCATTAAGTGAATTACTGCAGGAATTCTTTCCTTTAACGCCTCAATATTTACAGGTCTATTAAAATCAACTTTACTTTTTAAATAGCCCCAAAGAAAATAATCTAGTAGGGTTAAATCTGGCGATCTTGCTGGCCATTCAATAAGCCTTCATCTACCAATCCATTAGGAAATTTGAAAATATTTGGATTAGGAAATACTTGATCGAGGTATTCTCGAACTTGTCGCGCATAATGTGGAGGCGCACAGTCTTGCTGTAACCAAATTCTGTCCTTGTGTCTATCAGGATCTTCTGCGTTGGGAAACAACACCGCTAAAGTAGGTAGTAGTTCATTTCGTAGAAAGTTCAGATAACGTTCACCATTCAGTGTTCCGTCGAAAAATTTGGTCCAATAATTCTAGAACCCACCACACCAGCCCACACATTAAGGTTTTGAGGATATTGTGTGTTCGCTTCCACCATCCAATGCGGATTTTAACGAGCCCAGTAACGGCAATTTGGTTTATTGGCGGTGCCATTCAGACAAAATGTTGCCTCAACAGAAAAAAGCGATGTTTCTAATTAAGCAAGGATTTTCATTAGAGAGTTCCATCATTATCTCACAAAACTGCACTCGTCGATCAAAGTCATCATCGGACAATTTTTGTACCAAGTGCACTTCATACGGGTGAAATTTGTGTTTTCAAAATAATCTGGACACTGTGCTTTTTGACGCACTAACTTGTGAAGCGACCTCCGCAAGGGTTGAATGATTTTCTTGCACCATTAAAATAGCATCCAATTTCGGTTTTCAATTAAGGCCAATGGACGTCCTGCCTTAGGCTTATCCCGTACATGACCGAGATCGCGAAATTTGTTTTCGATTCGACTCACTGTAGATTCCGATATTGGCGGACGGTCCGGGTGCGTTTCATTGAACAAAACACGAACTTCGTCATGCGTCCGGCTTCTATCTCCAAACCCAATCATTAAAACTTCGATTCTTTCGGTTTCTGTAAATCTAATTTTACTACTATTTCTTCAATGACGAAAAATCTGAACTGTGTTTCACATAAGTAAAAACAAGTTGCAATTGTTTGAACGATATTGCTATGCCCGCTTCAACAGCGCTTACTCGAATATTGACGTTCTTCTTTGAATACATTTTGGTAAATATCGCGGTTATTTATCAACTGATTTCGATAATCTTTTTTTCGTTGTATTCAGAATAAAAAAATCTATCAATTGAGGTATCGCAAGGGGTACCTTGCTATTTGAATTTTTAAAGTTGGGGTTGCCACCCCTTAGGGGCGAAGGGGTGGGGGGCTGAAAAGTGTATGTCAGGATAGTAATTCAAAAATAAAAATCGACGTGTCTGAGCATTTTTCTGAAATATTTTTATTTAAGGTTTTATTGAATTTATCCGTTACTTTTGGGAAGCACTGTATAAACACATTATTATATGTATATTGTATTTGTACAATCCTTGGGTACAATCTGTTTAACCAAAAGACATAAAATTTGTGTTTATTAATTTCTGTTGATGTCCAGTAATGTTAATAACCACCATCACTTAATTTTGATTGACTTAAAAAGGGCGGCTTTGTGACCGCCCTAGGCGGCAAAAGCTCTAGGTACGCCACTGCATCTAAGATCATTATTTATACTTTACTCGCTTTACTATTCAAAATTCCGAAATTAAATTGTTCTGATCGTATCGTACTAATAGTAAATAATCTTCCACTGTCCCAGTTACGTTTCCATTTACCGTTACGATTGACGTAGTGCGCTGCGCGCTGCACGAAATTTATATCATTCATATTAAATCGCTTTAAAAATTACTTAAATATGATTATGCAATTCTGTTTCTACAGTCGCATTAAATAAAATATGACGATTGATTACGTGCATACCGCGATATCGTGCTAATATTCGTTACTGAGATATCCGCTTCCTTGAAAATCCTGTTCGGAACCTTAATTACACAAAAACTGAAGAAAACAAAAACGCCAATCTATAGAAGAGGCTCTAAATGCAACCTGAACAAAAATTGAAATTTTTTTGGCAAGCGGTTTACGAGGAAAATAATGGAAATACGAACGTTAATTTGTCAGTGCAAAAATTGGGGACCTTTTCTCATTTCTCTTGCGCTCCTGTTTACACCGAGAGGCAAAGAATGTTGACAGTCATACAACTTATGTAGAAATGATTGAGGAGTATGATACACTTTATTTCAAGTTTTTCTGTTCGGTAGTTTTAGAGTTATGCGCCTTCAAACACAGGAGTCAATATTGTCGAAACGAGAGATGGCAGTTAGGGATAATGGGGAAAACTTATTTTTTTGAACAGTTGACTGTCCAGAAGACTTCTTTCAAATAAGAAATTCCTGAGAAGTAAAATTTACTTGGCAGATCTACCTATAAAATATCCAAATCTACAGAGTAAATTCGGCGTTTATAATACTCGACTTTTGTCTTGTTATTTCCACTGTCTTTTCCAAACGACCTCAGAGTGCGAGATTATTGATCATTTTATGTAATTCAACCTCAACAACGCTATCAACGAGCATCCCTTTTTTACTGTTGTATCCTTTTAGCGTTTCTTTTTCCTTTGGGATTCGCTCGCCATTAAATTTGCGTCAGAGTGGAAGGCATAATGATAATTTGTCTCTTTTTTTCTCAGCAGGGACATTTTATTATTTTTTTTTTACCAGAAAAGAGATATTTGAGCGTTGCTCTTAATAAGTCGCTTCTTCGCTTTGTTGACGCCCTTCTAAAAGCGGCGTGTTTATCGCCAACAGAGATTTATTAAAAAGTTTCATTCCTTTGCCTGAAATTGCTTGAAATTGTTTACATTTTCAGCGGGTTTTTCCATCGGAAGTTCTGGGAAGAAATTCAATGGTAGGGGGAATGTAAATGAGGTATTTCTTTAAACGGCGTATTGTAGTCAAGTGAAATTTTATTGTGGCGCAAAAATGTATAAAGTATATATAAATGTATAAGCTCTTTTTTGGAACTTGTTTTTGTGATATTTGAAATTTAAAGAAAATATAATGTAAATGATCCCTTCAAATCGTTCCCAAGTCCAAAAAAAGTGGCCACGTATTTTTTGTTGTTGAATCTTTCATTTATAACCTGCTTGTGCTTGTCGAGGCATGGGAAAATGCATGGGAAGAAGACGTTTTTTGGTATTTTTCAAATAATTGTTCGGGGTTTGGGAAAACTTAAGATTACTTAATTGACCTATTATATAATTGGTATAATTGGGTATAATTGTATAATTGTTTGGTTATTATATAATTGGTATAATTGACCTATTATATAATATAATATACCTATGGATTTGATGCCCCCAACCCATCCCCATAGTGCCCAGAAAAATACCTTTAAATGAAAAATGTACATTCTTCAGATAATTGATCCTTCTAATCATTTCAGTCTTTTTTTTTCTCAAAAATTATTACTAAAAGTCTAGTGGAATATTTATAAACACAGTTAGTTTTACATTTGTTTAAAGAAATTATAATTGTTTAAATAATTTGTTTTTCTAGAAAATCAGTATGAATTCTGTTTTCTGAGTTCGAAATGGCAAATTATTATCTTACAATGACATTATTCATTAAAAAAATTCTTCCTATTGTTTACACAATCAATTATTATTCATTTTCAACTTTTTTTCTAATTATGGTAGAAAAGTCAGCTTTTTGTGAAATTAACTTATAAATTTCATGTTCGAGATATCTAACAAACCTATTATCTATATTATCTAATAAACCTACATTTGCTTAAACAAATTCCATTTGTTTAAACAATTTTTGTTTACAATTTACTTAAAATTCATTTTTTTAGATCGGTCTGGCCAACTGTTATTCTCAAGTGACAGGCATTTATATTTTGGGATGATTTCCATTGTCTAAATAATAAAATATTAATCGTTTTCAATATCATTTATTCGAAAAAATTGAAATGATTTAAAATCCTTTTCTTTTCGGGAAATTGGGGAGTTTCATTTCTTTTTAAAATATTAAATTTCGTAAAGTCCAGAAATTTTATTAATCACATTTCTTTCTCCATTTCTTATTCTAATTTCCTACCACTGTGTGTCGCAAGATAATGTTGATTTGTTGCTGTCTGGAAACTGTTCCGTGTACTCTAATTTGATGAAATATTGAAAACGAATATTATTTTATTATTCAAATACTGGATATCATCCCAAAATATAAATGGTCACTTCAGAATAACAGTTGGCCAGACCGATCTAAAAAAAATAATTTTAGGCGAATTACAAAAAAAAATGTTTAATTAAATGGCATTTGTTTAAACAAATGTGGGTTTATGAGATAATACAGACTAGATATCTTGAACATGAAATTTATAAGTGAATTTCACAAATAAACTGACTTTTCTACCATAATTAGAGAAAAGTTGAAAATTAATTGAATCGGCGAGTTCGAAAACAGTACAAGTCCAAAATTGGCCATTTTGAACTGAAATAGCCAAAATGTTCACTATGATTTATTCTATCGAATAGACCTAAAGAGAATGCTTGGGCGAAATAAACAAGTCCAGACCAGTGCCTTTTTGCTCGCTATAAATACCAATATCAAAAAGATAAATAATATTAAAAAAAGTATGTAACTGGTGAAAATTTAGAATTTTACTACCACGTGACTTCCGGACCGACTACCACCGTAGAAGAGGAAATTTAATACTATTAAGTATATAATCATCAAACTCTATAGTCTATATCATACTCTATCATATCGCCATATATGTATAGGGTTAGTCAAAACACCTAAATACTTTTCCAACTGTAAACAAATTATTATCAAAATTATTATATCAAACACTTAGAATAAATTTTTTTTAAATATACAGGTGTTCTATTAGAAAAAGAAAAGTTTACCAAATTTTCAGAATAAAATGAACATCCGTATATTGAAAATATATAGCTTGTTTAAAACCAAAAAACTTTTGTTTGAATTTTTCTTTGAAATTCTTTACGGTTAAAGAATTACTAAGGTGTTCCGGTAATTTTGACTAATCATGTATAATCCGCCATTTTGAATTTATTTAAAAAATCTGACATGACATTTTTAATTAGCAATCTTCAAATATTACGGGAAATAAGTTTAATGCAAATCCTACATCATATATACCTACATCACTATAAAAATATTATTTAAATGCTTTAAATAAACAAGTATTGTTAAAAATATAAGCTGTTTTTCCGTCGAGTTCAAAGACAGTACATGTCCATGATGATTGTTTTAATCATAGGTCTGCTTTTAATCAAATATAAACAAAATATGTAGTACATTTAATTCTCTGTGAACTACTTTATATTTTTTGTCTATTGGCACAAAATAGCTAACTGCTATACTTTTCAAGATATTGCAACAACAAAATTATTTTGTTAATTTTCTCAGAACTCACGTTTTGGACTTGTAGTATTTTCGAACCGACCGATTCATTTGATAACTCAACAAATAAGCTTTTCTTTGCAAATCTTGATTTAAAAATTCTTTGGGTATCCGGTTTTGTTAAGTTAATAGCATCGTTAGATCTGGTGTCGATTTAGATAATATAATACTTAATTTAAAAAAAAAAACCAAAGAATTTTAGTCCAGCAACAGTAAGTATTAGAATTTTCAATTTAATTCGTTGCAGAAATAAAAAAAAATGTTAAGTTGTTTTAATACCCAGTATATTATTCGTCTAAGCAAATTAAACTGAGATTTATATTTTATAAATAAGTCAACGCTTAAAAATTCCTAGAGTATAAAAATGTTATTTTGATTCCAAACATCGCATATGTGCACATGTGCAAAACACGTTTCAAATTCTCGAAGCGGACCGGCCGGCTGGACAAAAACGTGTTCTATTATGGCTGTAAAATAACTACGCCGAATGTTGCTCGAATATTTGACGAAAACATATTCATACCGTCAATGCTCCACAGAAAAATACATTTTTGTTGTCGAAAGAAATTATTTTCGAGGCATAGTACGAGATGTCTTTTTATATTTCAATTTCGACAAGGAATTAATATCCTTGTACGAAGTATGCACATGTTTGTTTTTGCTGCATTACTAACGCGCTTCGGAAAATATAATAATATGAAATGAATAAGGAATTTATTGTTGACGCCAAAAACACTATACACACCTACATCACAATAAAAATATTATTTAAATGCTTTAAATAAACAAATATTGTTAAAAATGTACGCTGTTGTTCCGTCCAGTTCAAAAGCAGTACATGTCCATGATGATTGTTTTAATCATAGCCCTGCTTTTAATGCAAATATAAATAAAATATGTAATACATTTAATTCTCTGTGAACTACTTTATATTTTGTCTGTTGGCACAAAACAGCTAACTGCTATACTTTTCGAGATATTGCACTGACAAAATAATTTTGTTAATTTTCCCAGAACTCACTTTTTGGACTTGTAGTGTTTTCGAACCGACCGATTCAATTATAATTGATTGTTTAAACAATAGGAAGAAATCCTTTAATCAAGAATGTCCCTCTAAGGTAATAAACTGCCATTTCGAACTCAGAAAAAAAGACCAGACGGATTTTTGAGAAAAACGAATTATTTAAATTAATCGAATTTGTTTAAACAAATGGAAATTAACTGACAAATGTTTATAAACATTCCACAAGACGTATAGTAATGATTTCTATAAGAAAAAAGATAATGAAATGATTAGAAAGGTCAATTTTCTGAAGAATGTATATTTTTCATTTCGTTAGTTTTCATGGCACTGTGCGGTGGATTGGGGGCGTCAAATCCATATGTATGATAGGTCAAATTCTTCCTTGGAAAGTCCTCTACAAGTCCTATAACTAACTATAACATAACATAACTATTAACATAAGTTTTCCCAAACCCCGAACAATTATTCGTAAAATACAAAAATGTCTTCTTCCCATGTAAAGAGGCCACGAAAGGCACCATTAAAAATCAAAATTTCGAAAAAAAAATACTTGTCCACTTTTTTTGGATTTGGAAACGATTTGGAGGGGATCGTTGCTTTCTAGATAAAAATAACCACCCTAGTGTCCATAAGGGAAAGTGTGCTATGTATATGTAATAAACATAATGCCAAAATACGAAAGGGGGGGGGGGCAGCTGCCTCTATTGCCCCCAGCAATAGTAGTGTAGGAATTTCAAATATCACAAAATCTAGTAAAAATAGATATAGGACATACTAAATATAAATTAAATAGAAATTAAGAAACATAAGGATGAGTATTTCATTAAAAAAAACTGTAAATAATTTTCTCTCCTTCACGGCTATTTTAAAAATATTTATAAACATATATGGATAAAATGGAACAAATTAAGGAGGTCCTGAAAACAAAATTCAACTGAAAAGTTGAAAAATGATGACCACTCTACTGTATAGATATTAAATTTTGGAACAATTCAATATGATATCCTTGAAAAGGGGTTAAATTGAAACCGAACAATCCTTTGTGCTACCAACACACGATACCATCCCTTTTCCAAACACACATCTTCCAATTTTCTCTTTAATCATTGTTTAATGAACTCTTTAGTAGAGTTCGAACAAAGCAGAATTCTGCTTATTAAGTTATTAATGTTATTATACATGTGGAATGGAAACCATAGGAAAGATCGAAATGCAAATGTTTCAATTAATGTTCCAAATTCAAATAAAATATCTACTAAATTGCACACACTGTTTGTTGTTATTGTCAATATTGACTTTTCACTTCACAGTGAGTTTCAGCGTCCATCACACCGAATAAATTATATTAATCTGTGCAACTTGTTCAACCAAATTAAAACGAAGCTGGATTGGAAATATTGATTGCCTTTGAAATTTGCACTATATGTGCAACGGGCTCGGTTTTTGGTAACCACATGTTTAATTATGTTCATCAGGAAATCGACATACCGCAGAGGGGATTGTGGGTACTTCAAACATAATAACATCAAACGCAAAACGGGTAAATATTAATGATTAAACATTAATCAATGGAGTTAAATTTTATAGCAGTATGAATTATAATACGTAGTTATTTACGACTCGCAAATAATGCGTTCATTATGTACCAAATATGTATGGTGTTCAAACTATTTTTTGATGAAACACTGGTCACCCGAGATGTTAAGCGAAAAATAGTTTATCTAGATTGTAGACTTCCGCGTCAATATTTCATCGAAAAATAGTTTGTTGTACGAATTATTAGTAGATATTAATGGGTTGGTAGTACTGAGTTGCAGAATAGCCATTGTATTGATCGTAGTGCAGTTACCTGAATAAATCAACGGCTTCCATAATAATTTAGTTGAACGGTTAAAATTTATGAGGCACATTTTAATAATGCACAGTCTTGGTGTATTTAGTATTTCTTCTAGATTTTTTTCTGGACAACCAAATGCTCAATTAACAAAAGTCTGCTTAACCAAATGCAAGCTCAACTCGGTATCGACAAGCAAGTGCTCAGTATATGAGAACATTTCAAAAAAGTTATCTTCCACTTTAAGCTTCCATAATGTATTTTTTTATAAACGCCTGAATTCTGTCTGAGTGTAAAAATGTTCTTGACTTCCTCTTGGAGAGACATCTTTAGATTGATTAGTTTCGAAAATGAGTTAAGATAATATAATTTACATACTCAATTTTTGTTGAAACAAATTCTCATATTCTGAATTATTTTCAGAAAGAAATAACATAACTAAATTTTTTAATGCCAATAGCCGCCTCAACACTTGCGTCTTTGACAGCCATCGCACTTCTGTATGAAACAGAAGTGTGCTGAAATCGGAACCTATGTCTTGCCTTAATAAATTTGCAAAGAAACGACTATAGGTGCACGATTTATAATGAAATGTGTTACTTTAACTACATCTTTTAATACGGCATTCAAATCACTACAATTCGTTTAGCCGCATGTGCCTTTCAATAAGTTAAAAAAACAAAAAATTTTGCATGGAATCCAGATGTGTATGTGTCTTCAGTCTTGTCATTGCCGCTGCACCGTCTGTACAAACTCCAACACAGTTATTCCATTCTAGTCCTACTACCTCGAAAAAAATCATTAACATTTTGGAAAATTGCCCCACCTGTTGTACGTCCATCTGACGAACGACAAAACAGTAAATCTTCGTGAACACTGTTGTCATAACAATACCAAACATAAGCCAAAAGCAGTGCGATTTTTATGATCTCAGTCGATTCATCCGCTGAATTGCAAATTTTGCACTGTCTTTTATTATTATAATTAGTTGTTCTCGCTGGTCTTTGCTAATTTCCAAAATTCGTGTACTCACCCTATCATTTGACATGAAAATGTTTCTTAACTTGTCTGCATATTTTTTCTGTGGATAATTTCAGTAATTTTAATCGCAATTGGTTGAATTAATTTTTACCAATTGTGTACGGTGTTTCAGCAGTTGCGATTAGGTAAGCGGCTTCATAGGATGCCCTTAAGTATTTTTTTATCAACACGAACATGAATTTCAAGACATTTGTGAGGACTGCAACAGCCTTTAAACAAATTTACAGGCTTCTTACCAAATAAGGGATATTTTGTGTGAAGATGTGTTTTTAATTTAGCTGGTTTCGTACTTTTACTATAGCCAAGCATTAGTTACAAACCACGCACACGTGCTTATCTTTATTATTTTCTGAAACCCGTATTGAAAAACATTGCATTGTATTTCCTCTTTTTTGCGAAATGTATAATATGCTTACATGTGTTAATACTGGATGATCCAGGTACTGCAGAACCTACAGCTTTCACAACATTATTTCTAGGTTTAGAAGTTGACAAATTTAATCACCCATCCATCACAAACATATAATGGAAGCCAATACCTGCTCTGATAGTTAATCATTGCACGTTAGAACAACTTTGTACACGCAAGAGGAATTCTTAAGATACCCCCCTTCGCATTCGTACTTGCGCGAATTGTACAAATATGTCACAACGTTAGTAAGCGCGCCCCAGCGATTTCGACTCGTATGTTATGCCAGGAGCCAGCATGATGCACACCTTTGCCAACGTTTGGCAGAGTTGTTGGTCAAAATCTAACACTATTTGTTTTCAATATTTTTGCGTTTCCGAATGTGTGACAATATAAACCATAATTTGAATCTGCTGCTATTGCATAATGGTACTTTAGGAGAAGAACAGATTTGTAGGTGGTGGATTTCAATATGATCTTATATTCCAGATAAGATTACTAACCTAACACCAGACAACTTCTGAGCTACTACGACAAAAATTATGTCGGTCCCATTCATAGAAAATAAATAAATACACAGACTGTTTTGCAATTCTAGGCGAAAATTTATGCGGATAGGAAACTAATGTGAATTTCGAATTTTGTGACTGCATTTAATCAAACAAAAAATAATTAAATTAAATTGAAGTACTAATTTTTACAACGCAAAAAATCTAAAAATTGTTCACATTTTTTATTTATAAGGTGTTTTTACATTTAATTTTCACATCGAGTTATAAATTACCTTTTATTAGTACAGTTTTCAACATTGTGTATGTATGAGCAAGAGTTTTGTTATTTAACAAACTTTAAGAGAAAATATAGAAATCATCTGTCATAGATGAAATTACTGTGTACAAATATCTTCTACGTGGATGTTTATTACCACACATTTTTTTCTCAGAACGTAATTATTGTTCTGACTAAAATGTTTCATAAGGACTCTATTTTTTTTTGAATACCTTAAAAAAATAACAATATATTAATAAAACTGTATTTTAAATAGCTCTAACTTCTTAAGGAATATTAGCTTGTTATCAATGGGTCCATATGAAACTTTTTACTCAGAATAAATTTTCCCATAAGTTGTCCCACATCATCTTTTAAATGACACTATCTTCGGATATAAGCCATGATAAAAGGCACAATGTTATCACGTCATTAACATGCTCTTTTTACATGTGAATGTGCCGTCCTTAGACAACAGATTTCGTCTAAACTGGGGACAATTCCGGTACAGATTTGTGAGAATCATTCTATCGTTGAAAATTGATATCTTTCTAAGAAGTTATTTTTCTGTTACGCTGGTCACAAAGGGCATTCAGTGGGCGGCAAAATGTCGACCGTCAAGAGTGTGTCGGCGTCTTTTATCGTTTATATTGAAAGTTATAGTATAGCGGTAACGGATCGGAAATTACGGTCCAAAATGGGATACGTGACATTCGGGAATTCGCGATCGAACTCGCCTAAAACCGAGCAATATCGTCGACTTATCGACGATATTTAGGACCGTATATCCTGCCTGGCGATGGCGTACACACAAAGCAAAATAAGATCTTTTACCCACGCCCTTTACAGCACGATTCGATGGACAACTTCTCATTTCCGGGAAATACTCTTTGCGGGATTATGTTTCTATATGATTTGGTATATCTTGTAGCTAGCCATTTGTATTTGTGGTCATTTTTAGAGGACAGACAAATATAGAAACCTGTAAAGAAAAACTAGACCAGTGTATAAAAATGCAGAACTCCGTCATTTTCCATTCGATTTTTAAAATAAAAAAAGAGAGAACACAGGCCATTAGAAGGAGTTCGGTCAGTTCCAATAAAAAGTCGAAAAGTTATGGACGTTGAAATTCGGAAGATTCCCATTATTTTCAGATTTTCTGAACTTTAACGAAAGTTTGATGACCTGTTTCAATCCAGAATATTTTATTTCTATTTTTTTATTGAAAGCCCATTTAAATGTGCGTTGAACACGAGTTTGTTTATTAGAATCGGTTGAAATTTGACTGAGTTATCGATGTTTAATCACCGTCTTGACATTCACACTAGGCAGGAATATACCTACGGCCCGACCGTATTAACCGTACTCGTGATTCACATTAACAAGACATTATTTTGTTTGTTTATTACCCTGTTTTGTATTTTAGTCTATCTAATATGTTATTAAGTACTATTCGACTTGTATCCAAATATCGTAAAATCATTAATCGACAATCTTAACCTATTACAATTGCGTATACTATTAGGACGATGTAGGTCTTTAGTATCACCAAATTTCATATTAAATAACAATCAAACTGATCCATAAGCAGTAAGAAATCAGCTCTAGTGCAAGCTTCAGTGCAAATATAAAAAATGTAAAATGTGTGACAATCGCCATAAGTTTTGTTACGTCTGCGGATTGTTTGTGGACAAGCAGCATCGGCTACAATTAGTAAAAAATAAATCAGTGGTTGAGGCATACAACAAATTTTTTGACCGTGTTTACACCGCAAGTCGCTGGTATAAACCAGAATACGTGTGTGTAGTTTGTTCGTCAAAATTGAAGTTATGGAAATCAAAAAAAATGTTGATAACTCAAGAACTGGAATGGGCTTTTCTACTCCGATGATATGGCATCATCAAACATTTCCTAGATTTAGTGAAGCCAAAATTAAAGACGGTAGGTTACCTTACATTTCAAATCGTTGATAGTAAGAATTTAGGTATTTCAACTGATCTATTTCCAGGAATATTTGTGGGGCCACAAATTTTGGAGGTGTACGGAAAATTTCAGCTATGCCATTATGTTCAGCTCTACCAGCTCAACAACTTATAGCGGATATAGCGGATCTCGTGTAAAGTATATTTTGTTTTTTTTTTTTTGTAACACAATGTTATTAACATTGGCCGGACAAAAATGCGTAGCGGGCACGCATGAGTCAATGACGACTTATGCGGTCGATTGGATTGATATCCATAGGCGCGAAGCGGCTGTCGGTCGGTAGTAAACCGAGTGAATTTAATATTAAATGTTTGTCGTAACTCTATGCAACACGTGCCCACTGAAATATTTTACTCATTTCTTGGATATGCATTGAACGATTGTATTACTGAATATTTTTCTAAATTATCTTCAGTAAAATTATTTCGCTTAGATGCTAAAATGTCTTTAAACCTTGAAAATGATCTTTCTACATCGCAGCTAGTCACAGGCGCAAAAGAATAAACCAACACCAAATTGGAATATTTTTGAGAAATTCCTTCATCCGTAAATGAATTCGTAGAGATTTGTTTTAAAATATTAAAATCCGGATTTCTATGTACTACCACATCAATTTTTTTTTTGTAATTTTTTACTGATTGGTGCTTCAATGCTTCGTAACCTTTCGTACAGAGATTCAATCCTTTGAAAACTGCTTGCAAGTTCAACATTTTGTTGTTCTAGAAACTTTATGGTTAGCAATACTTGCGCAAAATTTGTATCAATAAATTTTAATTGTTCATGCAAATCTTGTAATGATAGTACTTTTTTGCAGTCTTTAATACTAACTGCTTCATCAGGCAAATTTAAGACGAAGGGTTTGATGATATCAAAGTTTCTTGCATGAAAAATTGCCGCTTCTAACCATGTACCCCACTCGTAATAACTGGTTGTGGTGGCAAAGGTAGATTAGGGCACTGTTCCTTGTAAAGAGACAATCTGGAAGGAGCTTTCAATAAAACTTTTTTGCATGTGCTTATTAGCGTATTCACGTCTGGAAATTCTTCCCGAATAAATTCACAAATTCTATGAATAGCGTGTGCAAAACATGTCAAATGAAGAATATTTAAAAAATGTTGCTTAAGTAATTTTCCAACTTTTAACATAATCGCAGCAGCGTCAGAAACAAACAGTAATACTTTGGTAGCGTCTGTGATTCCTACTTTTTTTATGGCGTTATTTACAATTGTACATATCTCTTCAGCTTTGACGGTACAGCGAACTGAGAAGATATTAAATAGGGTTTATATAAGTCTTGCGGGTCCAACAATCCGACAACGACGTTGACCACACATCTACCCTTCATATCCGTAGTTGCATCTGCAGAAACCCAAATATATTTATCGGATAGTTTTGACTTTATTGTAGAAATTGTTTTGTCATATTGCCCTTGTACGTAATATTTTGTAATTGTGGATTCATCGGGTAAGTCTCGTCCAGTATACTTCTTGATAAATTTTTTAAAAACGGGATTATTAATTTTTGTGAAAGGTATATTAGCAGAAATAAATGTTTCACATAAATCATCAAAAAAGTTTTTAGTTGACGTTCCTGATACACTTTCCAGGTTGCTTTTTGTTTTTACATGAGCCCGAAGACATTGCTTACTACGAATAATTAAATTTCGTGAGCAGAAATTGCAAACCACTTCCCCTTTCTTAACGAACGTGAAAGTATTGCCAAACTCAGCTAGCAAACGATTCATTGCAGGATTTTCAAACTAAGTACAACTATAAAATAAAAAAATAATTCAACTCTAAGCATAAAACAGAAGAACAAATTCGAAATGGAAAATAGAAACAAGATATTCACACAAAATTTCAAGAAACAACACAATTGAAATAAACTGCTCAAATTATCTATCGACGAAGCGGAAATTTAAACAAGGCAAGCGACTGTACTCGATCAACGCCAAAGCAGGTGTAGTGATATGTACACCATGAGCCGAAGCCAGACCGGCTAGCCGGTCGCGTCCGCACCAGCACGTGTCCCATGTACGACACTGGAAAATATACATTTTTGTCCGGCCACTGGTTATTAAAGTGTTGGAGGTCATTCTAAGTTAGCGATAAAGTAGATTATTTACAGAGGATTATTTTTAATTAAATATAATTAAATTGGAAAATACTGTATATTAAGCGAACGCATAGCAAAATCCGAAATACTATCCGAGCACGCGCTTGCAATTACATCCCTTCATTTGCCAGTGTTGGCTTGAAATTTAATTATGAATTGCCTGGGTTGTGGAATACACTTCTGTCTACGAGAACGGTTCAATATTAGTCGCGCATAGCTCGCTGTAACATGAATAAATGAGATTTTCGTGGACCTCGCCTTTAATTTTCAACAGTCTAGCAATGCTAAGGGTTCTACAGACTAATGCGGCATACAATGAGTCCACGATGAAATGACAGTTGGTTTAATTTTGATTCGATTCTTTGTGCCAGAAGACCTACTAATTTAATGAAAAATATTCATGACGATCTTGTCTACAGATTGGCTTTTATGTTATAATAATTTTCTTTGCAATAAAGGCTATAAACAAGATTTTCATGGAAGCGGATATCTCGGCAACGAGTATTAGCACGATAACGAGACAGGTACGTAAGCAATCGCAAAATTTTGTTTAATGAGACTATTGAAATAGAAACACATTTCAGATGTTCATTAATTTTATAAAGCGACATAAATATTGGATATAATTTTGGTACAGCGCGCAAGTACGTCACGTCGTTCAACGCAGTCGTCACCGGCTCGGGTTTCGAGGCCGACTTACAGCATGTATCACAGGCCCGTACTTAGAATTAAAACAAAAACATCGTATTGATGTAACCAGAATTGAAGTTGAAGGTTAGAAAAGGTGGACTCTTTGTTTAATGAAAGAATAGATTGAAAGTGTACAACGAAGGGCTGTAAGAATGTTGTATTTTTTTGTTTTTAACGCCTTTTGAATCAACAGCAGCGATCAAATATTATCAGGTAGCATAAACAAATAAAATAACAAAACCAAATATTTTTTTCTCAGGCCCCAATAATATGATTTTGGGTAAAATCAAGATAACATAAATACATAAATATTCATTGAATAAAGTTTTTTGAGAAGAATGAAGTATTATTCCAAGGAAGTAAAACAATTAATTATCAATGTCAGAAATTCCTTTCTCAAATACCTAAAGCACAGCTGTGGTAGGAATCTGTCAAAAAATCACCATCAAGAGAAGGTACTTCTATTAGATTTTATCGGAATTATATAAATCGGAAGCAATGAAGTAAAATTATTGTGGTTACCTGTAGCCCTATGCAATTGAATTAATCTGGGCATACGTACAAAATAAAGTTGCAAAAAGCTACAGTACATTTGAAATTAAAGATATGTTAAATTTATGTAACAAAGCACTGTTTTAAAAGAATTATGGCAAAATTGTGTTGCAGTTTTGCAACATAATTTTTGGTTTTGAAAATCAAAACCAATACATTGTTAAAGATCATATTGTTGACTTAATTGTAGAAACAATTATAATCAGCTTGCATGAAGAATTCGTCAATCATCATCATAGATGATTGACGAATTATTAGACTACAACGACAACAGTACAGATAATGAAGAGTGATTTTAGATAATGATAAAGAAGTTGCCGCGATAGTTCCAATGTTGGTGGTTCTTCTGGAACTGCAGAATTCGTTCAAAGTTTAGGACAAATACTTGTCGCAAGTGAAACATTTGCCGAAAATTCCTGACCGTTCGGCGTAGTTATTTTACAGCCATAAGAGAACACGTTTTTATCCAGCCGGCCGGTCCGCTTCGAGAATTTGAAACGTGTTTTGTGAGTGCACATGTTTTGAATCGAAATAACATTTTTATACTCTAGGAATTTTTAAGCGTTGACTTATTTATAAAATATCAATCTCAGTTTACTTCCTTAGACGAATAATATACTGGGTATAAAAAGAACTTAACATTTTTTTTTATTTCTGCAACGAATTAAATTGAAAATTCTAATACTTCTAGTACTGTTGTTGGACTAAAATTCTTTGTTTTTTTTTTTAAATAAAGGGTTATATTATCTAAATAGACACCAGATCTAACGATGCTATTAACTTAACAAAACCGGATACCCAAAGAATTTTTAAACGAAGATTTGCAAACTTATTTGTTGATTTATCAAATGAATCGGTCGGTTCGAAAACACTACAAGTCCAAAAAGTGAGTTCTGAGAAACTTAACAAAAAAATTTTGTTGGTGCAATATCTTGAAAAGTATAGCAGTTAGCTATTTTGTGCCAATAGACAAAATATAAAGTAGTTCACAGAGAATTAATGTACATACTTAATGTACTACATATTTTATTTATATTTGTTTAAAAGCAGAGCTATGATTAAAACAATCATCATGGACATGTACTGTCTTTGAACTCGACGGAAAAACAGCTTATATTTTTAACAATACCTGTTTATTTAAAGCATTTAAATAATATTTTTATTGTGACGTAGGTATATATGATGTAGGATTTGCATGAAACTTATTTCCCGTAATATTTGAAGATTGATAATTAAAAATGTCAGATTTTCAGATTTTGTCAGATAAATTCAAAATGGCGGATTATACATGATTAGTCAAAATTACCGGAACACCTTAGTAATTCTTTAACCGTAAAGAATTTCAAAGAAAAATTCAAACAAAAGTTTTTTGGTTTTAAACAAGGTATATATTTTCAATATACGGATGTTCATTTTATTCTGAAAATTTGGTAAACTTTTCTTTTTCTAATAATCTGTATATTTAAAAAAATTTAATTCAAAGAGTTTGTAAAAATCATTAATTTATAAAATGCATCATCTTTGAGTTATGATTAACCGATCATTAACGGATAAAAAAATAAAAAAAATCAAGAAAAAATAACTAAACTATGAAATAGCATAATAAATTAAATATTCAAGTTGGCAAATTAAATAAATGTGTATGTATGTGGGAAAATATTCTTAATCCAGGAATTTTTATTAATTGCTTATAACTAAAAAATGACAGTATTGCATTAAAAAAAATGAATGTAAAAATGTATGTTACCAAATTTCCAGAATAAACAATAGTTTGTTTAAACACAAATTTTTTTCTCAGTTGGAGAGTTATTTAGGTTTTCGGTAATTTCGTCTATTTTTGATTAATTGATCATAATAAGGCATTTTATAAAAAAATCATACAAAAGATTCTTAGAATTAATCTTAGAACCACCAGGACTACGTCATCATCATCAACTACTAATTTTTGGTAGAAATAATGTTGTGAAATAATATTAAATCACGAAATAGAATATGTATACAATTTCACAAATAAAAAAAATCACGTATGCTGTTTTCAAAAATAAAACAGAACGAGAAAATAACAAACATATTGAATACGCTCCTGAGAGTTGATCGTTTGAAATCGTCGCGCGAAGCCTCGCATCGTTTCCCGCGCGTAATCCCCTTTCCCCGAGGGGAACCATCCTGCGCACCGGTCACATTATTTTCACTCTTAAAAATTCCCAAATAACTTTATTGTTATTATACATCAATGGATGAGTATCACAATAAATAAGGATCGTTTACGTGCTTACTGCGTTGTCGTTTTTTACTTCTTTCGCGCTCGTGGCTAAACGGATGGGCAGAAAACACAGGCCTCAATTTTGCAACCGAAAGTAGTGTAAATTTAATAAAATTACTATATTACTCAGGATCTGGGTTTTATTAAAAAATCCTACCATAAGCAGTTCTCATGAGTTATTATTTTGTTCGATTCGTCGCATATCAAGATAGGCATGCTATTTCTGTTTCACTAGAAGTAAAAATATGCACTGACAATGAGTGTTTCCTATATCAGTCGAGGCAAGTGGGTCTCTGTCACTCCCATCATGCAAGATGCAGTCGACGTCAACACTTTATCGTCCATAACTTGGACAATAGTGGTCTATGTCTCGCACAACAACCGCATGGCTGCTAATCGATTCGACTAGCGTCAGATGGCGGTACTTTGTAGACACTGACGACAGACAATCTGGCGTAATGTCCCCTTCTAGGATATCACCTAAACTCTAAACTTACTATCTGGCCGACTCATCGCCGACGCGGCGACATCTTTACGACGCTGCACTGGATTTTATGCGATAGCAAATGAGTAATTCAGCAAGTCTGTAACTTAAGCTCCCCTCTTGATGGTCGGTAGATGTATAGTCTGCTTCAAATAAAAGATTGAGTCAAAAATGTATTACTACTTCCACAAGGTTGTATGTACTATAAAATAAACGGCAGATTTAAGGGGCGTCTCTTTTTTATCAGGGCTTGTGTCGGTTCTTGTATGGTTAGTGCTGGATTAGGGCGCTTGCGAATGCGTCGGTCAAGCTGACCCCACACGTGTTCAATAGGATTCAGGTCAGGACGCCGGCTATTTCATGACCTGAATTCCACGTTCTTGTTAAAAGTTTCTGGTGATGCCGGTGGTATGTGGCTTTGCATTGTCCTTCATTAGGATGAAATTTTGACTGACGCCATATGCAGCAGGCACCACATTGTCTTCCAAGATGTTTTCGATGTAATTCATGGCACTTAGTCTACCAGGAACCGCAACACGATCAGTTCTGTTGTCTATACTGATTTCAGCCCACACCATCACAGATCCACGACCAAATCTATCCACTTTCTGTATAGTAGCGGCTGCGTAGCGTTCACCAGGACGCCTATATACACGTACTCGACCGTTGCAACGAGTCAAACGAAATCTGGACTCGTCTCTAAACAGTACAGGCGTCCAGTGACGAAGTTGCCAAAATCTGTGATCCAGAGCAAACCCTCATTCGCGCTACTTTGTGATGCTGCGTAAGGCGTGGTGCGCGGACAGGTCTTCTTGATTTCAAATTCGCTTCTTTTAATCTATTTCTAACAGTTTGGTCAGAAATTTCTATTCCATGTGCTCATCTTAGGTCGTTTAGGAGGTCTCGTGCTGTGGCAGTACGCTGACGTAGAGCGGAAAGGACAAGAAATCGGTCTTGATTTTGAGTAGTTTTTCGATTTCGACCTTGTCCAGGTCTTCTAACATATTGGCCAGTCTCCCGAAACCGATTCCATAAACGCTGAATAATAGAAGGGGAAACTCGCACTTTATGAATTTCCTCAACAAAATTAATTATAAATAGTCACTGCATTGAAACTAGTTTAGCGAAATTTAAATTGGTACACCGCGAAGCGCCTAACCTGCGGCCATTTTCACCCGCACGCGACGGAATTAATTAAAATTTTAATCTCGTTATTTGTTTGAGTTTAATTTTCGCAAATTGGTGTCGCTCTGATGGTCCGCGTATAGCGGGCTTAAAATTATTGCATCTTTGCTAAGCCCGTCAACGCCCGTCATTCGTACTTATAAAGTTAACGAGTTAAACTTTTATTGCCTGTTCAGTTAATTGAACTTTGGTTTTATTATTGTAGGCGTAAACCGGAAACAGGGTCGGCCAGGGTACAATTTAAACTTTATTTGCTGTGTTTCAGTCCGAAATGATTCTATTATGCTATTTTTAACAGCTTTTCTAATTTTATACCAGATTTTTTTTTCTCAAAAGGCACGTGTCGTTATAAATATTAGAAAATTAGAAAGATGCTACGTACCAAATCCGGAAATGTGACGCGGATTTACAAACATTGTGATTATAAGGTGACTCCCGTCGGATAAAACAAAGCGCCGCAACTGCGCGTCGCGGTCGATCAAAGTTATTTCGCATACGAGTCACCGATTGAACAATTTGTGACCAAGTGATTGTAAATGTTGTTGGTATAATCTTTAATATTGTGATAAAACGGTGATTGTAAAAGCCCTTTAGTCAGTTTTGGACACTCAACTGTCAAAAAAGAACCATATTAACGCCCGTTGAATTAACAGCAAAAAAGGTGACAACTCTCTGTTCAGGAACTGAAGATATAATTCCCCATTTAAATTTTGACGAAAAAAAATGCCCAAATATTTGATTATTCAAAATACCGCACAGCACATTAGTCTTAAAATGGTACTGATCTCGGCATTCTACTGTAAAGTTCGGGTTTTCATGTGCCCACCACCGGCAATTTTCTGAACAAACAGTCCCATTTGACGTAAATGTTGCCGCATCTGTCCAAAAAAACCTATGTTCTCTTTCATTTTCACCTCAAACCAGATGGTATAGTCATACCTGATGTCGAAGTCTCTTTCTTTTAGTGCACTTATAAATTTTGGTTTATAAGGGTGATACTTGATTAGTTTTATTATTTTATGCACTGTTGATTTACTGCATTGGCTGTGTGAAGCAATTTGTCGAACAGAAGTCGTTTTATGCTCGATTACTTCTTGCAACACTGGCAAACTTGTTTCCTCATTTTGGCAACATATTTATGTGGGGTTTCTTGAAGCTATTTTCAACAGACCCAGTCTGTTTGAATTTTCTCATTATCCTGGAAATGGTTGAATGGGCAATTTGGTTGTGTGGATGTCTTGAAAATAGCAGCAACATCTCGGTGCGGTCTATTTTTTCAATGTATTAAAAGAATTTCAACTTTTTGTTGGAGTGTAAGCATGGTTTTAAAAGTTACAGCACATAAACTAACGTAAACTGCAGTGAATACGATTAAATGGATAATGTCTGGAGAATGCTTTTGTTTTTCATATCCACCTGTGATAACTGGTGTATGCTTATTTTAAAATTTAAACAATGTTGCATAAAGAAAATAAACTGTTTGTCTCATATTCTTTCTTTTTTGTATCATTGGGTTGCCTATACAAGAACCTATACTTAGGTGGTTATTGGTGCGTTTTGTGCTGCTCTACGTAAGAAGATACATTCTTGCATAAAATAATTTTGATTCAAGACACAATTGATTGAGGTTTCAGTTATGTTTATTAAGATATTATTAGTGAAAATAAAATTTCATAAGTGGTAGTACCACGCGTATCACCACGTGAGAATCGCTAGGTGTAGATGGATAACTACTATTATAGTCCTATCTATAGTCAATAATATTAACTGAATAAAAGGTAAGTCACGCTCCTGAATTAGTTATTGTATGATATATTAATATCTACAGGGTGAAATATCAACTTCGCACCAAGACAATAAGTAATTTTGCGTTAGTTCTAAATAAACATTAGTTATCATACCAAAATAACAAAAAATATAAAAAATGTATTTAAATTTCCAAAAAATAGATTAAAAAGAACCTTTTAGTATCACTGGCATTTACTAATATTTGTCACAAAAGTAATAATTAAGAAAAAACTGAAAATATTCTTTTTCAAGGTAGGTGGGTCTGACTTCATATTTGAATATAATTTTTACTTCTAAACAACATTTCCTAATAAAGTTTATCGATAATAATGAAAATACAGGTACTTTACTCTTATCACAAATTCATATATTCTGAATCGCTTGGTATATGGCACCGAAACTAACATATTTGACGGTTGCAGTTTTGGTTTTATACGAGCCGCCAACTTTTATAAAGAATAAAATTTTCTGAGAAATACACAATAAAATAATTTTCCATATGGTGCGGACTTTCGTGGATGACTATTTTAAGTTCATTTACAAAAGAAAATAATCTTGCTCAGCTAAAAGTGCAAAATCGACGGCAGTTCGGCGTTATTTTGTCAAAAGTTGCAACTGCGGGTGGCTGTTGACGATTTTCTTACGGTGAACAAGGTCGGACTCCGTTTCTTCTTTAACAATACGTCAGTTGACAATTTTGGCCGCTATTTCTGAAACAGCTTGTATATTTTATTTCCAGACAATCGCGTTTATGCGCTTTAAAGGCAACAAGAAATAATCGCCGAGGAATTTAAACCGAAACTACCTAATTACTCATTTTTCTTTGCTTGCGACCGGCGCGCGGCGGTCCGCCGTTCCATACGACCGGAATTAAATAGGTACATAAATTTCATTTTATGAGGAAAATACTGCAAATTTGGTTACTCCTTGCTCGGCATAAATCTCGAGTGCACGGCTGCGCGACGTCAAGTCGGTATTAGAGAGATTGCTTTTATTACTACGTAACTCTACTATATTCTAACTCTTTCCTTCCGCATCGAAAATTATACAGTGTGTCCCGTAACTATACGAAGGACCTAACTATTTGTATAATAGATTTTCTCTTCTTTAATTTTATTGTCTTTAATCTCTCTCGAAAAAAGTTTTGTGTGCCCTAAAAAGTCCATAACTACAGACGGTATTTTGATTTATCATACAGGCTAGTTAAAAAGTAAGACATTATTGAATTTACAGAGTAGGTAAACTATCATTTCTCTACAATAACTTTTTTCGGTTTTGGGAGACTGGCCAATATGTTAGAAGAGCTGGACAAGGTCGAAATGAAAAAAGCTACTCAAAATCAAGACCGATTTCTTGTCCTTTCTTCTCTACGTCAGCGCACTGCTACAGCACGAGACCTCCTAAACGACCTAAGACGAGCACATGGAATAGAAATTTTCTGATCAAACTGTGAGAAACGGATTAAAAGAGCGACTTTGAAACCAAGAAGACCTGTCCGTGCACCACGCCTTACGCAGCATCACAAAGCAGCGCGAATGAGGTTTGCTCTAGATCACAGAGATTGGCAACTTCGTCACTGGAAGCCTGTACTGTTTACAGACGAGTCCAGATTTCGTTTAACTCGTTGCGACGGTCGAGTACGTGTATATAGACGTCGTACGTTACGCAGCCGCTACTGTACAGGAAGTGGATAGATTTGGTCGTGGATTTGTGATGGTTTGGGCTGGAATCAGTATAGACAACAGAACTGATCTTGTTGTGGTTGCTGGTAGACTAAATGCCATGCATTACATCGAAAACATCTTGGAGGTCAATGTGGTGCCTGCTGCATATGGTGTCGGTCAAAATTTCATCCTAATGCAGGACAATGCAAAGCCACATACCGCCGGCATCGCCAGAAACTTTTTACAAGAACGTGGAATTCAGATCATGGAATGGCCGGCGTTAAATCCTTACCGGAATCCTATTGAACACGTGTGGGATCAGCTTGACCGACGTATTCGCAAGCGCCCTAATCCACCACTAACCATGCATGAACTGACACAAGCCCTGATTGGGGAATGGGAAAGCATACCCCAAGAATCTGTTCGCAGACTAGCGCGAAGCATGCCACGTAGGTGTGAAGAAGTGATTCGTGTTCGTGGAGGGCATACACTGTATTAAACAGCACTAATCCACAGAAAACCCGACTGTCATCGATACTATGACAGTCATTTACATTTTGTTTTGCGTTATTAATAAATACATTGTTAAGTGTAACTTAAAGATAACTAAGAGTTGTAACACAGTTTTTGTAATTTTCATTAATAAATATATGCCGTTGAAGTATACCAAATTTGATTTCCATAGAACTATTATTTAAAAAGTTACAGGTTTCGAAAAAAGTGTTTCCCAATTTTTTTGAGCAGTTTATTTGTCTAATAGATTTTCTTTTCTTTAATTTCTCGAAAAAAAGTTTTGTGTGCCCTAAAAAGAATATTGATTTAACATACAGATGAACGATATAAAACAAACGATGTAATACCGTTGACATAAAATTTTCAATTATGATATCTGAGCAATAAATTTAAATCGAAAACGACTTTTCCCCATGACGTTTTACATTTCATTGTAACAACTGACACTTCACTCCAGAGCAAATTTAACAATTTCATGTTTTGCAACCAGCCCTTATGTCAATATTCTGACTATTGGTGTGGCGGTTTTTAAAACATCTAAAACTCTTTATAAAGAATGACTTTTTCTCAAGAAACGAAAGTGTTGGCCCTTTATACGTATAGTTAGGTCCATATGGGACAGACTGTATAATCGTGAGTCGTTTGCAGCGTCCTTTAATAGTATATTACATTACAAGAGCTGTAACTAGCATATTACGTATGAATGGAAAGTTAACATACGGCGAGTTTTGATATTTTTCACGAGCACATAATACACGTTACAGCTCGAGTATTGTACATAAATTTACCTACGACCGGCAATTACAGGTCCAATCACTTACTTCAAATAAAGAAGAAATATTGCGACAGAAGTAAATGTATTAGGTTAGGTTAGTATATTTGACAGTTCAACAAAAATGTATTTTATCTATTGCTAGTTATTCGCGCGACATCTATTTCAACTGTGTGGAAATGCATTTGAACTGTTGTGACAAGAGGGAAATTATAATCAAATAGGAAAATATGGATCTACATTTGCGTTGTGATGACATTATGTCGTGCGTTGAAAACACAAAAACACAACCAAAAGCACATGTTTGTTATAAGCGATATACGAGTGAAACAGTCCGTGACGTAAGGGACATTTATATATACGGTCGTAGGTAAAGTAACTTGTAAAGATTTGCAATAAAATTTGGGAATAAAATATCTCAAAACAGAGCAGAATCTAAGAGAGAATAGATATGGGGATACTTTGACCAACCTGTATGTATGTACGCTTTCACGCGCAAACAGTGTATTTTTACACCGTAATCGGTCGAGTGATTGCGATGTCAATCGATTCGCCGTTAATTGTATTTATAGAGATCGAACCGAAATGCGCGTAATAAAAATTTTGTTGCACGCCGAAAACCTTTTATCCTCTATTGATAGATTTTATTTACTTCCTATTGCACCTATATATAGAATACTGCCATTTTAACTGGGATCGTAAAGGCGCTAAAATAACTCTGCTAAAATAATTCATGCTATTCCGGACTCCTCCATTTGATTGTAATGGAATACTACCACAAGTAGAACTTACGTAGAACTTAGAACTTACTTAAAAACATGACTTAACATATGGTGTTACATTTTTTTAGCCTGATTTCCAATAATAAAATGACAAAAATTACCAACTATCTTGTTAGAATAGTCGTTGATTATAAATTATAAAACACTGTTTTAATATCAATAGAACTTTAATAAGTAAACTATTATCAGTAATAATATAACAAGAGAGTGAGAATAAATTGAAAATAATTTGACAGATTGTTTGAAAACTTGTTGCCAGCAATAGCCACTCGAGCCCTGCGGGCTCTCGTGACTATTGCCAAATGGCAACAAGTTTGAACAAAATCTGTCAAATTATTTTCTAATTTATGGAACTCTCGAGTTATATTTGACTAGATTATTTTTTGATTCACAAATTTTTACAATAAAAAAGATCAATAAAACTATCATAAAATTATTGAAAAATTTAATTTAATTAATTATTACTTACAATATATGAAAATATCGTTGACACATTGTGAATATATTAAAAGAATTAACAATTTAAATTAGTACAATGAAAAACGCAATTATTAAAAATATTTCGAGACTCATTATTTATTGAGGATTTGGAATTGCTTGTTATATTAAGTGTTTCCTCCTGCGTATTTTCTCTAAGATTATTTATTATATTTGAATGATGTTCTTGGTTCAATTGTAAGTATGGTTTAATCGAACTTGCAGAATTATGACCAGTGACCTTGATTAGTTCTTGTTCTCCTACACCAGCTTTTGAAAGGTTACTTACTGCACTTGATCTGGCAGAATGGTTAGTTACTTTTTTAGTAACTGTGTCTAGACCTACTTTTTCTGCGGATTCTTTCATCCATTTTGAAATGGAATTTATTCCCACAGGAACGTTTTTATACCAAAAACCATGAGTTTGCCAAGCCGGATTTGGAGTAAGAAACAAGCGTTCGGTTTTAATATTTTCTTCACGTTTACTCATTAGTTTTTCAAAAAGACGAACAGGGCAAATATCTGGGTTATTTATGTTTGGAGTCAACCATTTACTATTAGCGCACCTTTGTGCTCCACCCTGTGCAGTTTTTGTAAAGATGGGATTGTATTCAATGCGGCCAGTATTTAATCTTTTTATGTCGGTTTCTTTTTTAAAATAATGAACTAAACATTTCGTAGCTTCTCCTCCCCTCCAAGCTAGTTCATACGATGCAACGTGAAAAAACTTTCTTTGCAATCCACAAGGTGTATCTTCGTCCCAATAGTTAAAAATTTGCAACAATTCTGTATTAGAAAGTGCCACAGAACTTTGTTTGTGCTTTTCAGGATGTTTTTGTAAAATTTTTCTTTTTGCATCTCTTGCATTCCGAGCATTTCTGAATTCTATATCATGGAAAGGATCAAAGGACCTGTTATACTTATTAAAGTAAAGTTCTTGAACTAATTTTGCCGTTTTATTCCACATTGTCTTTATTACTGCTTCTTTATAATCATTTCCGTCTTTTCTTTTCATGTTATAAGCCCAATCTTTTAAAATCAATGCCAGAGTAGCTGTTGTAGTAGATTGCTCCAGAATATAATTTCTTTCTTTGGTGAAGGTCTTAAATTGTCTCCATATAGACTGATTACTTATTAGAGTATTTTTCGAAGTAGTTTCTAAAATCTTTTTTGTAATTTCTGCATTAGAAAAGGTACTAAACCGATGACTTTCACCCATTTCGCGTTGACACAATTAAGTAATTATTTTGACAAGTATCTGACAGTTGCTAGGCAAATAAAAGCTACAGTGATTATTCCCGAGAATAATCACAAGAGATTTATTCTCACTATAATAATGACATAACTGGTTGAAACTTACCCTTGTGACAAATAAAGAAGCATTTCATTGGTTTTAAGAAACGTCAAAAAATAATCATAAGAAACGCTACAACAATGAATATGCCAATAACACGTCTGCATAGTACGCTAGTACCCGTAACACTGTCCTATTATCTCTCCAATCTTCTTATAATGCAATCTTCTTATAATCTCAATTAACCAGTCTGTTTTTTTTTGTTTTCGAGGAAAGTTTTCCTAGACTAACAAAATTTTATTATTTTAGTTACTAAACATATATTATATTACTAATATACACCAGCAATTTTGGGAGGAACAGCTGTTTGTTATTACAACTTGGCACAATGTTATTATATTATAGGGGGGCGTACACCTCATACCGGAAGCACATAAATTTAATTTGGGCCGTGAGCGTACTTTGGAGGGGCGTGTCGTAAATTTTAGCGGTCGGAATAACAACGGAAACGGCTTTGTGAACGACAACCCTAAAATTACTCCGTCGCCGTTGCTTTTACCTGGTCGCGCTGGGGCGCTACCGTCGGTGAAATAGCGGTTAGGGGTGGAAAATTGTCCACATAACCCCGACCATATAACGCACCGGCCCGAGTTTTCCGACGACGTGACGGGAAATTGCGTCGTAACTGCTTTTCAATTTTACGCGAATAATGGACGAGCGGTAGTTAAATTACATTGAAGGGTAGTTTATTGGTACTCATTCCAAGAGCACGAGATTAAGTTAGGATAGGGTTTATTTGTCGTTTCGGATTATTGTTTGTGTTTAAAAACAAGATTTGATCTAAAAGACAATTTAAATTCGTTGAAAAAAAATAAACTGTATGCGCCTCCACCATTATTAAACCAGTTGGAAAACTATGGAAAAAAACATCTTTTCGAAACCTAATAGTTTTGGAGTTGAGACACGTGTGAAGTATGAGTGTGTTTTACGAAATATATACAGTGTGTTCCATCTGGACACTCAAATATACCTATAAAAAGCCTAAATAAGTCCATCGCAACTTTAAACTCATGTAAGAGACAGAGACTATCATGGCTATCATTGAAGCTAATAATTCCAAGTTTGGTGACAAAATATCTTCAATATGGACAAACAAAACGCTGTTAAGTAAATTATTATATCTTATACAGGATGTTAAGAATTTGCAACTCAAATATTAAATTTTCAAATTATAAAAACATGTTTTTCAACTACGTGCTGGTCATTTCGTATAAATTGATGAATTTTAAATAAAATTTAAACAAGAAATGTGTAATAATCTGCCTTATTTAATACACCAATACGCACTAAAAATAAATATATAATCATCGGTAGTATTTTATAAGTTAGATACCTGGTAATCCACTGTTTTTGTATTGTAAGTATTGTAATCGTGCCGGAAAAACATTGAGATTTTAGCGGAAATAGGTCTTTTTGGGTCCCCTGAACATTTTTGACCAAGGTCCAAAAATGTTTGTGTGTATGTGTACCCGTTTTTTTTTTGTGGCGACGATTCCGGAGAAACTACTAAAGGTATCGGGACAAAACTTCATATTTAGAAGTTTCATGATCAAACTTAGAGCTGAAAAGCTTTTTGTTCAAAAGGGTTCAAAGGAACTGGACGTTTACTCTTAGCATTTTTCAACAATTTTGCAATTTAGCCGCCATTTCTATCATTTCGTCCAAATAGTTAAATAATAAATTAAAGTAGAGGAGATTTTGTATAATTTATGTCTATGACATTTTTTGGTAAAGTTAATAAAGTTAATATTTTAGCTGCATGAGCAAATTCTATTTGATTCAGATCGGTCGTGTCTGCATTAATATAAAATTAGTTAGGCAGGATTTGACATATATTGTCATTCTAATGACAGTAGGTAGTGTCATGCGTTGGTGTATTGACAATACCTACTGTCAATAGAATAAAAATATTTGTCCAATCCTGGCTAGTTTTATTTTAACCGATCTCGACCAAATAGAATCTCATGCAACTAAATTATTAATTCTATACAGGGTGTTCCTAAATATCATGTAAATACGAAAAGGAGTAATTCTTTGGTTTATTTAATGACTAACAATTCATATAAACATAGGTCCGCAAACGCTTCGTTGCCGATCTACAGGGTGTTGAAATTTCAAGATTTTTTTAGTTTTTTCTTTATAGCTCTTGTATCCTAGTTTTAATTTTTAACAGTTGGTGGCGAATAAAACGTCAAAATAAATACAAACAAAAGGTTATTTAAATCAAGCCAAGGCATACTAGACCAATTATTTAAAAAAAATTAATTTCATTTAGCGAAACAGAAAACCTTTTATTTATTTTTCTCGATAACGGTGGTAAATACGAAAAAACACAAAAGATTAAATTGCTTTAGAACAAAACAAAAAATGCATTTTGTATTTTAGAATCCACCAACGGCGCACCGAAAAAAGTTCATGGGGAGAAAAGGGGGCATGACCCTTGAAAAAATATCTCCCTGTAGATTCTTAAAACCATTTGGTATGCCCAATGATGTAAGTCCTACAGTGTAACCCATACTCCAAATTAGAGCTAAATGTCTCAAAAACTACAAGAGCTATAAAGAAAAAATTAAAAAAATCTTGAAATTTCAACACCCTGTAGATCTGCAATGAAGCGTTTGCGGACCTATGTTTATATGAATTTTTAGTCATTAAATAAGCCAAAGAATTACCCCTTCTCGTATTTACATGATATTTAGGAACAGCCTCTATGTAGTATGATAAAGTCATGTGCCTCGCCACATCTGACTTTTTTCTTTTCTCTCAATATGACATTTCTGTAAGAAAATCTGAAATACTGACATAATGACGTACATAAACAGAAAAAAAATTTATTCTCGTGAGTAGTTGCTTACATTACTTGGTCATAGAATTATATATTATTTTTCTAAACCCAATAGTTTTGGATTTAAGTACACTTATAAGATTTATTTTACATTATTTGTATTAAACTTAATCTAGAGTATTTTTGTGTTTATTGTATATTTTTACTTTCTTTAGTTAAACAAATATAGTTGATATGTGCTATGTTGCACTGTCTGCAATATTACAGAAAAAGTATTATAATTAGTATAATTAGTCTCCTTACTATACTATCTCGATGTTATTTTCAAAGCAGAAAATAATCTGTCAACGCCTCCAATTCTGACAGCATAAAGTATGACATTTGGATAAATGCAGATTGCTAGATTCAACTTAGATAAACAGTACTGTTTCTCAATCTCATCCATTTAAAATCTCTTCTTCAAATTTTCTATTTTAAATTTATTAATCATCTTTGCGTCAGTTTGTTTAAGCGCTAATTGCTCTAAGGTAGGCACTAAAGTCTGATTTATCATTTGTAGAAGATGATACCAAGCTATTGTTCGTATGTAATATCTTTTATAAATTGATGAATGAGACTTTTGTAGATTTTCTTTCAAATGTCCATACATATTAACCCTCTAGTTTAACTTATTTCAATTTCAAGCTAATGGCTAATAAACCTTTTCAAAGAAACCTTCTAGGCCCCCGAATAGTTGAACCGCGTGAATTATTAGCCCAATTAAGAAATACCTGTAAAATTTTCGCTCGCCCCAGGGCGTTCCAATCAAAATTCCCGGAATATTTTCCCCTGAATTTAAAACATGAGAAAAAAAACACTCGAGAAAAATAAAAAAAAACAACGATTATCACCACTCATAATTCTTATATTACGCCCTTCAATATAAATCTCAGTAAACTTCAACAAACTCCCAACTTTACCACGAGTAATTCAATACTTTAACGTCTCCGAAGCCACGAAGAAAATTGCCACTTGAGCTGAGATGTGGACACGTGTGCACGGAAAATCGGAGAAAAACTTCAAACGCCGCCTTTGAGAACTTAATAGAGGCATCCACGATAATTGATGACTGTATAAAAGCAAAAAGAATGGAACGATTGAGACTACCGCTCAAAACTTTTCCGACACGCCGTACAGTGGTCGATTTTGCAGTTTTAGTTATGAAAATGAACTTAAAATAGTCTTTAGATAGGCGGAAAAATAGTGAATAGTATCTCAGCCACATAGGAGATGTTTTAAGGAGGTTGAAACATTTGACGTTAAGAGTCTGAAATCTTGCGAGTATGATAATATTATATGTCCAAACAAAGGAAAAAAGTCAAAAAAAACTAGCTTATGGGGTGGGTTTTGAGGGTGGTTTAGGTACAAATTTAGTTTTAAAGTTTCGAAACCTACTGAGTATAATAATATTGCACCTGTGAATATAGGAAAAATAGTTAAAAAAAATCTAGGTAACAATGGGGTTGGTTTTGACAGAGTTGAGATTGGGAAATAAAGTGTGTGTTAAAATACTGAACCCATGTGTTTATGATAATAATATACCTGCAAATGTAACCAGTTTTATCCTTTGCTTATTTTATGGTTATATGACGTCTCTGAGATTCGGGAAGATACTAACATAAAATAAGCTATCCTGAAGACTAATTATAACAATTTTCATTTCTATATTTTATATAGAATTTTAGATATTTTAAAATAAAACAAAGTATTCTTACTCAATTATATGGTTTACGAAATGAACCATATGATATCGGATTATGAAATAACAACCTATTTTTCGGACAGTTCACGGTCCAAACCTGCCTTGTAATGCTTACAATCGCCGTCATCAGATGCAATAAATCATTCACTATCATTCTCTACTAACTAAATACAAAACTATTACCTGTAATTTTCGTCATGATTACACGTAATGCAGATGCCTAACTGATTATAGCTTCTTTCATAAACCGTATGATTTATAAACAATGTTTTTAACCAAATGTTGTTTCCTATTAAAATATCTATCCAATGACACCACACACGACCTAGGTTCTGGTTTGAAATTCTATCCCCATGCAGTTATCACTACTTTCGGTATATTCTGGAAATCAAAACAGTTAAACACGTCAGGTAGGTTTCAGTTATGATAATTATTTTCCTGAGGCGCTATATGTATGTATATGTCGACGAATCTCCAATAAGCGATTCCGCTGGCCGACACTAAAATATATATTTTTCAAGTTTGCATTCACAATGCACACATTGTAACACTGTTTTCCGTGTTACAATTATCAAATTGTAGCACCGTTTTTAGTAATGTTTTTCTAAGATTGGTCACAATCATATCAAATGCCATATGTCAAACGTACTACACATAACCACAAACAGCCTTTCTAGAATCGCTTGCCATCGAATAAATGCGAAATGTCTACATTCTATACATATTTACAAATGCGTGTAGCATGCTATAGTATGGCCAAAGGGTTGGGGCTTTCGTAGTTTTGCTCTGTTCGTCAAAATACGCCAGTATGACGTTTTCAGTGATGTTTTTCGGCTCTGGTAAGTGATCGAGCATCATTCTAGTCAACTAAACATCAAATCCCCCGTTGAGATACAATACAAGGACCACATTTACCTGAATAAGGAGTTATGCGAAGATCAAACCTACATCGTAGATATGGTCGGGTTCAAATACTGCCTCGGGATTGTATATGGGCAATAAATAGTTTATTGAATATCAGCATGCACGTAGCAAGCTATAGTACATCTAAGTTGTTGAGGATTTCCTAGTTTATGTGACGCATATGTTTTCGGTACAATTTTCGACAGACATCTGGTCGTGCCAATACCGTATTCTTTTTTTTACTTCTCTTCCAACTTCGTCTTTGTTGCATGTAATTTTAGTAAGTATAATCTATTCTAATAAATTATGTACTTCACCGAAATTAGAATTTGGTTTCAAGTATAAGTGCGTGTAAATGTATAAGCCTCAACGGCTACCTGGCGGAATTAGGTAGACACCGATATTAAACGTTAAGCGTTATAACAATTCTTTAGTAAGTCTTGTTCTTCGAAGTAACTAAGCAGTCACCGCCAACTACTTCTATTCTGACTATTATAATTATTAGACCACTATTTTTAAGTTAACTTTATAGGTTATGTTTCTATATCTATATCTTTTATTCATTCATGTCATGTAAGTTTTTATCATGGCCGTTGCGGGTTAATAGTGTTGCCCTAAGCTCTATTGTGATCATAATTGCGCCCCGTTAATTATTTATTCAAACTTGTAGGTTAAAGTAGTGTAAAATTAGACACAATAAGATTTTGTCATGATTTTATCCCAACTTTACTAGGTAGTTTACTACAGTACCAACTGTACTATAAGACGGTACCTGCAAAATACCCTAGATTCTAAATATAGTAATCACAATTTCTAAACTTATATAAAATTAATAACGCAAACTAGAAAAAATAGTATATTACACTCGATTCATAAGACATCTTGGCGCATTCGTTCATTTATCTAACAACTCGTGCACCAATTTGATGTATACTATTATAGCAAATATGACATATATTAGAACAAACATATCTACGTGGTTCTCAAACCAAGTAAATAGACATCAGGAAAATTTTGCAAAATTTGCTTCTATATATTTATTAGAAAAAACTGTAAGCTTAATTAAATTTCCAAATTTTTATTAATGAATATTTAATATTAAATCAAGCCTCCTCCGCAGACATTCACAATCATTGGTAACAAATTGCTCAACACAGACATGTTTATGTCAATCTAAATTAAATTGGTCCATAGCGCAAAAAATATTTTGAACGGCTAGGTTCGCATTATCGCTAACGGTGCGTCGATCGACCGCGTTGGGGTGTTTCGGTGACGTCACGGTTAGGTGGTGTGACGTCATTCGCCTGGGGATCGACATCCCCGGAATGGTCACGGAAATATGGGTCACTCGATGACGTCAGCGGAAAAGGGAAGAGGTTCAACCCCTTCCTAACCCCCTCCCCCCACCCTTAAGGACGTGACGAGCCAGCGGAGCCAAAGTGGACAATTGAAGGGATGTGACACGTTCTGGATCTGTTTGGACGGACCGTACGGAATTCTTTTAATGAATTTCTTCGGGGCGTTATGTTGCGTAGCTGGCGGAAATTTGACCTTTTCTGTTTGATTTGGATTTCCTGGGTGGTGAAAAAATATGAGGGAAATAGATGAAATGGATTTTGCGTTTGTTCTATTGAATTAGATGAGGTATATTATGAAAGAAGTCATGGAAAAGAGCATAAAGAGCATTTAAAATAATAAGAAAATGGGACTCTAGAGTAATATATCAGTTTTTCTTTTTTAAATTAAGAATGTCATAGGGAAAAGTTGTTTATGTAAAGGCCGAAGGTAGTTTTTATCCAGAGCGAAGAAAGGCCAACTTGTGTTAATCAATTGTCAGTCAATTGTTTTAAAATAAAAATCCACATGAGCACTTGTGCAAATTTTGCAATGGTGGTGGTGGTTTTTAAAAATAATTGTCTATGAAAAAGTAACAACCACAAAGAAGTCTAACTATGTGTGAACCATGTGTGTAATTACTTTCAATTCATATTGATTTTTACTTTGCTTACTTTAACCCACGAGTTTCCTCAATGGAATAGTAATACAACATTCACGAGAAAATACATAATAGTATATTATACACAGATTGTTTCTTAATAACATGCAAATATTTAAGGAAATATTTTAAGAAAAAACTCATATGGACATATGTCCTAAAGGTGTTAACTTCTGAACTATAGGGTGCTAAAAGTAACAACCACAAAGGAGTCTAACTATGTGTGAACCATGTGTGTAATTACTTTCAATTCATATTGATTTTTACTTTGCTTACTTTAACCCACGAGTTTCCTCAATGGAATAGTAATACAACATTCACGAGAAAATACATAATAGTATATTATACACAGATTGTTTCTTAATAACATGCAAATATTTAAGGAAATATTTTAAGAAAAAACTCATATGGACATATGTCCTAAAGGTGTTAACTTCTGAACTATAGGGTGCTAAAAGTAACAACCACAAAGAAGTCTAACTATGTGTGAACCATGTGTGTAATTACTTTCAATTCATATTGATTTTTACTTTGCTTACTTTAACCCACGAGTTTCCTCAATGGAATAGTAATACAACATTCACGAGAAAATACATAATAGTATATTATACACAGATTGTTTCTTAATAACATGCAAATATTTAAGGAAATATTTTAAGAAAAAACTCATATGGACATATGTCCTAAAGGTGTTAACTTCTGAACTATAGGGTGCTAAAAGTAACAACCACAAAGGAGTCTAACTATGTGTGAACCATGTGTGTAATTACTTTCAATTCATATTGATTTTTACTTTGCTTACTTTAACCCACGAGTTTCCTCAATGGAATAGTAATACAACATTCACGAGAAAATACATAATAGTATATTATACACAGATTGTTTCTTAATAACATGCAAATATTTAAGGAAATATTTTAAGAAAAAACTCATATGGACATATGTCCTAAAGGTGTTAACTTCTGAACTATAGGGTGCTAAAAGTAACAACCACAAAGAAGTCTAACTATGTGTGAACCATGTGTGTAATTACTTTCAATTCATATTGATTTTTACTTTGCTTACTTTAACCCACGAGTTTCCTCAATGGAATAGTAATACAACATTCACGAGAAAATACATAATAGTATATTATACACAGATTGTTTCTTAATAACATGCAAATATTTAAGGAAATATTTTAAGAAAAAACTCATATGGACATATGTCCTAAAGGTGTTAACTTCTGAACTATAGGGTGCTAAAAGTAACAACCACAAAGGAGTCTAACTATGTGTGAACCATGTGTGTAATTACTTTCAATTCATATTGATTTTTACTTTGCTTACTTTAACCCACGAGTTTCCTCAATGGAATAGTAATACAACATTCACGAGAAAATACATAATAGTATATTATACACAGATTGTTTCTTAATAACATGCAAATATTTAAGGAAATATTTTAAGAAAAAACTCATATGGACATATGTCCTAAAGGTGTTAACTTCTGAACTATAGGGTGCTAAAAGTAACAACCACAAAGAAGTCTAACTATGTGTGAACCATGTGTGTAATTACTTTCAATTCATATTGATTTTTACTTTGCTTACTTTAACCCACGAGTTTCCTCAATGGAATAGTAATACAACATTCACGAGAAAATACATAATAGTATATTATACACAGATTGTTTCTTAATAACATGCAAATATTTAAGGAAATATTTTAAGAAAAAACTCATATGGACATATGTCCTAAAGGTGTTAACTTCTGAACTATAGGGTGCTAAAAGTAACAACCACAAAGAAGTCTAACTATGTGTGAACCATGTGTGTAATTACTTTCAATTCATATTGATTTTTACTTTGCTTACTTTAACCCACGAGTTTTCTCAATGGAATAGTAATACAACATTCACGAGAAAATACATAATAGTATATTATACACAGATTGTTTCTTAATAACATGCAAATATTTAAGGAAATATTTTAAGAAAAAACTCATATGGACATATGTCCTAAAGGTGTTAACTTCTGAACTATAGGGTGCTAAAAGTAACAACCACAAAGAAGTCTAACTATGTGTGAACCATGTGTGTAATTACTTTCAATTCATATTGATTTTTACTTTGCTTACTTTAACCCACGAGTTTCCTCAATGGAATAGTAATACAACATTCACGAGAAAATACATAATAGTATATTATACACAGATTGTTTCTTAATAACATGCAAATATTTAAGGAAATATTTTAAGAAAAAACTCATATGGACATATGTCCTAAAGGTGTTAACTTCTGAACTATAGGGTGCTAAAAGTAACAACCACAAAGAAGTCTAACTATGTGTGAACCATGTGTGTAATTACTTTCAATTCATATTGATTTTTACTTTGCTTACTTTAACCCACGAGTTTCCTCAATGGAATAGTAATACAACATTCACGAGAAAATACATAATAGTATATTATACACAGATTGTTTCTTAATAACATGCAAATATTTAAGGAAATATTTTAAGAAAAAACTCATATGGACATATGTCCTAAAGGTGTTAACTTCTGAACTATAGGGTGCTAAAAGTAACAACCACAAAGAAGTCTAACTATGTGTGAACCATGTGTGTAATTACTTTCAATTCATATTGATTTTTACTTTGCTTACTTTAACCCACGAGTTTCCTCAATGGAATAGTAATACAACATTCACGAGAAAATACATAATAGTATATTATACACAGATTGTTTCTTAATAACATGCAAATATTTAAGGAAATATTTTAAGAAAAAACTCATATGGACATATGTCCTAAAGGTGTTAACTTCTGAACTATAGGGTGCTAAAAGTAACAACCACAAAGAAGTCTAACTATGTGTGAACCATGTGTGTAATTACTTTCAATTCATATTGATTTTTACTTTGCTTACTTTAACCCACGAGTTTCCTCAATGGAATAGTAATACAACATTCACGAGAAAATACATAATAGTATATTATACACAGATTGTTTCTTAATAACATGCAAATATTTAAGGAAATATTTTAAGAAAAAACTCATATGGACATATGTCCTAAAGGTGTTAACTTCTGAACTATAGGGTGCTAAAAGTAACAACCACAAAGAAGTCTAACTATGTGTGAACCATGTGTGTAATTACTTTCAATTCCTATTGATTTTTACTTTGCTTACTTTAACCCACGAGTTTCCTCAATGGAATAGTAATACAACATTCACGAGAAAATACATAATAGTATATTATACACAGATTGTTTCTTAATAACATGCAAATATTTAAGGAAATATTTTAAGAAAAAACTCATATGGACATATGTCCTAAAGGTGTTAACTTCTGAACTATAGGGTGCTAAAAGTAACAACCACAAAGAAGTCTAACTATGTGTGAACCATGTGTGTAATTACTTTCAATTCATATTGATTTTTACTTTGCTTACTTTAACCCACGAGTTTCCTCAATGGAATAGTAATACAACATTCACGAGAAAATACATAATAGTATATTATACACAGATTGTTTCTTAATAACATGCAAATATTTAAGGAAATATTTTAAGAAAAAACTCATATGGACATATGTCCTAAAGGTGTTAACTTCTGAACTATAGGGTGCTAAAGTTTTAAGAAAAAAAATCTTTTTTTATGGTAACTTTGGTACGGCCCTAGATATTCATGCGAAACGGAGTACGCATCTTCTATGCATCAAAAAGCATTTTCTGCTGTACAATCTATTTTTCTATTCCTGCCAGTGGCGTTCATGGGGGATTTGCACGAATCATTTTAAAGAGAAAAGTGATACACCACTGCTTTTTCTCAAAGTAAAATTATTTTTGAAATCCTCATTCCTTTCTGAGCAAATCTGGTTTCTGGACCTTTTTTCGTTTGACGTACGGTTTTCGCATAAACAAATAAAATTCATTCATTTGCATGTTGTTATGAAATTTGTCATTATCAAGAAGTAAAAACGTATCTAGTAGGTAAGAAGCAGATTTTGTTTTGTAAACAAAAACAGATTTGACAGTTGTCTACCCAGTCTAGTTGTCACGTATTTAAGTCATCAAAACTAACATCACAGATTTTTTTCTTAAAACTTTAGCACCCGGTAGTTCAAAAGTTAAGACCTTTAGGACATATGTTTATCTGATTTTTTTCTCAGAATGAACCCAAGAATAACTTACTTAAATATTAGCATGTTGTTAAGAAACAGCCTGCATATATTATAAGTTTTATAAGTCGTCAAATTGGCGAATGAGTTATTTGGGGCACTCGTCGTTGACGCTCCTCGTGCCCCAAATGAACGAATGCGCCAAGATGTCATAAAACGACTGTAATATACAATTTTTTTCTACTTTGCGTGATTAATTTTATATAAATTTGGAAATTGTGGTTACTGTATTTATAATGTAGGGTATTTTGCGGGTATCATGTCGTAGTACTGGTGGTACTGTAATAAACTGTCAACTTCGTAAAGTTTGGATAAAATCATGACAAAATCTTATTGTGGATAATGTTACTCTACGTTAGGCTGCAAGTTTTAATAAATAGTTAACGGGGCGCAACTATGACAACAGAAGGGCCTGGGCCAACACTATTAACCCGCAACGGCTACTGTAATAGAACCTTATATGACCACCGGTGAATAAAGGATGTAGATATAGAGACATAACCTAAAAAGTTAACTTAAAATAATGTCTAATAATTATAATAGGCAAAATAGTAGTGTTTGGCGGTGACTGATTAGTTACTTCGAAGAACAAGAACTTATTAAAGAATTGTTATAACGCTTAACGTTTAATAGCGGTGTCTACCTAATTCCGCTACGTAGCCGTTAAAGCTTATACATTTACACGAACTTATAACTGAAACCAAATTCTAATTTCGGTGAAGTAGTTTATTAGAATAAATTATACTTAGCAAAATTACATGCCATTGGAGTAACACAAATAGTTGCACACAACTACAACTAAGACGAAGTTGGCAAGCGACGTACCAAAAAAAGAATACGGTATTGGCACGTCCAGAATTCTGTCCAAAATGTTACTGAAAACATATACGATACAAAAACTAAGAAATCCTCAACACTTTAGATGTACTATAACTTGCTACGTGTATACTGATATTCAATAAACTATTTATTACGCATATACAATCCCGCGGCAGTATTTGAAGCCCATCATATCTACGATGTAGATTTGATCTTCGCATAACTCCTAATTCAGGTAAATGTGGCCCTGGTATTGTATCTGAAAGGGGGGGGGGGATTAGATGTTTAGTTGACGAGAATGATGCACTATCATTTACCAGAGTCACAAAACAAAGCGTCATGTTAATTGTAACATCGAAAACAGTGTTACAATGTGTGCATTGTGAATGCAAAGTAGAAAAACGTATTTATTAGTTTACTTACTAGAAATTAGTTTACATTCCTTGTCACATCGACTAAACTATATTTAAAATCATAATCATAATAAAGCTGTAAGCATCGCGACGGAGGAGAGCAATTTCCTAATATTCTCCGTTTTGTGTATAGCATTTTTCGGGACCGTAAAAAAGCAATCAGCGCGGAAGGATATAGTGCGCGTAAATTGAAATTGCGAAATGGCAACGTGCCGGTCAACTACGCGTATTTGACGTCACGTCTAACCGTGTACTTGACGCTCATTGCCGCCTCATACGTCATAGTTGATCATTTCGTACGATTGATGTTTGTTTATCCACCGATGAGAAAATAGATTCGCCCGTCGCTCAGTCTTACAACTACTTCCGTGAACATCTTTACAGCCGCACACAATCTACAGAAACACGTGTGTTAAATTAGGGTAATTCCATGTCAAATCAACACAGTTTTATTCCTGACCATCTTGGATTTTTATGAAATTTTGTACAATTGTCGTCTTCATGTAGTTATAGAAAAATACCAAATTTTATGTTAATATGTTATCCCGTTTAGAATTTATATTTACGTGGTGCATTTAATGACTATGTTAACTATTTTAAACAAATATTTCTTTCTTAAGATTTCTGGCTATCCACTTTTAAAGAAAATTGATAATAGTTATGTAATTTATATTATTAGAAAGGAATTTAACGCTTTTCAGTCTAGTTTTTTATTTTCTATGGATTTAAATTTTTTGCCAACGTTTCGCCAGTCATCTTTGGCTTCATCAGGGCCTACAATAATAATTATAATTGATAAATTGATCGGTATGTATAAACTAATATGTCACTTACTCAATTTGAACTATAGAATTGCTATAGTTCAAATTGAGTAAGTGACAATCAATTTATCAATTATAATTATTATTGTAGGCCCTGATGAAGCCAAAGATGACTGGCGAAACGTTGGGAAAAAATTTAAATCCATAGAAAATAAAAAACTAGACTGAAAAGCGTTAAATTACTTTCTAATACATATACAGTCGTTAGTTGCACCCAATTAAATTTATATTATATTTTATAAGTTTAACAATTGCCCCTAATTCCGACACTCAGCGTATATTTTGATCCGAAATCCGACACCTCACTGAACCTAATTCAGACAGTGATCCTAAATCTGACAGTTGTGGTACATTATTCAGACAAATATAAACATTCAAGTAAATATTAAGGGTTTTAAATATTGTTAAATAAGATTTATTATTAAGAAATGTTAAATATTTACGTTTTCTCATTTTTACTATTTTTTCTACTTTGCGTCATTAATTTTATATAAGTTTAGAAATTGTGGTTACTATATCGCGCTAAATTAGAATCTAGGGTATTTTGCGGGTACCACGAGGTAGCACTGTAGTAACTGTCAACTTCGTTAAGGATGATATCGATGAGATAAAATCATGACAAAATCTAATTGTGAATAATTTTACTCTACTTTAGCCTACAAGTTTGAATAAATATTCAGCGAGGTCGCAACGATGATCATAATGGAGCTTGGGGCAATACTTTTAACCCTACTGTGATAAATACATGAAACTTAACCTAAAAAGTTAACAATTTTAAAATAGTGGTTTCGTAAGTATAATAATCAGAATAGAAGTGTTTGGCGGTGACTGATTAGTTACTTCGAAGAACAAGAACTTACTAAAGAATTGTTATAACGCTTAACGTTTAATAGCGGTGTCTACCTAATTCCGCTACGTAGCCGTTGCGGCTTATATATCTACAAGCACTTATAATTGAAACTCAATTCTAATTTCGGCAAAGTAGTTTATTAGAATAAATTATACTTAGTAAAATTACATGCGATGGAGGTAATACAAATACGTTGCACACAACCAGAACTAAGACGAAGTCGAAAGCGACGGACAAAAACGAATATGAATTGAACCGAGCATCCAAGCGTCCAAAATATTACCGAAAACTTATATGTTACATAAACTAAGAAATCCTCTACACTTTAAATGTACTATAGCTTCGTACGTGTATGCTGATAAACTTATTGCGCATATACAATCTCGCAGCAGTAATTAAAATCGTTCGTATCTACGATGTAGGTTTGATCTTCGCATAATACCTTATTAAAGTAAATGTGGTCCTTGAATTATATCTGAAAAGGGGATTTGATGTTTAGTTGAAAAGAATGATAACGATCACTTACTAGAGTCGTAAAACATCACCGTAAACGTCATGCTGGCTTATTTTAATGAACACAGCAAAACTAAGAAAGCCCCAATCCTTTGGCCATACTATAGCAGGCTACACCCATGTTTAAATATGTATAGAATATTGATATTTCGCAGTTTATGTGATTGCAAGCGATTAAGAAGATGCAGTGTGTGGTTATGTTGGGTTATGAATTGTACGTTTGACATATGGCATTTGATATCACTGTGTACCAATCAGACAAAAATGTTACTGTTTTCGGTATTACAATGTGTTAATTGTAACACCGAAAACAGTGTTACAATGTGTGCATTGTGAATGCAAAGTAGAAAAAAATATTTTTTGCATTTTTAGCAGGTAATAAATAAGCACTTCCACTCACTCCGTTCTTAAAAAACAAACTGCACTAGCACGTCGCGTACACGCCTGAAGTAGTCGCTTGCTGCGTGTTTTTTTTATCGAGTTTCGACACGCCGCGCGTGAGTCACTTTAGATAAAATTTAATATCTTTTGAACTATAAGAGACTCCATCCTAGGAAAAAATGGGTTTTGTAGGTAAAAGTGTAGCGGATATTATGTATATTTTTGCGATCATATCCATTGTGGGGGCGACTATGTAATAATTATTTAAAAATTTCAATTGCTTTAATTGTTTTACATATATAAATTAAAATAATGATTGTACGCAGTTATCTAGCAAATATTTCAACCTTTAAAATAAAACAAATATGGGTCCGATACGATTACTAGAACCAAAGTTAATGAATTTTGAATATGGCAAGGTTTGGTAAATTATCGTAAATTATCCAAACTTAAAACTTTCATATCTCCGAAAATAATATCTTTTCGACTAAATCCTGATACAGGTATAACCTGTATTTTTTGTAATTTAGTGCATACAACTTATAAAAAAAGTTTAAGCCAAATCTAAAATGTGACGTCATAAAAGGTGTACGATTTGTAAAAGAACAACCCGTGGAGAGATTCAGTTCGTTGGAATTTAGTCTCCCATTTTTTGGTTCATAAATGTCACTTTTGTAATTATTACAAGTTATTTATGCAAGACTTGCGTAAGTGTTATTGTGAACCGAATATGTCGACGTACTTCCGGTCGGTTTTATTTGCGCAATAAAAAGCCATCTCCCTGAAATATAACGTAAACACGACTATTGACGTCACTGTTTGATGTTCTCTTTGTGCTACGTATTTTTGTTTTTATTTCTTTTGTTTTAGAATGCCCGCGGGTCGCAAACGCGCGGACCCGTCCGACAAAAGATTCGTTTTCATGTTTACAAGATTTCCGGTCGTTAGCTAGATTCGGATCATTCCTCGGTATAAAATAGAACTGAATTTAAATACCAGCAAGGATGTACGAGTTTTGTACCCGATTATGTGTATTATTCGCAAGAAAATTGATTTCGAGCACTGTTGAAAATATTTTTGGTTTTGTTTATTTTTATAAGGATTGATGTTAGGAATCCAATTAAAATTTGTATATTTCTTCAGTAAAACAAGTGAGAAATGACTTAAAAATGTTGAAGGTCAGGGGCCCGTAACACAAACACACTTGTACACTTGTAACAAATCTACAAATAAGTACCTACGTTACCTGTACCTTATTGGTGTTATATTTTATGTTATTATTAGTTGATTTTATTATAAATCTTTTCATGACAAAATCAGCCAAATAACGTCTTCTAAATGAAATAGAAAATTGTATGTCTGCTCTTATAATTTCCCAAGTTACTTATATATGGAGTATCAATGAAAAATATTCGGGTTTGGTTCGGTTAGCGCAAGTTTTCTATGATGTGCCAGCCTAGGTTTGCCATAATTTACTTATCAAAATAAGTGAGACATCTAGTAAACATGTATGAGATCATGAAAAAATATATGAGATACTGATCTACTTGATCATGGTTTCATTGTTGTTCATTGTTAATAATGATAACTGCATCTTTTACTTTGATGTTCCAAATTTACTGTGCTTTTATTTTATATGGGCTTGTTATGAGGTGTTATTTTTTAGAAATGTTAATTACAGTTAATTAAAGTTATTACTCAATTATGAACTGTTCTTACTTATTGATTTTATGTTATTTTTTAAGAAATATTCGGTGAACGCGCAAAGTAGGAAGCATGACCAAATCTCGGAAACTGTTTGTTAACTACAAACATACTTGAACACGTCGATTGTAAATTATACTAATATTTGTAACAAATTCAATTTTCCGGCTTGTACTTATGACGTCAACGACAAATGGCAAACTCCATATTTTTCTTGTTGATTATGATAGATCTGTTAATTCTCTTCATAGTAGCATACAAATTGTATGACCTTACATCAGAAAATTTACGAGAAAATGTTTAAAGATTAAGGATTTTGTTTGTGAATGAAAAGCGAATAGCGGTTTTAGGTAGATATGTTTGCAATAGGAATTGAACCATCAGCACACTACTTAGAATCGTTGTAAATGATTGAAATATATTGTGAACAAACTTTCAGGATTTCAGGTAAACGTACAAAGTTTAAGGTTTACTATGAGATCCTTTTGAGGTTTCTAGAACATTGGGTTCAGGTTTTTGACATTTTTATCCAACTTGTTTCAACAATCTTACGGGAGATTCCGTGTTCGTACACAGTGCAACTAATTTTACCCAAAACGCATTTTCATATTCCTTTCGGAATATCCATGTTCCTAAGAGTTAAAAATCAACGTGTTCGAGATTTTTTTACAATAACTAACCCTCATTTAGTATTTCTCATATTTTTATACTTTACGCGCACAATGTCTACATACCATAAATATGAAAAAAACAACTTCCACTAAAATGTTGAACAGTGTCGTCCTAATATTAAAATGGCTTAAATCCAAAACAATAACATTTACAGTAGAAATAAAGCGGTTCAGATTTGTATAGAACCAGGCGGAGACCAGCTGCTTTACTTATTAGAGATGTAAAGATGTACTATATATACTATAAATTATTATGATACTTATTGCATCCATTAATCGATGTGAAATTTGCTTATCGAATTATGTAACACAAAAGCTATGTTGGCAACATTTGAGTATTTGGACTATTTTCGTACAAACTAGGCTGACAATTTATTATATGGAAGAATGGTTTAAAAGCCAATTTATTCCCAATTTATTTCTTATAAAGGGAACTGCTGATTTATGTTTTTCTAAGATTATTTTATATTTGATGATAAATCTAGTCAAATGTTTCAAAATAAAGCTTTTGGTAATTTTTCAAGGATAATAAATAATTGACTCAAAAATTGCGTCTACGTTTCCTAACGTGGCCATAGCACTACGCACTGCGCATTTTTAGTAATGCTACTACAAATTCTTTAGGGCAGCGCAAATTAAATTATTTGAGTAGTTTATTTATATAGAGTGACTTAATAACTTAAATACGTGTGATATTAATTTGTAAAAGAAAAAGTACGGACAACAAATAGATAAGTTACTTTTGTTTTTGTTTACTATAAACGTTGATTTTTTCCTTTCGTCTTTTTTTTCGAATTTTGTATAAATATTATGTTTTTGTTTATTATAATGATAATGCATTGGCTTTTTCTAGTTCTGACACTTTTGAATAACTTTGTCGGTCACCCCGCACCCGTTAGCTATCTCGTGTATTTTCTTATGAAGAGGGGCGCATTAATTTTAGTAGCCCACGGGTGTCGAATATCTTAGGACGGCCCTGCCTACTAGTGACGTATTATAAGACTATGGCTTAGATATGTATGAATATAATAATAATATATTTATTATATACGTCATTCTACAAATGTTTGTATTGATAACGGTTATAGTAAACGATTCTTGGTGAAAAATGTACATGTAAAGTTTCTATTTCAGAGTTATGGACATCTTTGAGGTGAGGTTTGAGTATGTTTTAACGCAGTCGCTACGTAGCAAGTTGCTACGTAGCCACCACGTTAACAACTTTCGTTAACCACCTTGCTAACGACTTTAATAAGATTTCGCATTCTATATAGGAAAAATTAACCACTTGTTAAGAATCATGCGATTAACAACAGTGGTTAACTGTTGATGGTCATGCGCATTCAGTACAAAACATTCAATCAGCTGATCAGTACCCTTCGATGTGCTGTGTACACAGCAGTTAAAAATATGCAAAGTAATAATGAATACGAGTATCTGCGAGAATAGAACTACACAAAATCCATATTTATGCCGTCATGGTTAATTTTATTCACAATAATAAAGTTATTTTGCGACGCACTCAACTCCGTTTACGGAAGCCCGTAACGTCGAAGAATCGTGAAAACAATTTACGCAAAAATTAAATTTGTGCAAAAGTCCACAGAAGATAGCTACTCAGTAAAATCGCGTAAAATGAATTATTATTGTTGTTTTTCTTAGTATTCTGAGACTTTGCGTCTGAGTGCATTTCTGAATTGTGAGGTTAGGTTATTCGGATATGTATACCCACAAGTTTCAATTGAAGGGGTTCATTAATACGACAACTGGTTAAATTTTAATAGTTGTGGTTAAAAGTTTTAAAGGTTTTCCCGATTATTGGATACTAATTTAATTCTTTAACAATCATTTAATTTAGCTGTGGTAATCTTTCCACTGTACATTTAATAAATTTAACAAACTTGTTTTAATAGTCGACGAATACAAACTTGTATTTGACTATAACATTCTTTTTTTACTTGTATAGATATACATCCTCGGTTAAACCCAAAGGAAGTATCCCCAAAGTTCCTTCTGGCAATTGATAGGTAACCTCTAAAATAAAAATATAAATTAAATCAAAATACCAAATAATCATATTTATTTAATAGTAAAAGCAAAATCAATCGCCTTTCATGTAAATCTTCGATTTCATTTACCACTTGTTTATTTACGATACATATACCATAAACCAAACAATTCGCTTTAATTTCAAGATTAAAGACTTGAAGAGTCTTTAGCAGCACACCCCTCTCCCTATCGGTTGCTACGTAGTGCGTAGTCACTCAGTTCGCCACACAACTGCTGGCAAATTATTCAACCACTGGATATGTTACAGAATACCATTTTATATTTTAACGACGTTGCTAAGAAATTCAACCACTTGCTACGTAACAACTGCGTTATAGAATTGACCTGAATATCTCGTTGGCAATACGGCGTAGTGCTCGAAAACAATTTTTTGTGGACGTAAGAATGTACGCTCACATAAAAATTCAATTTAAAATTCGTCGCAGAAGAAATTCTCCAGGTATGAAACGAATATTTTTTCTGCGTTTAGAAAAATTGAAACACCTTTTCTGGAATACATATAATGTAGTCAACTCTATAATATCTGGAACCACACATGTCTGATGTTGTCTGAGATATTTTATTATGTCGATTTCTTATTGATATTGTGCAGTTGATAAACTATTCATGCGTACTAAATAAGGAAAAAGAAAATACACTTCAAACCATGGGATAAACGATGTACGCAAACAGGACCCTTTAATATTAATTCCTCTCGCGAAAATGTAGTTTTGGTTGACGTTCTATAAGTTCGAGCTTGATTCAAGAAGAGATTTATTTCCTTCTAAGAAATATTTTTGATTTGGTTGAAAAATAGGTATACTTCCGCCAAAGAAATCATATTTCGATTCAAATAAATATATTTTTAGTTGGCGCTGTAAACACTCTCCTCGCAGTTATCAGCCTTATCTTGAGTATAAATAGTAGCTGGTGAAAGCCTAGAGCGCAGTTGATGTCATGCGTCTGCCTAAATTGCTAAAAAGACCATGCGATCGGCAGTATAGAGCAGGGGTGACCAACTTTTGTCTAGTTAAGATCTACACCTTTTATCTTTAAACTGTGACGCGATCGACATGTTGTCATAGGCGTAGCACTCCCGCGAGCAAAATATATGTTAAAAACTACTTTTTTTTTTATTTTTACTATCACCTATTAAGTTTTCGATATAAAGGCATAAAGAAAATAAATTTCCTGACTCAACTTTTCATATTTGCAGAATTCATTATAAAAATGCACAGTATGGCTGAAAATTTGATTTTAAGATTGTGCGACTTTTTTTTCCAGGAAAATTAACATGGAAGACTTTTAGACTTATTTTCTAGTTTTTCTATTTTTAGACTTTTGTTAATCTATCAATAGATCGTGGGAGTTCATCTCGTACTGAAACAACTTCTTTTTCTACCTACGTTGTTTATCTACGCGTAATATTAACCGATTTGATTGGGTTTGCGCTGAAAGGATAGCCCTTTGCTAATATTTTTATCTTGTCGAGCTGAAGGTCAGCTGTTTACTCAAGTGTTAATTTATTTTGTTTTGGTTAGTCCTTTTCTAAAATTTATTTATTTTGTTGAGCTGAAAGGTTAGCTTTTTGCGAATACATATTTGTGTCAGCCCTTTATTGGCGTGGTAGATAATTTATTTTGTTGATCTGAACGGTTAGCCCTTTGCAAATATCTGAATGGTTTTGAGCTGAAAGGTTAGCCCTTTGCTAATATTTTTCTATCTTCTTTTTTTTTTTTTTTTTTTTTTTTTTTTTTGGGATGTCGCCATGTGCACAAAGCCTATTGGCTTGTCTGTGCGGCGGTCGTGGAGACGGAGTATTTTTAAAATCCCTGCTTAACCTGGGCTTGAACCCTGGGCTTCATAGTGGAAGGCATTCGCCTTATCCCCTAGGCCACCTCCGCTCTTGAGAGGAATAATTGTCCCTTTGATAACATTTGTTTAATTTTTGAGATGAAAGCTGAGCCCTTTGCTAATATGTGTTTATGTTGTGATGAAAAGTTACCAATTTGATAATATTTGTTTATATTGTTGGAGATGAAAGGTCGCCCTTTGCTAATATTTGTTTATTTTCTTAAACTGAAAGATTAGTCCTGTGCTTATTTGTTTATGTTCATGAGCTGAAAAGATGACCCCTTGCGAATATTTGTTTATCTTGTTGGTCTGAAAGATTATAGCTTAACATGCTGATATATGTAGCTGAGCTGAAAGGTGATTTGCTTATTGCAATTATTTGACTATGTTTTGAGTTAAAAATTTTTGCGGTTTGAACGTAAAAGGAAAAGAAATACATGTTGGCAACGTGATTATTGTTGAATGTGTAACACCTTTGAATTTCGGCAAATTATGAATTGTCGAATGGAACTTTGAATGAGTTACTGAGACCAAGTTTATCATTGAGGACAATAGTTCTGGAGACTGGCTTTAAGAGCAAAGCTATAATAGTCAGGATTGGCCGTGTTAGGAATTATTTAATTTGTTGGATTAATTCAGATATTGGGCCAGTGATAGAAGATTATAAACACGCTTATTTGTGTAAATACATGAGTAACTAGACTCACTTTTTACTGTTAATGGTTTTTCTTACAAAGCGATAAGCAAAGAACTGCTATCGGTCAACGGACAGATCTGTGAGATCGAACCTTGATTCTGAATTCGAAACTATTTTTCATCTTCCAAATTCGCTAACAATAGGGTTATATACTTAGGGAGAAAATCAAAGGTTCTTCACTGTTCAAGTAGTATACTGGGCAATTAGTTAACAACCGTTTTTTTAGTAGGGTTATAGTCGGGCTTATTTGCTACTATGTAAAGGTGACTAAACCCACCATCACACATTAAGGCAAGACATCGCTAGCGATAGACCAAAATTGGCTTCGCGATCGACCGGTCGATCGCGATCGACTTGTTGGCCACCCCTGGTATAGAGCACAATGCATACAGGTTCAAGTTCCGAATCAGCGTACACTTTGCTACCCTAACCTTGACTATACGTAGGTCTGGGAACCAACCTGGGAGATTTTGCTCTAGTGTACCCTCCGAAAAGTTCTAGTCAATATAATAGGTTCACATTAATTCCCTCAACAAACTCATAATTTCTTTAGTCAAAGAACCATTTATCGTAACCTTAAAATATAGCATTTTAACTCAACTAACAATTTCGTTAATTTAAAAATACAATTTGGTCTGTTAGCTACTTACTACACTTCTCTGGAATGGCAGGATTTATTATTGTCTTGGAGCAAACTACTGTGTTTGGCTGCGCCAGTTCAACTCAAAGGCATCTTAAGTTAACAAGCCTCTTGGTTGAGTTCCCATGAATGGAGGTCTCAAAACTTAGCGGTACCAGTATCGGCTAACACTCGACTTCAGGGCCTTCAGAACCTTGCAAAAGCAAACTTCATAATGAACGACCTAACATTCTAAATAGACGAGAGAGAGAGAGTGCATTACTTATTCAGCGCACTTGGGTCGTTTCGAACTCCCCCAGGGCAGGTATTAAAACTTTTAAGCGGATTTCTCATCCGAAGCATCGACACAACTTTCAGCTCGGCAGCTGTTTATTTCTTCACGTTTGATACGAAAACAAACAACCTGTACGTGTTTATTGATTCTATCGATATATTTTACGGGTATCTCGGATTATTCCACATTATTATAACGCTATAATATTACCAACCATCATGGATTTATTTGAAAAAAAAGCAGTTGTTACGTAGGAAGTGGTTTAATTTCTTAGCAACGTTGTTAAAATATAAAATGATATTCTGTAACGTATCCAGTGGTTAAATTGTTTGCCACCAGTTGAGTGGCGAACTGAATGACTACGAACTACGTGGCAACCGATAGGGAGGGGGACGTGCTGCTAAACACTCTTCAAGTCTTTAACCTTAAAATAAAAACGAATTGTTTGGTTTATGGTGTATGTATCGTAAATAAACAAGTGGTAAATGAAATAGAAGATTTACATGAAAGGTGATTGATTTTGTTTTTACTATTAAATAAGTATGATAGGAATTTTGATTTAATTTATATTTTTATTTTAGAGGTTACCTAACAATAGGGTATTTGACTATTATCGGAAAACCATCTTAGTGTGTTTATTCCTTCACTCTACATTGTAAATGCATTATTTTTCGTAATTGTTTCCTCAATATTTCATAAAAATCTGCGTTAAAAGTTGAATCACAAAAAGTCCCACCAAAACGATACTTTCTGTTGTGTGACCCGATAGTAGATATCAAATCGGCCCATATGGTCTGTCAGCATCGGCATTGTCGCCGTTTGGTAATTGTGTTGTATGATGTGTTGTTTTCACAATTTCTACATATAAATGGTTATAAATGGTTATAAATGGTGTATAAATCCACAATGCAGAAATACGTCAAGAAAAACTCCGGATAAACTATTTGTAGCTGTTCCGCAAGATTTGAAACTGCGAAGAAAGTGGTTGGCTCGTAGAAATCCAAATGAAATAAATAGCGGCCAATACAAGTGTTTTTTGTTGTGAAGATTACTTCAACATAAGTAAAACTGACTAGAATAAGTTATCAATCGTATTTTCGAACCAGGTATTATCTGATCTGACAGCTTAAAGTTAGGGCTATCCTAACCTACAAAGTTATGCTTACATGGGACTTTAGTGCTAAATTCAAATGGGAGAAGCATAAGAGCTCGTTCGGATAACCCGGTATTGTACGGTAAGAGTGACGCGCTGCATAATAGGCGGACTAACGTCATACGGCGTTTATCTGCATATAAGAGAGAGACAGCCGACCCAGGTTATCTGAGCACTGCTCTCCCCATACCCTACCCTGACAAACCGAACGCGCTCTAAGCGTCCTAACGAATGACGTCACTTGAGTCAATTACAGAGCGTTTTCAATCACGTGATAGGACGTGAATAAAATTCAATTTTAATTTTGGTTTTTAATAGAAATAAAGCATATTTTTTTGAAAAGTAATAACAAATAGTTTTCTTAAACTGTAATCTATTAGGATGACTATAATACAAGCCATATTTTTATTACAGTATACCCTATTGCCAGAAGGAACTTAGGGGGTACTTCCTTTGGCTTCTACCCAGGATATATATCTATACAAGTCAACAAATAATGTTATAATCAAATACAATTTTGTATTTGTCGACTATTAAAACAAGTTCGTTAAATTTATTAAATGTACAGTTGAAATATTACCACACTTAAATTAAATGATCATTGTTAAAGAATTAAATTAGTATTCAATAAACGAGAAAACCTTTAAAACTTTTAACCACAACTACTAGAATTTAACCAGTTGTCGTATTAATCAGGGCTGTGGAGTCGGAGTCGTGGAGTCGGAGTTCAGACAAATTTCAGAGGAGTCGGAGTCTGAGTCGAAGTCGGAGTCGAAAAAAACGTACCGACTCCGAATCTATGTTCAAAATAATGTAAAAAAGACATGCAAGATCGCCGTTACCTCAATAGATAGTAAATAGTTAACTAAACATAATATTAATAAATCTTTTACAAAGTACCTACATATGTAAATATAATTAAACTACAATCCACACAGCTCGGTGGTGAGTGATGATTAGCAAATGACTATTGTGAGTTGCTTTCCGCGTCGCATATATATTTTTTATATATGTTGCTTTATTTCCAATTTCCAACACCCAACAGCAATGTGTTAATCTTGATAGCTCGGTCATCTACAAATAAAAAATCGGACTTAGACGAATTAGAACTTTCCAAAGTGAAGCGACGACGGGTGGTTTTCCTTATTCATAAACATTAAGAAGAGCTGTTCGTATTCGTACAGCAGACCAATTCATTACATATTGCAAAAAATATTTTTATTATTTTACCTTGCAATTTTGAAAAAGACAAAATAGCTTCCTACAGCTGCTGAACCAGAAGAAGCAGCGTGATGGTATCACAGTCGTATCAACTCTTAACTTTTTTAATTTCTTTATTTGCCCCAATATCTGACTGTAAAAGCAGCTTTACTAGTAAAACATTGCAATTTTAGCTTTAATGTTCGATAACTGTTGCAAATTTTAACAGAAATTGATTCTTTTTTTTTGGCACATGAACCAGACATCCCTTTGTATTTAACAAAATATGCATCTCATTATACCGGGAGAACCACAATGATGATACAAAAAACTGAAAGGTATTTAAAAAAAAGAGATTTAAAATGGTTAATGAGACTGTGCAACAGGACCGTTTATTTTAGTTGAATGTAGGAATATCCATGTATGCGATTCATACGCATTACAGCCAGAATTGTGACGTCATTGCCACTACCAGAAGTAAGAGTTGAGAATTAGGCTATTTTGCACTTAATTTTGTATCATTCGAATGAATTTTACTTTGTAGGTACTATACAGTAATTTGTCATAACTTTTGTTATTATTAAAGATCAAAAATCGGTTAAATGGACAGAGTAGTCGAGAATTGTGTGCTCTCTAATGTGAAAACAGTTGAATTTCTAATGATTTCAGAGATATTTTGGAAAAATAAAAAAAAACGTCAGTTTTTTAAATATGGTCATATCATAACTTTGTGGTCCGATCAACAGGTCTTTTTGATTTTATTTACAATTAGATTTTGTCAGTTTAATTTTTTTCGCCAACAAATTCGTTGGAAACAAATAAAATTTTGTGGGAGTCGGAGTTGGAGTCGGACTACCAAAATTATCTGGAGTCGGAGTCGACAGTTTTTTTACCGACTCCACAGCCCTGGTATTAATGAACCCCTTTAATTGAAACATGTGGTTATACATGTCCGAATAACCTAACCTTACAATTCACAAATTCACTCAGACTCGAAGTCTCAGAAGAATAAGAATAACAACAAGAATACATTCATTCATTTTACGCGATTTTACTGAGCAGTTATCTTCTGTGGACCTTTGCACAAATTTAATTTTTGCATAAATTGTTTCCACAATTCTTCGACGTTACGGGCTTCCGTAAACGGAGCTGAGTGCGACGCAAAAGAACTTTATTTTTGTGAATAAAATTAACCATGACAGCATAAATATGGATTTTGTGTAGTTTCTACTCTCGCAGATACTCCTATTCATTATTATCTTGCATATTTTTAACTTCTGTGTACACAGCACATCGAAGGGTACTGATCAGCTGATTAAATGTTTTGTACTAAATGCGAATGACTATCAACAGTTAACCACAGTTGTTAACCGCATGATTCTTGGTTAATTTTTCCAATATAGAATACGAAATCTTATTAAAGTTGGTCAGTTGTCGGTCCAAAACTACACTAAAAAAGATATTTGAAGGAAATATTAAAGTTTTGACAGCGTGTCCACAAATTGCATTCAATACCAAGCAATACCTCGGTCTTTTTTTGTTTTTTGGAAAGTAACAGTCCCATTTTTTACCTTAAAATAAAAAATCATGCAATTAAGTGTTAAAAATAAAAAAAACCACAATCGCGTATTAAGTTTTAGTCTTCTTATTATTTACTTTATGCCATACGATTAATGCTTAGAGCTTAATTAATCGGTCAGTTAAATATTCTACTGAAAGTGGCAGGCAGTAATGATAATTACTGCTTTAGAAAAATTAGCCGAAACGCCCACTGTGACATTAGGTTACCGGCTCTTGACATATAGCTAAAGATAATTCCTTTATTAAATTATTCGCGGACGGTGGCGCCATCTTTGAGAAAATGACGGATATTACCTATTAAGACAGTCGCCGCGACGGCGACGTCTTAAAAAAAAGAGCAACCTGTTAGTTGAACGCTCAACGTTGGCAACGAGCCAATATTCTGCGGATGATTTGTGAATACGATTTAAATAATGACATCTGAACCCGAAAATGCGAATTAATATTGGATTCTTACAAATTATTTACGAGATAAACTCCTCTACAATAGTATATTACATTACAAGAGCTGTAACTAGCATATTACGTACGAGTGGAAAGATAACATACGAGTTTTGATATTTTTCACAAGCACGTAATATGCGTTGCAGCTCGAGTATTGTAGATAATTTTACCTACGACCGACAATTACAGATCCAATCACTTACTTTAAATAAAGGAGAAATATTGCGACAGAAGTAGATGTATTAGGTTAGGTTAGTATATTTGACAGTTCAACAAAAATGTATTTTATCTATTGCTAGTTATTCGCGCGACATCTATTTCAACTGTGGGGAACTGCTTTTGAACTGTTGTGACAAGAGGGAAATTCTAATCAAATAGGAAAATATGGATCTACATTTGCGTTGTGATGACATTATGTCGTGCGTTAAAAACACAAAAGCACAACCAAAACCACACGATCAGGGATGTAAAAGCGTAATTTACCGCGTAAATTACCGAATTAATTACCGTAATTAATGGTAATTTACAGATTTTTAATTACCGTAATTTATGGCGTAAATTACCGATGGTAATTTACCGTCAATTTAAATTACCGTTGGTAATTTACCGACAATTGTAATTACCGTTGGTAATTTACCGAAATTTATAAATTAATTTCAAAGACCTTCCATCAGTAGACGCATGAATGCGCCCCACCCCTCCTAAGCAGTCGACAAGTGCACTGTTGTTTGCGTTTGCCTGGGAAGTACCTAACAATCCGCGTGGTGCATGGTCGGACTCGTGCGTGACATTGCTATTCAAGGTATCATTTAGCCAATGGGAATTGGTCTATGGGTAAAGTTAACACATCCAATGACAGTCCCATAGCCCGTAAACGTTATATTTTTACTATTCCAAATCAACCGACATTACTTGAAAAAGTACACAACTAATATTTTGTATTTAATGAATACAGAAGTGGAAAGCCCCTTCGCCAATTGCGACCAATCCAACAAATCCGATAATGCAGCTCTGAAATCAGAAGCCATTTATTATCAGAATTCAGTTTTTAATAAATATGCCAGTGTTAGAAAAATGACAAATGACAAAATACCCTCTGTGAACCGGAGAGTTATTTTGTGAATGTGGACAGAATTAAATTGTTTATTTTCTACCATTATTATTCTGTTTCAATTTTCTGTTTTTGTAGTACTGCCATAAATAGTATTTCTATGTAGTCTTTGCTTTGGTTTTAGTACTGTAAAATCAGGTAAAAGATCAGAGATAGCTAGCTATCCACAAAATAATGATTTAAGGTTTACCAAACATTTTTATTAACATTAGTAGTAATCATAACCAACAGTGATCTGTTTAATTTAACATTTTGAATTTTTGATTACCCGGTAATTTAAATCAGCGTAATTTGACATTTTGAATTTTTAATTGCCCGGTAATTTAAATCAGCGTAATTTAACATTTTGAATTTTTAATTGCCCGGTAATTTAAACAGGCGTAATTTACCATTTTGAATTTTTAATTACCCGGTAATTTAAACCAGCGTATTTTACGATTTTGAATTTTTAATTACCCGGTAATTTATGCCATCGTAATTTACCATTTCCAATTTTTAATTACGTGGCAATTTAATATTTGAAATTTATAATTTTAATTTCGACGGTAATTTACGAAAAAAAATAATTACCGTAATTTAACATCCCTGCACACGTTTATTATAAGCGATATACAGCTAAGCAGTCCGTGCCGTAAGGGACATTTATACATACGGTCGGAGATAAAATGTTTTTTCTACTTTGCATTCACAATGCACACATTGTAACACTGTTTTCAGTGTTACAATTAACACATTGTAATACCGAAAACAGTAACATGTTTGTCTGATTGGTACACAGTGATATCAAAAGCCATATGTCAAATGTACAATACATAACCCAACATAACCACACACTGGATCTTCTTAATCGCTTGCAATCACATAAACTGCGAAATATCAATATTCTATATACATATTTAAACATGGGTGTAGCCTGCTATAGTATGGCCAAAGGATTGGGGCTTTCTTAGTTTTGCTGTGTTCATCAAAATACGCCAGCATGACGTTTACGGTGATGTTTTACGACTCTAGTAAGTGATCGTTATCATTCTTTTCAACTAAACATCAAATCCCCTTTTCAGATATAATTCAAGGACCACATTTACTTTAATAAGGTATTATGCGAAGATCAAACCTACATCGTAGATATGAACGATTTTAATTACTGCTGCGAGATTGTATATGCGCAATAAATGGTTTATCAGCATACACGTACGAACATATAGTACATTTAAAGTGTAGAGAATTTCTAGTTTATGTGACGTATAAGTTTTTCGGTAATATTTTGGACGCTTGGATGCTTGGTTCAATTCGTATTCGTTTTTGTCCGTCGCTTTCGACTTCGCCTTAGTTTTGGTTGTGTGCAACGTATTTGTATTACCTCCATCACATGTAATTTTACTAAGTATAATTTATTCTAATAAACTACTTTGCCGAAATTAGAATTGGGTTTCAATTATAAGTGCTTGTAAATATATAAGCCGCAACGGCTATGTAGCGGAATTAGGTAGACACCGGTATTGAACGTTAAGCGTTATAACAATTCTTTAGTAAGTTCTTGTTCTTCGAAGTAACTAATCAGTCACCGCCAAACACTTCTATTCTGATTAATATACTTATGAAACCACTATTTTAAAATTGTTAACTTTTTAGGTTAAGTTTCATGTATTTATCACAGTAGGGTTAAAAGTGTTGCCCCAAGCTCCATTATGATCATCGTTGCGACCTCGCTGAATATTTATTCAAACTTGTAGGCTAAAGTAGAGTAAAATTATTCACAATTAGATTTTGTCATGATTTTATCTCATCGATCTCATCTTTAACGAAGTTGACAGTTACTACAGTGCTGCCACGTGGTACCCGCAAAGTACCCTAGATTCTAATTTACCGCGATATAGTAACCACAATTTCTAAATTTATATAAAATTAATAACGCAAAGTAGAAAAAATAGTATATTACAGTCGTTTTATAAGACGTATTGGCGCACTCGTTCCATTTGGGCACTCCTCGCTACGCTCGTCGTGCCCAAAACAACTCGTGCGCCAATTTGACGTCTTATAAAACTTGTATAATAATATACTATTTCACATCTAGCATAATTGTATATAATTAATTATATATTATTATATAATCAATTTTTCCACTCAAGGTTTGAATCACGCTGTATAAATGGTCTTTTCTTAATTAATTTTTTCCAATGACCGGAAAATCTTTTCAAATTGAAACCTTTTCGTTTCAGATCAATCTTCTTCCTGTGTGGTAAATGAGAAACCGCATTGACGAATTTTCTATTAATTACTTACTGAGGAGAAAAATTAAAGGGCTTTCATTGCAATCTTAATTAAGTTTTTTAATTAAGTTGTGGAGATGACACATTTGTAAGTTCTAATTACCGCTCTTCAAAGGCAGGGTTTTATAATTAATGCAACTGCGATGAAGCTTTTGCATCTTTGTATGTATAATAGATTCTGTAATGACGTTCTTAAAATCTAGTACGAAAAATAATCAGTAAACACCAAACAAAAAGTTGATATCCAGCATGTGAGTATCAGTGATTTTTTGACGGGTGTTTAATGACAATAAAATACTGAACAATGACTAACTATTTAGGTACATGTTAAAAACGAATATTATTTACTGATAACTTTTCAGGATAAATATTGAAACCGGGCCTAAATTAATAACTCTGTAATCTCTGGTCTTCTTAAGCCTTTTGCGGTCAATATGCTGTACTATAGGCTAGCTAAAACCTACTAATAGGCACGAGGGTCCTTTAAATTTAACACACTCCAACTTTTCGGATTGACTTTTCGCTTAACCCAAAGTCTATTTGCTCGTGTACTTCGAGTTTGACACAACTGTGCGCCATTGTAACTCCCCGAAGTAAACACGAACCGATCAAATAATGTTGTTGACAGAATCAAGTTTATAATTACATAGTATCCGCTTCATGTAAAGCTGAGGAGTTTACGTGCTGTCAACATTAAGTACACAACCAGCATGAGTACAAGGTTTCAGCAATGCTTTGTGAGCGAGTACATTACGTAGATCTTTACTTTTAAAATATTAAATTATCCTCGTACATAAATTGTGCTTATGGGCTAAAGTTTGAGAAAAAGAAAAGCAAATAAGTAATAGCAAACATACAATGACAGCTGAATATGACAACGATCTATATCTTTAAAATAAGCCCAGATAAAGTACAATCAGTACAGTAGAATTATTTATAGCAATTCTTCATCACTTTTAGTTTTTCGATATGCAAAAAAAATGCGATTTAATAGAATTCTCCGAAGTAGGCTGAAATAACAACTCTGTAATTTTAAACAATTTTATTTTAAATCCCATTTCAATAATTTTGTCTTTGAACAAGTAGTCAATGTGAAAACGTTGACCATTACAACAAAAAATTAATAAATGAAGTAAGATAAAAACAAAACTAATAATAAAAATAAATGGAATAAACAAATGAAGAAAACATTTAATTCTGATCAAAAGGCTTTATACCTACGTATTGTAACCAATTTTACTGTCCAACCTACGTGTTGTTTTTTCTATTAATTAAGAAGTTAAAGCAGTTAAAAAAACCGTTTTGTTATTATTTCAAACTACTGTAACATTCCAAGAAGTTGAAAAAAAATCTAACTTTTTACTCTGTACATTTACTATCTGAAAACAAGTGGCACAGCTTACATAAATAATATATCATACTATTTCCTTCTCATAAAATTTGAAAAAATGAAATACACGATTATGTGAAAAGTTCGATTTCCTACCATCAATTTTATTGTTACTGAGTTATGACGTCATTGACATTTTTCTTTAAATGAGACCCTTTATTTTTTTTACTGATTTTGGTAGATCATTTAATTCTCTAAATGGTATCGCAAATATTGTATGGCCTTACATACGAACATTTTCGAGAAAAAGTCAATTGAAAATTGTTATTGATAACTTTACAGAAAATTGTTTTTGTGATTTGTACATGAAATTGCGATTTGGGTAGAATTATTTGCCCTGAAAACGAATCTGGGCTAAAAAATTTTCTATCGGAATGGTTTTCGCGGTTAGGGAGCAAAAAAAAACGCTATTTTTGTAATTTTTACAAATTTATACCAGATGAACCTATTGTCCTAGATATCCCAAAAGTTTGTTACCAAATGACGCCTCCATAAAAACAACCTAAAAAAAACGAAATAACCTGACGTTATATGCAACTTTTAAGCTCGGATTCGTATTCAGTGCAAATAATTCAATCGAAAGCGCCTACTCGCTCTCCATAAACAAAAAAATTAATCAATATTACCCCTATTTCAACTGTCTTTTTCTCGAAAATGTTCTTATGTAAGGCGATAAATTTTGTGAATTACCTTTAAGACAATTAACAGATCTATCAATATCACTACAAAAAATATTGGGTTGCCTTTTAACCCTTTGCCTGTCCACAATCTTTTTGCCATATGAAAATATGCTGTGCGTGGATCACATGCGATGCACGCGACAGCTAAAGGGTTAAAAAGAGTCTCGACGACGTCATAGGTCGAAAACAATTGCAAGTCGGAAATTATATTTGATGTAAATATGCATATTTTGATAATTAAAAATCGACGTGTACGAGGAGTTGTTTCAAATAACTAACTGATTCGGAGATTTTGTCATGTTTTCATACTTTACGCGCTCACTGTATATTTTTTTGCGCAAGAACATGAAAAAGTACTTTTTTTTTAATAGTCGGTTTCTTGTGGTGAATTTACTTGTTATGAAAGAAATCAGATACAATCCGAACAATCAGTATTGTGTAATACTAATATACAATAAATGGTCGTGTTTTGATTGTAAGAAATAAATTAGCTGCTCAGTGCTTTTCCGGAAGTAAGAATAACTGCTAATAATACTGTGATACCTACCAATAATTAAGTTATAAACATACTTACTCTAAAATAACAAGAGAACATCGAACAAAAACTGCTTACCTGTAACAAAAAGAACACATGTTATTGGCGTATATTTTAGAAGCGCACATAGTATATTATTATACAAGTTTTATAAGACGTCAAATTGGCACACGAGTTGTTTTGGGCACGACGAGCGTAGCGAGGAGTGCCCAAATGGAACGTGTGCGCCAATACGTCTTATAAAACGAGTGTAATATACTATTTTTTCTACTTTGCGTTATTAATTTTATATAAATTTAGAAATTGTGGTTATCGCGCTAAATTAGAATCTAGGGTATTTTGCGGGTACCACGTGGCAGCACTGTAGTAACTGTCAACTTAGTTAAAGATGAGATCGATGAGAAAAAATCATGACAAAATCTAATTGTGAATAATTTTACTCTACTTTAGCCTACAAGTTTGAATAAATATTCAGCGAGGTCGCAACGATGATCATACTTAACCTAAAAAGTTAACTTTAAAATAGTGGTTTCATAAGTATATTAATCAGAATAGAAGTGTTTGGCGGTGACTGATTAGTTACTTCGAAGAACAAGAACTTACTAAAGAATTATAACGCTTAACGTTCAATAGCGGTGTCTACCTAATTCCGCTACGTAGCCGTTGCGGCTTATATATTTACAAGCACTTATAATTGAAACCCAATTCTAATTACGGCAGTTAATAATTACGGCAAGTAGTTTATTAGAATGAATTATACTTAGTAAAATTACATGTGATGGAGGTAATACAAATACGTTGCACACAACCAGAACTAAGACGAAGTCGATAGCGACGGACAAAAACGAATACGAATTGAACCGAGCATCCAAGCGTCCAAAATATTACCGAAAAACTTATACGTCACATAAACTAGAAATCCTCTACACTTTAAATGTACTATAGGTTCGTACGTGTATGCTGATAAACCATTTATAGCGCATGTACTATCTCGCAGCAGTAATTAAAATCGTTCGTATCTACGATGTAGGTTTGATCTTCGCATAATACCTTATTAAAGTAAATGTGGTCCTTGAATTATATCTGAAAAGGGGATTTGATGTTTAGTTGAAAAGAATGATAACGATCACTTACTAGAGTCGTGAAACATCACCGTAAACGTCATGCTGGCGTATTTTGATGAACACAGCAAAACTAAGAAAGCCCCAATCCTTTGGCCATACTATAGCAGGCTACACCCATGTTTAAATATGTATAGAATATTGATATTTCGCAGTTTATGCGATTGCAAACTATTAAGAAGATGCAGTGTGTGGTTATGTTGGGTTATGTATTGTACGTTTGACATATGGCATTTGATATCAATGTGTACCAATCTTAGACAAAAATGTTACTGTTTTCGGTATTACAATGTGTTAATTGTAACACCGAAAACAGTGTTACAATGTGTGCATTGTGAATGCAAAGTAGAAAAAATAATATACCATACTTTGTATTTGTATATTCTAGACTAATACATAATTTTATATTTATGTATATTATACTTTGTCATTTTGTCTATTCAATTAACTGCAAACTGTTGGATAGACATAAAAGATCTTCTGGTTAATGGTTAATGAAAAGTTTTTTCCAATAAAGAAACACTTCATACACAAACAAAAATACAACGGTTGATAGAAAAGAAGAAGAAAATACATTACACCCATAAATATTTTCCTCTTTGTCACTTATGTTGAGGATGACGGAGTGCCACATCCAATGAAAACGTCCACGAGACGTAAATGCAGCTCAATCAAGAGAAAATGTTCATAGCATTTCGCAGCGCATATAGAATATAGATATTTCCCAGTCTGATTCGTGTTTACACTTCTAATGCACTTCGGCTTGAGTAGTTTGCTTGCTTTCCGGGTAGAGGGCGTAAGTAATGGACTGTCATTTTTCGCGTTGCGATCAATCTACGTGAAATGCTGTCTTTGCACATCCTAAGTAAATATCAACGTTCTCACACATTGAAAAATTATCTATAATGTTTTCGTTCGATTTTTTGTTGTAAATTACGAAAATGAAAAAAAAAGGAAATTTTATTTTCTAATGATTTCTTCTTTAGTTTCAAAATATTGCATATGGATAAAGTATGCATTCAAGTAATTGTTTACCTAAGTCAAAACTAAAATAGAAAAACCAATTCTTATTAAACGATAACTTTGCTGACCGACTTTGCTATCGTTGGTTAAAACAATTATAATACATTTGATATGCACTTGATCGTAAAAACTACTCTGTTTCAATACAATCAAGGTATAAATCTCAACAAAACGCCTTATAATTTCCGAAAAAGAGATAATAATACTTGAGCGAGTAACTAGTCTCCTATAGTTAACTTGATCGATAGGCACAGGATTGTTACACCTCAAAGACACCATTGGCACATATAAATTAATTTATAACGAAAGTGTATCTACTATTCTCATGTTGCCATTTGTGGGATGCTCTTCTTTTGGATAATAACGGGCAAACGATTCTGTGACTGACTGTAAGTCCTGTCGAACAATGGTTATTACCTGACGGTTGACGTCCTCTTTTTTCATACAGTCAGCTCGATTTGGAAACATTTACAAATCGTCTTCAGCCAATCGCAATTGCAACAATAAAATTTCCTTTTGAAATTCGAGAATTGATTACCTTGTGTCGCAATTTATTTACAATTTTGGCTACATCAGAGTGTGATGATCTGGAGACATTCTTTTTGCTGCTAGTTGCTCAAGACGAACAATGTAATTCGTAAACATTTTTGTTTAAGTGACCATAGGTCTGGTTTGCCTTAAGGTTCTCTGGCTGATTTATGCGTTTAAGGGGTAATGCCACCCTAGCGCGAGAAAAAATAGCCGATTTTGTAGGTATATTTTTTACAATATAGTAAATGAATTACAAAATTTCTTTAAAGCCCCTTATTGTTCATATTTTGAGGAATTTTCACAATAAAAAAAAACAAAAATTAATAAGAAATAGCAGCGTTAGAGGACATCAAAGGAAGCCTCTTCCGGCGGATAGGGTTGCACAGCCGGAAAGATTTTGCACGCAGTTTTTCACTTAGCCATAAAAACAAAAAAAGAATTGATTCTATATATGATTATCTCGGGAAGTACGCACGGAAATTAGAAAATTCCGCTTTAAAACAAAATGGCGCACGTTTGAACACAAATTATCACTTTTAGGTACAAAATTCGGTTAAAAAATGTTTGTAACAAAAAAAGTTTCGAATTTATCGTAAAATCCGTACGTACTTCTCTAGATAATATTGTTCTGAAGCTGCATATAAAATTTGAAGTGAATTGGCGGAGATCAGTTGAAGTAATCTTTCCGGCCAGTTTGAAAAATGTGGTTTTAAGAAAACACCGTTTAAAGTATTGTGTAACTTTGATGTATAGAATTGTTATATTTTTCTATAGTCGGCGATGCCTGGACCATATAATTATCTTTTCAAATTAACATTTTCCTCCTTTTGTTTCTCTCTGTTTGATTTTGACGACAGACGGGCCTGTTTTGCAGTAGCAGTCAGCGATGGCTCTGAAAACATGATGCGCCACGCGTCAGCGTTCGCGCAGAAATTATTGCAGTTAGGCCCGATGCTCATACATAATACCTCCATAATCTTCATAAAGCGGGATAATGCATCATTGACAACGCAAATGGCTATACTTGCTGCAATATCCACAATTACTTTGCCACTTGAAAGTGAAAATAAAAATGAAATCACCAGATGGACAATTCTCGTGCTGCGGCATTTCATCGGTCAGAATTTATGATACAGTGTCGCCCAGCTTTATTTTCTTCATTTTATCAATTGAATCATGATTACGACGAATGGCTAGTCCATCACAAATTGAAAGCTTATTTATAGGCTTCTGGGTTAACTTCCCCTTTTCTTCGAGGCCCTAACTGGTTTTTGTCAAATGGCGGGAACGAGTGCCATTAGTTTTTGCACGTGATCTATGCATTCCTTTTCTTATTTACTTTTCTTATTCCAAAATTTGCAATCTTTGCAGTATTTAGATTTTATGAGAATATCAACAACATTTCTCCAGCTGATAAGCGCCACCAATCATACAGAGAAGAAAAGTTGTGTTTTTTCCATGTTCCATCGTTATACGAGACAGTTACGTTATCCTTTTTTTTTTTACTATTTTCAGTTGATTTTTAGCCCTCTCATCTTCTGCTGCTTTCTGTATACTTTGTTTGTAAACTGCTTCTGTTGCGACAAAAATGGTGCGACCAACTTTACCGTAAAATGAGTGAAAAATCTGACGAGTGAGGTCCTTGAAATCGCAAAACTTTTCAATTCCATCTACACCTATTCTTATGCGCATGGCAAGGATAATTCCGCTATTCATTTCATATCCTTTTTGAACAAATGGGCAAATCGGAATGAAAGTTTGTTCAAAATTCTCACAAGAAACCACGATTTGAAATCCTAAGTGACGGTTGCCACTTTCGGCCAATTTCGCATTTGATTTGCACGTTTTACACACTACAACTTGTGAAATAGCAGAAAACACAACAACAAAGTTCAAAAGATGATAATTATACGCCATCGACTTCAACGTTGTAATAATCTTCAACCGACATTACTTTTTTACCGGTGTGGACTGTGGATACGTTATCAGGCAGAGGCGACTCTAGTTCCAAACGATTCAATGCTTGTCATATTAGTTCTATTTGAAAATCTGCTGCTTCGTTTCGACTCCTTTCGATCACGATATACTCCAAAAATGTCACTAATTATTTCTGCTATTCTTTTACCAACTAATCAAGAACAGCACACGTTATATCAGACAGCTGTAACATGGTGCGGCTAGCGTCAGTTCAACGAACGTACTGAGGATATTTCCAGAAAGTCTTTGTGTTTTATAATATTTTATGTTATATTTCACACCACGCATGTAATTCCTCCAAATAAGATAAGAGCGTATAGGTCTCTAGGCTGTAACCTCACACGCTAAACTTTTTGCATGTACGCTCGCCTAGACGCTTGGCCGTATATTAATCAAATAAGCATTTAAAATTTCTTTTCCAATATGAAACGTATTGTACCTTATTTCTAAGATCACAAGACATCATTTAGCAAAAAATTTTTTTTTTGATTATTCAAAAAATCTGGTGGCATTACCCCTTAAATCGATAGCAAAGAGATCAAATATTATTGCTGTTAACCGATAACTTTTTGACCTTAGCATTCACAAACAGAAATAATGATATTCATGTATTAATTGCACATATTACCACTGGAGCTATATTCAAATTGATTAGTGAAACCGAACAGAAATGAAGATGTTGTTGAAGAGCTTATTTTTTACCGCATTTCTTAGTACCACCATTGCATTTAGCACAATAATTGCACATGACAACTGTACATCAAATCAAGTGAGTATAAAATAGTACAACAACGAAATAAGGGTTCGACACTCATAAGTTCTATTATTTAGGTATATACGTCAATCGACAAAGCTGACATGCCACTGGATGATCAATCTTTAGTGACAAATACTGTTGTCAATGCAACAATCAATGGTGGCAGCGAAGTGGACATAGTAAATAGTATATTTGATCAACTACAGGCCAGGTCGACGTGTTGGGTTGTAATGCAAATACCTTCCTCAGCGCTGTCAGTACGGTTTAACTATAGAGCGATGATAGATCTTACTGCTTGCATATGCGAAGATTGTAAAAAATATCGTATACTTTATAACGGAAAATATGTGTGTATATAACCATGTAGGTACATTTATTGAATATAAGTTATAATAACGATAAAATTAAAATAAATGTAAATGTATACCTACCATTTTTAGTTTTTTTGGACAAGCTACAGTTTTTTATTTTCTTGATTTCTTATGTAATAAAGTCTGTGTAAGCGAGCTTTTTATAGACGCGGATATCTCAGAAACGCACGATAGCAGGACAACGCAGTTAGCACGTAAACAATTCTTATTTATTGTGATACTCATCCATGATGTATAATAACATAAAAGTTATTTGGGAATTTTTAAGAGTGAAAATAATGTGATCGATCCGGTGCGCAGGACGGTTCCCCTCGCGGAAAGGGGATTACGCGCGGGAAACGATGCGAGGCTTCGCGCGACGATTTCAAACGATCAACTCTCAGGACCGTATTCAATATTTTTTAGTCACTTTCTCGTTCGGTTTTATTTTTGAACATAGCATACGTGATTTCACAACATTATTTCTTCCAAACATCAGTAGTTGATGATGATTGATGATTGTTCCTGGTGGTTCTGGAGCCAAAAGAAACGGTCTGGAATTTTCGGCAAATGTTTCCATTGCGACAAGAATTTGTCCTTTGAACTTTGAACGAATTTTGCAGTTCCAGAAGAACCATCAACATTGGAACCATCGAGGCAACTTCTTTATCATTGTCTAAAATCACTCTTCATTATCTGTGCTGTTGTAGTTGTAGTCATAATTCGTCCTTCATCGTAATTCGTCATCAAATATTCAAATTACCTGAGAGCAAATATATTTCATACTGGGGTAGATATGTGGACGATGTGTTCTGTGTGGAAGGATCAGGAGGATCTGGGTGTGTGGACCTTATTGAATATGTTTTGAAGCTAATTTTGGAATATTTCACGGTGAGTATTATACAAAACGATGTTAAAAAGTGACTTCAGAAAGTGAGGTTATGTTTGAAACGTGTTTTTTTGCAGGTTTATTATGGAAAATATTCAATTCAGTGACGATTTTAACCAACTAGGACATGCTTACTGTTATCAAAGTCAAATTACACATCGCCAATAGTGACTTTGTTGTATGGTCCAAAAACGAACTTTTTCTGCATCGATTTTTTAGAGACGATCCATTCTGGGATTTTACACTTGTTTGCAGTATCATAAAACAATTGTCTTACCTGAAATTTTATGTAAAGAAGCCTGAAGGCAAGGGAGTAGTCAAGGTAGAATAAATCAATAAAACAATGTAAATTAATAGATTTATTATTTAAAAAATCTGAAATGTATGTAGAATATGAGTAGAATAATGTGATAAATACAATATTACACTTTATTTCCTGATTATATTTGACAGTTCTTGCACGAATGTCATGCAGGGCATCCAGGGCTGTTCGAGCGCTCGCTTTTTTCGTACCGAACACAAGTCGGTTTGATTAACTGTCATTTTGTCACACTAAAATTTTGTTCTATCATACCACTGCTTGGATACAACCAATGCTTTGACGTTAATTCAAGCCAATATGCTTGATTACAAGTAATCGGTTTCTTTTGGTATTGAGACTCGAATTTTAACCGAACAAATGCGAGCCAACTCGAAAAACCAAGTGTTCAATTCGGAAAGAAACCAGATTTACTTAGCTCGAAATTCGAGACTTGAAGTGTTAGATAACTCGAACAGCCCTACGTGGCACCCTATCGGGATGGTCATCATTTCGAGCACTCTTCGAGCTGGTTTACCTTAAGATGACACATTATAAACAAATATTTCACATCTATATTTCATATAACTCTTACCTGCAATAAAATGCATACTGCAAACCCTCCAATTTTGTAGTCGGCCTTCCGAGAAGTTTGGATCTCTCTTAATGGCCTATAGCTATCGTTCCCTTCTAAAATGCGACAACAAACTGTTGGGATAATTTGGCTTGAGGACTTTTGGTAATAATATGAAAGGAAATTTCCTTATCTCGATGGCTTTTCGACCTGCAGTTAGCCACGCTACAAATTTTGCCCGTTTTAAAACTAACACTAAAGCAAAAACACGCGTTTGAAACATAACCTCATTTTCGAAGTCACTTTTAAACATCGTTTTGAATAATATTCACTGTGAAATATTCCAAATGCAGCTTCAAAACTTATTCAATAAGGTCCACACACCCAGAAAAAAATCCAAGCTGAATCACTTTCGCACCAAATAGTTTATTTTAAGCTGATTTAGAAAGCCAGAAATACATGATCTCTTATGGCGCTTTTGCTTTGTTTTCCACCCAATGAAATTAAAGAGAGATGAAAGATGTCACGCCGTCTCTGTTTCTGTCAAACGTGGAAATAATGGATAAATATGTACGATGTTTGCTTTTATTCTAAGTACGGGCCCGTGACACATGCTGTAAGTCGGCCTCGAATCCCGAGCTGGTGACGACTGCGTTGAACGACGTGACGTACTTGCGCGCTGTACCAAAATTATATCGCTTATTTATGTCGTTTTATAAAAATAATGAACATCTGAAATGTGTTTCTATATCAATAGTCTCCTTAAACAAAATTTTGCGATTGTTTTCGTAGCTGTCTCGTTATCGGGCTAATACTCGTTGCCGAGATATCCGCTTCCATGAAAATCTTGTTTATAGCCTTTATTGCAAAGAAAATTAGTAAAATACAAAAGCCAATCTGTAGACAAGATTGTGAGTTATACTTTGTGTAAATTTGATTTTTTTTGGGCAAGCGGATTAGCAGAAAAAAAATTTGGAAAGACGAGCGTTTATTAAAAAGTGCTAAAATCGGGCAGAGTTAAGAACCTCCAAACACAGGGCTCAATAGTTTTGCAACCGATAGTAGTCACTTGTTTTGAGAAAAGAAAAATGCAGACACGATTGCACATCTCAAATGAATGGTTCACGAGCTCTTAAAAAATAAATTGAGCAATCTAGGCTGCAAAAATGTTGTATTGCAGTTGACCTTTGCATTCGCAGATTTTTTTGACCTCTGTGCTCACACACTTAAATAATATTATAGATAGTACATATTAAGTAAAGATTTACATTTAGTTCAGAAGTTGTATGCAAATAGATCAATTGCAGTACCAGATATGACGATGTTGTTTAGGTGCTTTTTGCTTGTTGTATTTCTTAGCACAATCACTGCAGTTAGTGTTATACAAGCAGATAAAAACTGTACATCAGAACAAGTGAGTAAAAGATATAATAGCGAAAATTCCGAGTGATAAACATAAGTTTTATAATTTAGGTGTTTACCACAATTGACAAAATGGACATGGATCTGAAAGAACAAGCTGTTGTGAGAAATGCTGTTATCAGTGCCACTGTTAAAGGTGGTAGCGAAGATGACATAGTAAAGAATATATTTGATGGTGTAAAGTCTTCGTCGGGATGCTGGTTTGTCATGGAAATTCCCGAACCAGATGTTTCAATCCGGTATAAGTATGTGGGACTAATGGCCATTACAGCTTGCCAATGCCAAATTTGTAAAAAGTATCGCATAATTCAGACCGGCAACATTTATTGTTAGTCCATACATAAAAAATAAAATATTTAATAACGTGTTTGTGTCCTTAATTTCGTTATTAGTATACTATTGTAATAGGTAAACTGATTTATGAACATAATACTAATACAAATGAATTACAACTGAATAATTTAAAATTAGTAGACCATTGCTATGTTCTTCTTGATTGGGTAAATTAGTTTTTTAAACAATGATTTTATTTTGTATGTATGTTTTCGAATTTTTGACAAACTGAGTAAATATGTTATTAATAGTTTTTATTAATTACTCAAACTTTTCCTGTTTCTAATGTGAACTAAAATGTGTAAAAATAAACATTTATTGGTGAAAATATCAAATATAATGTGACTATTTTCGAATTAATGATTTTGAATTTCCAATTTGTGGATTTTAATGTACACTTTATATAGCAACAATTAGTTTTAATTGAACATATACAGGGTGTCTCAACAGTGCGATCTCGGAAGATTGTGCCGCTGTTAATGAAGATTTTTTAAAACTGATTTCACTCATCTATACAGAATGCAGAGGCGCACATTTTAAAATTATTGGCGTGTATACAGGGTGTTCCATAAGGTAGTACCAACCCAAACTTATGTTTTTTTAAACGGAGCAACCTATATTTCGGCACAATTTTAATATCCACGCAAAATTTTACGACAATGAAAAATAACATTGCCTACACTGATAAAAATGAGTGCGAATTTACAAATGAAATTTACATTTTTTTCAGTAAACCTACCCTATTTGTCGGCAATTTTACCATAATTTTAAGCAAAAATACTAAATATCATTGAAAATGCAGTTACATTCATTAATTGTACAAACTGTAGGTAAATTTGCTAACAAATTTGTAAATTTCATAATAACAATTACTTCAACGGAATAAAATTACAAATCTATACATTAAAACTACTGTCTGATATGTAAATTTGCCCTCTGCTCGTGCAATTTTCCTTTCTAGATGGTAGTGCTACCGAGATAATTTTGATCGCGCTTGCGCAATAATGGGATATACAGTTCGAGTTCCGTTCGCCATCCGTTTGGTTGTGTTTACAGGAGCTAAGTTAGAGTTTTAGAGTACGATTGTTATATACAACTAATCTAACACTGTTAGTGCCTCTGTGACTTATCCTTTATCGGTGTCGTGTGGAATATTGGCCCCATATGGTTCTATAGTATTAAAAGATATAATATTGGTACATTCATCTCTTTGTATATTATGGAGGACTTTGCAAATGTATACTACAAAGTGCAGGTAAAAGTTGCAGTCTTGATATGTATAATTTCACTTTCACTAATTGGATGTTTTTTAGGATAGTGTTGATGATACTGACGTTCTACAAATTCAAGGACTTGTGTGGTATCCATAGGTAAGATTTCGCTTATTGTTCTTTCTTGTACATGCGGTCTTACAATCAAATTTATTACTAACATGTATAACACATATCATTTCAATCACCAATATAAACACTCTATAAACACTCATTAATAACTTTACACACATTCGGTACCTCAAAGGAAAGCAGTTGCTGACATTGTTATGCCCTGTATATGATATATGACTGTACTTCTTATTTTGATTTCAGGTGACACATTTTGGACTATATTATATGCTGTGGTTGGATTATCCCCAGGTTATCTTATTCTGGAGACGGTTTAGCTTTTTAATTGTTCAAAAACGAATAAGGTGACGTAAGTTTACCATAGGCATTTCAACTTAATATTGGTGAAATAATATTTAATTTATATTTAAAAGATATGTTTCTCTCTGCTAAGCAGATCGATTTATTTTATTATACGATATTTAGATAAGCATAGTCCATGGGTTCCTATTTTATTTCATTTACTTATGATTACAATTTTGTCAAGAACTTCTATTTATTTAATGTTAAAAATATGTAGATACATATATATTATAAATATGTTTCACATGTTATTTATTGTTAAAATTATAATAAAATTTCATACTATTATTTTTATTTTTATTTATGATCTCCACATTAATAGGATTTTACTAGTGATTTTACAGTTGACAATACAGGCTTGTCCGAGCAGTCGCAAAATCAGTTTACAAACAGTTCTTTTGTGAGAAACCAGATAATGTTTCATTGGTATTTATGATGGAGTTATCATAGCAAGATATGTGGTCCATCACAAAAGTACTGATTGTTAACTGGTTTTCAGTTGCTGGGAGAAATTTAATATTAAAGTTGCAGAAAATTTACTGTACAACAATTAATTGCAATTCCGCGTTTACGGTAAATTTACTGAACGTCAGTAATTTTACTTACAAAAGTATATATAAAACCGTACACATCGGAAACCTCATTTCATATGAGAAGTAAATTTAAGCTCAAAGTAAAATTACAAACCACATGGTTTGTGGTCGATACACGGTGGTTAAAAATGACCGCCGTGCCACACGGTAAAATTACCTTTTCAGTTTTATCAGTGTACCAACGCACGACACCGTCCCATAAAATATTTTCTTTAGCTACCTCCCATGCGCTGGTATAAAGCCCCACAAATTCACGCGATCAACCACATAAATTTAAGACGACGCTATCACCGAGGAGTAACCTTGACGCCCATAAAATGAAAGATAATTTATTTGGGCACCGGTGTAGATATACCATAGTTTTAGATAAGGGTAATATCGTAAATCATGAGCCTCTGTCACCCACCCAAGTCTTACAAACGGTTATGAATGAAGAAAGGTCCCACATTACGCACGCCATTATTCTGTACAGAATTCAGGTCTTAGCTTCGGTCGCAAGAGGGTGACTTCCGATTCTACCCCATTTCGGGAAATTCTAGATTTCTTTTGTCGACTTCAATGAGAACTCTTGGTGGAAATGAATGGATTGAGAATGAAAAATGAGGAGGAAGACACACACTTTTGCAAAGGAAAATATCTCTGTTTAATTGCCTGTGAAGTAATAAATTAAATGGATCGTCTACTAAACTATACTACCACACGCACGTATTTCAGCTCTCAATACGGAAAAACAGGAAGGACGTCGTTATATACGGGGTGAAAAAAAACCCCGTATAAAAGTAAAAAGCTGATGTGGCCAGGCACATGACTTTATCATACTATATATAAAATTAATAGTTTAGCTGCATGAGACTCTATTTGATCGAGATCGGCCATGTCTGCATTAAAATAAAATTACTAGAACTAGACAGATATGTCGATTAAAGCTGCGTTCGGATATTGTATAGTCGATATCACGAGTGCTGCAAATTACTCATCGGTTATAAGTGTATGAACCAAAATTTGTGCGTATCGCGCTGCTTGATTGTTTGAACATAGATCACTGTAAATACGTTGCCTACCGAGGCGGATATTATTGAAATTAAATTAATATTGCTATTATCTTTACTAATTAAATAACCTTTAAATAACTATCACCATAGATCTTTTATTAAGCGGCTTACCTTTCAACGAAAACATTTTTGCTAACATACGGTCACGTTCAATATTTACGTTCAGTATTAGAGGTTAGAAACGTTAGAAATGTCATTCTAAGAAAAGACGTACTTTTTCGCTGGGCGGATTTAATTTGTACAGCAGATGTATCATAATCATTCTATTGCGTTCTAACACACGGCAATATATAGGAATGAAATGTAGCGTATGAGGAAAATAACAGCAGAAATCGATGACTAATTTGCAGCACTGGTGAAATCGACTATACTCCGTTGACACCGGGTACACCGTCCAAATGACACTTACGTGTTATTGGGTGTAAAAAGTGTAATGCAATATGCGAACGCAGCTTATATTGACAGAAGTTATTGTCAAAACATTAGCGTTTGACACCAAGACTACCTACTGTCATTAGAATAAAAAAAATCTGATGTGGCCAGGCACATGACTTTATCATACTATATATAAAATTAATAGTCTAGCTGCATGAGATTCTATTTGATCGAGATCGGCTATGTCTGCATTAAAATAAAACTAGTAGAACTAGACAAATATCTCGATTAAAGCTGCGTTCGGATACTGTACTCCGTTGACAGCGGGTACACCGTCCAAATGACACTTACGTGTTATTGGGTGTAAAAAGTGTAACGGTGTTCAATATCCGAACGCAGCCTATATTGACAGTAGCATTTTCAAGACATTAGCGTTTGACACTAGCTACTGTCATTAGAATCAAAATAATCTGACATATCCTGGCTACTAGTTTTAAAGCAGTACGCCCGATCTCGATGAAATAGAATTTGCTCATGCGGCTAAACTATAAATTCTACCAAAAAATGTCATATACATAAATTATGGAAAATTTCCTCTTCTTTAATTTATTATTTAACTATTTTGATGACATTACACAAATAGCGGCTCATTTGCAAAATCTTCGAAAAATGCTATGAGTAAACCACCAGTTACTTTGGACCCTTTTCAACAGAAACCTTTTCAGCTCTAAGTTTGGTTATAAAACTTCTAAATATGAAGTTCCGTCCCGATACCATTAGTAGTTTCTCCGGAATCGTCTCCACAAAAACGGGTACACACACACACACACATACACACACACACACACACACACACACACACACAGACATTTTTTTGTACCTTGGTCAAAAATGTTCAGGGGACCCAAAAAGACATATTTCCGCTAAAATCTCAAAAAATTTTTTTGGCATGATTACAATACTTTACATACTGCGTATGATAAAGTAAAAAGCATTCATTCTCGTTCAGACCCGATTTCTACAAACTAGAAAAATGTATTTTTCTGTGGAGCATTGAAGGTATCGTTTTTGTTTTGCTCGAATATTCTGGCAACATTCGGCGTAGAGCCATAAAACAACACGTTTTTTGTCCAGCCGGCCTGAGCAGTATGAGACCTTGATACGTGTTTTGAAAATTCGCATGTGGGTTGTTTGGAATCGACATACCATTTTTGTACTTTAGGCATTTTCAAGCGTTGACTTATTTATAAAATATCCATATCAGAGTCTATTTTGCAAAAACTAATAGAATAATTAATAAGACTAATAGTAATAATAGGATATTGGGTATAAAAGAGCGTATCAAATATTTGCGTGGTATCAAAACAACAATATGAAAACAAACACAAATTGGAACAAATTGGAAACTTGAAAACCTTAAAATATCATATTTATATTATAATATTTTTTCCTCTAATCCTAAGCTTTTGACGCAGAAGAAGACACAGATAAAATTATTAGAGACCTATTTCTACAAAAACGTTCAGTAAACAATACAGTTGTGGGAGGGGTAAATAATAAATTTTCTAGGGTGAAAAATTTTGTAAATACGCCGTTGAGTTAGTGCGGGGCGATTTTTTCTTCTAGTCGTAGATATGCAATTCCCTCGACCGTGAGTGTGGTATTTTTAGCTCAACGGTCAAAATATTGACAAACCGAACACTTCGATAGCTATTAATTAGCCAGGAATAGATCTAGGGCGTAAAATATGGGAACAAGCCCACTTACAATGTATAAGAACCGTTGCTTAAGGCTCCCGTATCCCCCATTCAAAACGTTGAGTTGCCGCTCTTTTCTCCAGAGGTTCCGACCAATGTTTTACTAGATGCAGATGGCGACACAACTACCAAATCTGGAATTATCCCGTATATTTTAATTTGCGGCAAGAATCCACCCCACCACAAATATCTAACCGTATAAAATTTCTCGTAACCATGACAACCACGGAAAATATCAACCCAATAAGAGGTTATCTACTTCTCAATATAGGGTTATGTTCGTTATTGTAAGCAGTTTTCTCGAGAGCGATTTATTTATGAGTGTGTCTCTCAAAATGAATATTAAACGACTATTTTTTATTATTTATTTATTTGATAGGTACGTACACAATTTCACTAGTTTTCATATTTTCTAATTAAATATTGTTTAAGGTGCTCCATTTCCATATAGAACTTTACGATACCATCCAAGGACAGCAGCTCTGTATACTTTAGTCTGAATACATGATATGTCATTAGCGGCTGATTTAAATTTAGATCAGAGATGGTCTGTGTTAAATATCCTTAAGTACGATTAGACGGTAACTCAAATTGTGTTGTATTACATAACGTAGTTACCTTTGCTCTCCGTAAAATGACTCGTCCAATTATACCTTTAACGCAGCAGTTCATTCCGAAATAACGCCATACAATGGAGATCGTATCATTCGTCGTTTTTTGTTGCTCGACACAACTGGAAGATTTCAATATTTTATTACGCAGTCTTGAGGAGCAATTTATGTTTTAAATGATTCTTACCGTAAGACCTTTTCATATAGAAAAGAGAATTCTTTGTGCAATTTAAATGTAATAAAATCTGCCACCTTGAGGTAGGAAGGTATATCGACCCATGCAACGAAGACTATAGTAACTACATTTAGTTTATTACGATAGTCTTTGTTGCATGGGTCGATATGCTTAATAATTATCTACATAAATATAGAAATAAATAAAAATTGTGTGTTGTTTACTATTTACGTCAAATTCAGCAGCAAAAAAGAATGTCAAAAATGAAATGGAGAAAAATACTAATAAAATGCTCACTGATATTTTTGTTTTAACGTATGATTATTTAGCTGTCGTATAGCCTGACCTTTACAATGACGGTATAACTATATAGTATCAGCTTTGGTCCGTAGAAAGGGGATTTGTGACTAAACTATCAACGAGGTTTTTGTTTTGAACACATTTTGATCGGAAACTATTTTATAGTTCATCTGTGATTTTTAAAAACCCGTAGACACTTAACTGAGTTTGAAGGTCGTTTATCTGAATTTAGTTTGATTCGAAGTTAAAGATTTTTTGTGACATTTTTCGCTGATTACAATAACAGATTTTTAAGTTATTATTCCTACAGCATATATTTAAAAAAAAACAACTTTAAACGACCTTCAAATGCAAATAAGACCACAGCTACGATTTATATTATTTAACACGAACACAAAAAATCCAAAGTGGCATTCTTTATGTTACGTCTTGTTTTCAGTATTACCGATTTTTAGTGTACTTTAGGTCAATCTAAATAAATTATTTATGTTGTATTTACATTTTCAATTTGAAACAGCGCCATCTATCCACAGACCGTTGAACTATTTTGCAATGCCAACAGACTAAAACTCTCCCAGAACGGTATTTTAGTTACGTTCACTAAAAGCTACACCCCATCGTTATAAGTAACATTTAATGTATTTTTATAATATATTACAGTACACAATAATCATACGCCAGTAAGACCAAAAAGCAATTCTATATTTGTAGTTTAGTTTTTTTTAACACTAAAATTTGCAAGTATAATTTGCATAAATATTGAAATTCTTTGTGGACGCAGTTGCGTAAGGACCTATTCAATCGAATAGTTGCTATAGTTTCACAATTTAAACAATAATTATTGTGTGGTGTATCGGCGCGTTTTCGACGTAGGATACGGGAGCCTTAAGGGGTTTCCAAAAATGTGTCATTCATTAAAATCGGATGAAAAAAAGTTTTATGGATAACTTTTATGGCTAACTTCCCCCCGGTATATTTCTTGACACTTTGAGCCATATGATGGCATATTTTGTTTGCCTGATCATCTTAAGAAGTTGATCTATCTGGCGTATCCAAATTGGATTTACAGCAATTGATAAACGTTTTTTCTTAGTTAAAAATAAAACAATCTGGGGACTTCTTGAGCCCAAGCGGGTGTTCCAATCGACCTGGGAGTAATATGAATTGATGGGTTTCGTGTTAGCCGTCGTCTCTAGTGAGTATTGCTCACGACATTGGATATTCCCTGTCGGCATTGATCAGTTTGGTCGACACAGCAGTGAATATTGGATGCGGCTGGCATACGTATATTGATTTACAACAGCCGGATGAGTGACGCCTTGCCGATACTGTATTTGATTTATTCTGTACCCAACACTCGGACAAATGTTGATCTCGAACGAATACTGTTTGTTTTCAAGCCACGGTCATGGTTTAGTAGGATATGCAGTCAGTGCAAAGCGTCTCCGTACGGAAAATATTTATTTATTACAGAAACCTTCTTTGCAGAGCTCCGCGGTGACAGTTCGTAGTATTTCGACACAATTGCATAAAAAGCAAATCAACTTGACAACGTCTGGGTAAATTTTAAAGAGCTATGTCTTAAAATGTCACCCATAAATTAGCTCCTGTTCCGGGATTAATGCTATTGGCTTAATCACCATGAAAGTATATTAAATCAACCAGTATATTGTGTCAAAAATTAGCTTCTTTTCTCTAAATAAGTTCATGATAAAGCAAGCGCGGTTGAATTTTATATTTATCCCGGAACAATGCCCTATGGTTACACATTCCAACAGTACCTTACTTTTACAGAGCAGTACCATAGTTTCGACTCCGATCTGGTTTTTATGCGCTCGTGTTTTGCATGTAACTGGTATATGGATAAACAAAGTAGCTTTTATATGGTCTGTATAGAGCCCTGAGAGAATTAGACTACGTATGTAAACTACACATTGCGACTGCATTGAAATAACGTACGCATGTGGAAGCCCTACTGCAGAACAACAAATATAGTTACTGTAGTGAGTAATCAAGCAATTCGATGTACATACGAACAATGTCCACTTGTGTAAACATAACTATAATAACTATGAAGCTTGTTTACTCTGTTCAATCAGACTGCATTATCTACACGTGGCGACATATATGTAACTAAATTATATTATATAAGTAGGTACTTTTAGTATATTGTAACCTATTGAGTTCTTTCATGAGAACTTATTAGATATTTAGCTATATTAGTTAGTATTTAACATTGTATCTCAATGCCGCACAGTGGTTGATATACTCAATCTAGACACTAAAAACTATGCATTTTGATATCACTAATTATTTATTGTTCTGACTGAAATAAATGCCTTAATACCTTTTAAACCACAATCCGAATAATGAAGGGTATTAAAGAACTATTACTATCTGTATATCATGAAGAAAACTACCATGTCAATGTTTTATCAAAGCTAGGCAGAACATACAATTATTTGTCTTTGTTAATGTCGATTTTATCCCGCTCTGTCGGAAGTGGTTATGTGAAATGGATAAAATTCAGCAAGGTACGTACTTTATTGAGAATGTTTAAAATTGTCTATAACTAATCGCGTTTATGAATTATGAATATTTATTTTATGGTCAATCAATCTCAAGATTATACGGCATCACCTAATGTTTTGGACACAAACTCAAAAGTTTATCATTGTTTACACAACTGTTTAGTATATTTTTGTAGCCAATAGTATATTTTTCAACCACAGAATGAATTAGCTGCCCGAATGTGCCCCATCTTTTTTAATTTATTTCTTAGGTTTGTCGAACGGGTTTGTCCGTTTGGATCTATTTGACCGTACTTGGCCGTACCTGGTCATTTATTATTTCGTTTTCTGTTTACGCGTATTTAAAACAACAGTACTAGGTAGCTGTAATAATGTGGTTTACTGTGAAATAAGACACTTTCATCATAATGGCGTATCCTTACCTAAAATAATCTAATAAATTTAGTGTCTGGTAGAAAGTTGGACACAAGGAACCATTTTGTATTAACAATTTTTCCCAATCACTTATTTCTGATCTCACTTTATTTTAGGGTAAAAAATAGTTGTGCGCGTTCAAAATAACTATTTCAACCACTGTGTGCCGGTGATATACAAGTTACATAAGAGAGGACTCAAAACAGACTCTTGCGGCTCTTGTGTTTGTGTTTTCTGCCTTCCACTTTGCCAGTACGTGTAAACTAATAAAAGTTTATGTATGCATGTTATAATCGTATAATCAAACTAACTAATCCAGTAGTACAGTTCGTAGGAATTATCGCTGAAACTCAGCCACATTAAGCGTGTATATTCATGCAAACTCCAGCCCGCATGCTTAGCATAACGTGTCTAAGGGTTGGCACACGACCCTAACGTGTAATTGAACAACAACAGGGCACACAACAATGAATATAAACGCAAGGGAGCATTTCCGTGAAACCCACGACATTATGTTTTGTGCATTGTTACACACATACACTCAGCCGGTGTCGAAATTTATAGTTACTTCATGTTATATGTACCAGAAGCCCGCAGATAAGCGACTAGAATAGTTCAAAATTCAACAAAAACGCAAAATTATGTCACAGCCAAAACCATTTTATCTGAAGACCATTTTATCTGAATACCCTTTACCGGTGATCCCCAACTGTGCGCCGCGGCGCCCCGGGAAGCCTTCACAAGGGCGCCGCGAAATATTGTAAAAGTTTCATAATTCCAAGTGCCTTTGTCTAATAAGTTAATAACACAGTTAGTCAAAGAATACATCAAATAGCGGACGATAAATATCAAAGATCAATTAATTGAACAAAATAAAGGGGTTGAATTTGGATTGCAGTTAGATGAGGCTACGGATAATAATAAAGATGCTAATTTGATATGCTGTCTACGGTTTATAGATGTATTTAATAATATTAAAGATCTCCTGTTTTGTAAAAATATCACTGCAGGAGCGAAGGCACAGGACCTGTTTGAGATTCGTATCTGAAAACAATGTGAATTGTCCTAAATACGTCGTTGTCTATACTAATGGAGCTCGCTTACAGGTGCTTGTTCGAAGCAAATCAACAAATGCACTGCGGACCCATTGCATTATTCTTGAGTGTAGATCGAAAAAAGGTTTTTTCGAAATTCAAAATTTCGAGTTGATAAACACTTCTCTCTATGGACCTACATATGGCACAAAAAAATTGGCCGAAAAATATTTAGGTCTCCCGCAGGAGGCCTAAATATTTTTTATTGTAATATTGTGTGATTTAGCTGAGTGATTTTGCTTTTTCAAGTAGAAAAAGTTTAATAAGGTGAGAATTTAACGTATACAAAAATATAATACTCTGATGCAACATTTAGATCGCCTGCAGTTTATTTAGATTCATAGAACTTTTAGAAAAATGACCATTTTCTTATAATTTAAATGTTGATAAAAGTTTATTTATCATTAAATATTTTATTATGTGCATCCATGTGGGCTTTGAGAAAGAATAATCTCTTAATCTTTCATTAAAAAAATGAAAAAATTCGAACTTTTAAAGAAAATACAAAGTTTAGGCCTCCTGCGGGAGATCTAAATATTTTTCAATTGGGCCAATTTTTTGTGGTATATGTGGGTCCGTAGAGATACCTTTTTAACATCTTTAAATTTTGAATTTTAAAAATAACGTTTTTCGGTACACACTATTATTCATAGAGAAGCGCTTACGTCCAAGCATCTGAGTCTTCCACTGAATCAGGTGTTTCAATGTGTGGTGAATGTGGTAAATTTAACAAAATATCATCCATTGAAAAAAAGAATTTACAAAAAAAACTGTGGGAGGATATGGGAGACGAACACTCGTCTTTACGTTTTAATATAGCAGTACAAATGGGCTCTCTCGAGGTAATTTTTAAGTACCTTTGAATTGCCGCCAAGCACTTTTACTTTCCTTAAAGAAGAGGGATACAAAGAGCAGAATATTTTGATGGTGCTGATTTTTTAATAAAACTGGCATATTTATGAAACATTGCTGAATTTCCTTAATGTCTCTGCAGGAACATGCAGCTTTTAAAATCAACGGAAAGCTTCTATAAAAAAAAGGAAAAGTATATATAAAAAAGTATAGAGAACAAAATTGAATGAAGATGCAGACAAAGATTGATTCTTAATATTACAGCAAATTTTGACGTCAAATAAATGTGATCTTTCTCAAGATATAAAAACCATGTTTGAGGAGCACTTCCCAATGAAACTAGTAAAAATCCATTTAACACTAGTTCTGTGTGAACTGTGAATTTACTTCTACAGAAGAAAAGTATCTTACGGTGTGATACCGGGGGGAAGTTAGCCATAAAAGTTATCCATAAATCAAAGTTCACGAATTTCTTTAGACCACTAATTAGCGGAAACTTGGACTGCAATAACTTGCATAAGTGCAGACAAGCTTCCTCTTTCGTTTGGTGTATAGTTTGTTATAATCGGATGATAAAAAGGGGTTATGCTCACTGTTCTACTGGAACGGTGTATGCTTCCATACTCGCATCCGTGGATAAAAATAGTCAAAGTTCATGAATTTGTTTAGACCACTAATTAGCGGAAACTTGGACTGCAATAACTTGCATAAGTGCAGACAAGCTCCCTCTTTCGTTTGGTGTATAGTTTGTTATAATCGGATGATAAAAAGGAGTTATGCTCACTGTTCTACTGGAACGGTGTATGCTTCCATACTCGCATCCCTGGATAAAAATAGTCAAAGTGCAGGAATTTTTTTAAACCACTAATTAGTGGAAAGTTGGGCTGCAATAACTATGGAAGTATGGCCTACATTTGTACTTTTAATTGCTGTAAGAGATGTCGTAATTGGTAAAGCATTAACGGAGATATGCGATTGTAAACATGTGCCAATTTAAGCAAAAAATGACTTTCTTTTTAGGTACTAGTTATGAATTGCGCCCTCTGCAATAACTACTGTAGACTCAATACGTTAAGGGCTTTCCAAAAATGTGTCATTCATTAAAATCGGATGAAAAAAAGTTTTATGGATAACTTTTATGGGTAACTTCCCCCCGGTTGTTGTGATAGCAGTTTGAAAATATAATTTGGCAGCGTGGAATTGACAGAGTTTTGGATTTCAATGAATGATTAATATCCCCTTCTACGTAATAAGGCTCAGCGGATTTTCGACTTCGTATTTGTGCGAAGCATCTGGGTTTTCGGCAGCCGCTGTAGTAAAAAGTAAGTATAGGCGTGGAAACGCAAATGAGGATGGCCGTGTTAAGTATATTTCCACGATTTGAGAAAATACGCAGTGCTTAGCAGGCTCATGCATCATATTAGTTATAAATAAATACAAATTAAATTTAATATTAATAAAGTAAAAAAAATAATAAACACGAGTTTTTTATTGTTATCTCTTACTAATAGCCATTCTTTTACTTAGAGTAGGGCGTCATGGAAGTATTTTAATTGAAAAAGGGCGCCGCCACTAAGAAAAGTTTGGGAACCGCTGCCATTTACTATAAAATCGTACTACATCGAAAGACTGGCGTTGTGAGTTTTTGATCGATCGCGAAAGCGTTAAATAAAATCGTAATGGCGAGTTTGATAATAGCGTGGGTCGCTGTGGCAAATCTACCGGAAGTACGATAAGGAAATCTATTAAAGTTTGAATGGTGGTCGGTCGCAATTAGGAAAATATATTCGTTCGTAAGCGCCGCCGCTACACTTTGCTAAATTGGACAGAGTTATATTTCGCCCCGAGTTTTAACTGGTACAACGTGACGTCAGCGGGATGCTGCGGTAATGCCGTTTTGCGCTTATTCTCGACCTTTAACCTTTACGTATGACGTGGCGCTATTGTATTGCATTACGTAGTACTTTTAAAATAATGAAAACTAATTTTCCACTTATGTGGTTGGAAATACTAGCAGCGTATATGACCCTGTAAAATGAGCTAATTGGGAAAAAGACATTAGCATGACATGTTTTCTATTAAAATGTAATAGCGGGCTTGCATTTTCTCGTTATTAACTGTTCAATATCTTTTCCAGCCTTATCTGATGAAGATCCCCACTGGGTTCGAAATCGATTGTAAGAACTTGTAAACTATCTACACGTCCAATTAAAGGATCTAAGAAACATCCAGACATTTTATTTCACCCCAATATATTGATGACGAGTATGGAGAACTTTATTCACCTCATTAGCATGAAGTTAAAACTTGACCATTTCCGAGATAAGTCCTTTGTTATTTGTAATACCCAATCAAAGATGTATACAAAAATCCAGCAGTTTGAATTATTGTGAAAGAAAAGAAAAAGTATTCTTCAAAATTATATTTTTCTACTTTGCATTCACAATGCACACATTGTAACACTATTTTCGGTGTTACAATTAACAAATTGTAACACCATAAACAGACTTTTAAGAAACGCTTGCAATCGCATAAACTGCGAAATATCAATATTCTATACATATTTAAACATGCGTGTAGCATGCTATAGTATGGCCAAAGGGTTGGGGCTTTCTTAGTTTTGCTCTGTTCGTTAAAATACGCGAGCATGACGTTTTCGGTGATGTTTTGCGACTCTGGGAAGTGATCGTGCATCATTCTCGTCAACTAAACATCAAATCCCCCTTTCAAAGTTGTTCTAGTTGTTGTTCTCTTTGTTCTAGTTGTCTGCAACTCTTCGTGGTACCTCCATCGCATATAATTTTACTAAGTATAATTTATTCTAATAAACTACTTCAACGAAATAAGAATTTGATTTCAATTATAATTGCGTGTAAATGTATAAGCCTCAACAGTTACCTAGCGGAATTAGGTAGACATCCCTATTAAACTTTAAGCATTATAACAATTCTTTAGTAAGTTCTTGTTCTTCGAATTATTAGACCACTATTTTAAATTTTTAGGTTACGTTTCTATATCTACATCATTTATTCACCTGTCATGTAAGTTTTTATCACAGTAGCCATTGCGGGTTAATAGTGTTGCCCCGAGCTCTAACTGAATCGGACGGATCGAAAACACTACAAGCCCAAAGAATGAGTTCTGGGAAAATTAACAAAATAATTTAGTCGGTGCAATATCTTGAAAAGTATAGCAGTTAGCTATTTTGTGCCAACAGATAAAATATAAAGTGGTTCACAGAGATTTAAATGTATTACATATTTTATTTATATTTGCATTAAAAGCAGAGCTATGATTAAAACAATCATCCTGGACATGTACTGTTTTTGAACTCGACGGAAGAACAGCGTACATTTTTAACAATATTTGTTTATTTAAAGCATTTAAATAATATTTTTATTATGACGTATAGTGTCTTTGGCGTTCTGATTCCAAAGCCGTTGTCATATTTTTTAAATTCAAAATGGCGGATTCCATATGGCGACTAGAAAATTTAGAAAGATGTCGGGTGTTTACGTTACTTATTTGCTGCGATATTTGAAGATCCTAGACTCCAAATCCAATATCCAATGTCCAATTCAAAATGGCGGCCGAAATGTAAAAAATCTTGGATTTGCATGAAACCTATTTCCCGTAATATTTGAAGATTGATAATTAAAAATGTCATGTCAGAGTTTCAAAATCAATTGAAAATAGCGGATTATAGATGGTTAGTCAAAACTACCGGAACACCTTAGTAACTGTTCAACCGTAAAGAATTTCAAAGAAAAATTCAAACAAAAGTTTTTTTGGTTTTAAACAAGCTATCGTCTAAATATATTTTCAATATACAGGATGTTCATTTATTCTGGAAATTTGGTAAAATTTTCTTTTTCCAATAGAACACCCTGTATATTTAACATTTTTTAATTCTAAGAGGCATTGTAAGAATTATTTTTTTTTATAAACTGCATCGTTATGAGCAACTAATCGATCATTAACGGATAAAAAATAAGATCATCAAAAAATAACTAAACTATGAAATAATATTAAATATTCAAGCTGCCAAATTAAAATAAATGTGTATGTATGTGGGAAAATATTTTTAATTTGAAGTACAGGAGTTTTAATTGCTTATAACTGAAAAATGAGTATTGTATTTAAAAAAATGGTTGTTACAAAAGTTACCAAATTTCCAGAATAAACAATAGTTAGTTTAAGCCCAGAATTTTTTTTTTATTTGGGGAATTATTTAGGTATTTCGGTAATTTCGTCTATTTTTGATTAATTGCTCATAACTGAAAAATAATAATTTTATAAAAAAAAAACATACAAAAAATTCTTAGAATTAATCTTAGAATTAAAAAAAGTAAAATTATATAGGATATTCTATTCGAAAAATGAAAGGTTACCAGATATCCAGAATAAAATGGACATCCTGTATATTAAAAATATATTTAAACGATAGATTGTTTAAATCAAAACAACTTTTACTTGAAAAATGTTTTGAAATTGTTTACGGTTGGAAAATTATTTAGGTGTTCAGGTAATTTTGACTAACCCTGTATATGGCGATATGATAGAGGATGAGTATGATATCGAGTTTGATGATTATATACATGATAGTATGAAATTTCCTCTTCTAGTAAAATCTAAATTTTCACCAATTACGTACTTGAGGACTTTTTTAATATTATCAATCTTTTTGATATTGACATTCATATTGATTACTTCGGCGTACCTCAACAACGACTTGAATGCAAATTACGAAATTGGCGAATGTTTACGACTGATACATCAGTAGGAACTGAGTAGAAACGTGTAGCATGAGGGAGCAAAAAGCACTGTTCTGGACTTGTTTATTTCGCCCAAGCACGCTCTTTAGGTCTATCCGATAGAATAAATTATAGTGAACACTTTGGCTATTTCAGTTCAAAATGGCAAATTTTGGACTTGTACTGTTTTCGAACTCGCCGATTCAAATATAGTAACCACAATATCTAAATTTATAAAAAATTAATCACGCAAAGTAGAAAAGATATTTACACTCGATTTATAAGACATTTTGGTGCATTCGTTTTTTAGGCCACTCATGCGCCGATTTGACGTCTTATAAAACTTGTATAATAATATACTATTATATCACAATTCTGCATAAGTTGTCCGATAATGCGCCACCCGTGTCATATACGGACATCACGGATGATTTTCATGTCATCCGCCCACAGGTTCCGCTTCAGGACTACATATAATCCCATCAACGAATAATGTGGGCGAAGCATGACCAGCATAAAATGTGTAACACAATAGCGGCTCCAGTGTATTGCACTAACAAAATCACAAGATGGATCGAGCAATTTTCTATTCATACTTTAGCATAATACAGAGATGAGCTCCAGCAAAAATGTTGCTTACATTGTCACATTGATAAATAATGGTTACTTCCTGAATATGTGCCGATATGTAGTCCTTTTATTTTACACATTGGAAATGTAAAATGTTATAGTCATAGTCAACAAATATAATCAGAGGAATCCAGTACTGTATACTTGATAAAATTGAAACTGATGATGTTCGTCGTGTTCAAACAGTTGTAAATTATTCTTCTCATTAAACTCTACATGCCGTCTTCAGCGAATGGCAGAGCAATCGTATTCATGTGTGTATATTTGCATAGAATTGCAGACAAATACGAATCGCCGACGCGACAAGATGCGCATGTAATTTAGCGATTTTACGTTCTGCTGAGCTTGTGTTGACACTATGAATCTCACAACTTGACATTTCCCCGAAACCTGTGCTTTTGTTTTACCAGCTTAGGTTTGTGCATTTGCCTTCATTATGTCACACACAGAAAAATGATCTCTCGAACGAAGAGAGAATTACTTGGATGAAGTAGTTGGTAGGTTCGTATATACGCGAGAGATTATTGACTTCAACCCAGAAATTTTATATCTTGGAATAATTACTAGATATAAAAAAGTTGTTACTCTGGTGAAGGAAGTAAACAGTCTTCAATGAAGTATATATTTTTATTCCCGGTAAATATTTTTAGCTACTTAATGTAAGAATTTTAAAGATTTGGCACAAATACGCTTTCTATTGCTAATTAACAAGATAGGTATGTTATATTTACTTACTCGTTCTAACCTGTTGGATGCCTTACATCAAATTATTCCGTGTTGAAACGTTTATTGTACACTAATCACAAGGCACGTCCCCTACGGGTACTTCGCTGTTGTTTTCGTACTAGGTTTCGCTCCTTTACGGCGCCAGCCCAACGCGCGGGCGCGCGAGCCTTGACAAAATCACGATGCGCATATTTATTCCTGAGAAAGGGGTTACTTGAAAGAAGTGAGAATCACTTCAGTTAAATAATTGGTGGGTTTTTATTCAGTAAACAATACTTACTTATATTAAATGTCTTATATTTTCTTGGATCAAGTAACTTGGATGGATTTACTATTACTTCGTTGGAGCAATTGACATTTTTGGGACGAAAAATTCATTTACTTCTTTCAATACAATATTGGTTCTTATAAAGAAATAATTTATTTGTCGACAGCATTTATCTGAGAAACTATTTTACTTATATTGAGTATGTGGCATCTCTTTTATATACATACCTAACTTTCTACATCCAAGTAAATATGCATTTGAATCTAGTAAATAAATTCAAGAAATTATGTTTTCTCGTTCCAAATAATCACTTTTCTGTGTGCACGTATTCACTTTTACACACAAGTCTTCGGTAAAAAATAGAAAATACTGAGGTAAAAAAGGCATGATGAAACAGTATTATAGTTGACTTCTTAACAATAATATTAAACATGGATAATATTACTTATTGGATAATAATGGATAATAAAATTATTTATTATTATAGTCATGCAACATTGACAATACGCAAAGAATGTTGTTCTATTTCATCGAAATGCAGCCTCGGTTTGATTCAAATTGCTTTTCCCGGAATATATGAATTTATTTGAATTCAATGCAATACAGCAAACGGTCGTTACCGTACATACTGTCAGATATATACGTGATTTTCAACTTTCCTATCATGATATATTTATCATACTATGTGCACTGCTTCGATCTACTTTTATTGGATATGTCATATCAATCGTATTGTGTATAGATTTTCGCTTAACATGGCGTTTTTAAGATTTGCATATGACCTACATTTTGATGTTTCAAATCAATATAGTATGTACATATACTTTTTGTATTCGTGATACAGACTATAAATGGGGGCCTTATTTATTGTTCTATTGATTTCTACAAGCATAACAAATCTGTACTATGTAGGTACATTCGTTTTTTTACAACCGTTGCTATGTATCATCAAATTGAATGCTTAGTAACAGTTGATTTGTTAGTTGTAATCATTTTTTTCCATAGCAGATAAAAAACGCAATTTTAAAATAAGTACTGTAAATTTGTATGTAGGTGAATACTAAATGTTTCTGTCGTGTTTTTTTTTGCTCAAAACTCAAAAGTCAATAACAATTAGTAATTTTAAACAAATATTATATATTATATAATATTATATTATAAATTCGAGGTTCTCCTTCTGTTAGTCAGCGTTTAGGGAAGGGGTTTCGGGAGACTGGCCAATACGTTAGAAGAGCTGGACAAGGTCGAAATCGAAAAACTACTCAAACTCAAGACCGATTTCTTGTCCTTTCCTCTCTACGTCAGCGTACTGCCACATCACGGGACCTCCTAACCGACCTAAGACAAGCACAGGGAATAGAAATTTCTGATCAAACTGTTAGAAACAGATTAAAAGAAGCGAATTTGAAACCAAGAAGACGTGTCCGCGCACCACGCCTTATGCAGCATCACAAAGTAGCGCGAATGAGGTTTGCTCTGGATCACAGAGATTGGCAACTTCGTCACTGGGCACCTGTACTGTTTACACACGAGTCTAGATTTTGTTTAACTCGTTGCGACGCCACAGTGTGAAAAATTCCCAAAAAGCTGGCAAAAATTCATCTTCTATAGTTTTCAAAATAAACAGAATTGACCCTACATAACAACTCTTTGATCACTCGCGTATCAGTATCGTAAATTGTAAAAATTTTGCTGAACCGGTTCAGAATGGTATCACTTCAAAGTTGTCGATTTGTGCAAAGCGTATGTTTGGGTGTTTGACACAGTTGCAATATTTGTAATTTTCTGTGGAGTTGTTGACAATAACTTTATTATTTTTGTAAAATGAATAGTGTTCCTCAAGGTATGTAAATACGTTTTATAATTTATTCTATGTAGTTAAATAATTTAACATGTTTTTTTGCAACTTTTATTACAACGTGGCAATAATTTTATAAACTTAAAGTTCGCCTAGACTTTTATAAAATTCCCCGCATATCCCCGGTTAGAATTATAGCTCATTGTAAAGATCAGACTTTGTACTTTTTGGATATGTAGACAGTTTCTCCTCATACTTACTCAAAATGAATTTCTGTTTATTTTTAGAATGTAATACATACAATTTACGTATGCGTCTAAGGGAAGGCTGTTTATTTTTTTTCTTATTAAGCTAGACGAATCAACTTTGTTGGAGAATTTCTAGTACTATGAGATATTGTTGAGGTTGGATTGATTTTTTCTTGCCAAAAATTGCGTCATCCTTTAAATTTTTTATTGTGTTTTAATAGGACGACTTGAAAAACTGCCGACAACTAAGCACAAAAATTAAATAATTTTGGATATTATAATTAATTGTAGCAATAAACAACAAAAAATTAGTTTTGCTAATCTTGGTGATAAAAATTGCTAAAATGTCGTTTTTGGATGCAGGCACGTGTGCCAGGATATTCAAAGGGACCGATTCCAAGCAGAATGATTTTAGACGCAAAAAGGAGTTTTAAAACTCTGAAATTAGCCATAATGACAAATATTCAGTTAGTTATGAAGAAGCGAACAACATGGTTTGCAAACCGTCAGCAATTAGTTATTTTGACGCATGGCATAACCCGGAATCAATTTATTTTCTAACATCATCACAATAAGTACCTACCAAAAATTGTATCAACGGAACTTGAAAATACAGAAGACAGTTCCGAATATGAAGTTGTAGAAAATGAAGTATAGATAAATATAGTGAAGCTGATGATGAAGATGAATAAGACCAGGACGAATGAACAAATACTATTCTCTTTTATAATTTTATAGTATTCAATAGGCACAATATCTTTTTATTTACTAAATTTTTAAAATTACTTATTCCATTCATACTTCAATTATTAAAGAAGAATACTAAGCAAAACCATATTTACATTTTAACCTTTAGTGCCTAGAATAAATGCTCTATTACATTGTGTATGTTCACTATGATAGAAACTTAATTAAGTGCGTTTCCATTTCATAATACGGGAACAACCGGATTTAAACGTAGTTGGGACATACTTTTCAGGATTTGTCGTTGTTATTAGGTTATCCGATTAAAAGTAATTTTGGAACAAATGTCGGCTATTTTTCTACTCTTCTAATTTTGGGTTTGTAATCACCAACCCCGAATACTAAATTTCAACTAAATTCAAAATATAAAAACAAATGTCAGCCAATATATGATCCGCTATTTTGCTTTTTTACTTTTTGTTCGAATTTATAATCATCTACCTCAAATGCCCACAAATATTGAATTTCCATTAAATTGAATGTAGTTTTCGTACAAATGTCCGTACTTTGAATTCAGATTTATAATCAGCGATCCCAAATCACCTTCTAATAACAAATTTCAGCTAAATTGAAAGTAATTTAAGAACTGATGTCCGCCATATTGGACCCGCCATTTTGATTTTTTGTTTATTTATTTCGGATTTATAATCAGCTACTCCAAATCCCCACAAATACTTAATTTTAACTATATTGAAAATAGTTTTCGCACCAATGTCCGCCATATTGGATCGGACACTTTGTTTTTTAAACTTAGAATTTAGATTTATAATCAGCGACCCCAAATCCCCCCCCTAATACCGAATTTCAGCTAAATTGAAAATAATTTAAGTATTGATGTCCGCTATATTGCATCGGCCATTTTGTCTTTTCAACTTTTGATTTTGGATTTGTTATCGGTGACCCTTCAAATCTTAGATTCCCGAGTTTTACTTAAATAGAAAATGCTTTCGACTTTTGCAGCCGCTACTATACAGGAAGTTGATAGATTTGGTCGTGGATCTGTGATGGTTTGGGCTGGAATCAGTATAGACAACAGAACTGATATTGTTGTGGTTCCTGGTAGACTAAATGCCATGAATTACATCGATTATTTTTTGACGTTTCTTAAAACCAATGAAATGCTTCTTTATTTGTCACAAGGGTAAGTTTCAACCAATTATGTCATTATTATAGTGGGAATAAATCTCTTGTGATTATTCTCGGGAATAATCACTGTAGCTTTTATTTGCCTAGCAACTGTCAGATACTTGTCAAAATAATTACTTAATTGTGTCAACGCGAAATGGGTGAAAGTCATCGGTTTAGTACCTTTTCTAATGCAGAAATTACAAAAAAGATTTTAGAAACTACTTCGAAAAATACTCTAATAAGTAATCAGTCTATATGGAGACAATTTAAGACCTTGACCAAAGAAAGAAATTATATTCTGGATCAATCTACTACAACAGCTACTCTGGCATTGATTTTAAAAGATTGGGCTTATAACATGAAAAGAAAAGACGGAAATGATTATAAAGAAGCAGTAATAAAGACAATGTGGAATAAAACGGCAAAATTAGTTCAAGAACTTTACTTTAATAAGTATAACAGGTCCTTTGATCCTTTCCATGATATAGAATTCAGAAATGCTCGGAATGCAAGAGATGCAAAAAGAAAAATTTTACAAAAACATCCTGAAAAGCACAAACAAAGTTCTGTGGCACTTTCTAATACAGAATTGTTGCAAATTTTTAACTATTGGGACGAAGATACACCTTGTGGATTGCAAAGAAAGTTTTTTCACGTTGCATCGTATGAACTAGCTTGGAGGGGAGGAGAAGCTACGAAATGTTTAGTTCATTATTTTAAAAAAGAAACCGACATAAAAAGATTAAATACTGGCCGCATTGAATACAATCCCATCTTTACAAAAACTGCACAGGGTGGAGCACAAAGGTGCGCTAATAGTAAATGGTTGACTCCAAACATAAATAACCCAGATATTTGCCCTGTTCGTCTTTTTGAAAAACTAATGAGTAAACGTGAAGAAAATATTAAAACCGAACGCTTGTTTCTTACTCCAAATCCGGCTTGGCAAACTCATGGTTTTTGGTATAAAAACGTTCCTGTGGGAATAAATTCCATTTCAAAATGGATGAAAGAATCCGCAGAAAAAGTAGGTCTAAACACAGTTACTAAAAAAATAACTAACCATTCTGCCAGATCAAGTGCAGTAAGTAACCTTTCAAAAGCTGGTGTAGGAGAACAAGAACTAGTCAAGGTCACTGGTCATAATTCTGCAAGTTCGATTAAACCATACTTACAATTGAACCAAGAACATCATTCAAATATAATAAATAATCTTAGAGAAAATACGCAGGAGGAAACACCTAATATAACAAGCAATTCCAAATCCTCAATAAATAATGAGTCTCGAAATATTTTTAATAATTGCGTTTTTCATTGTACTAATTTAAATTGTTAATTCTTTTAATATATTCACAATGTGTCAACGATATTTTCATATATTGTAAGTTATAATTAATTAAATTAAATTTTTCAATAATTTTATGATAGTTTTATTGATCTTTTTTATTGTAAAAGTTTGTGAATCAAAAAATAATCTAGTCAAATATAACTCGAGAGTTCCATAAATTAGAAAATAATTTGACAGATTTTGTTCAAACTTGTTGCCATTTGGCAACAAGTTTTCAAACAATCTGTCAAATTATTTTCAATTTATTCTCACTCTCTTGTTATATTATTACTGAAAACATCTTGAAGGACCATGTGGTGCCTGCTGCATATGGCGTCGGTCAAAATTTCATCCTAATGCAAAACAATGCAAAGCCACATACCGCCGGCATCACCAGAAACTTTTTACACGAACGTGGAATTCAGGTCAAGGAATGGCCAGCGTCAGAATTATTATTTAAAAAATTACAGGTTTCGAGAAAGTGTTCCCCTAATTTTTTTCAAGAGTGTAGATCAAATTGTTAAAAGAAATAGGTTTCTTGTAATTTTATCAAATTATAAGAGATATTAGATAAAAATTCACATCTATTGAGACCAAACTGTAACACGAATCATTAGCGTTGCGAATTTGCGGCGGTAGCTTTTCTATGTAGTTTCGAGTGCAATTTAAGTTACAATTTGAAATAAATTGTAGCTGTGCGCGGCGTGTAGAAATTAGTTTGTCACAGCGAATGTAATATCGTGTCTCGGGCCAGGCGCGCTTTCCGTTTGTAGACTAGTTTTGCAGTTCAGTGGCAAACCGCGGAAACTTGGAAACATTCTGCGGTACACTACCTTTCCATGTCAAACGAACTAAAATACGCTCGTCTACCATATGCATGGACTTTATTAGCCCGTCTCCTTAAACGGGAGAAATTGCTTTTGCTTTAGAATTTGGAATACAAAACGCGTTCCACGGCTGCCTGGATCCAAATATCTACCCATAATACAAAATCTTTTTAAAGGCATGAGTAGTTTGATTAAAAAAAGTATTTACTTTTACTTCAAGTAAATGCTTCATGTTGTAGCTTTTACTTCAAGTCAATACTAAAAATTATAGCATTTATTCTACATTATTCTTGAAGTAAAACTAAAGTAAGTACTAGGAGCAATTACTTCATACGTTGCTTTATATATTTCGGTATATATGAAGTCAATACCAGAGTAATTACTAATATTGTCTAGCATTTACTCCATCTGGGAGTGTTTTGTGTAGTTTGGAAAAAGCTACTCATAGAGCAACTTCGCATCTATTACTTTGATTGATAAAGCGTTACAAATGGTTGTTTTTATGAATTTTCGTAGGAAAAGGAGGGAAATATGTGAACGTAGAACGCATGGGGAGGAACTGTATAGTCAATTATTTTAGCTAACTTTATAGGATAAGGCACTATTCACCTAGCTTCAATGCAAAAAATGTTGAATGGATGGCTGACGAGTCCTTAGGACTCGTCATAGGACTCTCATATTGAGACGAGAGAAGCAGCTTTGTCAAATGTAGCAACAATGAAGATACTTTTTGGAAGTCTAGGTGATCCTGGGTTCCAACAAGGTGTTGGTGTAGATATTGCGGTACATCAAACCACCGTTTCAAAAATAATTAGAGAAGTGTCACAAAAAATAGTGTTGAAGAAAAATGTTTGGATTTCTTGTCCTTAAAATGTCCACGAAGCTGAATTAGCTAAAGAGGGTTGGATGATACTTGGAGCAATAGGGTGGCCAGATAGCGTACATGACAGCAGTGTGGGTAAATTCCGTAATTCATTTATTTTTTTTTAAAAAATTTTAGAATAATTTTCGCGTAGTTCCTTTTTGCAGCGAGATGAAGCTTGCTGGAAGCATCGATTTTATGTGAAACGATCAAAACAAAAGATTCGAGAAAACGTGCGACAGAACTTGACAAATTACGTTACGCACGGCTTCATTTCCATCCATACGTCACTTCCTTTCAAAAACCCGCAGGAGATTTTCTGCTATATCCTGTCGACCCGAATTTCGGAGGGTCGCGCAATAGGAAAGCTCCGATTTTCGCGGTACAAGGGATGATGTCGTCGTTGGGAAAGATGCGGAACTTAAGCCTTCGTCAATGTGAACCGCGAGCGAAACAAATCGCCTCCGGGTAATTCTTAGGCCCCACGTCAGTTCCAAATGAGATGTCGTTTGTTTTCTTGACGTTCGTGGTTGGTGAAGTTTATTTTTCGGAATTCTATTTTTACCGAGGATTGTGCAAGAAGTTATAAGAAAAATGAGATGTGTTAATTAATTCTATACTATTAACAGTAGTATATTACATTTATTTTTCACGAACACGTAATATGCGTTACAGCTCGAGTATTGTACATAATTTTACCTACGATCGACAATTTACAGATCCAATCACTTACTTTAAATAAAAGAGAAATATTACGACAGAAATAGATGTATTAAGGTAGGTTAGTATATTTGAGAGTTCAACAAAAATGTATTTTATCTATTGCTAGTTATTCGCGCGACATCTATTTCAACTGTGGGGAACTGCATTTGAACTGTTGTGACAAGACGAAAATTATAAGCAAATAGCAAAATATGGATCTACATTTGCGTTGTGATGACATTATGTCGTGCGTTAAAAACACAAAAGCACAACCAAAAGCACATGTTTCTTATAAGCGATATACGAGAGACGCAGTCCGCGACGTAAGGGACATTTATGCATACGGTCGTAGGTAAAAACTTTTTGATGACTCAGCTGGAGAATGTTATTGACTTTTGGATATTAAGCATAGATAAAATGCAGTTTTATCTGCTATGAATATATATGAACACAAATGCATGGTTAATGACCTTTAACAAATTTTTGTTACCTTAGAGCTAACGAAGTAACCACAAATATAATGCGGACCTCTTTCAATTCCATGCAGTGAAAATCGACATACGTTCATCGGGGACAAACAGTCCTTGATAAAATTAGCAAATAGTAACACCACTGTTAGTAACTTTTTTCTAAGATTAGTGCCATTGACATCAAATGCCTTATCTCAAACGTAAATACACATAACCACAAACAGCCTTTTTAGAATCGCGAAATAAACTGCGAAATATCTATATTTTTATACATACATATTTAAAACATGCGGATAGCATGCTATAGTATGATCAAAGGGATGGGGCTATCTTAGTTCTGCTATGTTCATCAAAATACGCGAGCATGACGTTTTCGGTGATGTTTTGCGACTCTGGTAAGTTATCGTGATCATTCTCGTCAACTAAACATCAAATCCCCCTTTCAGATACAAGGACCACATTTACCTGAATAAAGAGTTATGCGAAGATCAAACCTACATCGTAGATATGATCCGGTTCGAATACTGCCGCGGGATTGTATACGCACAATAAATTGTTTATTGAATATCAGCATGCACGTAGCAAGCTATAGTGCATCTAAAGTGTTGAGGATTTCCTAGTTTCCTAGTTTGCAATTCGACGTTCGGCTGTGCGGACGAGTTTTTTTACGCCATATACTTCGTATTTGCAATACCCAGTTGAAGTGGGTATAGCAAATGCAAAGGCGTCAAATATTGGTGCATTTATTTGTACACGATGAACATTGTAGTAAGCTGTTCAATTTTTCAATTTTTTGTTTTGTGTGTAGTAGGTCGTATACGAAGATTGACAATAGATCTGTAATTATTAGTAAGATTTTTGATTTTTCTAAGGGGTGAAAATCAGCATAAAATTGTAATTTTGTGAAACCGTCAGACAGAAATTAAAAAAAAAATGTTGTTTTTAGCTGTCCACATAAACGCAATGTTATTTCTTTCCAAGAAAATCGTACACCATATACAGAGTGTATCCTAAGTTGATGCCTTTCTATGAACAATATAGATAATACTCATTTATGAGCTTTCAAAATATTACTTTTTGGTTAAATAAAAAAGCTACACAAAATTGTCTCTACTATTAAAATATTTTTAATCGTTTTCGTTTCTCTTCAAGTAATAAATATCATAAAAATTTTATAGACAGTATGTCTATAAAATAATTTATTTGGAAAATTATACTTTATTTGCTTGTATTTATATATTTGTCGATTTTTATGGTGGTTATTATTTGAAGAGAAACCAAAGCGGTTAAAAATATTTTATTAGTAGAGACAATCTTGTGTAGCTTTTTTATTCAGCAAAAAGGTTATATTTTGAAAGCTCATTTGTTTAAATTTTTGTTTCAGAAGCTAATTGATCTGTATTTCAGACAATATTAGGACATATTTATACAACGAACCTAGTAGTACAATTGGATTTAGTAGAACTTTAAAGATGACGAAGAAACCATATCTAACATTTCTTTTATGGGCGCTACCTTGCTAATTTATATAAAAAAATATATAATTTTTTTCATTAAAATAATAATTTATTTGAACTAGTTCACATCAAATGACCAATTGTATTGTTTTATAATCTGTTAAAATTAGATGCCGCAAATTAATAATACAGAGAGCTGATGAATTAAACAAAAATCATTAAAACGAAACAAACAGTTTCGTCAAGATTTGTTTTGTACATTTCCACAAGAATGCCCTTGTTAGTACGCAGTGAATTCTGCACTTATGTAATTAAAAATATGTCGGTATTATAAAATAAAATCGTGCTTGTTCGTAATCAAATTATCAGTTTGAATTGAAAAAGCTAATGTGCAAATAATGCGAACTAATCAAAAAAAAATAGCTAGTTCCCATTCGGTACGCACATGTAGCAAGTCCTCAAAGAAGATTTTCTCGTATTAGAAAATGCTTTGTGGCGATGCATCAATGTCCGATGCATTTACTGTTGCAGTGCAACTCTGACGGTCCGAAATCACAAACGAATATTGTACAAATTTGTTGGTATGTCATAGATTTTTTTGAGTTTTGTAAAAATCAACCGGTAATCAAGGATGGATGAAAAATATTCGGTGAACGAACTTAAAAGGAAAAATAAATCACTCATGGCATCGTTTAGACCAATCAATAACAAAAATGTTCGAGTTGCGTGGCAAATATATTTGCCAAATATTTAACATGTGGCAAATATTTGATATTTGGCAAGTATACGAATATGTAGCCCCGGCCTAAGCATCAACGGCTACCTAGCGGAATTAGGTAGACACCGCTATTAAACGTTAAGTGTTATAACAATTCTTTAGTAAGTTCTTATTCTTCGAAGTAACTAAGCAGTCACCGCCAACTACTTCTATTCTGACTATATAATTATTTGACACTATTTTTAAGTTAAATTATTAGGTTATGTTTCTATATCCTTTATTCACTGGTTGTCATTTAAGTTTTTATCACAGCAGCCGTTGCGGGTTAATAGTGTTGCTAATAGTGAGCTCTATTATCATCATAGTTGGGCCCGTTAATTATTTATTAAAACTTGTAGGCTAAAGTAGAGTAAAATTATCCACAATAAGACTGTCATGATTTTATCCCAACTTTACGAAGTTGACAGTTCAACTGTTAGTTTAACAACTCATGCGCCAATTTGACGTCGTATAAAACTTGTATAATAATATACTAGTATCTGATCATGATCTTTTCACATTTTTTCGTTATTCACATTACCCCAGCCTGTATTCATATTATTACATTTTTGCCTTCCATTATATGATCTATACAAATGTATAACCCTCTCCCCTTTTGTATAAAAACGTTTGCTCACCCTCGCTCATAACAAAAAAAAATATATAAAGCTTTATTATGAAAGCGTTACAATGTTGTTTGATTTTACATCATTTGCTGGCTCAGACCTGTAGAGTTTCTATGGTGTTCGTTAATGTACCGGTTTGTATAAAGCCCGCTAAAAATACATGGGACGTATGCGTTTGGTACATAGAATAAGGCGGTACGCGTTTATAAAGGCATGACAGGACATGGAAAATTTTATACTCGGAATTTTTCTATTCCAGAATTATTTTTATACGCAGATCGATAAGTTACATCTTAAAATATACCCGCATGACTTTTGTTCTAACCTCTAGAACTTATGACCTATAAAAATGCGATCTTTGTTGAAATTTACAGCAATTTGCAAGTTCATTGTCTAAGGTAAACGCCCAAAAATCAAACAAGTTACGGAATTTTTCTTACATTCTTAATTGTAGAATTTATATACAGGGTGTCTATTAATTCAGTGCAATAATTTGGAGGGGTGATGTAACTCAATATGAGGAACAACAAATCTTAATAAAAGTTTTCAAAATTTTGCAGTTGAAAATTCAATTGCCAGTACCTACATGTTTTCATAATGTGTAGTACACCGTCGAAAACTAGCCTGCACTTATCTGTGGCACGCGGAGCTCACGAAATGCGTATAAATAACGATGTATTCAATGATTTAACAGTAAACTTACCAAAATTTTAAAGAAACTGCTCAAAGTGCACACAGTTTGCATCCAAACACGCTTCTGCTCGGCGCCTCCAATTCGCACATAAAGAGCGGCGTTCAATGTCATCGCGCACAATTTCAGCACAATTGAAAATTTGCGCACGGAGTTCATTTTCATTGTTTACTTCCGTCTTATACACTAATCCTTTTAAATAATCCCAGAAATAAAAATCCAGAGGATTCAAGTCTGGAGAACGACTTGGCCACCGGCTTGGTCCATTAATACCTATCCACTTTTCACCAAATGTTTCACTTAAATGTTGCACTACAATGCGGCTCTTATATGCAGGAGCACCGTCGTGCATAAACCACATTAAACGGTGAACATCAAGCGGCACATTTTCTAACAAACCTGTAACCTCTAACCTGTCACTTAGAGAAAAAACGTATTGGATTTTTTTACTCCAATTATGAAGATCTATAACCCCTAGAAATTATTGCACTTATTTAATATACACCCTGTATACAAGTGACCTACCACAGCTGGAAAATGTGATAGTCGCCACTTTCGCAGATGACACGGCTCTAATGGCAGTGGGATCAACTGTTGTAGAATCTACCAGGAATCTTCAACAAGCTAGTAATAAAAAATACATCATTTGACCGAAAAATGGAAGACCAAACTCAACAAACTGAAATCAGTCAACATTAACTTTATAAACAAAATAATCGAGTACATACCTCATGTCAAGATTAACGACGCCATAGTTCCATATGCGAACACTGCAAAGTATTTGGGTATGACTGGATACAAAGCTAAGGTGGAATGAACACGTTAAGAAGAAAAGAGTAGAGCTTGGCCTCAAATACAGAGAACCGTACTGGGTTTTTTAATGTTTTATATCGATGTAGAATCGAATGTACTGTATGTATACAGGGTGGTCCTAAATATCATGTAAATACGAAAAGGGGTAATTCTTTGGCTTATTTAATGACTAAAAATTCATATAAACATAGGTCCGCAAACGCTTCGTTGCCGATCTACAGGTGTTGAAATTTCAAGATTTTTTTAAGTTTTTTCTTTATAGCTCTTGTAGTTTTTGAGATATTTAGCTCTAATTTGGAATATGGGTTACGCTGTAGGACTTACATCATTGGGCATACCAAATGGTTTTAGGAATCTACAGGGAGATATTTTTCAGGGGTCATGCCCCCTTTTCTCCCCATGAACTTTTATTCGGTGCGCCGCTGGTGGATTCTAAAATACTAAATGCATTTTTTGTTTTGTTGTAAAGCATTTTAATCTTTTGTAGTTTATTCGTATTTACCACCGTTATCGAGAAAAAAAATAAAAGGTTTTCTGTGTTTAGCTAGATGAAATTAAAATTTTTTAAATAATTGGTCTAGTATGCCTTGGCTTGATTTAGATAACCTTTTGTTTGTATTTATTTCGACATTTTATTCGCCACCAACTGTTTAAAATTAAAACTAGGATACAAGAACTATAAAGAAAAAACTAAAAAAAATCTTGAAATTTCAACACCCTGTAGATGGGCAACGAAGCGTTTGCGGACCTATGTTTATATGAATTTTTAGTCATTAAATAAGCCAAAGAATTACCCCTTTTCGTATTTACATGCTATTTACGAACAGCCTGTATATGTAGCTGACTCAGTACTATTAGGAATGTTGTAAGTGCTGACTAAGGTAATGAATGGGTGAATGAGCTAGATATAAGTAATTGCAATTACTAGTATTAGTTAGACAGTTAACGAAGAATAATGTAATCTATGGGAATAAACATCATAAGATCTAATGTGTTTGAGTGTCCACCCTTCCGATATAAGTTTCTCTAAAAAAAACAAATATACAAGGAATGCAGACTTTCCAAAATGAAGTACTAAGGAATATGGTTAACGCCCCTTGGTACACAACAGTGACCTGCACTGGGATCTTGGTGTCCCACAAGTCATCCAAGAGATAAAAAGATTCGTCGCTAAGCATGAATCTCACCTAAGCCATCACTGCAACGTAGAGGCCCTGCACCTACTGGACAACCAGAATCTAGTGAGAAGACTAAAAAGAACTAAACCCTTCGAACTAGTGAATCAGTGAAATGTCTAAAAAGCAGAGCACAGTGAGTGAAGTGTCAGTGCTTCTTGTTTAGGACAAAATAAATGTGGGACATACGTGGGGATATAAGTAGAACCAAGGAAAATTAGTCAGCAAAATAACAGCTGAAGTCGATGCCTCACTTGCAGCTGGTTTTATCTATAGTCAAATACCTGGTATGTATCTATGCACATACCAAACCATTTTTCGAGCAATATCAGACCATTTGATTATGTTAAAAAGAACGTACTGATGTACACATATTTCCATGACAATTGGCACACAATCCACAACCATCCACAACTTGTTTATCAAATCTGTCAGAAGGAGCACAAATCATTCACAGCCAAATGAAGCTCTACTATTTCCTGATAATCCTGGCGTTTATCCAATATTGCTATGGCTGGACCTCATTTAGTGCAAATCCCATCACATATAAAGGTAATTTAAAGCCTACATAATCGCATTTTCTCGCAAAATATACAATATATTTCTTCTTTTATAGGAAAGGGCTGTTTTGCTGCTGATATTGGTGAGATGCGTGGTGGAGAAGTAAGACCAATGACAACAGGTTGTGGTCAAATCACCTGCATGCCACCTAACATGAAATATGACGGGTAAGAATGCATTTTTCCCGTATACACATGGTTTAGCTAGAAATGCTGTCAGAACTGTCACAACACGTCACAATTATCAAATCAATCTGACGACACGTATCCTTCAGTTTTGTTAGGTGTTACGATAGCTAGACTGTGTGTGTATATTTTGATGCTATATTGTCATTATATTGAGGACGTTATACGGCAACATGATGACGTTACAGTCTCAGTAATTGCCCAACGCAGTATTTGGGCTGTTGATTTTTTTCTTGTAGGTGCGCTGTTATTAAGATTCCGATGAGATGTTCACTCACTCCAGTTGATTTAAGCAAGGCCTATCCGTTCTGTTGTCCATCGATACAATGTCCACAAAGACGTTGGGTAAAATTTAACATAACATTTTTAGAGTATTTTGAACAATTCTGAACCATAGCTACTTCTAAAGGGCGAGTTATGATGAGAAAATATTTAAAGCGTTTCTTGTTTCGCGTGAAATCATGTTGGGAAGATGGGGACAGGTTTGCGAGGTATCATAGGGTAGCTCTTTATTTATTTGACGTCTCTGTAGAAGATTAATGAGAACGAAAACTTAAGTTTTTGACAAATGTGAGTCACAGTAAGAACAATAACCTATTTCCTAGTAAAAACAATATTACTTTACGTAGCATATTAACTAGCATATTACGTACGAGTGGAAAGTTAACATACGAGCCGCTTCGTTTTGTTATTTTTCACGAACACGTAATATGCGTTACAGGTCGAGTATTGTACATATTTTACCTACGACCTACAATTACAGATCCAATCACTTACTTTAAATAAAGGAGAAATATTGCGCCAGAAGTAGATGTATGTATTAGGTTAGGTTTGTATATTTGACAGTTCAACAAAAATGTATTTTATCTATTGCTAGGTATTCGCGCGAGATCTATTTCAACTGTGGGGAACTGCATTTGAATTGTTGTGACGAGACGGATGTTTTATTGAAAGAGTTATCACATATATTTTATAGCCCAAGCGTATAAAGGGTTTTAATCCTGAAGGAAATATCCAACATACTAAAAGTCTTAAGAAATCCTGTGTCTGCGTCATGTTGTTTTTGGTGTGTTTTACCCCTATCTACTCCATCTTGTCTGAAATCGCTCGTGAGCCCTTCAAGTATGGCATTTATGGATTTTGAATGACGCTGTATGCGAATATGGCTTTTAAATTGGAAGAACATTTCTGCAAAACTTAAGATTGTTAATGGTGTTTTAGAAACGCCATTAAGTGGGCTTTGAAGCAATATCAGTTTTGTTACGAACATTTATTTTATTAGCACCAGCTTGCTTTTATTTCTGAAAATGTTCTAAAAATTTAGAGAATTGTTTAGAGACTTTAAAGCAATTTTATATTTCATAACCTGTTGTAAGAAAAACAACTAAAAATTCCGTCTATATTAATAGACATTCAGTCCAATTCTGTATCACAGTTTTGCTACATTGGTTGCTAGGAAAGTGAATTGTTAAAGCTTAAGTTTTAACAACTGTCGTAGCAACTGATACCAATTTGTCAATTCTGTAAGAACGAATTTATCAACCGTTGTTAAATTACAATTTTTACGCGAGTTGTTAGCAAAGTTGCTATATGCTGAATTGGGGCTAACTTCATGTATGTTACATGTATGTTATGTTTTGCGGTGGTTGTACGTCAACGCATGAAAATAGAGTGAATATTTGAAAATGTCTAAAAAAGAATCTGGAAACTGTGGTGAACAGAAGCGGCGATGGAAGAGGGTTAATTCAGAGCAAACCGAATATATTTTAAATTATATAGAAGCCAACAAAATTGAAATAACGGGAAAATGCCATCCTCTTCTTATAGAAGAATTTGAAAAGTCTTGGGATGACCTAACTGCCGGCCTAAATAGCATCGAAAATGGGACAGATGTGTTTTATATTAGGCATATAACTAATATTCTAAAACATACTAACCCTCTTTTCGTAATTACAAATTCTTCAATTGACGAAAATTTTACGTATCGTGGTAATAAGTTATCAGAGATGACAGTGCTGATTTCTTTAATAATTCTGCTTACTGCTGGTTGACTTACACCAAGGGAAATAACCTGCCCAATGCTGGTTTGATAACCACCAACAGCATAAAAACTAAGAGCAACAAGAACCTACGACAAGTAGATTTTATTATCAATTTTTCAATTAAAATGAACTGAAGCAAAAAAAAATGTGGCAACCCATAGTAAGAAAAATAAAGTAATATAATCATTAATCATATAGGGTAGCAATATTTTTTGCCTTTTAGTATATTTTACACTAAACCTTTATATGAAGTGGAATTTTTGTATTTCTTGAACCTTCATCAACAAACTCTCTTATCTCCTCAATTAAATTAATTGCAAGATCTTTTGATAATCTATATTGTTTTATGAAATTAAAATCCGGTACTTGGAATGGGTCAGAATTATCCCGTAAGGTCCTGTATAAAATTATTCTTCTTCTCCTAAAATTTTGATCGGTTAGGTATACCAACTTGTGAAAATTATTTTTATTAAGAGATATATTTAATTTATTATAACTATTCGTAATACCTGTTTTCCACATTATCCATTTCGTTTAAGAAATTTAAATTGAACATGACACCCACAGGACCCATGTTGACACAAGAGTTGCAAAACTATAACAACTGTCAGATTCGTAGTGGTTACTTATCAACTCAGTTGATAAATTTTTTAGCCACTCAGTTGCTCTAAGGGTCGTACAGAATTGCAACTTTCCGCAAAGTTGTTATTTACATATTGACCTTGGCATTTAGCAACTTTCGTGGCTGCTAGCGTTAACAACTTAGATACAGAATTGCACTGAATACCTAGGTATTTTATGTTTAAGAAAGTTTGATTTCTTTTCATTTTTATAAGAGTTTGTATTCTATTTTTACAAGAATTGTATTTCCATAAGCATTTGTACTTTATTTTGACAACAGTTTGTTTGTTTTTATGTGAATTTGTACGATGTTTTGTATTTTTAAAGTCAATTCGCACTGTACGGAACGTTACGTCACTTCAGAGAACGACAACATCACTTCAAAATATTGTTAAATGGATTTTGTATGTTAACGTTCACACTACACGGAACGTTGTGGACTATCAACGTTACCAACGGTCCAGAAAAGAATAGTCTCGAAAATAATATTTTGACGTGACGTGCCGGGACGTGCCGTGACGTTGCCTATCTATTCTGAAAGTATGAATGCGTCAACCTCAACGTGTTATTAATACTAAAATATACAGGATTAGATATAAATTCGAATGATGAGATGACTCAATTGGCAATTACATAGGCACTATTAAATTAAATTTTCGAAACCTGTATTTTTTTAAATAATAGTTCTAGGCAAATCAAATTTGGTATGCTTTAAAGTTTAAGGTCATGTATTTAACTACAAAAAATTACAAAAACAATGTTACAACTTTTTGTTACATCTTAGTTACAGTTAAAAATGTAAATTAATAACGCAAAACAAAATGAAAAAATGTCAAGTATTCATTGAATTCACGAATGAAAGCCTACTAAAGATGACAAATGAATTCAGTTGTCACTTTTTGTTGATTAGAAGTAAAATGAGGCGTCTTAGTGATGTGCAACTTGCTCGTGCTGTCGCCCTTATTCGGCATGGCCACTCTATTCGACATGTTAGCAGGGACCTTCGAGTTTCCCCTTCTGTTATTCAGCGTTTATGAAATCGGTTTCGGGAGACTGGCCAATATGTTAGATGAGCTGGACAAGGTCGAAATCGAAAAACTACTCAAAATCAAGACCGATTTCTTGTCCTTTGCTCTCTACGTCAGCGTACTGCGACAGCACGAGACCTCCTAAACGACCTAAGACGAGCACATGGAATAGAAATTTCTAACTAAACTGTAAGAAACAGATTAAAAGAAGCGAATTTGAAACCAAGAAGACCTGTCTGCGCACCACGCCTTACGCAGCATCACAAAGCAGCGCGAATGAGGTTTCCTCTGGATCACAGAGATCGGCAACTTCGTCACTGGACGCCTGCACTGTTTACAGACGAGTCCACATTTCGTTATACTCATTTCCGGTCGAGTACGTGTATATAGACATCCTGGTGAACGATGCGCAGCCGCTACTATACAAGAAGTGGATAGATTTGGTCGTGGATCTGTGATGGTTTAGGCTGGAATCAGTATAGACAACAGAACTGATCTTGTTGTGGTTCCTGGAGCCTTATTCTACAATTAAAAAAATACCTTACTGACAGTACATTTGCTGTCAGATGTGACAGCAGTTCGATTCGTGGTCAGGAGGTTATTATGTTGTACGTTTGAGGCAGTGAAATGTATATACTACGTATTTTCTGGAAAGGACCCGTAATGGTCAATAAGTGAGGCAAATGCATTTGGTATGCAACTCGCAGTGATGTGGGCTAGCCATCTCTTTGTATTTCATTCAGTACTACGGCCGAATTACACATTTTTATTTATAATATCCTTTTCAATTAAATTGCAACAAATTAATCAAGTTTAACTTTTGCAGAGACTTCAATAAACTAGATAATAATAGCAGATTTAATAAAAAGTATATTTTATTCATATATTCCGGCTAAATAAAATTTACTGTCTACATATAGGTACTCTCAAATTATATATTAGTACCTAGTTCAATCCAATGACTAAATGCTCTTTGTATTACTGAATTAAGGAAACGCATTCTCATATAAAAAGTAGTCCACATGATGCTGATTATATTTATTGGATATTAATTATAATTAAAAAATTATTTTTCACATTTTAAAATTTTTATTTATTCGAAACGTTGTTATTTAAAACTACATTACTTACTTACTTAAGAATATAAAAAGCAATGTTCTTATCAACAATATTAACAATATAATTCGACGGCCTAGCTGCAATACCACGTATCATCTATAACACTTAGCAAAGCATCAAGTTTCAAAAATTTCTTGCTACATCTTTGTTTGATTTGATAATCAGTTTCTAAAAAATGTTGTCCACAATTCCTACTGGGTCTCGAAGAATACCACTTATCTCTTCGGATAGCTATAATCCACCGTTTTAAAACTTCTTGACGTTTAGGCGGGAACCTATAACATAGTTTGCTGCTGAACCATTATTAGCTGTTTCGATATTCTACACCTTTGACACACTGGTTGTCACTGGGTTCACACATTCCGTACACAATGAACGTAAAGTGAGGTTACATGCGCATATCGATATCGAATCAACTTATCGACACCTCCGAAGCTGTCGTTAAATTTAGCGACATGTCGGAAAGTCGTGACGTCAGTCGATATCGATCAAAACGGTAGAATACGGCTATCGATGTCGCTAAGTGTTCGATATGACGTATAGCGATCGCTAAGCGCTGCAGAATAAGGCTCCTGGTAGACTAAATGCCTTACATCGAAAACATTTCGGAGGACCATGTGGTGCTGCATATGGCGTCGGTCAAAATTTCGTCGTAATGCAGGACAATGCAAAGCCACATACCGCCGGCATCACCAGAAACTTTTTACAAAAACGTGGAATTCAGAGCATGGAATGGCCGGCGTCCTGACCTGAATCCTACTGAACACGTGTGGGATCAGCTTAACCGACGTGTTCGCAAGCGCCCTAATCCACCACTAACCATACGGGAACTGACACAAGTCCTGATTGAGGAATGGGAAAGCATACCCCAAGAATATTTTTGCATACTAGTGCGAAGCATACTAGCATCAAAGTGTTCCCCTAATAATAAAATAAAATAAATTCACTAAAAACAGCTTTAAATATTTCCTCTCTCATCATAAGTCGGCCTGTATAAAAACGACTGGCCCTGTATATGATAATGGTAGGTACGAACGCCATTGAACATTAAATGGAGTCAAATTTTGCGTCCAATGTCGGAGATATTCCACTAGATAATTTTTGAAAGACAAAATAATCATATTCTGAGCGGGATATTTGAATTATCCATAATTCAATAATAATAATCTAATAGATTTTCCATTGCCCGGTATGCCATTTTATATTCACCATATTAATTCCTGTTTCTTTATAGCTGTCCCGCTATTAGTGTACCGAAAAGATGCTCAATCGCTCCCTTCGATATGAGCAAGGCTTATCCACTCTGTTGCCCAGCGATACAATGCCCTTAGAAGTGCACTTGTTTTTAATTTTATCTTTATATCCCTATTTATTCTTCATTATACTGTATAATTTAATATTTGTTGTCAGTGTTACCGTTAATAAAAATTTGTTGAAATTTTAGCTAATTTGAACTAAGATGCTTTGTCAAACGTCAGCAATTATTACCGTTGGTCATGAAAGTAACACTTTAAGGCTCCCGTCTCAATTCAAATAGCGAACTATAGCTAACTTCTCTCCAAAGCTTCGAAATAGATGGCGCTACTATAAACATGTCTGTTTTTATTTCGTATTTATTATACTTGACGTATGGTATAACCTAAAGAAATAAATGTACTGCTTTCTATTTGTACAAATATTCAAACTGGACTGTGTTTGAGTTTTATAGTCGATGATATATATAGCACTTTCACAATCGGCGCTGTTGTAAACATGGTTGCCAGCTTACTACAAACACGCACTACAATACTCCAGAGTGCAGGTCTAGAAGTTCAGAAGAAAATAACTTGTGTTCTTATAGTTAACATTTAATTATATTTTATAATGTTTTACAGCAGACAATAATCAGACGCAACTGTCATCGGAAAGCATTTCTATATGACGTGGGTTATTTTCTGGTTTTGAGGGTGGGAGACGGGAGCCTTAATGCTAGTTTAAATTCTCTCTTGAATTAAAGCATATTTCTTGAACTATTCACCATTTTAATGCTTGTCTTTTTTTATAGCTGTCCAGCTATTAGTGTAACAAATAAGTGCTCAATCACTCCAGCAGATTTCAGCAAGGCCTATCCAAACTGCTGTCCAAAAATACAATGTCCATAGGTATTTACCTTACACTATATAATTTGAAATTTGCTCTCATATGTTAGTCTTATATTAATAAATATTGTTTAAATATTAGGTAGAGCGTTATTATTTTCTTTTTTTTGGTTTAGCTATAACTAGGCGTACCATAGTTTTGTGACAAAAACAGAAAGAGGTATGTATAATTACTTATTGAACCACTTCTATTTTTGGATAGTACTTTTATAAATATAAGGATTATTATTTAATAAAAATTTAATTAAAAAATATCTGTTTTAACCATTGCATAAAATTTGAGATGCCAACATTTATTTTGTAGAACAATAAATGAAGTCAAATTAGACTATCGTTGGAAATACTCGGACTTACTCTAACGCGTAGGAAGAAATTTATGGGGATATTAACTACGAAGGCGAACATGAAGAATAAAATAAGATGGCGTTTCCAAAATATTTTTGTGGAAACAATGGATAATGTAATATTTCCATCAAGAATTTGAAGTTCCAGACTTATACGCATTGACCTGAGAGGGCTGACATGTGCACTCTTGACAATCGAACTGAAATAATTATTATTTATTGAGTTTACAATTATCCATTTATTTAATTATTTATTCTTATGACAGTATTACCGACACTGTGACATAAATTCATAGTAGCAGTTTACAATGGCTGTAAGTTGTTGCATGAACAGAAGTATTACTACATTTGTGCGATTGTTGAATTTCGACCAGCAAGATTGTCGACCAATCTGGATATTTAATATTAATTTATGAATTATTGTGTATTTATTATTGTTGTCACAAATGACGAATTATATGCTTAATAACTTTTTAGCTGTTGTCGATCTTTCGAAGTAAGTCAAGATATATAGGGCGTTCCAATTAAAATTCTTAAAATATTTGACATTATTTAGCAAATGTCAAGTTGTTCGGGATAAGTCATATTAGAATCGCAAATCAATAATAACTGTCAAAAAGTGCGATACTTTTAGTATCCAAAATTAGTTCCTTTGTTTTATCCTTGTTAGTTACCCCTGAAAGATTTTTTGAAGAATGCTTGTTTTTGATTTTAATTTCACAATATCTCAGAAACAGTTGACAAAAGCCTAATATAAGTTGATGTCAAAACAATTAGGATAAAAATCTTACTGAAAACCGCAATAATATACCTAGTGTTCCATTTAAGCAAACATAAGTTTGTGTTGGTACGTTGTTGTGAGATATTGTGTAAGCATCAACATATCTTCTTGTTGTCGAGCGTATGACTGTCTGCAACTAGTATGTATGGAAAAAATGTAAATTTGATTTCTTAAGCCAATTAATATACTTTGTTTATAGCGTGGGACACCTGTACATAGTATTCTAAAATCAATACCCAAGGACCATACAACCTCCATTATACAACTTTAAGTCGACTAATGGTACAAAATTATGCAGTCATTTCTGGAAAGTTATAAATATTTTGCTAAACCAGAACACCGAAATGTATATTCCATGTTCAAGTGAAGACACCTCAGTAGTTTGCCTCGGAGCATTCATGTATGAGTAACCGAACTAATAACCTACAACTTTGAGTATGATAGAAAGTTACTCAAACATCTTTTTAAAAAATATAAACATTTTATTTACGTACCCAACTAAAATATAAATTTCCTCCAGTCGGTGCTCTACATAATATTGTCATATGGATGTTTTTCATCTACAATTTCGTTTAGCAGAGAAATGATAAACAATTTTTGTAAAAGTTAAACATTTTTCTGTAACGGAGATACATTCGTTCTATAAATTCGAAATTGTGGAATTGCGTTGAAATATTGTTACAATCATTAATCGATTAGTCACTATTTAACACTTTGTTGCTGATAACCTTCAAATGTGTATCTTTCTCATAAAAGGCAGCATCAAAAGCATGAGGGCAGTTTTCTTGACAGAGAAAATTTGATTTGCGCTCTTTGTACATTTCTAAAATAGTTCAACTTGTTGACAACTAAGATAGAAATCTGTGATAGTATGTTAAGAATTTTAGCCGGGACATACAACCAAACTCTGCAGAAGTTACAACAGAAGATGAACAACAGTAGTGTCAGTTATTAGAAACCAAAGTCTGTATTAAATTGTGTCTGTGGATCCTCGGATAAAAGTTATATGTATTCTAATTAGTGTGGCTCGTCCCAATCTAACTTCCCCCGAGGAAGTTATTTCAGAAATTGCTTTAACGAAGTTCAAAATTCAACGGAGGAAACTGGTCTTTTCGCGACACCTAGTGACAAAAAAAAGCTAACAGCTAATGATGTAAGTTTTGCACTAATTTGAAAGCTAGTTCAGGGCCAATTATTATACTATTAAAAAAGTTATTTTATGGTAAGTAGCTTGGTTTTTGGGTTACTTATAAAGTGGGTAAAAGTGATATTCTTGCAAAGTTCTTACATTAGCGTAATATAATTAATATTAAGAGGGTTTTATAGGAGGTTTTAGTAAACCTTCTAGAAAAATTAAAGAGTTAACTTTAAAAGGTTTTTGCACACAGAATGGGATGTTCTGTTTTCGCGCTAGCTTGAATGTTTTGTGGCTATATTTTATGTTGTCGCACGGAGTGTTTACAGAATTCAGACGCAGGTGTATATAGGTACTATAAATAACGATTTACTCACCCCATCTGGATTAATTTTGAATGGCGGCCCCGTTCCACAGAATTCCACCAATACATCTTGTAGTTTCTTGCTAGAATCTGAAACAATAAATCAGTATAAATAAATAATTCCTATTTCTTCCTGTAAAGTAGTAATTAAATTTTAAGTAATCGCAAAATTAATACATTTATTTACCGAATTTTCTGTAATTTTGACAATTATAAAGATTATATGTGCGATTGGAGTTTGGTCACTAGTAAGTACGGTTTTTGAAGAAGTTAAGATTGTAAAACAAAGCTTGATTTAAAGTTTTTGATGAAAAAAGTAGGATTGGGCTAAAGGTAACGTCTAAACTAACATTGTAATTAAAAAAAATAAGAAAGAATTTCTAATTATTGAAATAATTTCACAACGAGCTCATTTTGCAGTAAAAGTAATACAAGCGCGTTGCTATATATATATATATATACGCGCTTCCCCGCGTCGGCCGCCTACCCCCACTACTCGACCGCCTTTGAGCGCGCGGCCGTTTTCGGTCATGTTTGCAAGCATTTTTCACCTATTTCGCAACATTTTAAAGCAAAATCAGAATTGACGTTTTGTAGCACAATACTTCTACTTTCGAAATACGTTAAAAAATTAAAATCAGACCCCCTCCGACGCATCCAGGCTCGCCGAAAGATATTGCATAAAAAAAATTCAAATCGCAATTGTACAAAAACTAATCATCGGACAACGACTGGGTTGTGGACACTCAAAGTACCCATCAATCGCCACTTTCTCGCGAAAAGCCTGCGCTACAACTTCGATAATGGCGGAGTTGTGAATTTTTGAAAAAACGCAGGTTTTCCTGTTTTTCCGAATTTTCTCCGTTAATTCCGATCGAGTCCGTGTAGGGCTCATTTTTTTCGTCTTTTCATACTCTACAATTCGCAAGATTGTAAAAGCATCAAGATTGCTCCATCGGTTCAGCTTTTACAAGCGAAAAACAAAAAAAAAACGATTTTTTAAGGTTTTTTGTTTATAACAAATTAAGTAATGATATTTGCGAGTCGACAACACGTCACAATACATCTACGGACTGTTCCACGTGACCTGGGACCGTCGGCTTCCTGATATTATTTTTGTCACGAACTCAGTCATTTTCTGCTGTATTGCCTGGTCTATTATTCAAATAATTTCAACAGATCAGTGAATAGTAATATTTATATTTCTATAGTAAAATATAACAAATGTTGCCAATTTAAAAACTATACAGGATTACCGATTATAAGGTTTAAGAATGGTTTTAGAATACATATAAATATATAAATAAATGGAGTATATAAATGAGATATAAATAAATGTCTAAAATGATTTTTTTGTGTTACTAGCTTCTATGAAGTCAGAGACAACCTTGTTTCCTATAAGCGATCATTAAAATGACTTGATTGACACTTCGGAAAATTCGCATCCGAAGTCGTTATGACATGACAGTCACTCTGTTTTTGCATTAATAAGCAATCTCTCGCCCCAAAAAGTCTCCCTAGCACCCCCACTCACCCCTAATAAGAATTGGCAAACAAGATAATCTGGAATAATCACCGGTACTCATACATAAGTAATTAGCGACGAGTCATTGCCATTCAACGTGGGAGTACCCCCCTCCCCCACCCCGTTTTAGCCCCCCCAACCCTACCAGAACTTCTGGAAGTCCTTCTTCCTTTAGCTTCGAGAGTACTCCGCATTCTAAATTTACTCCTTCTCGAATGAGATTGGAATTCAAAGGGCGATGCCAAATTATACTTCAATCCTCAATTCAAGGCGACTGCCCTTGGTAATTATTATTGTGTTGCGTAGGGTGGCAAGATAACACGGAAATTGCATGCAAGAAATGCCTATTAGTTCAAAGTTTGGAGAATATGCAAGCGATGAATAATATCAAATAGTATATAATTTGACGAGCACATAATAAAATATCTATCAATCTCAACCTAACCATATTTTTCGTCAGACCAATAGGAAGCAAGGTAATGTCACCAGGGTTAGGAAACATTCACTCCCGTTCGTACGCGAACGAGAACGTGAACGTTTCAATATTCTCTGATGAGTTCTCGTTCGCGAACGAGAAGCATAAAACAAGTCCAGACCGTTCGCGTTCGCGTGTGTTAGGTAGACAAAATTTCCGCTGTTGTTCGTACGTGTGTGTATTGGTGAATCACACAGCGTGCGTTCATATATGTACCTATAAGTTGCATCGATACGTTCGCGAACGTTCACTGCTGTCGTTCGCGTTCATAGGTGAATGTAAGTGCTGCGTTAAACATTCGCGGAAATTTGGTGTGGTTCTATTCTATCTTCTATGCGTTTCGGATTTAGAAAGAAACTTGCGGGAGATTATCAGAAATTGTTCAGAACTCCCCAAGGATCACATCCACAACCACTATTTTTTTCCCAGCCCCCACCCTCCCCTGCCGTACCCTAAAAATGAGGCAAAATTTTCCCCAAATTTACAATTTTACAAAGTTACGTGATTTATTATTTTTGCAGAAATTACTATTCTTGACTTATTGACATGTTTTTTGTCATTTATTAACTAATTTAAAATTGTTTAAACAATTACCATTTGTTTAAACAAAAATATGCTATGTTACAAATATATTTTTCCATTTTTTGCAGAAAGTATTAAATTATTGGCTTTTTTGTCATTTATTAACTAATTAGCAATTGTTTAACAAATACCATTTGTTTAAACAAATATATACAATGTTGCGGACATATTATTTAAAGGAAATTATTATTAGGTTATTGGCATTTTTTGTCATTGACAATTTGACACTTGCTTACAAAAATATACAATATTACGGACAAGTTTTCTTTTTTTGGAGAAGTTATGATTAGATTATTCTTCTTTGTCATTAATTAATTAACTTTTTTGCAATTGGTTGCGTTTACAGTGCTCTCCCATCTGAGCTACTGAGGCTCAGATGGGAGAGCATTGTGCTACAAATGCAAAGGTCCCTGGTTCGAATTCAGGTTGTGGCTGTAATATTTGATTTATTTAAAAAACTGTATCCCGCCTGGATATCACCATCTTAGATACATTGAATATTTCATCATTACGGTAGTATGTCCGTATGATACGGTATGTCCGTATATTCATTTCTAGTTAATTTAAAATTGTTTAAACAATTACCATTTGTTTAAACAATAATATACGATGTTACGAACATATTTTTCCATTTTTTGCAAAAATTATTAAATTATTATTTTCTTTAGTCATTTATTAACTAATTAGCAATTGTTTCAAACAAAAATATTTGATGTTACGCACATATTTTTCTAATTGTGTACAAATTATCAGGTTATTGGCTTTTTTGTCATTTATTAACTAATTTACAATTCTTTAAACAAATACCATTTATTTAAACAAATGTATACATTGTAATGGACAATTTTCTACAGTTGCATAAATTATTACTAGATTATTGGCATTTTTTTTAACATTTATTAACAAATTTGTAATTGTTTAAACAAATACTATTTGTTTAAACAAATATATACATTATTACGGATATATTTCTTATATTTATTGCAGAAACTATTATTATATTATTGAGTTTTTGTCATTTATTAACGAATTCGCAATACTTTAAACAATTACAATTTGTTTAAACAAAAATTTACAATGTTTTTGTTTTTCTTTTTGTAGAAATTATTATTGTTACATTGTTGGCATGGTCTTTGTAATTTGTTACTTAATGTGCAATTGTTTGAACAAATAAATTTGTATAAACAATAATATACAATGTTAGTACGTATTTCTTGGCAAAAATTTTTGTAGGATTTCTGGTCTCTAATTTTGGAGGTTTTACGCTATCGGTCAAACCAATAATGTGGTTGCAACACTAATTATGATTATTTTGACTATTGCAAATTAGTTAATTAATGACTAACAATGCCAACAATCAATAATTTCTCAAAAGAAATATATGTCCGTAACATTGTATATTTTTGTAAACAAATGGTATTTGTTTGAACAACTGCAAATTAGTTAATAAATAACCAAAAAGCCAATAATCTAATAATTTCTGCACAATTAGAAAAATATGTGCGTAACATCAAATATTTTTGTTTAAACAAATGGCCATTGTTTAAACAATTGCTAATTAGTTAATAAGTGACAAAAAAACAAGAATTTAATAATTTTTGCAAAAAATTGAAAAATATGTTTGTAACATCGTATATTTTTGTTTAAACAAAAAGTAATTGTTTAAACAAGTTTAATTTATTTTATAAATGACAAAAAAACATGTCAATAATCCAATAATAGTAATTTCTGCAAAAAAAAAATAATGAAATGACGTAACTTTGTAAAACTGTTGGGGAAAATTTTGCCTGATTTTTAGGGTACTGCAGGGGAGGGTGGGGGGCTGTGAAAAAAAATACTGGTTGTGGATTTGATCCTTGGGGAGTTCTGAACAATTTCTGATAATCTCCCGCAACTTTTTTTATAAATCGGAAACGCATGGAAGATAGAATAGAACCACACCAACTTTCCGCGAATGGTTGACGCAGCACTTACATTCACATATGAACGCGAACGACAGCAGTGACCGTTCGCGAACGTATCGATGCAACTGATAGCTACATATAAGAACGCACGCTGTGTGACTCACCAATACACACGCGTACGAACAACAGCAGAAATTTTTGCTACCTAACATACGCGAACGCGAACGATCTGGACTTGTTTTATGCTTCTCGTTCGCGAACGAGAACGCATCAGAGAATATTGAAACGTTCACGTTCACGTGTAAAATCATAAATGTACGTACGCGAACGTTCATAAATGAATATTTCCGAACCCTGAATGTCACATACCCCATTTTGCCCATGTTGCAAAATTGGTTTTGGTCAATATCTTCCTTCCGATGGTTTGGCGAGAATGAAGTTGAGCTAAAATTGCTAGAGCTTCTACAATCATTTACAATAAATGTCATGCATTTTCTTTTCGTACAAGTAACCGTTCTTGCAGAATACGGCAGAATGGCATCAGCTACAGGTAAGAGAAACACATTGTATACATGTTATAGCCTTTCGAGTCCCGAAAATTTTGAGGAATTTAAAGGAGCATCATATTTTATTACGCCCAGCAATAGAGCTACAAATGATTGCTTTTTTGACATAAAGACTAGCAGGAAGCCGCCTGTGCCATCCTGTGCAGGACAGTCCGTAGTATATTCCCACTGTTTCCTACTCGAAAATGCAATTTTTTAATTTTTTATAAACAATTCTCAACAAAAAATCGCGTTTTTCTTACTTTTTTTTATTGTAAAATGAAAGCTATTGAAGCAATCTTAATGGTGCAACAGGATGAACTGTAGAGAATTAAATTACGAAGAGAATGACAGGTCAAACGATCCGATGGGATAATTAGAACCGGAGAAAAGCTGGAAAAACCAAAAACTCTTCATCGGACAACGCCTGGGTTGTCCACACTCAAAGTATCCATCAATCGCTACTTTCACGCGAAAAGCCTCCGCTACAACTTTGAAAATGGCGGAGTTAAGAATTTTTGAGAAAACGTAGATTTTTCCGGTTTTCCGAATTTCCTCCGGCAATATTAATGCGATCGAGTCCGTGCAGGGTTCATTTTTTTCGCCTTTTCATTCTCTACAATTTGTCTGCTGAAAGCATCAGTTTTTACAAGCGAAAAACGAAAAAAACACGGTTTTTTGAGGTTTTTTGTTTGTAACAAATTAAGAAATTATAATTGCGAGTAGGAAACACATCACAATACATCTACGGGCTTCTCCACGTGACCTGGGATCGGCGGCTTCCTGCTAGTATTTATGTCACGCAAAAAACTCTATTGTCTGGTCAATATGACAAAATATCGATAAACCAAAAATTCAAGTCAAAAATTGGGTATTTTCGATTATATTCTTCAGAAGACAAAAAGGGTTTTATATAAATATCTCCCTTGTTTTTTATGGAATGTTTCCAAAACTGGCATACACTTGAATAAATTGTTACGGAATTTTTGTTGCATTTTCGCTAAAAAGAAGGTGGATATTACTCACAGAAAAGTGATTATTTGGGACGAGGAAACATAATTACTTGAATTTATTTACTTGGATGTAGAAAGTTAGGTATATACAAGAAATGCCACATACTCAATATAAGTCAAATAATTTCTCAGATAAATGCTGTCAACAAATAAATTCTTGCTTTATAAGAACCAATATTGTACTGAAAGAAGTAATTAAATTTTTCGTCCCAAAAATGTTAATTTCTCCAACGAAGTAATAGTAAATCCATCCAAGTGCGTAGTTACTTGATCCAAGAAAATATAAGACATTTAATATAAGTAAGTATTGTTTACTGAATAAAAACCCACCAATTATTTAACTGAAGTGATTCTCACTTCTTTCAAGTAATCCCTTTCTCTGGAATAAATATGCGCACCGTGATTTTGTCAAGGCTCGCGCGCCCGCGCGTGGTGCTGGCGCCGTAAAGGAGCCTAACCTAGTACGAAAACAACAACGAAGTAGCCGTAGGGGAGGTGCCTTGTGATTTGTGATTAGTGTACAATAAACGTTTCAACACGGAATAGTTTGATGTAACGCACGCAACAGTTTAGAACGAGTAAGTAAATATAACATACCTATCTTGTTAATTAGCAATAGAAAACGTATTTGTGCCAAATCTTTAAAATTCTTACACTAAGTAGCTAAAAATATTTACCGGGAATAAAAATATACGCTTCATTGAAGACTGTTTACTTACTTCACCAGAGTAACCACTTTCTTAAATCTAGTAATTATTCCAAGAAATAAAGTTTCTTGGTTGAAGTCAATCATCTCTCGCGTATATACGAACCTACCAACTACTTCAGCCAAGTAATTCTCTCTTCGTTCGAGAGATCACTTTTCTGTGTGTACAGAAGACACTTCGCAACATTTCGAAAGACAACTCGGAAATGATCAAGTTTTAAGTGCATGCTATTGTTTTTCTTCTTATAAAATATGATGCTCAATCATGTTTCCAATGACTTTCGTACTCGAAAGGTGTAAATGATGTGAGATTTTGACTTGTTGCCTCCCGGTCTATAAAGTTCCCTGCAGTGTTAACGTAATTACAAAATGACAAGTCCGACCAACGGCGTCAGCTAATGAATCCTTCACTGTTCGCTGATCCTGGAAGGGCATCAGATTCGGATCTGGAATGAACAACCCTCGTTATTACGGAAGACGCGTTTCCCCGTCGAATCTCCTAATTCCATCGACAGCTTCGGCTCCATTGACGTCATCGAACAGAACTTCATTATATACAGGCGTGTTTTTGCCACCACGATCCAGTGGGGGTACTAGTAAGAAAAAAGTTTTTCTTCGGCTCCCTTTTCCACGACCAAGTTTCCTCCACTAATAGATATCGCTCGAAATGAGCACCACAATAATAACTTTCTTTCGAAGCGGTGGAAATATTGCAAAACTTCAATGAAGTGTTTCCGTACGTGCGAGTGGAACTGAAAAACAGTTGCGGTGGTGTCGAGATGTATTTTCCGGTACTATTCGCTGGTGGATAAATTGCTTCAACTTGTAGGATACGCCGGCAATGATAGAAAGTAATTTCTTGGCTCGTGTCGAAGAGTTTATTTATCGAATTGCCAGAGAGATTAATTTCGAGTGAAGTACGATGACGATAGAATTTTAATTTGTCTTTCTGGTGTACTGTTGATATAATAAATAGAAGAAATAGTTTTCTTGAAATAAATATATCCCATATCTATTTTTACTAGTTTTTGTGATATTTGCAATAGGGTATTTGACTGTTTAAAAAATATGGCTTTTATAATAGTCATCCTTATAGATTACAGTTTAAGAAAACTATAAAACTATAGCTCTAAGTTTGGTTATGAAATTTCTAAATATGAATTTTCGTCCCGATACCTTTAGTAGTTTCTCCGGAATCGTCGCCACAAAAAACGGGTACACATACACACACACACACACATCCACACACACACAGACATTTTTTTGTACCTTGGTCAAAAATGTACAGGGGACCCAAAAAGACATATTTCCGCTAAAATCTCAAAAAAATTTTTTTGGCACGATTACAATACTTTACATACTGCGTATGATAAAGTAAAAATAACAGTTTTGTTTATTAATCTAAGTGGCTATGAATTCGTGAAAATAGTCTAAAATTGGCAAATAAACATTGACTATTGTATTACTGGCGCCCTCTAGCGTGATTTCATTGGTTTTGTTTTCTCAAAAATAAAAGTTTTTGGACAATTTTTATACGATTACAGAAAAGAAATCCAAAAATCAGGCCATTTTCTACGTTGAATTTAAAAACTTTGGTGACATTTCCCAAAATCCACGCGAGCAAAGCCGCAGGAATCAACTAATCCGAAACAAAATTGAATTTTCAACGCCATAACTGTAATGAGTTTACTGGGAAATGATAAAAGGAACGCAAACACAAATTCGTTTAAAAAGCCTCTCCCAACAGCAAGCGCAATGTGTCGGGTTTCGGGCTCAAACCGTGAATATAAATAAGCTTTTAGCGGTTAAAAAATGCACCGTCATGATTTTTTTACAGCCGTTTAAGACCTTTGGGAATTTCAGTATGCATAAAAAATTGGATTAATATGACCTGCAAATATTTGGAACGCTTCCATGTAAACTAGCGAGTCCATTAGCAGATAAACTTGTAAATTTGCAGTGATAGAGGGTTATGTCCATAATTGGAGGGTAGGGGTGGTTGAATAGCGAAAAAAAAAAGAAAAAGGGAGGAAAAAGTCGTATTGTTAGAGACCTAACGTAATATTTCATTTGTAATTTATTGAGTGTTGAATCCAGACGGACGCTGAAAGAATAAATTGATAACTGAGTCGTATAATAGAGATGATTTGTGATTTCGCTAAATTTATTAATGTCGGCCCCTGGAAAGAGTTATTGTCATTATCTGGACTGCTTCCGCTGTCCGCATTATGACAATTTATTTCTTTATTTCGAGATAATGGCAATTCTGAATTTTTTTCTTATAGCATTTCACAGATGTATACTTGGTGGGTATACATATATACAGTGTGTCCCCCGATGGACCTAACTATACCAATAATGGACGTAATTTTTAATTTCTCGAGCAAAAGTCATTATTTATAAAGAGTTTTGGATGTCCTTAAAAGTCCTATTTAACATACAGGATGGTTAGAAAACACGAAAATGTTAAATTGGCCGAAGAGTAAACTATCGATCAGTTGACAGTAGTAACAGTAGTAACAAAAATTTCATCCTTATAAACCAGTACTGATACACACTTTAGTAGAAGGAGATGATGCTCGTCGATTAGAATTTTGCCTATTAATGGGAGAACGAATTATGGTCGATAGATTTTTCTACAGAAAAATTATTTTCTCTGACGAAGCGACGTTTACCACAAATAGAGTTGTTAGTTCACAGAATTTCAGATATTGGTCTCAAGAAAATCCAAATTTCCGTATAACAACCAATTCTCAAAAATATAAAAAAGTGAATGTTTGGTGTGGGAAGTTTTTTGACGGTACTGTAAACCAAAACATTTATTTTGATATGTTGGAAAAATTTTTGGTACCTACTTTGGACGAAATCAACTTACAGTTCCACTATAGATCAAGTCCATAGAATAACAGATATCATAGAGAAAGCATTAGAAGAAAAGCTTATTTGCTCAACAATCTTTCTTGATGTGACACAAGCTTTCGATAAGGTTTGGCATGAAGGATTGATACACAAACTAAAGAGTATGCTACCTTTACAATACGTCGAGCTGCTAACATCCTATATATCTGATAGACTATTCAGAATAAAACAGGTCGATGAATACTCGGAACTAAAAGAGGTCAAAGCTGGGGTACCCCAGGGTAGTGTATTGGGACCAATTCTCTATCTACTATATACAAGTGACCTTCCACAGATGGAAAATGTAACAGTCGCCACATTCGCAGATGACACGGCTCTAATGGCAGTGGGGTCAACTATTGGTGAATCTACCAGGAATCTTCAACAAGCTAGTAACAAAATATATAAATGGACCAAAAAATGGAAGACCAAGCTCAACGAACTGAAATCTGTCCACATTAACTTCACAAACAAAAGAATCGAGGACATACCTCATGTCAAGATTAACGACGCCATAGTTCCATATGCGAACACTGCAAAGTATTTGGGTATGACACTGGATACAAAACTAAGGTGGAAAGAACATGTTAAGAAGAAAAGAGTAGAGCTTGGCCTCAAATACAGAGAACTGTACTGGCTTCTGGGAAGAAACTCTCAGTTGTCAGTACAGAACAAACTACAAGTTTTCAACCAAGTACTAAAACCGATTTGGTTATACGGCATCCAGCTTTGGGGCTGCGCAAAAAGCTCCAATATACAAGGAATCCAGATCTTCCAAAATAAAGTACTAAGGAATATGGTTAACGCTCCTTGGTACATACGGAATAGTGACCTGCACCGTGATCTTGGTGTCCCACAAGTCATCCAAGAGATAAAAAGATTCGCCACTAAGCATGAATCTCGCCTAAGCCATCACGTCAACGTAGAGGCCCTGCAGCTACTGGACAACCAGAATCTAGTGAGAAGACTAAAAAGAACTAAACCCTTCGAACTAGTGAATCAGTGAAATGTGTAAAAAGCAGAGCACAGTGAGTGAAGTGTTAGTGCTTCTTGTTTGGGACAAAGTAAATATAGGGAGATCAGTGGATAGCCTATTAGAGACAAGTACCTAGTTTTAAGAATTCAGATTTAAATTGATGGTTAATCTTTTAGATTAGTTTCAATATGCTAAGCATCTTATGCTTATTAATAAAAAAAAAAACTTACAGTTCAGGTGTTCACTACACTATCAACACGACGGTTGTCCTGCTCATAGCGCATATCAAGTCAAGGATTGGTTGAACAGACATTTTCCAAATAAGTGGATTGGACGATTCGGTCCTATAGGACGGCCACCACGTTCACCTGATTTAACGCCGCTTGATTTTTTTCTGTGGGGTTATTTAAAACAGAAGGTGTACGCGAATAATTTTCATGTTAATGTAGCCATTCTAAAATTAAAAATTAGAGAAGCAGTAGACGAAATAAATGAAGAAATAATTGATTTGGTATATCGGGAGTTTAGAAGAAGATTGGAAAAATGTGTAGCTGTAGGAGGGGAACATGTGGAGTAATGCTTTGTTAAATCACTTTGTTAGAAATAAATAAAATATAAAACTTAGAATACAACATTGAAATTTGATATCGGGGCATAAATTTAAATATTGAACAACTTTTACCTATAACATATTTAACATTTTCGTGTTTTCTAACTACCCTGTATGTTAAATCAAAATATTAACAATGGCTTTCTCCTTTTTAGGACATCCAAAACTCTTTATAAAGACTTTTCGACGTTATTTAGAATTATTATTGAAATAACGTCGAATAACTTTGTAACTACCCAAGACCGTACAAAATAGTGACTTGAAGGTCATGTGGTGGTTCCATAGGAGGGGCGCGCAAACCGGCAACATTTCTAATGCCCAACACTGGTACCAATCATTGGTAACAAATCATTTTACGTAAACTTATTATTCAGGAGTAAGATCAAGGATAAGCAAAAAAAAACACAATTTTTGTTTGCAATATTTCGAAACTTCTATTGTTTCTTCATCAGGCAATCAAACAATACAATTTTAGATAAAATCAGGTACAATAAATAAACACTAAAGCTACTTACGTAGTTAGTGAAGTCGGCCAACACAATTACAGTAGACATTAACATTTATAACAACAAGCGGAACATCGTGGTGTTCGTCACATACCATGCGAAACGATTGTATGAAGACAAGTTTTTTCTGATACAAAGGAAACGACAAAACTGCAACGCCTCTATCTGTACTGAAGGTACTAAAGTTTGAATATCAAAAGTTGCTATCAGGAATTCGTGATTTATTGATTCGGTTTGTTGTTAGCGATGTTGAAAATATAAGAGTAGATAGTACTAAGATGACTGATGAAGAAACAATAGAAGTTTCGAAATATTGCAAACAAAAATTGTTTGCTTACGTCTATACTACGAGATCGAAGAATTGTTTTCCTAAAATCATTTTACCTGACAGAACCATCGGAAAGTGTGTGGCCACCTTTAGTGGTGATAGAGTTCACAATGCTAACCTTCTAGTACTTAATTCTTCAGTTAGTTCACGTTACTTTTTATAACAAAACTTCAAATTATATTCACGTTCAAAATAGATGGCAAGGAAAGTAGACATCTATAGTATTGTCTCTCTCACCCTTTTAGATAACCGACGAGTTCGATAAAGCTATATGAAACTTACATGCGGCGAAGTCCTGAAGCTGCTGAAACTCCGCAGGGGACAGCTTATCCCACTGCAGGGCCATCGCACGGTCCTACTTCACCTGAAAAAGAGAAAAATAAATAAATAAAATAGTAATGTGGTTATTCTGGTTCATACGGAAGACATAAATGGTTTAACTTTAAGTTATTTATGATGCTTGAGGGTTTGTTTAATATTTATAGGAGTGGGTATAGTTTTCTTTTTTTTGTCGTAAGGATATAATAGAATATTCAAATTTAGGACACATGTTGGTGGGTGGATGTATGCATAAGGGCGAAGTGTAGTAATGGAATATATGAATATAAAATATAAGTACGCTTGACATGAAAGAAAAAGCCATATAATAATATATGAAGTGGGTTCAGTGAAAAACGAAAAACCGTAATGCTGGTGGTGATGCTTTTAGACACGATTTTGCACCGAGGCCTCGGTAAAAAGATGACTTGTTTATCCCTTATCCCCAGAATCTGCATGCATATGAATTGAACAATATTGAACTTATAAACTATATTCTTTAAACTTCTATATTATACTATATTGAGTTGATCCAGTCTCTCACATATTGTGTATGCTGTCTAAATGAGTTCCTCTTCTTATTGTTTACGTTTTTATTTAATTTGAACAGTATTACACAGGACTATATGCGAACTATTTTTTTATGTGAAAAATAACGTAGATTTAAAAAATTACCCATATGCAGGATGTTTATTTGATTTAAAGGTTAAGAAAATGTAACACAGTGTGGAGATTATAAAAACTGTTTGTCAATTTTTAAAACTTGTCTTATTTGTCATCCTACTAAGCATGCTCGGGGAGTAACAAAAAATCCATTATTTTCCAATATAATTAAAAACGGGCTAAGGTCGTCAACATTGTTGATGAAAATAGTCGAAAATTGTCAAATAAACACTAAGTAAATCGATTTTGGCCGACGGTGAATTGATGGCGCCCTCTACCGTGAATTGATTGGTTTTTGGCCAATGAGTCATTTTCCCTGTGTAGGTACTTCACACCCCGATTACAATGACACCAATAACTTTTGAATTTGCTGAAAATTGTAGCGTAGAAATGTCATTTAAACCTGAAAAATAGAGAAAAATAAATGAATTTGACAGTACTCGCTCTACAGGGTGAGTTATTAGTATCCCGGCGGTATCGATAGTTAATAAATCGTTTGAGAAAAAAATATTTTATACAAAAGTTGTGTGACTCGCCATTTTCTATAACGTATAATTATTGTCATTTATACAGGGTGTTGAATTTAGGTGTTTCGGAAAGTATGTAAACTTTTCTTTAAATTTAACGTCCTGTATATTTTATTATATTATGAATACTACTAAATGAAAACTACTAAAAAAAGTGTATGTTGCTAAGTCACAGCGTTAATAGTTCGAGAGATATTCAACTGTCTTTCCAAAATATGCCCGTTGCAGGATCATTCTAAAACCTATGTAAAAACGTGTTTTGCCGATTTTGCCTTTAAAGTATCTGAGACCTTATTTGAGAACTTAAATTTAAATAAATTTAAATGTAAATTTTGATGTTCTTCAAATGGCTTTTTCTCGAGCTTTTTAAATGGAACACTCTGTATAATATGTGTCGGCTGTAATAACCCTTTATTTCGCTCCAAAATACATGTAGTATGTCATACACCAAATGTTACTATTTTTTGTGATATTTGCAATTTAACGCAAATGTAACGCAATTGTAAATCTTAATATTGCTGGGAATAAGGTATTTGGTAGTTTGATGTAAAGTCTTCAAGTGGCGATAGAAGAAATAATTTAGAAACTATTTAACCAGCTAGATCCTTATACAAAGTATTACCGTTATCAACATCATATGGCAACCGAACACGCGATTTAAAAAATTTCAAATTACTGCTAAAGTAAACCCTAAACCTTTTACTTTTAGGTTAACTATCGTGAAAATTTGTTGACTTCTGAGTGTTAAAAATCAGATTTTCTTTGATGTGATTTATGTGCTCACACACAAAAACCAAATATGCAACAAAAACAAACTGACAGGCATTTTCAGATTCACATTTTCATTCATAGCAAAAAAAAATCTATTAAAAACACTTCCAAATAACCCAATTTTCATTCACATTATCAATATTACTCATACTATCATTCATATTATCCCAATTTGGAATTCTCTCTCCAGAAAAATATATAATTTACATCATGCTACCCATCACATTGTATACAGAGCAATATTAAGGTACTAAATAGCATACTACTCTTTAAATTGCAAATATCACAAAAACTAGTAAAAATAGATATACGATATAGTGAATATAAATTACAAAGAACTTAAGAGACATTTCAATTAGCAAATAATATACGGGGTGTTTCATTTAAAAATCTCAAGAAAAAGCCATTTAAAAATGTTTAAAAACTAGTGCATGCTACGATCATCCTGTACAGCGCATCTAATTTTTCACAACAGCATTTTTTTGACAAAAAATTGAATATCTCAGAAAGTATTTACTTTACAAAGGTACAACTTACACAGTTGGAAAGACAACTTCCTTAGTATTCATAATATGGTATGATATAGGGGACGTTCCATTTAAAAAAATGTGTTTACTTTCCGTCACGCCTAAATGCAACACCCTGTATAAATGAAAATAATTTTACGTTATAGAAACTAATGAGTCTTGTAACTCTTGTATAAAACATTTTTTTCTTTCTTAAACGATTTGATGACTATCGGCCGCCAGGATACTAATAACTCCCTGTATAACCCTGTATAACCCTGTATAGCTTATTGCCTTTATAATTATTTTCTGTGGGGGTTTTCTTATCAATTGGTCTTTTGAGAAATTGTTTCTTTTTAAAACTTAAAAACATGTCTAAATTTGACTGCCTACTAAACCTCTTGCTTGTTACATATTTTTCAAAATAAATATATAATACTACTGAGGAATACGATATAAAAATTTTAGAAAGCTCTATTTGTACGACATAACTATTATTTTTTATAAAATCGACACATACATAATTTGTTCGTTCTCATGTTTATAATCACCCCCCAACAGCTTAATAATGATACAAAAGCCATGAAATTTTCAATATTAATACTTTGATTTCATTTTTCATCTCTTCGGAATGACAAGGTTTGCAGTTTGGTTTATTAAATATAATCCGTCCTGGATAAAATCCTCGACATTTGCCTTACATCATATATAAGTTTTACATATATTATATATCTAGTCGGAAAAGACAGGTCAAGTCCCAGTATTCGATCATCAATCACTCAATATCAGAACGTAGGCGTGAAGGGGTTCCAAATTCCGTTATCGCCGAATGTGTGATACCTAATGGAAAATATTCGGTTAAGTTGACAGAACTTCTCTTCCGTTCAAAAACCCAAGCCATATAGCCATATACTTTTAATCTTGCTCAGCATTCCTGACGGATGTGCGAAGCGTGCGTTCGGTTCGTTGGCACGGAAAGTTACGAGACAAAAATTTTCGTCAAATTTCAAATTTATTATGCCATTAAATTTTCGATCTCGCCCCCGGAGGGTAAAAATGAGGCACACACCGGCGGTAGCGGGAATATCCGGTTTCCCCATTGAAACTTTTTATCCTTCCGGTTTGCGCCAGATGTGCAAACCGAGAAGCCCACGTTTCTCGTTAAGGATAGATGTGTGCGTGTTTGTCTTCGGGAGATTATTTCCATAGCTAGGGTGTAGAGGGTTATATATATATTCAGAGGGTAGAATCTGTGAATCGGAATCTCCCACTTATCTCAAAATTAAAGAATTTGTTTTTTATTAATAAGCATAAGATGCTTAACATATTGAAACTAATCTAAAAGATTAACCATCAATTTAAATCTGAATTCTTAAAACTAGGTAAAATTAAAGAATGATATGGATAAATATTAATAAACTGACTTGTGACGGCATAAAAAAAAATATGGTAGACTTTGAAGTTCGGATTTCAGGTTTTCAAAAGAATTTGTCGTAGAATAATATATTATTATACAGAATATATAGAAATTATTACATATAATTTCGATATATAAATATTATATAGAAATATAGAAATATTTCAAGAGCATAACACTGTTTATTGAATTTTTTCGTTAAATTATTTCAGAGATACGAGTTTCTGTTAATGTGATGTTTGAGTATGTTTTAGGTCACAATTCATGTTGCTAATCAAAGCAAGCGTACAGTAGGGCAAAAATAACTTTTCAGGAACAAAAACGTTGTCAATTTTAGATGAAATCTTATAAAATTTGGTGTCCATAACAAAAAAGGACCAAGGTTAAATCTGATTTTAATCTAACTAATTCCACGTTTATCATAAAAAAAAGTTAAACATTATAAAAACTACAGCAAAAAAATTTAGGCAATAATAATTTTAATTCTGTAGTAAATCTAGAACTTCTTCATCGACACCTATGTATTTTTTTCAATCTTTTTAGCATCTTCATTGGTCGCTGATCTAATAGGTGAAGTATATATTGTTTATAATTTCAAGGGAAAATGGTTATTACGTAAACTCGTCAGTAAAGTAGACTCAACTAAAGAAGCGAATGATAATTAATCCAGGTGAGGATAATTTTTGGAAAAAGCACCTCCGCCTGGATTTGAACCAGGAACCCTCCAATTTCCGGTTGACAGCTCTCCCATTTTAGCTACAGAGGTAGTGGAAATTTATAGGTTTTATTTATCACTTCAGGATTTGCAATCCGAATTTCGAATTAAACAAACCCGTCGTGACACCTATTGCGGATAGATGGAAGTTTGGTAACTAGGAATCGCTAAATGTTTATTGCTAACAGCTCATACAGATGAATAAATTCAAGGGAAAATGGTTATTACGTAAACTCGTCAGTAATGTGGACTCAACTAAAGAAGCGAATGATAATTAATCCAGGTGAGGATAATTTTTGGAAAAAGCACCTCCGCCTGGATTTGAACCAGGAACCCTCTAATTTCCGGTTGACAGCTCTCCCATTTTAGCTACAGAGGTAGTGGAAATTTATAGGTTCTATTTGTCACTTCAGGATTTGCAATCCGTGTTTCGAATTAAACAAACCCGTCGTGACACCTATTGGGGATAGATGGAAGTTTGGTAACTAGGAATCGCTAAATGTTTATTGCTAACAGCTCATACAGATGAATAAATTCAAGGGAAAATGGTTATTACGTAAACTCGTCAGTAAAGCAGACTCAACTAAAGAAGCGAATGATAATTAATCCAGGTGAGGATAATTTTTGGAAACAGCACCTCCGCCTGGATTTGAACCAGGAACCCTCCAATTTCGGGTTGACAGCTCTCCCATTTAAGCTACAGAGGTAGTGGAAATTTATAGGTTTTATTTGTCACTTCAGGATTTGCAATCCGTGTTTCGAATTAAACAAACCCGTCGTGACACCTATTGGGGATAGATGGAAGTTTGGTAACTAGGAATCGCTAAATGTTTATTGCTAACAGCTCATACAGATGAATAAATTCAAGGGAAAATGGTTATTACGTAAACTCGTCAGTAATGTGGACTCAACTAAAGAAGCGAATGATAATTAATCCAGGTGAGGATAATTTTTGGAAAAAGCACCTCCGCCTGGATTTGAACCAGGAACCCTCTAATTTCCGGTTGACAGCTCTCCCATTTTAGCTACAGAGGTAGTGGAAATTTATAGGTTTTATTTGTGACTTCAGGATTTGCAATCCGTGTTTCGAATTAAACAAACCCGTCGTGACACCTATTGGGGATAGATGGAAGTTTGGTAACTAGGAATCGCTAAATGTTTATTGCTAACAGCTCATACAGATGAATAAATTCAAGGGAAAATGGTTATTACGTAAACTCGTCAGTAATGTGGACTCAACTAAAGAAGCGAATGATAATTAATCCAGGTGAGGATAATTTTTGGAAACAGCACCTCCGCCTGGATTTGAACCAGGAACTCTCTAATTTCCGGTTGACAGCTCTCCCATTTTAGCTACAGAGGTAGTGGAAATTTATAGGTTTTATTTGTCACTTCAGGATTTGCAATCCGTGTTTCGAATTAAACAAACCCGTCGTGACACCTATTGGGGATAGATGGAAGTTTGGTAACTAGGAATCGCTAAATGTTTATTGCTAACAGCTCATACAGATGAATAAATTCAAGGGAAAATGGTTATTACGTAAACTCGTCAGTAATGTGGACTCAACTAAAGAAGCGAATGATAATTAATCCAGGTGAGGATAATTTTTGGAAAAAGCACCTCCGCCTGGATTTGAACCAGGAACCCTCTAATTTCCGGTTGACAGCTCTCCCATTTTAGCTACAGAGGTAGTGGAAATTTATAGGTTTTATTTGTCACTTCAGGATTTGCAATCCGTGTTTCGAATTAAACAAACCCGTCGTGACACCTATTGGGGATAGATGGAAGTTTGGTAACTAGGAATCGCTAAATGTTTATTGCTAACAGCTCATACAGATGAATAAATTCAAGGGAAAATGGTTATTACGTAAACTCGTCAGTAATGTGGACTCAACTAAAGAAGCGAATGATAATTAATCCAGGTGAGGATAATTTTTGGAAACAGCACCTCCGCCTGGATTTGAACCAGGAACCCTCTAATTTCCGGTTGACAGCTCTCCCATTTTAGCTACAGAGGTAGTGGAAATTTATAGGTTTTATTTGTCACTTCAGGATTTGCAATCCGTGTTTCGAATTAAACAAACCCGTCGTGACACCTATTGGGGATAGATGGAAGTTTGGTAACTAGGAATCGCTAAATGTTTATTGCTAACAGCTCATACAGATGAATAAATTCAAGGGAAAATGGTTATTACGTAAACTCGTCAGTAAAGCAGACTCAACTAAAGAAGCGAATGATAATTAATCCAGGTGAGGATAATTTTTGGAAACAGCACCTCCGCCTGGATTTGAACCAGGAACCCTCCAATTTCGGGTTGACAGCTCTCCCATTTAAGCTACAGAGGTAGTGGAAATTTATAGGTTTTATTTGTCACTTCAGGATTTGCAATCCGTGTTTCGAATTAAACAAACTCGTCGTGACACCTATTGGGGATAGATGGAAGTTTGGTAACTAGGAATCGCTAAATGTTTATTGCTAACAGCTCATACAGATGAATAAATTCAAGGGAAAATGGTTATTACGTAAACTCGTCAGTAATGTGGACTCAACTAAAGAAGCGAATGATAATTAATCCAGGTGAGGATAATTTTTGGAAAAAGCACCTCCGCCTGGATTTGAACCAGGAACCCTCTAATTTCCGGTTGACAGCTCTCCCATTTTAGCTACAGAGGTAGTGGAAATTTATAGGTTTTATTTGTCACTTCAGGATTTGCAATCCGTGTTTCGAATTAAACAAACCCGTCGTGACACCTATTGGGGATAGATGGAAGTTTGGTAACTAGGAATCGCTAAATGTTTATTGCTAACAGCTCATACAGATGAATAAATTCAAGGGAAAATGGTTATTACGTAAACTCGTCAGTAAAGCAGACTCAACTAAAGAAGCGAATGATAATTAATCCAGGTGAGGATAATTTTTGGAAACAGCACCTCCGCCTGGATTTGAACCAGGAACCCTCCAATTTCGGGTTGACAGCTCTCCCATTTAAGCTACAGAGGTAGTGGAAATTTATAGGTTTTATTTGTCACTTCAGGATTTGCAATCCGTGTTTCGAATTAAACAAACCCGTCGTGACACCTATTGGGGATAGATGGAAGTTTGGTAACTAGGAATCGCTAAATGTTTATTGCTAACAGCTCATACAGATGAATAAATTCAAGGGAAAATGGTTATTACGTAAACTCGTCAGTAAAGCAGACTCAACTAAAGAAGCGAATGATAATTAATCCAGGTGAGGATAATTTTTGGAAACAGCACCTCCGCCTGGATTTGAACCAGGAACCCTCCAATTTCGGGTTGACAGCTCTCCCATTTAAGCTACAGAGGTAGTGGAAATTTATAGGTTTTATTTGTCACTTCAGGATTTGCAATCCGTGTTTCGAATTAAACAAACCCGTCGTGACACCTATTGGGGATAGATGGAAGTTTGGTAACTAGGAATCGCTAAATGTTTATTGCTAACAGCTCATACAGATGAATAAATTCAAGGGAAAATGGTTATTACGTAAACTCGTCAGTAATGTGGACTCAACTAAAGAAGCGAATGATAATTAATCCAGGTGAGGATAATTTTTGGAAAAAGCACCTCCGCCTGGATTTGAACCAGGAACCCTCTAATTTCCGGTTGACAGCTCTCCCATTTTAGCTACAGAGGTAGTGGAAATTTATAGGTTTTATTTGTCACTTGAGGATTTTATATCAAATAATTTGTCAATGAGACTTTGACACTAGCGTTGTATAACGATGACAGTTCGTTAAAATAATGAAGTCATTATTTGAACGAACTGTTATTATTATACAACGCTAGTGTCATTATAATCATTGGCGTGTATTATAATGGGGATTATATAGTCATAGATAGGTATGCAATGAACTTATTATTTATATGTGAGTCGTAGAGAAAGATTAATAAATCAATTTGTGACGGCACAGGCAAAATTAAAAAAAAAATATATTAAAAAGCACATTATGTCAAATAACGTATGATGTAACTTAACGCATTCTTGAGAAAAGTGAAAACACGGAGTCCGTCCCTGTTCAGCGTAAGAAAATCGACAACACTCCACCACTGTTGTGGTGTAACTGGTAACACATCAACGCCGCAGCAACATATAGGTCTCCGCACACCTTGGCGTGACCGGTACGGCGACATTGACCTACATTCGTCAAGCTCCTATGTGGTCAGCTGATTCTTGGTTTATCTACAATAAGAATCTTTGGATTGTGGAATCTTCATGTGGTTGTGAAAACAACAAAGTAAAGAAAAACAATTTAAATGAACTAAAAACAGTTATAAACAAGTAATAGAATCCAATGACAATAATTGTTCATAGTGTAACAATCTGCTATTTTCTGTAGAAAGTACCATAGTGTCGTCTGTCATGAGCTAAAGCACTTTGCAGCCACTGCAATACAGTAGGGCTATGCAAGATTTTTAATTATTCTCTTAATTAAGCATAATGATTTTCTGCGAGCAATTTAAACAAAATGGGTCAGCATCATAACCCAGCAGAATCTAATTTAATTTTGTATAGCGAAACAATACAGACGAAACAATACAGAAAGTTTGCTCGCCGTAATTAGCTACTGTATGTGCCAAACGCTGGGGAATTGTATGTCCATGAAAATAGCCATGAAAACAGCAGGGGCCATCATATTAACTACCAACGAGGTAGCGTGCAGGTTGAGGATAACACTGAAAACACTGAAAATGCGCCATCTGGCACACCGTATAATGAACAGCATGCAAATGGACTGGGGCAACTGAATCGAGGTTATTGCAGGACCTTTGTTGGTATGTTGTACTTATATGGGGAGAACGTATGTCTAAAATGTATTCAGACCAATTCTGTAGCGCAGTTGTTACGTAGCAAGTGGTTAAATTTCTTAGCAACGTTGTTAAAATATAAAATGGTATTCTGTAACATATCCAATGGTTAAATAGTTTGCCACCAGTTGAGTGGCGAGCTGAGTGACTACGAACTACGTTGCAACCGATAGGGAGAGGGACGTGCTGCTAACACTCTTCAAGTGTTGACTTCAAAATAAAAACGAATTGTTTGGTTTATGGTATATGTATCGTAAGTAATCAAATGGTAAATGAAAAAGAAGATTTACATGAAAGGTGATTGATTTTGATAGGTATTTTAATTTAATTTATATTTTTATTTTAGAGTTTACCTAACAATTGCCAGAAGGAACTTAGGGGATACTTCCTTTGGCTCTTACCTAGGAAGTATATCTATACAAGTAAAAAAATAATGTTATAGTCAAATACAATTTTGTATTCTTCCACTATTAAAACAAGTTTGTTGAATTATTAACTGTACAGTGGAAAGATTACCACAGTTAAATTAAATAATCATTGTTTAAGAATTAAATTAGTATCCAATAAACGAGAACACTTTTAACCACAACTACAAGAATTTAACCAGTTGTCGTATTAATAAACCCCTTCAATTGAAACTTGTGGTTATACATATCCGAATAACCTAACCTCACAACTCAGCCGCGAAGTCTCAGAAGACTAAGAATAACAAGAATAATTCATTTTACGCGATTTTACTGAGCAGCTATCTTGACCTTTGCACAAATTTAATTTTGCGTAAATTCTTTCCACAATTCTTAGACGTTGCGGGCTTCCGTAAACGGAGTTGAGTGCGTCGCAAAAGAACTTTATTTTTGTGAATAAAATTAGCTATGACGGCATAAATGTGGATTTTGTGTAGTTCTACTCTCGCAGATACTCCTATTCATTATTAATTTGCATATTTTTAACTTCTGTGCACACAGCACATCGAAGGGTACTGATCAGCTGATTGAATGTTTTGTACTGAACGCGCATTACCATTAATAGTTAACCACTGTTGTTAACCGCACGATTCTTAACAAGTTGTTAATATTTTCAATATAGAATGCAAAATCTTATTAAAGTAGTTTACAAAGTATTTAACGAAAGTTGCTAACGTAGTTGCTACGTAGCAACTTGCTATGGTCTATTTCACGACAAGTGGCAGTAAGCCGGTGACATAATGCGCAAACGTTCCTATACGCATTCAGGTGTGTTAGAATGAAATAGCAATCTTATTTATTTCATTCTAACACACGTGAATGCGTAGGAACGTTTGCGCATTATGTCTGCGGCTTACTGCCACTTGTCGTGAAATAAACTATACGTAACAACTGCGTTCAGAATTGGCCTGAATGTCTAACCGCATTTACAGATGACGCTATTTTTAATATAAATGTACTATTAATCTAACAATTATATTGGTCAGGTTACTTTCATATTATGCTCATTTTTAAGGAAATAATTATGTAATAATATGTAATTATGTACAACTTTGCAATTCGAAACAACACATATGAACACTTAGCTCTTAAACTAATGACAATGAAACTATTAAACATTGAATTACAGAAAATTTGTGGACAATTATATTTTCAACAAAGACCTTCATCAATATTTTTACCTGGATTTTATCATAAAGAAGGTACTTTGACATTAGTACTTCGATGCTACTATTCAGCAGGGCTGCGGAGTCGGTAAAAAAATTCTCGACTCCGACTCCGACTCCGACTCGAGATATTTTTCGTGGTCCGACTCCGACTCCAACTTCAGAAAAATTGCATACAAAAATATGTTCAAATAATTCAGTGTAATAAAAATCTTACATGTAAATAATCACAAATTTGACACAGATCAATACTACCGATCAATATTAAATGAAAACAAAAATACTACCAGGAAAAAAATAAATGGCTTGTGCATATCAAATAGCTCACAAACAAATGCTGCACACATAGGAAAAACAGAAGTTTTATTTTTGTCTAACGAATTTGTTGGCAAAAATATTTAAACTGACAATCTAAATGGAAATAAAAACGACCTATAATATATCAAAAAGACGTATTGATCGGACCACAAATAAGAAAGTTATGTAAAAACACAAATAAACAGACCACAAATAAAATAGTTATTTATATAATGTAATTTCTTTGTTTATTCAAAATATCTGTATTCAACTCTTTTCTCATTAGAGAACATGCAAATCGTCAACTTTGTCCATTTAACCGACTTTCTATCTCTAATAATAACATAAGCACCCATAAGACAGTGTATAATATGAAATAAAATTCATTCCAATAAAAACAAAAGTAAGTGCAAAATACGTTTATACAATTGTTGTGAGGAACGCTTCAACCAATTATCCTTCAAAGATGCCCTTATCATTTTTAATTATTTTCAAAGCTGAAAATAATCATAATTATAAACAAAATCGTGGTTCATTTAACCGACTCTAATAATAACAAAAGCACCCATAAGACACATTGTATAATACGAAATAAAATTTATTCTAATAAAAACAAAATACGTTTATAAAATATACGTTTATAAAATTGTTGTGAGGGGCAGAATAGCCCCAACTAATTCTCCTGCAAAGATCCCCTTAAATCGTTTTTAATTATTTTGAAAGATGAAAATAATCATAATTATGGCTACAAGTATAACTTCTAATTAAATGATACTACATTGACCTTCTTCTCAATCTCATTGTATTGTTCAAATTTCCTTTTTCAAATTTCTGACAGATTACTTTTGTTAATCGTTTTCACTTTCCTGTTGAAAGTGTGTTTTGTAATTTGATTATTTACATATGTGTATGTAGGTAGGTGCTTTGTAAAAGACCTAATAGAATATTGGCTTTATTTGTTTACTATCTACTGAGGCAACGTCCATCTCGCATGTTTTTATTTCTACAGTAAATAAATCTGGTCTCGGAGTCGGTACATTTTTTCCGACTCCGACTCCGACTCCACGACTCCGACTCCACAGCCCTGCTATTCGGTACTTCGAAATGTAGTAAAATACCAATTTTACGACCTATCTCAATTGTTTTCAACCTACAATTGTCTATTACCAGGACTAAACAACCTCGTCTGTATTCTGTCGCCTTTACAAACCATCTTACACAATAAAAGCTACAAAACCCTAAAGTATTCATTGTCTGCAAACAACAACTGCGTAAATCTTCCTGGGGCAATAAGAAAGACCCTGGAGTCCGACTGTGGTACGACAGCAGCATCTAAGTTAAGTGAATAGTCCTGGCAGGATCGTAGGTCCTGCGCGCACGTAACGCTTGGCAACGATAGAGGATAGCAACGATAGCAACCAATGTGGCAACCAACGTGTTTATTCCAAAGTTACCGTGTGGATAATACTAGAGTTGCCGTGGAAACTACAGCCCAACATACACGGTAGACGATAAGGAATTTATCGAGCAGAAGTTCGCTAGCTTGTGCGAAGTTTACCAAATCAAAATGTACACGTTTATTATATTATGTTGCCGCTCGCAAACAGAACGGTTATTTGGCATCCGTCGCTCGGAGGGAAACGTGAACTGTGAAGTAATAACAGTTTGCGACGGCAACATCATTACGTGTAGTTTATATAACGGATCAAAACATAATAAATAACATCGACGCCGAGCGACGTCTCGTTACTGAAGTTATTACTGACACACTTTGGTGGTTAGTAACTATGTATTTCGGCTTTTTTGTTGACGAGAACAAATTAATAAGACAAGTGGGAGTTATTGCGACTGCTTTTTTTTTGCTAAAAAAGGGTGGTAAAACCTGATTTTAAATATTATTAATCGGCATTAAAAACCCCAGTCCAAGAGATCTTAAAAATAAGTGAGAAATGTATTTATACCTATTATAAATCAATGATGATGATTAAACAATAATGATTTCCCAAATTCAGATTGTACTGACTTTGCCTGTTTTAAGCCTCAATTATATTGAGCGAGTTTACAAGCTGCTAGTTGGCGAGGTTAGAAGCGAGCGTGTCGGCTAGTGGGATAGTGTTGATGACACACAAAACTGTCCAGTCCCTCAGTATCCAACTAGCTAGCTAGTATCCAACCACGTGTCATGAATACGCTGTTGTTGTATTTTCTGTCATCCTTTGAATATTGCTGGGCGTTAAAAGGAAGTGGAACGCAAATAATATTGTGCAATTTCTTAATGTCTATCAGCAGTACCCTTTGTTATGGAATATAAAAGACCAAGACTCACATTTTTCTCTGTCTCAATTTCTTCTTTTTTTTTTTCAATTCTTTCGTGATAGCATGAGCTAAAATAACGACTCCACCATGAACTAATTCCGTTGACATTTTGTAGACAATTAGGGATGGCAAAAATTACGAATACATCGATGTTTTATATATTACATCGTAAGCACACACCGATATATACGATGTATCGTACAAAAAATCGATGTTTGAAAGTAATCGATGTTTTTTATCGATTCACATAATCAACGTACAGAATAAATGTAGAAATCTTAATTATCCGCTAAAAACACCATCACCATTGTACTTTCATTGACTCTTCAGAGTCACTATCACTTACATGAGAAATACTATAAATTCTTATATAATATCACCTAAATCAAATAATTTCACATAATGTTTCAACATGTCGCAATATTTCTTTAATGTCTTTAACGCTGGTCTGAAGATGGGTGTAAAAACCCGAAATTAATAACCAAAGATTAAAATAAAATTAAATGGTTTGCAGAAGAAATCCTGTTTTATTTCTTATATATTCATCGACAACGGCAAACTAATGGATGCATTCATTGAGAATATTCATCAACTAGAATAAGCATATAAATAAGCCTATAATCTTGTCAAAGACATTAATAACAATAATGGGAGTTAAGTAGATATTGTGACATCACAAAATGCCAACTTGGTAGTTTCAATTTTAGAGAAATATCAAAATCTATGAAAAAGAAGTTCTAAATAACTTCTTTGCGAAAATTTTAATGGTAGTTTTTCTAGCACAGCCTTGCTTTTTTAAAAGAGCAAAACTCCGAAGTTAAAACTACGCCATGGAATAAAACCTCATACAAACTTACTGAACTTTGGAAACTGGTTTTATCTTATTTTGTGTTGATTTAAAAAAACTATTTTTATGGTATTGCCTTGTAGTATTTCAATTCTACATGCAAATTATAACGTTTCAGATTATATTTTAGAGCTAAGGCGAATATTTTAATCGTGCCACAAAACCGGTGGATTGGCAAATGAATTTTTTCCAAAAGGCGCCAGAATCTTTTTGGCACACGTAAGATATCACACTCACCGAGCCTGGAAATAGGAGCTATTTTTCAGCACTTTCCATGCGGTTTCTCCTGGTATACAGTGTGTCTCCAAATTGACCTAAACCCTTGTTGTATCAAATCCTTAAAAAGTTATAGCTCCTTGAAACATTAACATTTGTTAATAACCAATAAAATACATTTGAAACAATGCGAAAACAAAGAAAGAAAGCAAACAATACCCATACAACAATAAAAGTAGATTTAAGTAAAAAATAAAACTAATGAAAGAAGAAACAAAATGCATATGAAACTTTTCATAGCGACTTAATGGGTTTTTCAATTCCTAAAGAAGGCAGAGCCGTTTACGGAATAAAAAAAAACAAATAAATCCATATGAAACTTTTTGCTCAGCGTGACATTTAATATATAGAAAAAAAAAAATTGCGGGGAAAAAAGTGGGACACCTGTATATAGCTGGCAACCCACGCCATACATACTCCCGCTTACAAAAACTTTTTTTTTGGGATCTCCTTGAAGTTATTATGACTTCCGGTTTTTCCAGTAATAATGTCATCATTAAAATTTTAAATGGCACCCTATATTATTTGTGTTATATTGTTAATCAAGATGACATTCTGACAATGTTGAACAAGTTATTACCTTTATTTTGAAAGATCCGCACAGTGTTTATTTGCAAAAGATGTTTAGAAATATATTGTTCAAAAGATGCGTGTGAATACTCAAGCAAGGATTAAAATTATTTTAATACATGACATTCAGGCCAATTCTGTAACGCAGTTGTTACGTAGGAAGCTGCTACGTAGCAACTACGTTAATAACTTTCGCTAATCACCTTGTTAACGACTTTAATAAGATTTCGCATTATACATTGAAAAAATTAACCACTTGTTAAGAATCATGCGGTTAACAACAGTGGTTAACCGTTGATGGTCATGCGCATTCAGTACAAAACATTCAATCAGCTGATCAGTACCCTTCGATGTGCTGTGTACACACTTCTGTATGCAATACAGAATACAGCTCTGCTACGTTGGTCAGACGGGCAGAGCTCTGGCGAAACGGATTGGAGAACATCGTAATCAAAGTACTTCTAATTTATATAAACATAGAGTCGAGACAGGGCATATTATCAATTACAGAGATGTTAAATTACTTCACAAATGTGACAAAGGTTATAAATTAGACCTCCTTGAACAATTTGAAATAGAACGACACAAAAAAATCCCTAATACTTTTCTTCTTAATGATCAAACTAATTTTATTTATAAACCCTTATTTTCATACTTATAGATTCTCCAGTCCGTTTCGCCAAAGATATTAATTTAATTTTTGTTTTAATTAATTTTTGTGTTCCACCTCCCCTTTGCATTATTTTTTGAATTCGTTGTTCCCTGCTTTAAGTTGTGGTTAATATTTTTTGATTCTTACTGTGTCTACATATATTCGGTATGTTCGTTTTCGCGCGCAATTTTCTTCCGCCTCGAGCTGCCATGCGATACACACGTGCCTGAAACACGCTCTACATTGCAAATAGTTTTAACTGAGTCTCCGTATTTTGATATTTTTGATTGTGATTATGTGTTTTACTTCAAGCCATGTGACTGACACTGCGTTGTTCCTGTGCTCGTCCAAGTTAGTTTGTTCCCGAATCTCCTGATGTTCCGTTTAGATAATTTTTGACGTAAGTTTTTTTTAAAGAGATTTTTAATTCCATTTTCATTAGTTTCATTATTTATTTCGCTATTTATCTGTTGTAGTTTGTACGTACTGATGATGGTGGTGTTCACCGAAACATGTATACAGTAATTTAAATAAACTTGCAAGGATCAAGGAGGCTTTTATTTCGATTTAACATTGATTTATTTCCTTGCACAATGGACACTTATTCATAATATAATAATGATTAGGAGTATCTGCGAGAGTAGAATAGCACAATAGTCATATTTATGCCATCATGGTTAATTTTATTCACAAAAATAAATTCGTTTGCGACGCACTTAACTCCGCTTACGGAAGCCGGTAGTTGTGGTTAAAAGTTTTAAAGGTTTTCTCGTTTATTGGATACTAATTTAATTCTTTAACAATGATCATTTAATTTAACTGTGATAATCTTTCCACTGTACATTTAATAAATTTAACAAACTTGTTTTAATAGTCGACGAATACAAAATTGTATTTGACTACAATTATTTACTTGTATAGATATACTTCCTAGGTAAGAGCCAAAGGAAGAGTCCTTCTGGCAATTGTTAGGTAACCTCTAAAATAAAATATAAATTAAATCAAAATACCTATGATACATATTTAATAGTAAAAACAAAATCAATCACCTTTCATGTAAATCTTCTATTTCATTTACCAATTGTTTAGTTACGATACATATACCATAAACCAAACAATACGTTTTTATTTTAAGGTTAAAGAGTTGAAGAGTGTTTAGCAGCACGTCCCTCTCCCTATCGGTTGCTACGTAGTTCGTAGTCACTCAATTCGCCACCCAACTGGTGGCAAACTATTTAACTAACAAAACAAACACAAAACTGAAAAACTGTGTTAGTTCGACCGAGTGATAAAAACCCATACAATAACATTACCATATAAATCCATTATTTTATGAAACCCTCATTAGTATAACCTCAAAAAGTCCGCACTAAATTTGATCCGCGTAAACCCATAACCAATAAAAAAATCGCTTAAGCAAAATTATTTCCCTACCGCCGGATTTGCTCCAAATCGCTTACACGGAAACACGAGAAGGCAATCCGATCGCGTTATCGTTATTTTACAGGGTCGTTATCGGAGAGATTTATAGTTTTCCATTATCGTTTCGGTTTTGGTTTTCACATATAGATCGGAGACTCTTGACCAGACAACCAAGGCGCGTGGACGGCGTATGTCGTAACTATGAGGGAAAATTGGTGGTTTACGATGCACGATATCATCCTCTTTCATAATCAATAATGCCCATGGGAAATCTATCCGATGCTTATTACGCAAATGGAAATCCGTAGGCACTGGTTCGGTCGTCATCCTTCTTCTTTTGCTTCTTCTACGTGGGTGTCGGTAACTGAATACGAGCGCTGTTCGAACATCAATTTTGTGAGGTTATTAGGGCCATATATGTCACTGGGATTACCTACTAGCAATGATCAGTTTTTTATTATGAGGCAATAGCTTGATGGTGCTAGTTAGAGGGTTTACTAAGAGTTGAAAGTATCAGAAAAAAGGCTGTTGTAAATATACTAAGAAAGAATGTGGTACAGAAAAGGCCATAAACGTCCTAAGACACAACATTAAAACGAATGCCTTGAACAAACAATCCAATCCAAATTGTATTTACCAACAAATATATTGGTTCTGGTTTCAAATGTTTGGTAACAAATTAGTTAAAGCAAATTAATTTTTGTTTTTACTTCTCATTATCGCAAAAATAATACAATTTTGATAAAATTTTGTGAAAGCATGCCTTAATAAAAGTACCTATATACATTTGTATATACAAAAATCAAGAAATTTTTGAGATATTCAGTTTTTTTTCAGTCAGAAAATGTTTTTTTTTACTTTATCATACGTAGTATGTCAAAGTATTGTATTGTAATCGTGTCGAAAAAAAGCTTTTGACCGAGGTACAAAAAAATTTTGCGGTCTCGCTTAAGGCTCCCGTATCCTACGTCGAAAACGCGCAGATACACCGCACAATAATTATTGTTTAAATTGTGAAACTATAGCAACTATTCGATTGAATAGGTCCTTACGCAACTGCGTCTACAAAGAATTTCAATATTTATGCAAATTATACTTGCAAATTTTAGCGTTAAAAAAAACTAAACTACAAATATAGAATTGCTTTTTGGTCTTACTGGCGTATGATTATTGTGTACTGTAATATATTATAAAAATACATTAAATGTTACTTATAACGATGGGGTGTAGCTTTTAGTGAACGTAACTAGAATACCGTTCTGGGAGAGTTTTAGTCTGTTGGCATTGCAAAATAGTTCAACGGTCTGTGGATAGATGGCGCTGTTTCAAATTGAAAATGTAAATACAACATAAATAATTTATTTAGATATGACCTAAAGTACACTAAAAATCGGTAATACTGAAAACAAGACGTAACATAAAGAATGCCACTTTGGATTTTTTGTGTTCGTGTTAAATATTATAAATCGTAGCTGTGGTCTTATTTGCATTTGAAGGTCGTTTAAAGTTGTTTTTTTTTTATTATATGCTGTAGGAATAATAACTTAAAAATCTGTTATTGTAATCAGCTAAAAATGTCACAAAAAATCTTTAACTTCGAATCAAACTAAATTCAGATAAACGACCTTCAAACTCAGTTAAGTGTCTACGGGTTTTTAAAAATCACAGATGAACAGTAAAATAGTTTCCGATCAAAATGTGTTCAAAACAAAAACCTCGTTGATAGTTTAGTCACAAATCCCCTTTCTTCGCACCAAAGCTGATACTATATAGTTATACCGTCATTGTAAAGGTCAGGCTATACGACAGCGAAATAATCATACGTTAAAACAAAAATCAGTCAGCATTTTATTAGTATTTTTCTCCATTTCATTTTTGACATTCTTTTTTGCTGCTGAATTTGACGAAAATAGTAAACAACACACAATTTTTATTTATTTCTATATTTATGCAGATAATTATTAATCATATCGACCCATGCAACAAAGACTATCGTAACAAACTAAATATAGTTACTATAGTCTTCGTGGCATGGGTCGATATACCTTCCTACCTCAAGGTGGCAGATTTTATTACATTTAAATTGCACAAATAATTTTCTTTTCTATATGAAAAGGTTTTACGGTAAGAATCATTTAAAACATAAATTGCTCCTCTAGACTGCGTAATAAAATATTGAAATCTTCCAGTTGTGTCGAGCAACAAAAAACGACGAATGATACGATCTCCATTGTATGGCGTTATTTCGGAATGAACTGCTGTGTTAAAGGTATAATTAGACGAGTCATTTGACGGAGAGCAAAGGTAACTACGTTATGTAATACAACACAATTTGAGTTACCATCTAATCGTACTTAAGGATATTTAACACAGACCATCTCTGATCTAAATTTAAATCAGCCGCTAATGACATATCATGTATTCAGACTAAAGTATACAGAGCTGCAGTCCTTGGATGGTATCGTAAAGTTCTATATGGAAATGGAGCACCTTAAACAATATTTAATTAGAAAGTATGAAAACCAGTGAAATTGTGTACGTACCTATCAATAAATCCCTAATAAACAAATAATCGATCAATATTCATTTTGAGAGACACTCATAAATAAATCGCTCTCGAGAAAACTGCTTACAATAATGAACACAACCCTATATTGAAAAGTAGATAAGCTCTTATTGGATTGGTATTTTCCGCGGTTGTCATGGTTACGAGAAATTGTATACGGTTAGATATTTGTGGTGGGGTGGATTCTTGCCGCAAATTAAAATATACGGGATAATTCCAGATTTGGTAGTTGTGTCGCCATCTACATCTAGTAAAACATTGGTCGGAAGCTCTGGAGAAAAGAGCGGCAACTCAACGTTTTGAATGGGGGATACGGGAGCCTTAAATAGAATGTTTTGATGTTTGTACTCGGGTTAGCGCTGGTTCGATTAAAAACTGCAAACGCTTCGCTAAACTATTTATTGTATATACACTGTGGGCAAAAAAAACGGTACAAATTTTCAATTACTCATATTTCCAAAGATATTGAGTAAATTCAAGCATTTCGTTGAAAAACTAATTGCTTATATTGTGAACATTAAAAACATACCATATTTACGATAAATGAATGTTTCAATCCAATGTAATGTTGCTTTATATATGACTGCAACCTTTCTGATAATATCGGGTCAATTTAATGTGAAATGAAAGGTAGAATGAAATTAGTAGGTGATATCATTTGTTTTCTTTTGGTCACACGAAACAGTAGAGATTTTATAGCATCGTATACAGGGTGATATTTTTTAAGTATACAGGGGGAAATTTTGAAACATCGTTTTTTGTTGTTTTTACTCAAAAAAGTAGCTGAATTGGACGTTTGCGTAGACTAAGACCGATAACATTGCATAGGCACGAAAAATCCAATTGAACATGAGAGCTTTAAAGACGGTGGAGAAATTATGGCAATTGGCCAACGTTTAGCTTTCTTATGAGCGCCATGTTTGATTTTGAAATTTTTTATGGATTTTTCTTACCGGTTTTCCATATTGTACTATTGTGCTACAATTATTGGAGCTGTAGACTTTTTTGTAAAAATTTGTTTTTGTTTCTGCTGTGTTTTTGCAACAAAAACATAAAATTTTGTTTTTTCAGTGTTTTGGAATTAAAATCAACTTGGCTTTTCTTGAACTAAAATTATGGCAGTTTCATTTCAGTTGTCTGACGGTCAGGTTAGCTGTTCGATTTTCACGTAAAAGTTGAAAAATATCGAAAAAAAGAGCAACACAGGCTGGGTTCAGGCTGATGTTGGACGTGCTCTTCATTTAAACATGCCATAAAAAAGAGGAAGTGATGTGGCATAATCAAAAAACGTTGATTCTAGCTCGGATTCAATCTTTGCAAAAACAAACAAACCTTAGACAGGTTTAGACTTTACAGCTAAACAACAATATCTTTCCGATTAATTTTCACTTAAGCCACTTACTACAAACATTTCAGTTTTTGTTCAGGTTGCATCTAAAGTCTCTTCTATAGATTGGCGTTTTTCTTTTCTTCAGATTTTATGTAAGATATTTTATATAAGATTTTGATGGAAGCCGATATCTCAGGAACGAATGTTAGAAGGACAACGCAATTAGCATGCAAATAATCCTTATTTACTGCGATACATATCCCTTGAATTTAATAGCATTCGGACTATTTGTTAATTTTTAAGACCGAAATAAACATGACCAGTATTTTGCGCAGTTCGGCTTCCCTCGCTTGTGGGTTTTGGTGCGAGTCAGTCGAAACGAGATGCGACGTTTTGACGCGATCAGTGATTCTGTTTGAATCCGTGTTTGTAAAATATTGTTGGGTATAATTAATTGTACATCTAAATTCATTATTTATATTTAACTCGCACTACTATTCAAAATTCCGAAATTAAATTGTTCTGATCGTATTGTACTAATAGTAAATAATCTTCCACTGTCCCAGCTACGTTTCTATTTACCGTTACAATTGAATTTCGTGCAGCGCGCATTACAAATTTATATCATTCATATTAAATCGCTTTAAAAATTACTTAAAAATTATTATGCAATTCTGTTTCTACAGCCGCATTAAATCTACACCGAGAGGCAAAAAATTTTGACAGTCATACAGCTTATGTAGAAATGATTCAGGAGTATGATACACTTCATTTAAATTTTTTCTGTTCGGTAGTTTTAGAGTTCTGCGGCTTCAAACACAGGAGTCAATATTATCGAAACGAGAAATGGCAGTTAGGGCGATTCTCTCGTGCGAGGTTACATATAACTAGAATCGATTATACAAAATTAACCGTTCAGTTTCTCGTATAGGTTCTTCGGTTGTTATTTTTTTGATTAAGTGAGTAAGATTCGAGGAATGAAAGATTAAATAAAATCTGACAGGCACAATAAAATTGTTCGATGGTTTTTTATTAATTATAATTTTATTTAGTTCCCAACTAATTTTCCTACCATGTTTTTTTCAAGCGGCATTATTTTAAAATGATGTAAAAACAACTATACCGTATTTTTTTCTCAATTTTTAAATAAAAATAAAACAATACACATCACTTCGTGCTGTTGCATAATATTCAATCCAGCGTCCACGTTTTATTATTTTTGTTAAGGATATTAAACACGCGAGCGAATGCAAGTGCGAGTAAATTCCGCGCCAGATAATGCGATTGCTCGCCTCGCAGGGTCGCTCGGATAAAAATGGCAACGCGAGCCAGTCACGTTCGCGCATATAAAACATTCTCACGCCATTTTAAAATGAAATCCCACTTTGGTGAGTGACGCTAGCGACACAGAGCGCCGCGATATGAATTTTGATGTCCAGAGAGCGTCGGTAAATGCGTCCAACGGACGGAACAGCGCTCTCGCGGTATAATTAAAAAGTTCACGGCAAACGAGAACCAGTTCATTATTTTAAAAGTATACACCATGTAGGTGTATGCCAGAAGTAAACTTGCGACTATAAATTCGTTGCTATATTGGGAGTATTCGTTGCTATATCGGTGAAATAGCGGTGGTTAAAAAATGGTGAAGGCGCCGGGGTGTGTTACACTAAATTAGAAAATACTGTCTAAACTTTTTGCGTCACAATTTCTAATTGGTCCGGAAAGCACAGAAGAAGTTCAAAAGTTCAAAATTCAGATTCCATTTATTCAGATATGATCCCGCGTCATACATAGGCATATTAAGAGTTGAAGTAAATAACGAACCAAAAACATTATCCCGAGATATTTAGAAAATAGTGCGCAGCAAGATAACTATTTTATAGAAACCCATACCTAATTTTTTGTGCATATTTAAACAGATTGTACATCACATCTTGGTGTTGGTTTTTGCTGCGTAAGGCGTGGTGCGCGGACAGGTCTTCTTCAAATTCGCTTCCTTTCATCTGTTTCTAATTTGATCAGAAATTTCTATTCGATGTGATCGTCTTAGGTCGTTTAGGAGGTCTCGTGCTGTGGAAGTACGCCGACGTAGAGAGGAAAGGACAAGAAATCGGTCTTGATTTTGAGTAGTTTTTCGATTTCGACCTTGTCCAGCTCTTCTAACATATTGGCCAGTCTCCCGAAACCGATTCCATAAACGCTGAATAACAGAAGGGAAAACTCGAAGGTCCATGCTCAATGTTTTTTTGGAAAAATTTTTTTCCACTTTTCAAACAAGTTATTACAAATTTAAAAACATATGCAAAAGAGAGATGCATTTTATTTAATTTATAATAAAATTGATGTTAACTATATTTAACTATATTTTCAATATATTTTTTTATATCTATGTAAGAGCACATTAGAAAAATAAGTATAGAAATACTCCCAGTGGTATTATTTCTCAGCTATTCCTGAAATTCAAAAAGAAAATCCCGTTTCAGGTACATAATCTGTTTAATTGCCAGTTGCCCTGGTGCATATGATCAATACTTACTTTTCTGTTGTTTTCGATCAGTTATGATGTTGGGATTTTTTAAGTAGATTTGAGCCCACCAATGTGTCAATTAGGATATATTTTGAGCAGTTCATTTGTTTTAAATGGTCAATCGTAGTACAAACTACAGTTTAACAGTTTTCTGGTAGAACAGATAATGTTAAGGTTTACTTGAAACTATGTTTCTCCTACAAATATTTAAGTGTTGAGTTGAATCAAAAAACAAAAGGATGCATAGATGAATGTTTCCTTATTTACCTTATTTACTGGTTAGCTTGCCTCTAACGTACACTATAAAACAACATATTGATTCTCGTTTTTTTTTTATTTAATTAGCATTTATGTCATTTGGACATCATCTCTCATGATGTCCTTTACAATGTGTCAAACAAATCATAAAAATCGATGAAGTAGTGCAAAAATTATCAAATATCAAAATACTAATTACTAGTGGACCTGTATATCGCCTATTTAGGTAGATCAGTGAATTCGGTAAAGTCAAAAAAACACAGTTGCCACCGCCAATAAAATTAGGCTTAATAAATGTTGAAAATTGGGTACATAACCAGCCATGAGGTACATATTTCTCTGTTACTCAATATTTGGCGAGTCTGCTGTCAAAATAAATTACAATTACAACTACAATCTTTAGTTTACCCTCAAAACTTTCTTTTATCCCTAAGGTAAAGATACTACTTTTGGAGGGAAACCGCCCAAATGTGAGAGAAAATCCCCCAATCTGGTAACAGTGCACTGCTTTTTTATATAATAGCATGTGGTTGGCTAAGCAACTACAGTATACCGTATATAGATAACATTATTGAAAAAATTAAAATTGATTTGTCATTTTTTTTCTTTCAGTTAATATGAAAGATGTTTGTCACTTGAAAAAAAATGTTAGATTTATTTTTCCCAATATCGACTTAAATGAACTACAAAAATAAGCTAAATTTGTTCAAATTACTCAATTTTATGCCAAGTTGCATTAGCATAATATTTTTGATACTTTATAGTTCTGGTTTTTGTTTTGATATTGGACAAACACTATACAGCCAGATGCTCACTTTTTAAATAAAATAAAACGTAAAATATAGAATAAATTTATAAATTTGTATACCAGTATCTACCTTTCCTCCTTCGTAAAAACAAACGGGAAATATGTTAGAGTACCCTCGTCAAGCAAGATAAAACACACATAATAAAATAATGTGAAAATATTTAATTTAAAATTTATTAATGTCTACTATAAACAAAAAACAATTTAGTTAACAAATGAAATTGATAGAAATCTTAATGATAGATCTAGTAATAATACAATAGGTATATAATACCCAAAACTAATACCTAAAATTAATATTATCTAATCTTGAGATGATTTAACCCATTTAATTGTTTAAGATTTATTGCCTGCACCTCACTGACAAAAAATGCATTTGGTTGCCGTGACCACATGAACTAAATTATTATTTACAAAAATTTAACGTCATACCCAAAGATACCAAAATTTGCATACCACTTGATATGCCCATTCAAATTCATTTGAATTCATAGGTATTAGAAGGCTTGCAGCTTAGAGGGCTTTATCACCCATCTCCAATAAATCATTCAGAAAACAATGAACTAAAATTATTAGTATTTTTTTATACGCTCACGTAAACATTAAATTCCATACCAGTTAACTTCATGTGGTAAACTGAGTGACGTATGCTATAAGTTACCAGACAGACCTATCTATTTTTAGTAACCTTGCGTCATAGCCAAATCTAAAGTACAGGTAGGCACTTTAAACTGCAATATAAAAATATATCCCTTTACTGTCGACAATGATTATTATCGACTGCGGCCCCTTGGTCTCTCCGGTACTCCCTTGGTACGCCCAATATCTTTTGGGTCAAGTTTTTTCTTAAATAAATAATTGTTTGCCACTTTGTTATGGTAGCTAGTCTACGCAAAGCAAGTTGCTGTTATTCGGAAAGACCTGGAACCATTTCCACTGGGTGTGTACTCTTTTCATCATACCACATTACCTGCAAAAATATTAAATTAACAAAAGCTACGCATTCTAAACTCAAAACTAACCTCAATATTGCCAACAAATTGATGAATTCCATATAATTCTCTTACTGTATTTTAGTTTAATCTGGAGAAACCATTCGAAAGAACCACGGGCAGTTCAAAGTAGTTTGAAGTGGGTGATCAGCCTTTGCAACAAAATTTTGCTGGGGACCATATTCCGAGCCATTGGAGGCTTTTTTCAGGCGCCTCTATCAATTCCACACCCTATTGATCTTCTACTACTTCTTGCTCTTGCAGCTAAATTTTGTATAGCGCATGTATAGTGTTCATTCAAACTTATGTATAATTATAGGTTATGTGACGATATTTCACGCCCGCTAGGGGCGCTAGTAGCAGAAATATCTTGTGGTGCCATCTAATATGTAACCTCTCAAGAGTTGTATTCGTATTAGGTTAAAATAGGTGCTTTCACGTTGGGTTTGAGACGCGAACTTTTCACAAATAACATTCATTGGATCGATACACATTCTTCAAACAAATATTAACGCAAAGGCAAATAATCACGAATTAATAATTATTATTATAGGTACAACATGGTTATAGGTTTGTCAAAGATTATTTGTGGGTACGGACTACGGAGTTTGTGCTTTTAGGCCCCCGCAGATAATGAAATCGCTTAGCTTTGTACATACCAATGTGAATAGGTTATGGTTGTGTTTTTGACGTTTCTAGCTCGCAGCCATGACGACGCGACATAAACAGCTACTGAAATGTTGAGGTCCTTTCACCAAAATCGCTCGCGTTTCGGAAAATTTAGAAGCAAAATCGCCCGAGAGGCCGTTTTTCGTCGATTTCGAAAACTCACGCAACGTAGAATGGTCCGTTTAGGGTGACGGTCGCGTTTCGCGCGCCCGGAAAAGGTTCCCCATATTTTCCATAAGCAATTAAGAATGGACATTTTGGCAGGTGAAACACCGATTTAAAATCGTTCAATTGCGTTTACTTAATATAGACTAGAGTGCGGATTCTAAGCATTTTGCTTGAACAGTTTAAATGTACACAGTACACAAACCTCAAGAATCCCCACGAATTCAGAAAAAAATAAAGCATTTGGCGCTATTTTTATTTCGCTTATTTTGCGTCTTTCCCCGGATTTTGCAGATATGCGCCTATTTTGCCATATTCCTGCTTATTTTAACTTTTTACGGATTTTTTGGGGTGTTTATACCAGTTTTTAGGGGGTCTAGGTCGTAGGTCTGCGCATTTGCATCTCAAACTCTCATTTGCATTTCGACTTTTTAGTGTATTTGAAATACTATTAAGGATAAATGTCTGTCTTCCACATAGATAAAAAAATCCCGAATTAATTATTCAAAACAATAAAATATTCCGCAGAATGTGCATGAAAACTGTAAGTTATAATTATTTATTTTACGATTTGTCTCTTGGTAGTGATTGTTTTGATTTTAGGCCTATTTTGTTATATGTTGTCGCTTTTTTTCACAGTATTAAAATGAAAATATTTATGTTTAACATTCACTTCTTCGCCATACTACATGAATACATTGTTTCAGTAATACATATTAACTTAATTCTTTTTTTGTTCAATTTGTACAACTACGTTTAAATATAGAGACATATTGGACTAAGACGAATGTGTCACGTGGTTAAATCTGCGCCAAAAATGCAAGCACATAAGCACAACTAGGTGGAAAACCACCTGCTTCTTAGTTCAATTAAGTCCCTCAGAAGCAAACTGTGTTGTTACACTGAAATCCTATGTACTTAACGCAGTACATAGAATTTTCTATTTTTTTTATAAATGTTTATAATTCCGCACTCTACTAATTAGGTACTTTGTAAATCCACAAAAAGAAAGATAATTCTACGTGATAGAATTATGTAAGTAGGTTGAAATTAAAGCTTGCACCATGAATTTTAAAGCTATAAAGCTATACAGCGAAGACCTATAAAGGCTACTATGTGAATACCAATTTTATTAGCAGATCTTCTCTGAAACGTTCCTTAGAAAGTCTTTTTTTGTGGTTTCCATTTCCTGATTGAATCGTAGCTTTTCACAAAGTAATACATTACCAAAATAATGACTAAATGCGCACAGAACTTTAACTGAATATCTCTAAGGTCCCAATATTTACAATTCCAAATGTTTACGAAATGAACAATTTTCGAGGGGAAATATCCACTTCGTCATTACCTACGATATTTATAGAGTTTTCCACACCGTAGACGGCTGTAATTTTACGCGAATTCATTTGACATAGGCCGAGTGAAGTCGACGTAAACTGCCGCTCATGGAAGTTCGGACACATACTAAACATATAGGAAATAATGATAAAAGCACTGATAACGTAGCAATCAGCACCTCTATTTCTACAAAATAGCGAACACATTCTTAACGTTGATTTCCAGTAACATACGACATCATTAAATGTGCTAATTTAAAATAATATTTATATTTAATTATTATGCAACATTTATGCTGTTTTATAACTGGTTGTTGGGAATTTTCTAGTTTCCATTAAAAAGTATTAAATACGAAATAACAAATAGAGTCATAAATACTGCATCTCAGACACAACACCCCATTTTTACCAGATTTTTGCATCAAATGCTCGAATTCGTATTTAAACGAGTCTGTGCCTGCAATCTGTATTTAGCACAAGATTACTGCACAACAAGCAAGGAACAGCGTTCTGTAATTATCGCTTTTCATCAGGAACGATTGTCAGTTCGTGAAAATGCAAGAAATACGTCAACGATAAGTGAGTCAACGATAAGTGACACTCTTCACCAATATGAAGAAACATGGAATTTGGATGACGTGTTCGGCCGGGATTACCACGAATAATTTCCAAAGCGGATGAAGAACGATTAAAATTAATTTTTAAGCAGAACAGAAAATTGACCGCACCTAAAATCACCTCTGAAGTCAATCGCGATCGTTAAAGACCAATTTTCGTAAGCACAAGGAAACGACGTATCCAAGCAGAAAATCTGGATGGACGCGTTTCCGTACGAAAACCATTGCTTCGTCGGGGAAATCGTCAGAAACGACTTCAGTGGGCACGAACACATCGAAGTTGGACAAATGAAGATTGAAAACAGTAGTCTCTGACGATTTCCCCGACGAAGCAATGGTTAGCGTACGGCAACGCGTCCATGCAGTTTTTCCGCTTGGAGACGTCGTTTCCCTGTGCTTACGAAAATTGGTCTTTCACGATCGCGATTGACTTCAGAGGTGATTTTAGGTGCGGTCAATTTTCTGTTTTGCTTAAAAATTAATTTTAATCGTTCTTCATCCGCTTGGGAAATTATTCGTGATAGTCCCGGCCGAACACGTCATCCAAATTCCATGTTTCTCCGTATTGGTGAAGAGTGTCACTTATCGATGACTCACTTATCGTTGACTTATTTCTTGCATTTTCACGAACTGACAGTCGTTCCTGATGAAAAGCGACAATTACAGAACGCTGTTCCTTGCTTGTTGCCTTTCCGCGTCGAATGATTTCTTCCGCGTGACAGAGTTATGTTGTGCAAACTACAGATTGCAGGCACAGACTCGTTTGAATACGAATTCGAGCATTTGATGCAAAAATCTGGTAAAAATGGGGTCCCAACATGTGTGTGAGATGCAATATTTATGACTCTATTCGTTATTTCGTATTTAATCCTTTTTAATGGAAACTATAAAATTCCCAACAACCAGTTACAAAACAGCATAAATGTTGCACGATAATTAAATATAAAAATTATTTTAAATTAGTACATTTAATGATGTCGTATGTTACTGGAAATCAACGTTAAGAATGTGTTCGCTATTTGGTAGAAATAGAGGTGTCTATTGCTACATTATCAGTGCTTTTATCATTATTTCCTATTATGTTTACTGTGTGTCCGAACTTCCATGAGCGGCAGTGTATTTCTTTCCAGCATTGAGCGGTATATTTTAGTAATTCGTACGCCGGTTGTGCCGCCGTCGTATTGCGGTCTGTGGGCATAAAAAAGGAAGAACTGGAGGAACGAAAATAAAGAAGCGCCGCGACGCGCGGAGTTCGTTCCAAATGAAATTCCTGGATGGAGGTTCGAGCGGACATAAACAGAAATAAATAGCTCGCGCACGAGTGGCGGTAAATTTGAAATGAAGCGGCCAGACTTGCTAATTAACGACGCAGAAGATTAACGCAATCGTAAATTTCGACCGTTTTTAGAGCGAAGGGGAAAATGTTAAATCGGAAAATAGCGAGTAAAACGTGTTTTGATACACGGCTGGTGTTGAAAGTTCTTCAGGTTTAAGAATTAAAGAAAGAATTTATGATTTCTAGAACTTTCTTGGCGATCAATTAATATTTATTTAATTAATTAATAAAATTTGACGGTAAAACTACACTGCTCAAAAAATAGAAAAAATAAGTTTTCGTTGATCAGCAACGTCTTTAGAAGTACGGTAGACTCTCCTATAACACGAGTTCCTACAACGCGCGAAAGATTTTGCGACAACAAATTTCTATAACACGAGTCTTATTTTTTGACAAACCAGGAATTATATGGATATTTACTTCACAATTATTATTATTTTCTTCATCTCTACATCTCACGGCAAAAGTGTGTAACACTGTTATACCTTTCTAAGTTTTTTCAATATATTTTAATTTTTGTTCAGAAATGTGTCAGAAATTAAACATACCCAATGGCTACCAATGCCTCTGGGATATTAAAATAAATGAAGAAAAAACGAAAAAGAAATTATACCTAAATTAAACCTTATATACATATACAAAGTTTCACAAAAAAATTTTTCGAATTTTTTACAAGACGGAAATGCTACAAAACAATTTAAAAACTGTGCTGTTAACATTTTCAATTACCATAATACGATCTAAACCGCGCTAGAGTAGTATTTATAAATTACTTTTTTTTCTTGGAAATCTCATCGTGTTAATTTGATAAAAAAAATATTTAAAGGATTTAACAATTATGAACATCTATGAATAGTTAAGCAATAAAAAATCCCTAATACTATTTCTCATTTTTTTCCATTCATTTTGTTATGGCAAGTTGCTTTGCATTTAAAGAGGGCTTTTTGTACTGACCGTTGTGTGTTCCATTTAGGAAAATAATAGATTTGGAAATTGAAGAAAGACACTCTTACGTGGGTGTAAAACATGTGTCAACAAACTGTAGATTAGGCTGGGCTTTTTTTAGGCCAAACATGTTTTTGACCTTCTTAAAATGTTATATGACCTGAATAACAATTACAACATTTATTTCGTAATTTAAAATAATATTTAGGGGTTACTACCGGTTGTCAAACTCATTTTTCGTATTTTTAAAAATAAAAAAATATTTGTATGTATTTTTATGTGTATTCATTTTAATACGTTTGCATACAATATTAATAAAAAATATCCAACAAATTACTACCGGTTCTGGTATTTTTTTTGTCACAGAAACTGGATCAGGGCAGAAAACATAAATTGTGAATTCACTCCAGTTATTGGGAAAGCCAAATCTTGAAGAAACCTCTTTTGTATATTTTGGCACTGATTTTCTCAAAAACTGGATATAATTTAGAATATTGGCATTGATATTCAAACAATGCAGTAATTTTAGCGTAAAACAACAGGCATATACACCGCCATTTTGAATTTTGTAATGTTTATGCCAGATTTTAAGGAGTTAAGAGCGATTTCAGACAAGGTAGGGTAGTTGCGCCACTATTTCACCCCAAAAAACAATGACACAGACACAGGATTCTTTAAGACTTTTGCAGATTTACTTTATTTTTTCAGAGATTTGGTTAAACTTGATCTAAAATGAGTGGGCTATAATCAAGTTATAATTATTATTATATTTTTCCTAGTGGAAACTGTACCTTTATAAATAATGCTGGTCCTACAAAAAAAAATATGGTTGTTATTTTTATACCACAGCCAAGAAATCCTTTTTCAATGTCAGATTTTCCCTTTTCTTTCCGGCTAAATTGGGTTAAACGTCACAGTGTAAATGCCAAGGCATCAATTCCTTGTTTAACTCGGGGTTCCCAAAGGCATTTCCACTTAGGCGTTTCCACTTTTAGACACATTTTCCACATTTCCCAGTAGCAGCGGCGCATGGCGGCTATTTTCTAGATAGCTTGCGTAAAAATAAACACACACGAGACTCCCATTCATTTTCTACAGACATTCATAGTTAGGCATCCCTTGCTAGAGGGTTTTCCCAAAGGGCTTAAATGCCATGGCGGGTACACATTTAGGGATTTTTGCTTTTAGACAACATAGATCAGGAGGTCAGAACCTACTGGAAAGACGTTGTATTTGATCCCAGCCCGTCTGACGTTAATCAAAAATTTTGTAGGGTGAAACATTGGATAAATATAACATACCTATCTTGTTAATTAGCAATAGAAAACGTATTTGTGCCAAATCTTTAAAGTTCTTACATTAAGTAGCTAAAAATATTTACCGGGAATAAAAATATGCACTTCATTGAAGACTGTTTACTTACTTCACCAGAGTAACCACCTTCTTAAATCTAGTAATTATTCCAAGAAATAAAATTTCTTGGTTGAAGTCAATAATCTCTCGCCTATATACGAACCTACAAACTACTTCAGCCAAGTAATTCTCTCTTCGTTCGAGAGATCATTTTTCTGTGTGTAGTGTAAAGTTTCTATTCTAATAAAGTTAATAAACAATTCTAGTTTTTATGTGGAATTTAGGCTAGCTACTATTATATTGATTGCATCATGTGTAGTAGCTAGAATAAGCATATAAATAAACCAATAATCTTGTCAAAGACATTAATAACAATAATGGGAGTTAAAATCAAAGTACTACCCGACATTGTCACACAAACATTTTCCTAATTATATGTAGATATTGTGACATCACAAGATGCCAACTTAGTAGTTTTAATTTTAGAAAAATATCAAAATCTATGAAAAAGAAGTTCTAAATAACATTTTTGCAAAAATTTTGATGGTAGTTTTTCTAGCACAGCCTTGCTTTTTTTAAACCGCAAAACTCCGAAGTTAAAACTACGCCATGGAATAAAAACTCATACAAATTTACTGAAGTTTTTAAGGGGGTTTTACGTTATTTTGTGACAACTCATGTTGATTAAAAAAACTATTTTTATGATATTGCCTTGTAGTATTTCAATTCTACATCAGGTAGTGTTGTGTTGATTAAAATCCCACCATAATATGTAAAAAGAAAAAAAAACAAAACATTTTGAATATTCAATAATAAGTGGAGAGTTTGTACAGGTCACAAATATTTATTTCAAACTACTGTAAAAGCCATACTGAATACACCAACCTGTTACACTAGCATGCCATGCCGGCCAGTTTTTCTCCGGTATCGGTTATTTTCAAATTAATAGTCTTTTTACATATAACTCGTTACTTTTCACGAAAACAAAAAGCAAAGGGATGATTTATACACATCGTATATTATTAATAATTACAAAAGCACGTTTTATACAATAGATATATCATAATATTCCCTATAAAATAAACAATACGACATGCAAAACACATCCATTTTTTCATTAACACCGCGACACAAGTTGACAGATAACAGAATTGCGTTTCGCCTGTTGAATTTAAAGAGGTTCATTTTTCGCTTCTTGCGTCACGGCGTTCTTCATTTTTATTAAGAACCGGCGAGCAAAACGTTACCATAGAGACGTGACTCATATATTCATATTATGGATTTATGATGGACACTTTGATGTGACGACTTCGGCAAAGGATTATTCGTATGACATTTATATGCGAATCGAAAGAATACGAGTTCAAAGGCTGCGTTTTTTCTTGTTTTTATCGAATATTCGCCGAGTCGTTTTATTGACATATGGGCATCGCCGACAACAGTGTCCTTTGAACCCCGTTTTGTGAGATTTGTCGGGTCTGGGGATCATTCTGCCGGAATAAATCAAAGTATCTGTGAATATTGGAAGTTTTATCATTGTAGGGATATATTTAGGGACCACCGGTTGTTTTTAACTGTCAAGAAAGACTGTGTTTTGTAAACTACACACTAGTGAAGTGAATATTGTGTATTCAAATTCGCCACAAACTTTAGCTCTTACCTGAAATTTTATTAGAGAAATTTTTGTCTATTTTAGTATTTACTGTATTTCTACTTTACGTGAAAAATATAGGTTCTAGTCGGTTCTAGTCGACAATAAAACAAAAGTGTTTTGACATAGGGTTTTTCAAAAATGTGCTTTGTTTAACGCGGTCAGTTATGTATTTGAGTTTGACATATATGTAAATCTTTTAGTCCAAGAAGTCCAGAAACTTTTTTATTGAACAAATAAGTTGAAAGAATTCAGTTTTTGCACTTGTAGCGATTTCGTAAAGCCGGGGCTACACATTCGTATACGATTATTTGTGAAAAGAAAAAACCGGTTTCTATTCAATTCGTATCGAGTCCACTTCAAAAATAGATTTATATATTCGACAGTCGGCTGTGCGGACGGGCTTTTTACGACGAATACTTGGTATTTGCAATATCCAGTTGAAGTGGATATAGCAAGTGCCTAGGCGACAAATATTGGTTTCATTTATTTGCACTCGATGAACATGTTAGTACGCTGTCTAATTTTTCCATTTTTTAATTTCGCTTTGTGTGTAGTAGGTCGTATACGTAGATTGACAATAGATTTGTAATTATTAGTAAGATTTTTGATTTTTTTAAAGGGCGAAAACCGCATAAAATTGTAATTTTGTGAAACCGTCAGACAGACAGTTGTCTGGAAACCGTCAGACAAAAATTAAAAAAAAATATTGTTAGTTTTATCTGTCCACATAAACGGAATGTTATTTCTTTCCAAGAAAAACGTACGCCATATACAGAGTGTATCCTAAGCTGATGCTTTTCTATGAACAATATAGATGATACTCATTTATGAGCTTTCAAAATATAACCTTTTTGTTAAATAATAAAGCTACACAAAATTCTCTACTATTAAAATATTTTTAATCGTTTTCGTTTCTCTTCAAGTAATAAGCATCATACATGCATTTCTTGATGATAATTAAAGAATAAACACAAGGATTTTGAAGATTTAAAAAAATGACAAGCAATATAAAACTGAAATATAAATCAAAAAATTGTAAGTAAGTATCCAGAGACACTTGTGGCGAAATTTGAAAAGGGATAGAAGATATTTAACAACAAAGATATTTCGGTTTCGGGGGACTGTTAGAAGAGCTGGTCGAAATCGAAAAACTACTCGAAATCAAGACCGATTTCTTGTCCTTCCTCTCTACGTCAGCGTACTGCGACAGCACGAGACCCCTAAACGACCTAAGACAAGCACATGGAATAGAAATTTCTGTTAGAACTGTTAGAAACAGATTAAAAGGAGCGAATTTGAAACCAAGAAGACCTGTCCGCGCACCGCGCCGTACGCAGCATCACAAAGCAGCGCGAATGAGGTTTGCTCTAGATCACAGAGATTGGCAACTTCGTCACTGGCCGCCTGTACTGTTTACAGACGCGTCCAGATTTCGTTTAACTCGTTGCTACGGTCGAGTACGTGTATATAGACGTCCTGGTGAACGCTGCGCAGCCGCTACTATACAGGAAGTGGATAGATTTGGACGTGGATCTGTGATGGTTTGGGCTGGAATCAGTATAGACAACAGAACTGATCTTGTTGTGGTTCCTGGTAGACTAAATGCCATGAATTACATCGAAAACATCTTGGAGGACCATGTGGTGCCTGCTGCATATGGCGTCGGTCAAAATTTTATCATAATACAGGACAATGCAAAGCCACAAACCGCCGGCATCACCAGAAATTGTGTGTGTTCATTTGTATTTATAGCAGATAAAACTCCTATTAAAAAATAAGTAGCACTTATTTTTTTACAATATTTTAACTGTCACTCATGAGTCATGACGATGTCTTCAAGATGATATGCTACATCTTCACTCAACCATATGAACCACACTGTTAGTTAAGTGCACTAAAAATAACTAAACTGTATCTAACTCTATTTTCTATACTATAGTTTTCAGCCTATCCCAACTAATAGTACGGTACGGTAGCCAATATTGTCTATTAATTCCTAATAGTATTCCGATAGTAATGATCGTTCTAAATTGTCTGTTAAACAACATCGGCGGTAATCGGCCGATAACACGCCGCCCGGGCAGTACATGCTCAACACATTACGCATTTAGATATTATTGGTGCGGATAAAACGCCGCTATAAACAACTCAATTATAATCTGGCAATAATCCAGCGCTTCAACGTTCCTCTACGTCCACCACTCACAGTGGTTCAAAATGCGAATCTCTTTTCATAAAAATCAGCGTTAATAATTGAGACAAAAAAAGTCCCGCCAAAACGATACTTTCTGTTGTGTGAAGTCACCCGATAGTAGATGTCAAATCGGCCCATATGGTCTGTCAGCATCGGCATCGTCGCCGTTTGGTAATTGTGTTGTATGATGTGTTGTTTTCTCAAATTCTACATAAAAATGGGTTATAAGTGGTGTATAAACCCACAATGCAGAAATACGTCAAAAAAAACTCCGGATAAACTATTTGTAGCTGTTCCGCAAGATTTGAAACTGTGAAGAAAGTGATTGGCCCGTAGAAAGCCAAATGAAATAAATAGCGGTCAATACAAGTGTTTTTTGTTGTGAAGATTACTTCGACATAAGTAAAACTGACTAGAATAAGTTATCTATCGTATTTTCGAACCAGGCATTATCTGATCTAACAGCTTAAGGTTAGGGCTATTCTAACCTACAAAGTTATGCTTACTTGGCACTTTAGTGCTATTAAATTCAAACGGGAGAAGCATAACAGCGCGTTCGTATAACCCGGTATTGTACGGTGAGAGTGACACGCTGCATAATAGGCGGACTAACGTCAAACGGCGTTTATCTGCATATAAGACAGCCGACCCAGGTTATCTGAGCATTGCTCTCCCCATACCCTACCCTGACAAACCGAACGCGCTCTAAGCGTACTAACGAATGAAGTCACTGCAGACTGAGCCAATTACAGAGCGTTTTCAATCACATGATAGGACGCAAAATTCAATTTTAATTTTGGTTTTTAATAGAAATAAAGCATATTTTTTTGAAAAGTAATAACAAATAGTTTTCTTAAACTGTAATCTATTAGAATGACTATAATACAAGCCATATTTTTAATACAGTCAAATACCCTATTTTCCTCTTGTCACAACAGTTCAAATGCAGTTCCCCACAGTTAAAATAGATGTCGCGCGAATAACTAGCAGTCATGGAGGAAGACTAGCAATAGATAAAATACATTTTTGTTGAACTGTCAAATATACTACGCAATATTTCTCATTTATTTAAAGTAAGTGATTGGATCTGTGATTGTCGGTCGTAGGTAAAATTATGTACAATACTCGAGCTGTAACGTATCTAAGAAGTTTATTTTGTTGTTTTTATTTATCTCCATTGTAAATTGTAGTCTATCATTGTATTTGTTAAAAGTTTCCAAAACTTCATTTTCTTTTCTTTTTGGTACAGCAATTATGCAATCATCTACATAACGCTTAAAGAACGGGATGTCAATAGAAATGTTTGATAGAATGTGACAAAAGTGACATGTAACAAAAGGGGAGAAAATGTATTTTAAGGAATTCGTAAAATTTGTGGGAGATTGTTGATAGACGAGTTCCTGTTTTGGAAACAAGTTTCATACGTGGTTTGTCTTGGTTATACGTATAAAGTTATTCACGAATATTTCAGTTTATCTGGGACCAAGACACAAATAGTGTCGAAACGTCAGAGCAAATAATTTTTAATGTGTTGTATCTTGTGACTTTTCGTTATAAGTTTTAATGTGTTAAATGTGACCAAGCCTACAGTACCCAAGAAAATAAACAATTTGAAATAAAGTTGTTTGTGTATTTTAATATATATATATATATATATATATATATATATATATATATATATATATAAGAAAAACACACACACACACATATATATATATATATATATATATATATATATATATGTGTGTGTGTGTTTTTCTTAGTTATATGACGTGATGGAGGCTCAGGAAACTAATTTACATAACATAAAAATACCTCACGTACATATTTAACAGTTTTGATTTCCAGAATATACCGAAAGAAGTCATAACGGCATGGGGGTGGAATTTCTAACCAGAACCTAGGTCGTGTGTGGTATCATTGGATAGATATTTTAATAAGAAGAAGTACATTTGGCTGAAAAAAATTGTTTATAATCTAACGGTTTACGAAAGAAACCATAATCAGTTGTGACATCTGCATTAACTGTAATCATAACGAAAATTACAGATAATAGTTATGTATTTAGTTAGTAGAGAAGGCAAGTGATATCATATGGATAATCAATGATTTAGCGCATCTGATGACGGCGATTGTAAGCCCTTTAAGTCAGTTTTGGACAGTCAACTGTCCAAAAAATAGGACTATTTCCATAACCCGATATCACATGGTTTATTTCGTAAACCATATGATTGAGTACGATTTCTTTCCAACAAAAGATGTTTTATTTTAAAATGCCTGTCCAATGATGCCACACACGACCTAGGTTTTATTTTGAAATTCGTCATATAACCAGGAAATAAGCCGAGGATAAAACTGGTTATCTTTACAGATATAATACTATTAGATTTTTTCAAAACATTTTACGTGTTTTTGAAACATGCTTAAAACATCCCCTATAAGGGTGAGAATTTTTCACTATTTTTCCGCCAACCTAACAAACATTTTAAGTTCAATTAGAAAAAAAAATAATTTTGTTCAGCTAAAAGTGCAAAGTCGACCACTGTGCGTCTGCCACTCTGTCTGTGTAAAAAACGTGGAATAAAAATTATTTCCGACCGGTAAATTGAGGTCTATTGCTGACATACCTCTTCACTCTACTCGTTTCTCTTATTCCTTTTCGATCGTGGTGTTGAGAAGTGTACTGAAGTACTGAGAGAGTGAGATATGGCATAATTTGTTAAGCTGTGAATGTGGTCGATTGCGAACAAGTAGGTTTATCTTTGTTGGTTGGGTTTTGCTTGGATTTAGAAGATGTATTCTTTCTGTAAAGGTCAAGGTGTGTAAGGTTGTAAAAGTTTACGATGTTTGCGAAGCTATTTCGTTTGTTTTAGCTTAGCATTTGTGCGGGGTAAGTGGCAGCAGCGTCGTTTACTTGTTTGGTTTGCGTTGGGAAAATCTGATACAAGGAAATCTGAGGAAGAAATCTGTTTCAGTTTTGTAGTTTCTAGTGCAAAATGCATGGTAATTTTTGTATATTGTAATGCGACGTGGTAAATTTCAGAAAAATTGTATTATTAGTAGATATAATTACCATAGTTTTGAATCTTTTCAGCATTGTTTTAAGTTTAATTTTTAATTTTTATGTTTCTTAAGAAGAGGGGAATCGAATGGTGCTGGTTTTATTAAGATTGAGCAAAAGGTCAACGAGATACAGCCTATTGAATATCCCGATTTTTGCAAATAACAAACATGTGCTTTTGGTTGTGCGTTTGTGTTTTTAACGCACGACATTATTTCATCACAACGCAAATGTAGATCCATATTTTCCTATTTGATTATAATTTTCCCTTTTGTCACAACAGTTCAAATGCAGTTCCCCACATTTGAAATAGATGTCGCGCGAATAACTAGCATAGATAAAATACGCTTTTGTTGAACTGTCAAATATACTAACCTAACCTAATACATCTACTTCTGTGGCAATATTTCTCCTTTATTTAAAGTAAGTGATTGGACCCGTAATTGTCGGTCGTAGGTCAAATTATGTACAATACTCGAGCTGTAACGCATATTACGTGCTCGTGAAAAGTAACAAATGCGTTTCGTATGTTAACTTTCCACTCGTACGTAATATGCTAGTTACAGCTCTTGTAATGTATTATACTACTACAAAGACACATAATTACACTGAATAATTACAGTAACAGTAACGGTAAAGTTACAATCAACAATACACAATAACTTTTCAAAATTACAATTCATGCAGCAATCAAATTTGAAATTTTATACTGCACACTAATCTTTATTTCGGCATTCACGTAGAAAAGAACATTTGCTGTTTTAGATTAGGTGTTTAAATTTTAAACAACTTTTTATGATTTATTGTTTTTTGCGAGGCTGCTTTGTGATTGAAATTACATGTCATACCTCATCTATTTTCGAAAGGTTGTATGATGAGTACCAATGAGCAGTGGCGTAACTAGGGTAGGGCAGACAGGGCACGTGCCCTGGGCGCCGCAGCTCGGCTGCGCATAATTTTTAAACAACCTAAAAAATTTTCGAGTCCCGACTTTGACTGACTCTTAAGGCCTGTTCAGACATTCATAAGCCAAGACAAGGATAAAACCAATGCAATCAAATGTACAATGTACGCATTAATGCTGACATAAGCAGGGCTGGATTAACCATTAAGCACACCTAAGCACGTTCTTAGGGCAACAACAGGGGGGCACCTCAGGACCGCGTTTGCCACTAAGAGAAATAAGACACATGCCTGGAGCTGGAGACTTTTTTTGTCAAAAAAATTAATGTTCTCTCTTTATTCAGCTACCCTTACACACGTTTAATGTAAAAAAAATATAAGTAACTTCTTTATTTGCTGGAAGCTGAAATTTTGTACTATTATTAAGTGTGTAGTGTGTTTACGGCAATGTATTTTGGCATACCGCAGACCAAAGCGTATAAATATTTATTAAACCCTATTATATTTTAAAAAATAAACATTTTCATCAAATCCGATAACCATAACAATAATAATATTTTTCTAATTATTCCATATCTCATTTAGCTATAATAGATAACGTGTTATTTTGCGTTCTATGGTCTAGTATACAGTGGAACCTCGCTCAGCACCTCTCATAACGAGTAATTCGCATAACGAGCAACAAAAATTGTAAAAATTGACTCGCTTTACGAGCGATGTTTCACATAGCGAGTGACAAAGGCAGGGGAAGTCCCCGATTGTGCCTGCTACACCAGCTGTGTTTCGTAATTCGTACTCCTTACAGTAGCATCTTAGTGCCGGTTGTGTGCGTTTAGACATAATATACAGAGTGAACAGGTATGAGTAGACACAATCTGCTTGCTGATAGATCTCCTTTTGCTGAATAATCAATTCTTATAACAAAATGTTCCATTGTTTGTCCTTCTTAAGACATGGTACGATAAAGTTAAGGGTTTGCTAGCTTAAGTAACAGGCCTTGGCCTATGTATTTCGCCTTCCTTTGACCCATAAACTTTTTTAAGTTTGTCTTAAACTATGTCTTCTTGTACGAACAAAAAATTAAAAAAAAATAAAAATTTCGCATTTTGTTATAAGAATTCATTTTTCAGCAATAAAAGACCTGGCTGACAAGGTTGTAAAATTTAAATACACCGAATCGTTTGTGCTAAAATCAAAGCTACAAATTGCTGAGTGCTGTTTTTTTACTTGACATCGTAGGATTGTGTACCCGCATTAGCAGCGACGTCCTGAAGACTGTGTGAGAACTTTGGCCATACCTACAACTGCGATATTGATGGTCAGCAGCTGAATGAAGAGATTTTGGACTTCAGAATGATGATTACTACCAGGACTAACATCAATCTAACACGACCTGAAGATGTTCTGCTATTCATCGTACAATACGGAGATGAGAGCGTCTTCCCAAATCTTCGAATCGCCATCCAAATAATATTAACAATTGTAGTTTCCAGTGCTAGCTGTGAAAGATCTTTTATGGGTCAAGATCGATTGAGCGATCTTGCTTTGCTAAGTGTCGAACGGGAAGAAGTTGAAAAGGCTGATTTCAACCTCGTTATTGACGCTTTTGCATCAGCAAAGGCGAGAAAGGTATACAAATAGAAAGTATGCAGACCAAAGTTCCTCTATATGTTCGTAAGGTGCCTCAAAATGTTTCTAAATGTTCAATAAATCAATAAATATATATATTGACAGTTGGTTTGTTGTCTTACTCTTGTTTGTCTATATTTGTTAACATTAAAAATAATAGATTTTCAAGGGAGGGGGAGGGGCGCAATTACAACATTTGCCCTGGGCGCCATATTACTCCGCTACGCCACTGCAAATGAGTGGTTCATTTCTTTATGCTCATCCATTTCAAATAAATTAACTTATCTAAACTCACACCTTTAATTAATCTAATGAGGTCAGCGCTGAAATGCAAACTGCACAAACTCAATATAAAGTCGACTACGAAGTAAGCGAACTTCAGCCTTGCGTGTTAATTCAATTAATCCAATCATGGTGAACTTACTTGCTAGCATATCCTAACATTTAATGTTAGTTTATTAGATATTCTTCCTAAGTAACTAATCTCCCGGGTTACCCTTTTAACTATATACAGTAGACTCTCCTATAACGCGAGTTTGTACAACGCGAATTCCTACAACGCGCTAAAGATTTTGCGACAACAAATTCATATAACGCGGCCCTCGTACAACGCGCGATGTGCGCGTATTGTTGTCCGGCCGATGTGTGCTAACTGCGCATGAGCCATAAGCATGCCGCTGTTATTTTGAACTGTCACCACCGCGCTTAGAAAATACATAACCAAATTGTTTCGTAACGGCGCCGCCGTGGCACGATGGATGATGGAGACAAACAAAAGGTACAAAGAGAATGTATTCTTATTAAATTAACAAATCCATGTACCATACTGCATAAGAAAGACCGAAAACAATGCAATATAAGCTGTCTGTATAAGCAGTAAATGTACACACGATTTTGCGATAAGAATGAATTAGTTTCTTCGAGTTTGTTTTACGTGTATTCACTAATTCATACTGACTATTTTAAATGCTGCTCATCAACATAACAGGTAAGTAATTCATTGTTTTTGGCGTTAAAACGCTACAGGCGGACGGCGCATGCGTCAAAATTCGCGATCGTCAAGTTCCTATAACGCGCTTTCGTACAACGCGTAACATTAAACCGCGTTGTAGGAGAGTCTACTGTAATCTGTATTACTGCTTAAAAAAAATAGGGGACACTTTTTTCGAAACCTGTAACTTTTTAAATAATAGTTCTAGGCAAATCAAATTTAGTATACTTCAACGGCATATACTTAATTAAAGAAAATTACAAAAACAATGTTACAACTCTTCTAAGTTACATTTAAAAATATAAATTAATAACTCAAAACAAAATGGAAATGACTGTCATAGTGTCGATGACAGTCGGGTTTTCTGTGGATTGGTGAGGTTTAATCCAGTGTATACCCTCCACGAGCACGAATCACTTCCTTACACCTGCTTGGCACTAGTCTACGAAGAATCTTGGTGTATGCTTTCCCATTCCTCAATCAGGGCTTGTGTCAGTTCCTATATGGTTAGTGGTGGATTAGGGCGCTTGCGAACACGTCGGTCAAGCTGATCCCACACGTGTTCAATTGGATTCAAGTCAGGACTTAACGCCGGCGGCCATTCCATGACCTGATTTCCAATTTCTTGCAAAAAGTTTCTGGTGATGACAGCGGTATGTGGCTTTGCATTGTCCTGCATTAGGATTAAGATGACGTGAAGATGTTGGCAAGGGTGGGTAATTATCATCGAAGGCTTATTAGAGAAGCCATCGAAATTTACAAACATCCTGACAACATCAATCGCGAGGACCGCACTGACTAGTAGGGTCTGGAAATCGATCCTAACGCGGTGAAGTGGAAAAGCACATGGAAGCGGTAGCTCCAGATGTGCGCAGTGAGGTGTAAATTTAGGTATATAAGCGAGATTTCTTTGGTAGGTCTTCAGTATTCAGTTATCTCTGAAGAAGCGAGCAACATGGTTCGCGAAACGTCAGCATTAACAAATCTTGACACACGGCATAACCCGGAAGCAGTTTATTTTCCAAATATTATTTAAAAAGCTGCAGGTTTCGAAAAAGTGTTCCCCAAATTGTTTTGAGCAGTGCATGACAACTAAATATTTAAATTTGTCCACTAAATCGACAGTTGTATTACTACCGAAAAATTGAAGCACTTATTTTCCCAGCAGACAAAACTGTAGAACTTGAACTTCTCGATGACAAATAGATATCTTGTGGCACCCTTAACCACGTTCAAGCCATAAATCATACAGCGCTGCACTTTCCTGAAACTTTTCCAAACTTTTATTCCTTCTTACTTCTTAGACCACCACCAAAGTGTGGTTACTATTTTCACCACCACATTGATCTCGTCGTCTTTTGTTTTCTCTTGAAGTTATCATTATCAATAGGAATCGTTTTATTGTTTTTCTAGTCCCTTTCTACCACGGTAACTTGTAAAACTTAACGGCTTCCACGTGAAAAACAAAAGACGCAAACGAAATTGGCCGGAAAACTCGACGGATTTCTGGCGCATTTATTTTGTCTGTTCGAGCACTAGCTCTCAACCCTCTTCGCCCAAAAAAACTTGACTCTCAAATGAGACTTTCGCTTCGAGGGTCCTTGAAATACAGTCACGGTCCGTTTCACTCCTGAAGCATCTACGAAAAATGCTAATAAAATTCTTTGTTTGAATTTCATTCAGGTGATCTTGATGAAAGCATGAAATGGAGAACGGGATTTATAAATATTCGAAATTAACTATCTTTCGAGTAGAAAGAGGATTAGACGATTACGGTTGCAAAAGTACGTACGAACATTTATCAGTGGAAAAATTAGGAAGATTGGTACGTACCTAACCCAGAAATGTGACGCGGATTTATAAAAATTGTGTTTGTTAAGTGATTCGGACAAAAAGAAAACGACTTAACGCCGGAACTGCGCGCCGCGGTCGATTAAAGTTATTTCTCATACGAGTCATCCATCGCATACAATTTCCAGGTGGGTTCAAATTGGCTATTTTTATTTAGAAAGCAACGATCCCTCAAATCGTTTCCAAATCCAAAAAAAGTGGACACGTATTTCTTTTTTTCGAAATTTTGATTCTTAATGGTGCCTGTCGAGGCTTCAACTTTACATAAGAAAATGCATGGGAAAAAGACATTTTTTGGTATTTTTCGAATAATTGTTTGGGGTTTGGGAAAACTTAAGACTAAAGTTATAGGACTTGCAGAGGACTTTCCAAATAAGAATTTGACCTATCATACATATGGATTTGACGCCCCCAACCCACCTCCACAGTGCCCTGAAAACTATTCTTAAATGAAAAAATATAGATTCTTCAGAAAATTTACCCTTCTAATTATGTCATTGTCTTTTTTCTCATAGAAATCATTATTATAAGTGTAGTGGGATGTTTATAAACATTTGTCAGTTAATTTCCATTTGTTTAAACCAATTTTATTTGTTTAAATAATTCGTTTTTCTCGAAAATCCGTCTGAATTCTGTTTTCTGAGTTCGAAATGGCAAAGTATTATCTTAGAGTGACATTATTCATTTAAAAAAATCCTACTATTGTTTAAACAATAAATTATTATTCATTTTCAACTTTTTTCTAATTATGGTAGAAAATTCAGCTTTTTTGAGAAATTACCTTATAAATTTCATGTTCGAGATATCTTGCCTATAGTATCTAATAAACCCACATTTGTTTAAACAAATCCCATTTGTTTAAACAATTCCCTTTTTGCAATTGAACTAAAATTATTATTTCTAGATCGGTCTGGCTAACTGTTGTTCTCAAGTGACATCATTTATATTTTTGGATTTATTGTTTAAATAATAAAATATTATTCGTTTTCAATATTTTATCAAATTAGAGTACAGGGAACAGTTTCCAGACAGCAACAAATCAACAATTATCTTGCGACACACAGTGGATTTGAAATCAATTCAATTTTTTCGAATAAGTGATATTGAAAACGAATAATATTCTACTTAATGCTGATTTGAACCAGGTCTCAGGTCCCTGGTTCAAATCCAGGTTGTGGCTGTAATTTTTAATTTATTATAAAATTTACATACCACCTGTATATCGCCATTATGCATTTGAATAATATTTTATTAGTTAAACAATGGAAATTATCCCAAAATATAGATGTCACTTGACAATAACAGTTGACCAGACCGATCTAAAAAAATGAATGTTAGCAGAATTGCAAAAAAAATGTTTAAGCTAATGGAATTTGTTTAAACAAATATGGGTTTATTAGCTAATAACATGGGCAAGATACCTCGAACATGAAATTTATAAGTTATCATTGATTGTTTAAACAATAGGAATAATTTGTTTAATGAATAATGTCACTCTAAGATTATAAACTGTCAATTCGAACTCAGAAAACAGATGTTCGACGGAGTTTCGAGAAAAGCGAATTATTTAAACAAATGGAATTTGTTTAAACAAATGGAAATTACCTTACAAATGTTTATAAACGTTCAACTAGATTTATAGTAATGATTTCTATGAGAAAAAAGGGAATGAAGTGATTAGAAGGGTAAATTTTCTGAAGAATGTACATTTTTCATTTAAGAGTAGATTTCAGGGCACTGTGGGGGTGGGTTGGGGGCGTCAAAGCCATATGTATAATAGCTCAAATTCTTCATTGGAAAGTCCTCTACAAGTCCTATAACTTTAATCTTAAGTTTTCCCAAACCCCGAGCAATTATTCGAAAAATACCAAGAAATGTCTTTTTCCCAGGCATTTTCTTATGTAAATTTGATGCATCGATAGGCACCATTAAAAACCAAATTTCGAAAAAAAAAAAAATACGTGTCCACTTTTTTTGGATATGGAAACTATTTGGGGGGATCGTTGCTTTCTAACATCACAAAAATTTTTGCAATGCATTTTTGAACCACCCTAGACTGCTCAGCGCAAGAAAATCGACACCACTCCACCACACATATCGGTCTCCCTCCACGTTAGCGTGACAGCTTCCGCTACATTCACCTACATTCGCCAGGCTCATAATATGTGGTCAGCTGTTTGTTGGTTTATCTACAATACGAATCTTTTGGATTGTGAAATCTTAATGTGGGTGTGTTTGTGTAGTGATTTGTGTAGTACCAGAGACGGATGGATGCCAATTGTATGCGACGAATGGCTAGAATGCGACAGACATAACTTTGATCGGCCGGGGTGAGCAATTGCTGTTTTAAGTCGGTTTGTTTTGTTCGACGGATATCGCTTAGCAACCACAATGTTTGTAAATCAGCATCTAATTTCAGTATTATAGATACGCACTAATCTATCTAATTTTCAATTGATAAGTGTATACGGACGTTTGCAACGTATTCGGGTCATGCGCGATCGGCTATTTTCCAAGGCCGGCCTTACGATTTCTTGAATACAATTTTGTTAGTATTTAAAATTCGGAAATAGACTAGGTTATTTGACCAAAATTGCTTCTCTGTCGTTGGTGGAGATGCTCCTTCAAGGTTAGCCGTTATATCTTGAACACTCAGTATAAAAACACATTAAACCCACAAATACACCGGTATTATATGGAAAACCAACTGTCATTACTAGGCAATTGTGACTCTAGTGGCAACTCACGCGCCAAGCTTCCTATTAGTTAATTAGTGTAAAGGGTAGGTAGATACGTATTTTGATTCCATTGCGGAAATTAACGTCGAATATTCCGCTGACTTTGCAGTAACTGTCGCTCCACGGTACATTAAATTTTCACTGACGCTATACATTTACGCGATTCTGCATGTCCTTTTGTCCAATTGGAAATTTTAGGTGCCATTTCTGTGCCAATGATTGTACGTACATGGAAGCAGTGTTCTAAAACATAACAAATTTACCCGGTAATCGCGATAAATTGAATGTTGCTTTTACTATTTCCAATCAGTTTGGTTCGTATAACTTGCGAGTTACCGTTTGAACAGGTATTTTATATGTAATCAACTCAAAGTGCCTTTTCCATTACTAAGAGTGGGTATATTTATGTGAGAAGTTTCAAGATGTGGTCTTACGATTTTAATTAAACTTGGTTTAATTATAGGTTTATATTAGAGTTATTTGATCGCCAAAGCCTTTTTTGAACATTTTCAAAATTGTAGGAGTTACACGGCGTAGTGTTATGCAAATTATCGATATTTGTAAAATCATGGACCGAATTTTAATGAAACTTTGATTTATTGTAGACAAATCTATGTGCTTTAAGATTACAAATAGGGGAACATATTTCTTTTTTTAAAAATATGAAGAAAAACAAAAACAAATACACTGGACAACATTTTTAGACTTTTTTATGTGACTGTATAGTGGCTGCGAATTTTGTGTCGAATTATCGAAATTCTTCCCCATTTTTAACACCCCTGATTTTTCTTATTTATTTTGATACATCCTTTCAGAGTAAATGTTAGTCACCGGCCTCAAAAGTTCGACGAAACTGAGGCGCGAGAGGAGGGAACAAGCCGCGCCCACTGTACACTCCGCAGAAAATGCAAGCAACGCACTGATTAGGTGAGGGGAATGGCGGTATCGTTCTTTGGCGGCGAAGATCAAAGGGGCCGTGCGGTGTCGACTGGCGCCGAACCGTTTCCTAATAATTTTGTGTATGTGACTATCGCATGTTCTGAAATGCTTTTCTTGTATATTTTAAATACAAATACAATTCCACAAAACAATACAGTGATACAAATTAATTAATTGCTTTATTATAACATTCCTATTTGACTACTAACTATGGTTGAACATTTTACCTTTTGTATGTTGAAAAAAAATTGTAGTTTTGGTAAAACAGACAGCTTTTCTTACATAAATCATTTATTGCTTTACATTTATTATTAGAATTAGTAACTAATCATCAGTTAACAGCATGGTTCGCGAATACAGTAATTATGAATTTTTACTCACGGCATAAACCGGTAACTATTTATCATCTAAATTTAAATGACTCTCGCCGTGAAAGCATTCGTACTCAGATACTTATTTAAATCCATTTAAAGTTTTCTTTGTGCATCAATAATCTCGAATGTCTCGTTCGTACTTAGCAGAGATCGATACTTTCAGGTAAAACACACCTCATATAAAAATTCAAATTTTTATCGGGTGACGCAAGTAGGTGTTATATAATATTCCTATTTTAATTCTAGATACAGTTGGATACTGCATTTTCAAAGTTTACTCAAAATTATTATTGCTATGTATAGACTTGGTAGTATACGTACTTCAATTTCAATTGTAGGTATGAGAAAAAATAGCGACTTCGATAAAACAGGCAGCTTTATGTATATGTATAAGTCATTTATTATATATTATATAGATACATGTTCAAATATTTTACACCTTTATAAAAGTTTTTTGCCATATATGGTAATCCGGCACGCTTACACCTATAAGAGAGTATTGCCCAAATTAACTAGCGAAGTTAATTAGCGAAGAATTACACTACACGTATAATATCTACATATACACTTACCGCAGGTACTCTCGCAAGTTATTAGTTTTCTTAGAACGCGGGCCACATAAAGGCAGCTGATTTTTTAATTTGCCCATATTTCTAGCGTCTGTTCTACGTCTGTTGTACAACAAGTCGAACCAAAGCCAACCATCCTGCATAGATTGCGATTGCCCTGAATGCATTGCCAAGCGACAAGTGTTTGGTATTAATATTATTTTCTAAATCTAAATACCAATATATTTGAAATTCTATGACGAAAAATAAATGACTGATTAAAAATTAAATTACGTGTATTTCCTTAGTACTAATTTATTTAACTCCTATTAATTATTTAGTAGTTGTAACATTGTAAGTAGGTATTGCGGTTGTTGATTATTCTTCGTTCTGTGTGTCGTACGGGGACTGCACTATAAACCCTCGCGGGAACATGCGCTCCTAATTTATAAGTTATAACTCGCTCTTTGCTGTCTGCGTAGCATCAGGACGGCAAAAAATTATTTCTCGTATTCGGTTTCTAGCCTATTTTGGTCGAAATTCAACAATTCATGTTGATCATATACACTTCCGCAAGAACATGCTGTCCTAATTTATAAGCGAGTCGTTGCTATCTACGTAGCACCAGCACGGTAAAATTTATTTTTCGTATGGCTTTCGTTTGCCGGGCGCGGCGCCGCTACACCTCCCGTGTCAACATGCGATCAATATTTTTGTTAGGCCGAAATTGCTCAATATTTGTGATTCCCCTGGCTACATATTCATGCTGCTGCTTCAGACTGTACCATTTGAATTTGATTGGTCGAAGAAAATGATGTGGTGTTTATCCAACAGATGGCTGCACCGTACGACTATAAAATATGTTATTCTCGTCTCATTCACATGTTCAAAAAACCAACGGTTAAATCATTACAACATTCATATTTTGTTGTCATTTTTTTTACACAAGTTCAGAAGGCTCAATACAAAATGTTGTAATATTGCTTTTTTGATGTGGTTCGGATTTGGACAAAAAAAAATAACAAAAATTACCAATTATTGGCTTTTTAGCAAGGGTAAAAAACAAAACAACAACGCAAATGAAAAAAAGTGGCATTCGTACCCGGTGTAATACACCTTTATCTATAATTTAATGTATTACACGTGATTATTAACACACAATTAAGCTCAGGATGTTTGGTTTTATGTAGTGTTGTTTTGTAGTACGCTACTACCTCTAGTGATTCCTCTTAATTGTCTTCATTTCAGCATAAAAAATGTTTCGCCCTACTTAAAAAAAACCTCACGATGCCAAAAAGTGAGTTTTGGAATGTTTAAAAATTTTGCAAGAAAAATACAATTGATCTGGACTCAAAAGTTTCCAATTCTATTATTTAACGTTTTAATGAACATTTATTTCGTCTTTACTATGAGCTCTGCAAAGTTATTAATATAAATATACAGTGAGCACCAAAAAAAAATGGAACTAATACATTAAAACTAAAGTTGGTCCTATTCGACCAAATCCTTGAACACTTAATTTCAATTTAATTGTTTTCCATTTATGACATCATCGACATATTTAAATGTCAACAACCTACTTTTCTTATTAATTCTGATGTGGTGTAAGCAGGGATGTAAAAGCGTAATTTACCGCGTAAATTGCCAAATTAATTACCGTAATTAATGGTAATTTACCGATTTTTAATTACTTAATTTCAAAAGCCTTCCATCAGTACTTGCGTTAATGTACCCCACCACTCCTAAGCAGTCGACAAGTGCACTGTTGTTTGTGCTTTGCCTGAGAGGTACTTAGCGATGGAAGAGCGTAATTTATCGGATAAATTACTAAATAAATTACCGTAATTAATGGTAATTTCCGGATTTTTAATTACCTAATTCAGCGGAGCCAATAATGCACATTTTAAATCAGAAGCCATCTATCTACTATCAAATTCATGATTTAAAGAAATGTTCTGGTGATCCGGATACAATGTGATCATTTTTTGTGAAACCGTTACAGTATTACAGTAGTAGTTTTATTGTAGTTCCTGCTTTCATTTTAATAATGAATTACTACTATTAAATAAGGAAAAGTATCAGCGATTGGTGGTTATCTACAATATAATGACTTATAAGGCTGTACCCAAATTTTTTTTGTACATAACTTACCCTCATCGGTAAATTATCATTTTGAATTACCCGGTAATTTAAGAAAATATAATTTACCAATTGCAATGTTTAATTACGTGGTAATTTAAATTTGAAAGTACTAATTTTAATTTCAGCGGTAATTTACTGAAAAAATTAATTACGGAAATTTAACATCCTTAGTCAGATAGCTAGTTATCTACAAAATGATGACTTTTATTTATCAAACATTTTTATTAACATAAGTAGCATTCATAACCTACAGTGATCGGTATTAACGCCGGTTTAATTTAACAATTTGACTTTTTAATTACTCGGTAATTTAATATATGAAATTGATAATTTTAAGTTCAACGGTAATATACGAAACAAATAAATTACCATAATTTAACATCCCTGGGTGTAACTGTTAGTGACAGCATAAAAACTTTGTTACTTTACATCAGAATATTTTCGAGAAAAAAAAAACAATTATAAATTAAGTTGATTTTTGATAACAGGTTTTTGATTTTTTGCTTTTTTATGCCCTTTTGGGATCCAACGCGGAAAGTGCCAGGTTTTATTAATATTCTCTTGCACTTTCAGCAAGATGGTTGCCCAGCAGCTCACTATTCAAACATTGTGACCGAATGGTTAAATTTACAATTTACAAAAATGTATCGGACAAAATAGCCCTATTTTCAATCGAAAAAATCTGATGTGGCCAGGCACATGACTTTATCATACTATATATAAAATTAATACTTTAGCTGCATGAGATTCTATTTGATCGAGATGGGCTATGTCTGCATTAAAATAAAACTAGTAGAACTAGACAGATATGTCGAATAAAGCTGCGGTCGGATATTGTACTCCGCTGACACAGGGTACACTGTCCAAATGACACTTACGTGTTATTGGGTGTAAAAAGTGTACGGTATACTATATCCGAACGCAGCTTATATTGGCAGTAGGTTGTCAAAACATTTGCGTTTGACACTACGTACTGTCATTAGAATCATATCTGACACATAATCTGACATATCCTGGCTACTAGTTTTAAAGGAGTACGACCGATCTCGATGAAATAGAATTTGCTCATGCAGCTAAACTATTGATTGTACCGAAAAATGTCATAGTGATAAATTATTCAGATATTCATCTTCTTTATTTTATTATTTGACTATTTCGACGAAATTCCAGAAATGGCGGCTTATTTACAAGATGTTTAAAAAATGCTAAGACTAAACCTGCAGTTCCTTTGGACCATTTTCAACAGAAAGCTTTTCAGCTCTAAGTTTGGTTATGAAACTTCTAAATATGAAGTTTCGTCCCGATACCTTTAGTAGTTTCTCCGGAATCGTCGCCACAAAAACGGGTACACACATCCACACATACACACACACACACACACACACACACACTCACACACACACACACACACACACACACACACACACACACAGACATTTTTTTGTACCTTGGTCAAAAATGTTCAGGGGACCCAAAAAGACATATTTCCGCTAAAAATCTCAAAATTTTTTTTTGGCATGATTACAATACTTTACATACTGCGTATGATAAAGTAAAAATACAGTCACATCCAACTCATAAAACTACGTCTTCTTTTTAGGTAGGATATGTAAATTAATTACATTAAAATATTCTAAACCGACAAAATCTTGTGATCAAGACTCTAGAGGAGGTAAAATTTAATAGTATATTATTTGACGAGCACATAACTAAGGATATAAACATGCGAGCGATTTATATCAGTTGTGTGCGAGTCGAATACGACGTTTTATCTACGACTCATAAATTCCATTTTATATCAAATCTTTTAAATGTATTTCTCAATAGTGGCGAGGCGAAATGTCAAATAACTGTCATCCACGTAGGTTTCGACTGACTTTGACAGTTCATTCGTATAATGATGACAGTTCCTTCAAATAATGAAGTCATTATTTGAACGAACTGTCATTATTACAGTACGCTAGTGTCATTATAATCATTGGCGCGTATCATGATGGGGATTATATAGTCATAGATACGTATGCAATGAAGTTATTATATGTGAGTCGTATATAAACAAATTTATATATTTCTGACGTATATCCTGAGGTAATTCTTATTGGAGATACCGCTTCAACCTCCTATGTTAAATTCCATTTTCCATAAACCCATCTCAACCATCACAGCACCACTTTCAGCATACGAAATATACAGTGCAGCGTACAACGCAGTATTGTATTGATAGTAGTGTATTGATCACAGCAGTAGAAGAGCGAATCAATAATTCAAGTCACGATTGACAAATACCTCTTCCAGTGTCGCAATATCCTATTCTACAAAGCCTTCTCCAAGATAGTAAGTTGGCTGACTCAACATCGACAAGCGCAGTGCCGGCGCAAAGAAGATTATCTTATTTTATTTTGCTCGGATGCTACATCTCAGGCAGCTTGAAGGGGAAGTAATTGAGATTACCTGGTTGTGTCTTCCGGTTTTTGATGTTATTACCGTGTAATAAGATTACCAGGACGGGTCGGACGAGATGTCATCATGTAAACTAAATGGACGTCGTTGTCTGCAAATGGTAAAAGTTTTGCCAGCCATCTAACTCAATTGTGATAAAGGTAGGGTGAAGGTAACACAGGTCAAGATCTAATAAATATAATTGATTTGATTTAGTTTTGTTGTTTCTAATTACTACATTACAGCATTTACTGGAAAATGGAAAACTTTCACAGTCTGGCAAACTTTACTGTATGCAAAAAGTCATTATGGACATACTCTGTTTACCCTAACAGTTAAATAATTTCCCGCATACTGATAGGTGTGTATGTTTTTTTTTTGTGTATTCATAGTTGTAAAAATTTACGTCACAATTTTGAGTAATTTTGCAAATACTTGATTATTAGATACAATTGCAAAATGTGAAATAAATTCATTAAAATTAAAGCTACTTATTATTTTAAAAAATACTCGGACACGTCAGTTATTAATTACCAAAATAAACATTTTTGCATTGAATTCAATTTCTGACCATCAATTGTTTTTACTTGACCCATCAACTTTTTTTAAAATATTTCTCTTGTTTTAAATACATCATTTGATTGACTAAATGGTAGCATATACATTTTATAGCCTTTCATCAGAAAAATTTCGAGAAAAAGACAATTGAAAATTAGGAAAATATTCATCACTCCGTAAAGTAGGTATAGATTTTGTACATAGACAGGGATTAAGCATTGTCGATAGACTTCTATGAGTTAAATATGAATCCGGGCTCGTAAGTTTTACAAGCTTTTTGGGTATAAAATTAGGTTAATGTGTAAAAACGTGATTTTGTTATAACGGCTGAACCAAATGTCCTCCAAACTACAAAATATCCTGAGAGAGGAATCTTCGATTTTGAATTTTGATTTTGGACATTGAATACCTGATGGGACTAGTCGTAGACCTGGCATTTACATGATGTCCCACTATTTTCACCGGCATTTTTAGGAAGTAAATGTAAAATTTAGAATTATTTGTTTTTACAATTTTTTCAATAAACATTTACAGGGTGAAATATCTGAATAAACACAATAATAATAATAACTAAGATTAATGAAAAAAAAAATGAATAAATGAAGAAACTAATTACACACAGAAAAGTGATTATTTGGAACGAGAAAACATAATTTCTTGAATTTATTTGCTAGATTCAAATGCATATTTACTTGGATGTAGAAAGTTAGGTATATACAAGAAATGCCACAAGATACGTATATATACTCGCCACATACTCAGATAAATGCTGTCGACAAATAAATTCTTTCTTTATAAGAACCAATATTGTATTGAAAGAAGTAATTGAATTTTTCGTCCCAAAAATGTTAATTTCTTCAACGAAGTAATAGTAAATCCATCCAAGTGCGTAGTTCTTGATCCAAGAAAATATAAGACATTTAATATAAGTAAGTATTGTTTACTGAATAAAAACCCACCAATTATTTAACTGAAGTGATTCTCACTTCTTTCAAGTAATCCCTTTCCCTGGAATAAATATGCGCACCGTGGTTTTGTCAAGGCTCGCGCGCCCGCGCGTGGTGCTGGCGCCGTAAAGGAGCCTAACCTAGTACGAAAACAACAACGAAGTGCCCGTAGGGGATGCGCCTTGTGAATGTGATTAGTGTTCAATAAACGTTTCAACACGAAGTAATTTGATGTAAGGCAGGCAACAGGTTAGAACGAGTAAATATAACATACCTATCTTGTTAATTAGCAATTGAAAACGCATTTGTGCCAAAACTAATTCTCTCTTCGTTCGAGAGATCACTTTTCTGTGTGTATCCACATGACACTTTTAATTTTTATTTATTTTTTGAATCATTCTGAGTAAGAAGCTTTCATGTGGTCTTATTATTTTTTTCAATTCCTTAAGAAGTTTGAGCCTGCTTTGAAGTTAAAATCGTATAAATTACGATTTGGTACCATTTCAAACGACTGTAACTTAAAAAAAATCCATATGATACTTTTTAGTAATGACTGACATCGCTTATGAAAAACTTGGAAGAGCTTGAATGTCAGCAGGTTATGCGGTTACATTGAGGGCTTATCTTAATACAAAGATGATTTGCAATGATTTGGCAACAACACAAAAACCATGTAACGGATCGCTACTTTCGCATCAGGAAAATTGTGGAGTTTTATGCAAAAATTAAAAACAAAATTAGTTACTGAAATTTACCATCAACTACTAGATTGACATCAGTCAGGCATATGGACAGTTTCCAAACCGATGATGATGTTGTGGCAGAATTGTCAAACTATGAGGAGGGATTTGTGGCATTTCATCCAGAAATGCCAAGAATGGCCACATATATAGTGACATAGTATTTATTAGATAATAGTATATTATTATACAAGTTTTATAAGACGTCAAATTGGCGCACGAGTTGTTTTGGGCACGACGAGCGTAGCGAGGAGTGCCCAAATGGAACGAGTGCGCCAATACGTCTTATAAAACGAGTGTAATATACGAGTTTTTCTACTTTGCGTCATTAATTTTATATAAATTTAGAAATTGTAGTTACTATATCGCGCTAAATTAGAATCTAGGGTATTTTGCGGGTACCACGTGGCAGCACTGTAGTAACTGTCCACTTCGTTAAGGATGAGATCGATGAGATAAAATCATGACAAAATCTAATTGTGAATAATTTTACTCTACTTTAGCCTACAAGTTTGAATAAATATTCAGCGAGGTCGCAACGATGATCATAATGGAGCTTGGGGCAACACTTTTAACCCTACTGTGATAAATACATCAAACTTAACCTAAAAAGTTAACAACTTCAAAATAGTGGTTTCATAAGTATAATAATCAGAATAGAAGTGTTTGGCGGTGACTGATTAGTTACTTCGAAGAACAAGAACTTACTAAAGAATTGTTATAACGCTTAACGTTTAATAGCGGTGTCTACCTAATTCCGCTACGTAGCCGTTGCGGCTTATATATTTACAAGCACTTATAATTGAAACCCAATTCTAATTTCGGCAAAGTAGTTTATTAGAATAAATTATACTTAGTAAAATTACATGTGATGGAGGTAATACAAATACGTTGCACACAACCAGAACTAAGACGAAGTCGAAAGCGACGGACAAAAACGAATACGAATTGAACCGAGCATCCAAGCGTCCAAAATATTACCGAAAACTTATACGTTACATAAACTAAGATCTCCTCTACACTTTAAATGTACTATAGCTTCGTACGTGTATGCTGATAAACCATTTATTGCGCATATACAATCTCGCAGCAGTAATTACAATCGTTCATATCTAGGATGTAGGTTTGATCTTCGCATAATTAATACCTTATTAAAGTAAATGTGGTCCTTGAATTATATCTGAAAAGGAGATTTGATGTTTATTTGACAAGAATGATAACGATCACTTACCAGAGTCGTAAAACATCACCGAAAACGTCATGCTGGCGTATTTTGATGAACACAGCAAAACTAAGAAAGCCCCAATCCTTTGGCCATACTATAGCAGGCTACACCCATGTTTAAATATGTATAGAATATTGATATTTCGCAGTTTATGCGATTGCAAGCGATTAAGAAGATGCAGTGTGTGGTTATGTTGGGTTATGTATTGTACGTTTGACATATGGCATTTGATATCAATGTGTACCAATCTTAGACAAAAATGTTACTGTTTTCGGTATTACAATTATTAATTGTAACACCGAAAACAGTGTTACAATGTGTGCATTGTGAATGCAAAGTAGAAAAAAGCATTTATTCATTCTAGGGCAAACATGATTGAAATAAAATTGTTGGTGTGTGGTTATCAGAAGGCTTTTTTAATTTGACTTTCAACTCTTTCGATACCCTTGGCATCTTCTGAGTTCCAATTCGTGAGCAGCGCAAAATAATGTATCAATTCACTTCTCATTCACAAAATCGATGGTCTCAAAGTTATCAACATTTCCCAAATTTTCAATTGCCTTTATTCCAAAATTTTCTGATGTAAGGCCTAAAATATTTTATACTTCCATTATGACAATTCTGGGATCTCTACATAAGATAAGAAAAGTAGGGGCTTTCCATAAAAAAAAAGTATGTTGGTGGCGTCATAAGACGAGCAAAATTCAAGATCAAAAATTCAATTTGGAATGGTTTCGATTTTAATGATAAAAAGCAATAATTTTATTTATTCTAAACTAGACGTGATAAAAATAAACGATTTGATTTCTTGTTATCAGTGGAAAAAAAACAAAAAAACATCGTAGATTTAATCAGTGCCCATTCATTATTGTCGTTAACTCAAATATACGAGCAAAAATAACAAATATTTAACACAATTCATCCATTAAAAAATGGAGTTATCGTTGTGCAGGATTGAATTCAATACTTCAATAATAAAATACGCATCCGTATTATGATTAGAAATTTCATTTCGTGCCATGGGTGTAACAATATCAAAAATAACATTTGGTGTAAATATTGACGTAAATATTACAATACTAGCGTTCCATATTATAGTCCTAATAAACAAACCCGGTTGAATTTAAAATGGACAGGAAACAATGCACTGGAAAGGGAATAATTATCCGCGTATCGATCCGCTGTGCACGCTGCGATCCAAATTGGTCGTTAACTGACGTATCAATTCAAATAAAGCTGCGGACCTGAGGGTAGCTCGACCGGCGCCACAATTGAAACGACGTCGATGCACAATGGTCTTCGCCATGGCATCAGCGGATTCGGATTGGTATTTTCCAATGGAACAACAGCAGGATTGTTCAGCACACACGTATTCCATTAAAATTTTGCTACAGCGAATAGTCGACCATGCGACAGAATACACATATGTACACTGACGCTCATGGAAGTTCGGGCACATAGTAAACATATAGGAAATAATGATAAAAGCACTGATAACGTAGCAATAGGCACCTCTATTTCTACCAAATAGCTAACACATTCTTAACGTTGATTTTCAGTAACACACGACATCATTAAGTGTGCTAATTTAAAATAATTTTTATATTTAATTATTATGCAACATTTATGCTGTTTTGTAACTGGTTGTTGGGAATTTTCTAGTTTCCTTTATAAAGGATTAAATACGAAATAACAAATAGAGTCATAAATACTGCATCTCAGACACAAGTTGCGACCCCATTTTTACCAGATTTTTACATCAAATGCTCGAATTCGTATTCAAACGAGTCTGTGCCTGCAATCTGTAGTTTGCACAAGATAACTCTGTCACGTGGAAGACATCATGCGACGCGGAAAGCCAACAAGCAAGGACCAGCGTTCTGTAATTATCGCTTTTCATCAAGAACGATTATCAGTTCGTGAAAATGCAAGAAATAAGTTAATGATAAGTGAGTCAACGATAAGTGACACTCTTCACCAATATGAAGAAACATGGAATTTGGATGACGTGTTCGGCCGGGACTATCACGAATAACTTCCCAAGCGGATGAAGAACGATTAAAATTAATTTTTAAGGTAGACAGAAAATTGACCGCACCTAAAATCACCTCTGAAGTCAATCGCGATCGTGAAAGACCAATTTTCGTAAGCACAGGGAAACGACGTCTCCAAGCGGAAAATCTGCATGGACGCGTTGCTGTACGCTAACCATTGCTTGGTCGGGAAAATCGTCACACACTACTGTTTCCAGTCTTCATTTGTCCAACTTCGATGTGTTCGTGCCCACTGAAGTCGTTTCTGACGATTTCCCCGACGAAGCAATGGTTTTCGTACGGCAACGCGTCCATGCATCCGCATCCGCTTGGGGACGTCGTTTCCCTGTGCTTACGAAAATTGGTCTTTCACGATCGCGATTGACTTCAGAGGTGATTTTAGGTGCGGTCAATTTTCTGTTTTGCTTAACAAATTAATTTTAATCGTTCTTCATCCGCTTGGGAAATTATTCGTGATAGTCCCGGCCGAACACGTCGTCCAAATTCCATGTTTCTTCATATTGGTGAAGAGTGTCATTTATCGTTGACTCACTTATCGTTGACTTATTTCTTGCATTTTCACGAACTGACAATCGTTCCTGATGAAAAGCGATAATTACAGAACGCTGTTCCTTGCTTGTTGGCTTTCCGCGTCGCATGATGTCTTCCGCGTGACAGAGTTATCTTGTGCAGACTACAGATTGCAGGCACAGACTCGTTTGACTACGAGTTCGAGCATTTGATGCAAAAATCTGTTAAAAATGGGGTCGCAACATGTGTCTGAGATGCAGGATTTATGACTATTTGTTATTTCGTATTTAATTCTTTTTAATGGAAACTCGAAAATTCCCAGCTACCAGTTACAAAACAGCATAAATGTTGCATAATAATCAAATATAAAAATTATTTTAGATTAGCACATTTAATGATGTCGTATGTTACTGGAAATCAACGTTAAGAATGTGTTCGCTATTTGGTAGAAATAGAGGTGCCTATTGCTACGTTATCAGTGCTTTTATCATTAGTTCCTATATGTTTACTATGTGTCCGAACTTCCATGAGCGGCAGTGTATGTAGAAATGTCCTGGATAGAGTCTGTATTCGGAACGCAAAAACGTATTCTGTAACATATCTAGTGGTTAAATAGTTTGCCACCAGTTGAGTGGCGACACCAGAGGACACCAGGTGCAGGTGCGCCGCCATTTTAATTTAAATTGTTTTTTAATTAAAAAAACAGAGAGTACAACAGAGATATATGTGATTTTTTAATGAAACAGATTTTTATACCTTTAATACAAGATCGATTTAATGAATTATTTTTCTACTTCAACGGTGACCTTAGTCCTTAATTAAATAAGCAACTTTTAAACTGTTGGCAGCAGCAAAAATACTATAATTATTATAATTAAATATTATTTATTCTTGTTATTTTCACCCTTAAAAGTACTCGCCTAATTGCCTCAAAGCATTGCCCATGCAATGAGTGATGAGTGGAAGACCAGAGTATGTCCTGGACATATTCTGGTCTGCCACTTATTGCAAGGAGTACGCTGCTTCCACAGCAATACTGGTAATAGATAGAATTATAATTTTAATATTTTCGAAAATATCCAGAAATTTTATACAAAATGGCTATCTTAGATTAAAATGTCAAAATTTAGACTTGTTCTGTTCTTCCAGTCAGCGATTCATTTATATTGTTAAATATTTGATTCATTTGAAAAATACGAAATGATATGAATGATATGAAAAATATACGGTGTTAGAATGCTTTATTTGTGATAGATTAAAAGAGAATCTTATCAATCACTGATGATTGAATAAGCCAAGACCCAAATATTACCATGTTGAAGATGCCAAACGCATTGAGAAAACATCATCTAAACTCTACAGGTATGTTATATTGAAATTTCAGTTTTGAGCATATATATGCGTATGAATTAAGAAAAGTTCTTTTCAAAATTTACAGCGTTTTATGGATTGTACCTGATAGAAATATATGTATCAACTGGAATCAAACAGTAGCCCGACTTGTTCTGTCCATTTTGGTTTTAATGATTCACATTGTCTACCTAATTTAGGGTGACCAGACGGACAGCATTGCGCTGTACGGTTTGTCATTTGGCAGTAGTGTCCCGCATTCACAAGCGTACAGCAAAACGTACAGCATTTACATCATATGTTCGTCAATATCCGTCTTTGAAGGTAATTGATTTTATTAAGTTAATCGCGTATTGCGCTGATAACGCAAATACCAATTTTGGGGGCTTGTCTGGAAAGGGTATAAGAAATGTGTTTTATAAATTGAATAATGTATTAACGCAAAATAGATTAGGAATCGGTTGTATAGTGCTCATATTGTACATAGCACACTTCAAGCAGCTGCCGATTTGCTGCCCATAGATATTGAAAGTATTGTAAAGAAAATATACAGCCACTTTTATATCTTTACCATTTGTGTCGAAACTTTCAAAAACATTTTGTGATGGGGCTGATGTGCAATATAAAAAACTTCTTAGTTGTTGTAAAACGCGGTGGCTTGCTCTCATGCCGGCAGTAGATAGAATTATCCAGCTGTATAATGCTTTAAAAATATACTTTTTATCATTGGATAAATGTCACTAAAACACTTTTTTTCTGATCGAACATCTGAAATATGGTTAAAATTTATCAGTCTTCCTTATTTCACAAAAGTATAACAGCAATTGAAAATAACAACAGCACTGTAGTACAAGTTGCAGCAGAACTTGACAAACTTGTTCTTAAACAACGAGGTAGATCAGACGTTACATTTCTTCCAGTAACTTTGCGAAACGATTTAGCCAGACATGTTGAAGAAGGTCACATAAATAATCTGTTGTTTACTTCACAGGTTGAAATATTTCATAAAAATTGCATTGATTATATTGTTTCACGGACGTCTCATTTTTCGACACTGAACTCTTTGCAGTGGATACATATAAAAATCTGATGTGGCCAAGCACATGACTTTATCATACTATATATAAAGTTAATAGTTTAGCTGCATGAGATTCTATTTGATCGAGATCGGCTATGTCTGCATTAAAATAAAACTAGTAGAACTAGACAAATATCTCGATTAAAGCTGCGTTCGGATATTGTACTCCGTTGACAGCGGGTACACCGTCCAAATGACACTTACGTGTTATTGGGTGTAAAAACTGTAACGGTGTTCAATATCCGAACGCAGCCTATATTGACAGTGCATTTTCAAGACATTAGCGTTTGACACTAGCTACTGTCATTAGAATCAAAATAATCTGACATATCCTGGCTACTAGTTTTAAAGCAGTACGCCCGATCTCGATGAAATAGAATTTGCTCATGCGGCTAAACTATAAATTCTACCAAAAAATGTCATATACATAAATTATGGAAAATTTCCTCTCCTTTAATTTATTATTTAACTATTTTGACGACATTACACAAATAGCGGCTCATTTGCAAAATCTTCGAAAAATGCTATGAGTAAACCACCAGTTCCTTTGGACCCTTTTCAACAGAAAGCTTTTCAGCTCTAAGTTTGGTTATAAAACTTCTAAATATGAAGTTTCGTCCCGATACCATTAGTAGTTTCTCCGGAATCGTCTCCACAAAAACGGGTACACACACACACACATACACACACAAACACACACAAACACACACACACACACACACACACACACACACACACACACACACACACACACACACACACAGACATTTTTTTGTACCTTGGTCAAAAATGTTCAGGGGACCCAAAAAGACATATTTCCGCTAAAATCTCAAAAAATTTTTTTGGCATGATTACAATACTTTACATACTGCGTATGATAAAGTAAAAATACTGTAAACTGGACCGTTGTTCAAAATGCTTATGAGTTTATTTCTAAACATATTACAAACAACATTCAGGAAACCAATTTAATCGATGAATTCACATTTTTTAATGAAGAAAAACTAGCACAATGGAGGCGTGATAGTATACAATCTAATATGCGGTAGGTGGAACCATTTTGAAAAAGAAAATATTCCATTTTGTAACCTGTTGAATATTGTAGAATTTGCACTATGTTTACCTGGCACCAACGCACCAACGGAAAGAGTCATTTCTATTATGAATAATATATGGACTGATGAAAAATCACAACTGAATGTCGACACACTGAAGTCCATATTACTTGTTCGACAAAATATTGCACTCTCTTGTGACGATTTCGTTGGCAAAATTAAAAATAATAAACATTTATTAAAGCAAATTCACAGTGCTGACAAATATGTACAATAAATACAGAATGCTTGTAAAAACAACCTATGTCATATTTGTCCAGTCTTACAAATCATATTTATAGAAACAGAATATAAATTTGTTTATTTTTTTTATACGAATTTGAGATGATTTTCGAAAAAGTAAAGAACATTGTTTTTACTAGATTTCTTTTCTTTTCTGATTTTAATTTTGTGCGCAAGGAAGCCGTACAGCATTGGCCAGTTAAAAATCTGGTCACCCTAACCTAATTCAATCTAAGTTTCTATTATTTCATGCCTTATTTATATACACTCATTAAAAGACTTCACAAGCTTGTTCACATCAATGCCGTATTTTTAGTCAATTTGCTTCAGAATATATTTAACGAAATGCGACTTTGCGGCAATTAAATTAACGTTAGCGTCTACGCAGTGAAATCTTTTGGCTAACGGCCATTATAAGCATCAGGGTCAATATCAAGAGCCTGTGTCTAAATAAGTGTTACCGCACTATAATATCGTGTTTACTCCGCATTATTACAAACATTTAAACGGTTTCTTACTTCCTTATACCTATATCTAAGGTAATTTGTCGAAAGACGATTTAATACGAACGCTTGCAAGGATTTCTTTTGTTGTGACACTAGCAGGATTGTGGAGAAGGATTGCTCGGATCTAAGAAATCTGAAATGGTAAATTTTCAGCCACTGCATCCGAAGCCGGAGTAATCGAGAGTGTGTTTTGCTCTCGCAATTTCTAAGACACTTTTGTTATGCATTTTGCTACTGCTCTCTATGTTGGCGTTTACCCGATTTTACATTTAAATTTAACATTTTTCCGTATTCATTATTGTAGTTAAATCAAGTTCAACAGCGCACTATGCAATAATACCATACAATATTGTTCATCCATTAAAAACGGATTATTGTTGGGGAGGATTAAAACTCCTTCAATAATAAAATAGGCATTAATGTTTTGATTTACCAATTTCATTTCATGCCATAATATCGAAAAATAACATTTGCCCTATATCGGTATAAATATGACAATACGTGCGTTCCATATTCTAGTACGTTCCAATGAAGCCGGGTAAATTTAAAATGGACATGAAACAATGCCCTAGAAAGGGAATAATTATCCGCGTATCGATCCGCATGCTCGCTGCGATTCAAATTGGTCGTTAACTGACGTATCAATTCAAATAAAACTGCGGATCTGAGGCACATCGACCGGCGGCGCCACAATTGAAACGACGTCGATGCACAATGGTCTTCCCCATGGCATCCGCGGATTGGCATTTTCGAATGGAATAACAGCACGATTGTTCGGAACGCACGTATTTCCATTAAAAACAACTGAGCGTGCGATGGAAAAACACAAACAAAGAAGTCATGGATAGGTATAGTATCCAGGAAATCGAAAAAAAAAAACGCTGGAAATTACGTTTTTGTTGTTACGGTAATTATTTTTTTTCGTAAATTACCGTTGAAATTAAAATTATTAATTTCAAATATTAAATTATCACGTAATTAAAAATTAAAAATGGTAAATTACGATGGCGTAAATTACCGGGCAATTATAAACTCAAAATGGTAAATTACGCTGGTTTAAATTACCGGGTAATTAAAAATTCAAAATGGTAAAATACACCTGTTTAAATTACCGGGTAATTAAAAATTCAAAATGTTAAATTAAACAGATCACTGTAAGTTATGATTACTACTAATGTTAATAAAAATGTTTGGTAAAACCTTAAAACATTATTTTGTGGATAACTAGCTTTCTCTGATCTTTTGCCTGATATAGTACTAAAACTACATAGAAATACTATTTTATAACACTACTACAAAAACAGGAAAATCAAACAGAATAATAATAGTAGAAAATAAACAATTTAATTCTGTCCACATTCACAAAATAACTCTCCGGTTCACAGAGGGTTTTTGTCATTTGTCATTTTTCTAACACTGGCAAATTTATTAAAAAGTGAATTCTGAGAATAAATGGCTTCTGATTTCAGAGCTGCATTATCGAATTTGTTGGATTGGTCGCCATTGGCAAAGGGGATTTCCACTTCTCTATTCATTAAATACAACATATTAGTTCTGTATTTTCTCAAGTAATGTCGGATTATTTGGAATAGTACAAATATAACGTTTACGGGGGATGGGACTGTCATTGGATGTGTTAACTTTACCCATAGACCAATTTCCATTGGCTAAATGATACGTTGAATAACAATGTCACGCACGAGTCCGACCATGCACCACGCGGATTGTTAGGTACTTCCCAGGCAAACGCAAACAACAGTGCACTTGTCGACTGCTTAGGAGGGGTAGGGCGCATTCATGCGTCTACTGATGGAAAGTCTTTGAAATTAATTTATAAATTCCGGTAAATTACCAACGGTAATTAAAATTGTCGGTAAATTACCAACGGTAATTTAAATTGACGGTAAATTACCATCGGTAATTTACGCCGTAAATTACGGTAATTAAAAATCGGTAAATTACCATTAATTACGGCAATTAATTCGATAATTTACGCTTTTACATCCCTGGTCACATCACTTCACCAACTCAAAAGGTTTACTTCTTTTGAGTCTTTGCACTATGTCACTATTGCCAAGTAATTGGATTGACTCGATTTCGATCACCTAGATTGCCCCCATTCGTGTGCTGAAGAAGTTTGTTCTGATATTTCTTTCTAAACTTTCCAATTTCGTTGGTTAGTAATTCCATTTCAAGATTGCTATTTCTAACAATTGTGTTTATTAAATGTAATTAGCCATCGTTGCATCCAATCACACTACCCTATCTCTTTATAAATTAGCAGAAAGATTTGAGTGAGTTAAAAAAAAAGAACAACAGTTTATAATGCATATTGTATTTAGAGGAAATGTACTATCGTGGCCATATATTATGTCCGCTCTTTAGACGTCGATTTTCTCGCAAATCTAGGGGCGAAAAAATTTGAAAAAATTCTGATGCTGTCCTTGATTAATATCATCAAGATTAGAAAGCTTGATATACAGGATCTCCCACGACGAGCTGCCATTAGAAGTATGTATATGGAGAACCAAAGGAAATGAGAAATTGAAAATTTGTGGACTTATATTGTTTGACACGATCGTCTCAACCAAAATATTTTGAGTTTTCGGTTACTTCCGGTTACACCGGAAATGATGTCAACTTTTATATTTCACATGGAACACCCTGTATTTTATCGCATTTTTGAAATCTTCATTAAATTTTAGATCAATTTTATGTTACATTCCCTATACCTAACATGTGCCATTTTTGAAATATTCATTTTCTCTTAAAATATAACAGTTGCACGGTTACTTTCAATTACTTATAAATTATCCCCTATGACCGTTGGGAAAAAGTTGTCCGGCAAAATTGTTGTGAAGGTAACATATTATAGACACCGGTAGAGTTCTTCTAAAAGTTATACAGGGTGTTCAAATTATAAGATCAAAGTTGAATTCAAGAAAGGTACTAAAAGTCGATCTTTTCAAATGGCAACCCTAACATATGAATGCATTTTGAATTCTATGGAATATTTTGTGATTTCTACTGTAATGTTTGAAAATCGATTTAAGTTGGTAAAAATGCATTTCAGGTATAGGACATTGTACAAAAACCGGAAAAATCTGTTTTTTTCAAAAATTCATAACTGCGGCATTTTCAAAGTTGTAGCGCAGGCTTTTCGCGAGAAAGTAACGATTGATGGGTATTTTGAGTATGCACAACCCAGATGTTTTTGCACAATTGCGATTTGATATTTTTTTTGGAATATCTTTCGGCGAGCCTGGATGCGTGGTCAGATTTTTAATTTTTTTAACGGATTTCAAAAGTAGAAGTATTATTGTGCTACAAAACGTCAATTCTGATTTTGCGTTAAGATGTTGCGAAATAGGTGAAAAATGCTTGCTTGCAAACATGACCGAAAACGGTCGCGCGCTCGAAAGCGGTCGAGTAGTGGGGGTATATATGTTTTAAAATTGATAGAATTAGAAATAGAATTTAATCATTAATCACTTCAAACAAATTTCTAGTAGTTCAGAAATAATTTGGTTCTTAAGACGCTGCTTTTTTAGACAAATAAAGGAAAAGCTCAAAAACTGTAAGGAACACAATAAGAAGAACTCTATTAGTGGTTAATGCACTAAAAAAAATTCATAAATATACAGAAATATAGGCCTTTCCATTTGAATAAACTGAAGTAGACCTAGTTTTCTAGTTGTGGTGCCGTTTTAGTTATTATTTTTGGGATATCAATGTTTGTCACAAAATTTGCTAGAAAGTCCGTTGATAGAAGGTTCATATTAGCCTACCAATGATATCAAATGTCCTTGAAATGCTGCTTCTAAAGAGAATGAATCCTATCATTGTGAGAAAGAAACTAATTCCAAATCACCAATTTGGTTTCAGAGAAACGCATTCCACTATAGATCAACTATATAGAATATAAAAAGCATTAGCAGGGAGGCTTAGTTGCTCAACAATCTCTCGTGATCTGACACAAGCTTTCGATAAGTTTTGGCACGAATGATTGCTACACTCAACTGTAGGAGTAGTATCTACTAGGAATCTTCAACAAGCTAGTAATAATATACCGGGTGGTCCTTTTAACTTGAGACTCCTAAATATCTCGAGAAATATGCATGGCACGACAAGTGTCTTAAATAAACTAAAAACTAACTTTGTTAGAAACGCAAAGGTCCCTGGTTCGAATCCAGGTTGTCGCTGTAATTTTTGATTTATTTAAAATTTGCATCCCGCCTGGATACATCATCTTCTATTAAATAAACTTGTAGGACACAAAGGGGGGATTCTTTTTATTTAGCGTAAAATCATAATTTGATAAAAAATTTGGGTATTCCCATTTAAAAAAATGAAGTTAGCCTCATTTTTCACCGATTGCAGCGCCATCTGCAATGAAACTGATATCGTCATCTTATTTCCCATGCATATTTCTCGAGATATTTAGGAGTCTCAAGTTAAAAGGACCACCCGCGGTATATCAATAGACCAAAAAATGGCAGACCAAGTTCAACGAACTTGAATCTGTCCACTCATCATCACCATCAACTATTATCTGCCATCAGACATCAATCCATGCTATGGAACTTTGGATCCTCAAACAACAACCTTTGAACAGTTTCTCAACCAATAATTCCAACAATTCTACAAACCATCTCCACAAAATAAGAACCAACTCCAATCGGAACCCTTGATAATTCAGATCTGCTCAATACTTACACCTCAAGCGGTTGGGGTCAATTAATAGCTACCTAATTTCCCGGTGGTTGCTGAAATTTATTAGACCAGCGCCAACGCCAGCGCTATCCTGCTATCCTGCGGTATGAACTAGCACTAGAGAGGAACCAACCATTCAATTCCGTTGCACTGCCGATTGCGGTCTAATGTCGTCATTCTGCTGCTTCCACCATTCAATTTATAGACGTAGACCACTGTCGCCGACGGAGAGGTCACGTATTCACCAAACTAAGTGGATAATCCGTCGCAACTGGCTGCAGTGTTGGGTACCGTAGATAAAGAGAATCGCGTGGGTGTCCTGTAAGGACATTTTCCCCCGTGTAGGTTTGCCACGGCCATTTTATATGCAAATTGAATGACCTGGCCAGGATCGCCTGCCCTGGATAGGTTTATAGAGGACGAACTCGTAATTTCATATTTTACTTGGATATAGCGGTCTATTTTCGCAATGGAACCTGAGACAGAAATTCCTAGATATTGGAATTTTTCTAGGACGATTATCGAAAAACTACTCAAAATCAAAACCGATTTCTTGTCCTTTCCTCTCTACGTCAGCGTACTCCCACAACACGAGACCTCCTAAACGACCTCAGACGAGCACATGGAATAGAAATTTCTGATCAAACTGTTAGAAACAGATTAAAAGAAGCGAATTTGAAACCAAGAAGACCTGTCCGCGCACCACGCCTTACACAGCATCACAATTCAGCGCGAATGAGGTTTGTCTTCGTTACTGGATGCCTGTACTGTTTACAGACGAGTCCAGATTTCGTTTAACTCGTTGCGACGCACAGTCAAAAATTCCCGAAAACCTGGCCAAAAGTCGAAAGCATTTTAAATTTAGGTAAAACTCCATAATCTAAGATTTGAAGGGTCGCCGATTACAAATCCGAAATCAAAAGTTGAAAGAACAAAATGGTCGATCAAATATGGCGGACATAAATTCTTAAATTATTTTCAATTTAGCTGAAATTCGGTATTAGGGGGAAATTGGGGTCGTTGATTATAAAACGAAATTCTACGTTAAAAAAACAAAATGTCCGATCCAGTATGGACATTTGTTCGAAAACTATTTTCAATTTTGGGGAAATTAAGTATTTGTGGGGATTTGGATTTCAGTTCTTAAATTACTTTCAATTTAGCTGAAATTCGTTAAAGGAGGATTTGGCGTCGCTGATTATGAATCTGAATTCAAAGTACGGACATTTGTACGAAAACTACATTCAAATTAAAAAAAATAAGTTCGAACAAAAAATAGAAATCAAAATGGCCGACATTTGTTTTTATATGTTGAATTTAGTTGAAATTTAGTATTCGGGAGTTTTTGGGGTTGGTGATTACAAAACCAAAATTAGAAGAGTAGAAGGCAAAATGGCAAACGTTTGTTCCAACATTACTTTTAATCGGATAACCTCGTAACAATGACAAATCCTGAAAAGTATGTCTAAACCAGGTTTAAATCCGCTTGTTCCCATAGTTCATAGTGAACACACATAATGTAATAGAGCATTTATTCTAGGCACCAAAGGTTAAAATGGAAATTTGGTTTTGCTTAGTATTCTTCTTTAATAATTTAAATATGAATGAAATAAGTAATTTTCAAAATTTAGTAAATAAAAAGATATTGTGCCTATTAAATACTATAAAATTATATAAAATAATATCAAAATGTTTTTGTTCATTCGTCTTGGTCTTCTTCGTGTCTATCATCAGCTTCACTATATATTCATCTATACTTCACTTATATTTCATCATATTCAGAACTCCCTTCTTTATTTTCATGTTTCGTTGATACAATTTTTGCTCCTAATAATAATGACATTAGAAAATAAATTGATTCCGGAGTATGCCATGCGTCAAAAGTATTAATTGCTGACGTTTCCCAAACCATGTTGCTCGGTTCTTCATAACTATCTGAATATCTGACATAATGGCTGATTTCAGAGTTTTAAAACTTTTTTTTTGCGTCTAAAATCATTCTATCCTGGAATCAGTTCCTTTCAATATCCAGGCACACATGCCATACAATCCAAAAACTACATTTCAGCAATTTTTATCACCAAGATTTGCAAAACTCATTTTCTTGTTTTTTAACTACAATTAATTATAATACTCAAAAATTATTTAATTTTTGTGCTCAGTTGTCTGGTGTTTTTCAAGTCGTCCTATTAAAACACAACGAAAATGCATTGGATGCAATAAAAAAATTTAAAGGATGACGCAATTTTTGACAAGAAAAAGTCAATCCAACCTCAAGAATATCTCAAAGAACAAGAAATCCTCCAACAAAGTTGATTCGTCTAGGTTAATAAGAAAAAAATTAAAGAGCCTTCCCATAGGCGCATACGTAAGTTGTATGTACTACATTCTAAAAATAAACAAAAATTCATTTTGAATAAGTATGAGCAGAAACTGTCTACATATTCAAAAAGTACAAAGTCTGATCTTTACAATGAGCTATAATTCTAACCGGGGATATCGGGGAATTTTATAAAAGTTTAGACGAACTTTTAAGTTTATAAAAATTTTTGGTACGTTGTAATAAAACGTTAAATTATTTAACTACATGGAATAAATTATAAAACGTATTTACATACCTTGAGGAACACTCTTCATTTTACAAAAATAATAAAGTCATTGTCAACAACTCCACAGAAAATTACAATTATTGCAATGGTGTCTAATACCCAAACATACGCTTTGTACAAATCGAAACTTTGAACTGATACCATTCTTAACCGGTTTAGCGAACATTTTTACAATTTACGATTCTTATACGCGAGTGATCAAAGAGTTGTTATGTAGGGTCAATTCTGTTTATTTTGAAAAATATAAGATAAAAGTTTTGGCTAGCGTTTTGGGAATTTTTCACACTGTGCGACGGTCGAGTACGTGTATATAGACGTCCTGGTGAACGCTACGCAGCCGCTACTATACAGGAAGTGGATAGTTTTGGTCGTGGATCTGTGAGGGTTTGGGCTGGAGTCAGTATAGACAACAGAACTGATCTTGTTGTGGTTCCTGGTAGACTAAATGCCATGAATTACATCGAAAACATCTTGGAGGACCATGTGGTGCTCGCTGCATATGGCGTCGGTCAAAATTTCATCCTAATGCAGGACAATGCAAAGCCTCATACCGCCGGCATCACCAGAAAGGTTTTACAAGAACGTGGAATTCAGATCATGAAATGGCCGGCGTTAAGTACAGAATCCTGAACACGTGTGGGATCAGCTTGACCGACGTGTTCGCAAGCGCCCTAATCCACCACTAACCATACAGGAACTGACACCAGCCCTGGTTGAGGAATGGGAAAGCATACCCCAAGAATCTCTTCGCAGACTAGTGCGAAGCATGCCACGCAGGTGTGAGGAAGTGATCCGTGCTCGTGGAGGGCATACACTGTTTTAAACGTTACCAATCCACAGAAACCCCGAGTGTCATCGATACTACGACAGTCATTTTCATTTTGTTTTGCGTTATTAATTTACATTTTTAAGTGTAATTTAGAAGTAACAAAGAGTTGTTACTTTGTTTTTGTAATTTTTTTTCTAGATTCGTCCATAAAAATCTAACATAATCACTTAACTTTGGCCGGCTTTTGTTATAAATGCGCAACTCCGTACTTTGCCTTAATTATTTACATTCACCTCTAATATTGTTTAGTTGAGTTTGAACACTAAGCAGACCTGCGAGAGAGAGTTTTATTTTTACTTCGAGCCAAACTAACACTTTGGATATTCTATTCAGAACAATGGAGATGATAACGTTGCCTCTACATAGAAATGATCAATTTTATGACAATAGAATTACGTATATATTTACAATCTGCTACATTAATATATAGTGAAATAAATGGTTATATGTATAGTCTATACGTCTATCAAAAAACTACGTCTATACTTTGGATTTTAGAACGTCTCCGGCTGTCGATATCATATGGAGTAGTTCATAAGCCATATGATTGAGTAAAAATTCGTTATGACTACTTCCGGTATTTCCGGAAATGAAAATTGTTATCATACTCACAAGGTTTCAGAAATTTCACGTCAAACATAACTTTCAACCCACTTAAAACATCCCCTACATAGCTGAGATTTTCATTTACAAAAAAAATGCAAAATTGACCACTGAGATATACCGTGAGCGGTTTGTTACGTGCTAGTTTCGAAATAACGTCCACGCAAAAAGAAAAAAAACGTGTGGGAGCTTTACCAACCCCCAGGATCAACCTTCAACCCCTATTGCGTCATAACGAGGCCCTACAACGCATTCCAGCAAAATTCCGATAGAAATTACATATTTCACAGCTGCTACCCCCAGTTATATGGAGTGATTCATCATTTAGCACTTCAACAATTCCGCTTTTAATCAATTTTATTGCTTAACTAGTGTGTTAACGAACTGCAAGCAAAATTAACCCCTGTTGAGCGTGTTCGTCCTGAAATACATAGTAGCTATATAAAACAGAAGATTACATAACTTAACCTTCTGTTTTATATTGACTTTTTGATACTACAAAGCAGGGGCGCCGTTACATATGGGCAGGGGGCGCTTGTCCCCCCCCCCTGCATTTCGAACCCAACGAGAAATTTGTGAACGATCTTTGATCACAATTGAAGACCGATAAATAGATCTGATCGATAAATCGATTATTATCATATCAGATGGATCTTTTGATCATAGATCAGGTTGATCTTTTTGATCAGATCGATCTCGCAAATGTCAAACCGAATTGAAAGCTATGTATTTATTGGACAGACAGGTCGGTCGCCGCCCGGCCTGTGTGTAAAATATTTTCGCGGCTAGGCTTGAAAGTTATTAACTAAACGCCTAGCGGGCAATTAGCATCTTTCGTGTCCCCACAAAGATGCAAAAATTACATTTTCGTATAGTGAACGATGAAAAAAATTACTAGATGACTATTACGATTATTATAGGCTATTGTCACCAATGTCAGTCTTATTAGATATTGCGATATTGCCCTCTCGTAACAGTCGCGAAAGAGCCACAAGCTGACAAGGTACGGTATCTAAATTTTGCGCTGTAGTCCAAAATAAGTATTGTTGTATGCACTTTTATTTGATCGTACTTATTAGATTCCATTAGTTCGCAATGTTTGGCACTGCTGAGCAGTTTATCTTAATTACACTGGGTGTTAAACTAATAAGCGTAGAATATATAGATAAGGTATAATAGTCAACTTTTGATAGTAGACCAAGTTTTGATAACGAACTAATGTCCAGATAGACGCCGTTTAGGAACTGCAGAGAGCCGGAATATTGTACCAACTTTAGAAATTGCTTTAGTAAAGTAGGTTGTGTGAAGTATCATAGAATAACTATTTTAAAATCAAATAATTTAAAAAGATTTAAAGATAACCCATTATTGGCCAAAATTGGCACCAAAATTACAAAACTTCGGTTAATGAAGAGGGAGTTTCTAAAGCGTTAAATAATAAAAAGATTCAGACAAAAGATATTTGGTATTAAAAGGGCCATCCTATGATACATGACAATAATATCTGTATGCTGTTTGTAATATTGGTACCATTTTCTGACTCTCTCCAGCGTTGACACAATACATTTCCGTACATGAGTTCGTTCAAAAGTTAGTAGTTGACCTAACATTGTCGCCTTACAAGTGTTCAAAATAATATAATAGTAAAATAAAAAAATATTATTTCGTCGTCGATTATCCTTAACACAGAATTTTCAAATTAATCCACTTCTCTCTTCATTAAGTCATTATTTCTCGTTAACGGGGTAAATTTGAAAATAATATTGTTGCCCTTTTATTGTTTATCAATTTGTTATTAAGCTATTGTATCAGATGCTCGATGACCATGAGCTATAAATTATTATAGGAAATTAACAACAATTTCTCCTAGCGTATTAAAAAGTAATAAAAACGCTACAATATTGCTTGAAAATCATACAAAATCTTAAATTCTAGAATAAGGTTCAATGATTCAGAAACAAAATATATTTACAAACAATTATTAATCAAAAATATTAATCCCACATTAATAAACGATAGAAAGATGACTTGAAATTCACTGAATATCAATATATATATATATATAAGTAAGTGTTGTCGAGCATACAGGGATCACGACCATGTATGGCTATTAACACCACAAAATGTGAACAAAAACATTTCACTACCTTAAAGCGATAGAGATTTTTCAGAGTGTATGCAAAATAACACAAGACGAAAATGCTGCAAAACAGTTAATGGCATAGTCCGTAATGTTACGTCACTATTTAATACAAAAAAAATCTTGCCCCCCCCCCCCCTGGAACATTATCAAACGGCGCCCATGTACGAAGGGTCAGTATTGTTTGAATACAATATTACAGATAATCAAACCTAAAACGACTTTAATCACAAGCAGTTCAGCAAAATCAACAGTGATTACAAAATATAAAAACATCCTACCTTATTCTGATACGTTCTCGGTTCTTATTCAAGAAAAACAAATTGAAAACTCAACTGGGACATCACTAACACTGTGATCACACATTTATCTAGTTTATAAAACCAATACACCGCTTGTTTTGAAGGCAAACATCGCGAAATGGGTCTAAATTGGAAGGCGCTAACATTTTCCAAACGTACTAGAGTCGAAAAGACCGGTTTTCCCTACCTGGAAATAAAAGAATTCGGGCTTCGACAGGCCTAGACGCGAGGTGGGAGGGGAGTTGATAACAGCGAAAGCGTTCTTTGAAAAATGTGGAACTTATACACCAACTTATTATTATTTTAAATTGGTGTATGTATTATTGGTGTTATATTTTTGTAATTTATTTATTTATATTTATTTATTTATATTTATTTATTTATATTAATATTTTGATTTGACATACAGGATGGTTAGAAAACAGGAAAATGTTAAATTGGCCGAAGAGTAAACTATCGGTTTTTCGGAATTAGATCAAAAATGTTATAGGTAAAAGTTAGTTTGAATTAATTTTATGCTCAAATATCAAACTTGAATGTTCTATTTCAAATTTTACATCTCGGACCAGTGAAAAGACATTACATAAAGGTGAACAAAAAATTTAGAGACCCCAATTATGATTGATCAGTTGACAGTAGTGACAGCGTATCCAAGCAATTTGTTGATAGAAGCTGATTGAAAGTATGTTGACTTTAGAGCAAAGGGTTTATTCAGTTCTTTGTTACGGCATAGGTGAGTTACCGTACCGCCGTGCTATTGAAGTTTTTAACAGAAAATACCCTGAGGTATAAATTTCTGTCAATTGTGTTCGTGAATTGGTTAAAAATTTCATGCAACAGGAGACGTGAAAAATATCAAGAAATAAAAGCGAAATGGCGAATATGATGCAGGAGCTATGTTAGCTATTGATTCCGTGAACACGCTCAAAAAAAGACAGAGATCTCCAGACTTGAACATCAGTAAAAGCCACCTGCAAAGGATCTTTTCAAATCACAAATTTCATCCTTATAAACCAGTACTGATACATGCTTTAGTAGAAGGAGATGATGTTCGTCTATTAGAATTTTGCCTATTAACAGGAGAACGAATTATGGTCGATAGATTTTTCTACAGAAAAATTATTTCCTCTGACGTTTACCACAAATGGAGTTGTTAGTTCACAGAGTTGCAGATATTGGTCTCAAGAAGATCCAAATTTCCGTATTACAACCAATCTCAAAAATATAAAAAAGTTAATGTTTGGTGTGAGATTTATTACAAGAAAATAATTGGACCATACTTTCTTGACGGAATAGGGTATTTGACTGTATTAAAAATATGGCATGTATTATAGTCATCCTAATAGATTACAGTTTAAGAAAACTATTTGTTATTACTTTTCAAAAAAAAAATGCTTTATTTCTATGAAAAACCAAAATTAAAATTGAATTTTATTCACGTCCTATCACGTGATTGAAAACGCTCTGTAATTGGGTCAGTCTCCAGTGATGTCATTCGTTAGTCCGCCTTAGAGCGCGTTCGGTTTGTCAGGGTATGGTATGGGGAGAGCAATGCTCAGATAACTTGGGTCGGCTGTCTCTCTCTTATATGCAGATAAACGCCGTATGACCTTAGTCCGCCTATTATGCAGCGCGTCACTCTCACCGTAAAATACCGGGTTATCCGAACGCGCTTCTATGCTTTTCCCGTTTGAATTTAATAGCACGAAAGCGTCATGTAAGCATAACTTTGTAGGTTAGGATAGCCCTAACCTTCAGCTGTCAGATCAGATAATACCTTTCGAAAATACGATAGATAGCTTATTCTAGTCAGTTTTACTTATGTCGAAGTAATCTTCACAACAGAAAACACTTGTATTGGCGGCTATTTATTTCATTTGTGTTTCTACGAGCCAACCACTTTCTTCGCAGTTTCAAATCTTGCGGAACAGCTACAAATAGTTTATCCGGAGTTTTTCTTGACGTATCTCTGCATTGTGGATTTATACACCATTTATAACCCATTTTTATGTAGAAATTGTGAAAGCAACACATCATACAACACAATTACCAAACGGCGACGATGCCGATGCTGACAGACCATATGGGCCGATTTGACATCTTGACATCACATCATCTTGACATCACTAACCGGTGACGTCACACAACAGAAAGTATCGTTTTGGCGGGACTTTTTGTGATTCAATTTTTAACGCTGATTTTTATGAAATATTGAGGAAATAATTACAAAAAATAATGCATTTACAATGTAGAGTGAAGGAATAAACACATTAAGATGGTTTTCCAAAAATAGTCAAATACCCTATTGTAAACCAAAACACTTATTTTGATGAGTTGGAAATTTTTTTGCTACCTACTTTGGACGAAATCAACTTACAGCTCTGGTGTTTACTACACTATCAACACGACGGTTGTCCTGCGCATATCAATAGCGCATATCAAGTCAGGGATTGGTTGAACAGACATTTTCCAAATAAGTGGATTGGACGATTCGGCCCTATAGGATGGCCACCACGTTCACCTGATTTAATTTTTTTCTGTGAAGTTATTTAAAACAGAAGATGTATGCGAATAATTTTCATGATAATGTAGACATTCTAAAATTAAAAATTAGGGAAGCAGTAGACGAAATAAATGAAGAAACAATTGATTTGGTATATCGGGAGTTTAGAAGAAGATTGGAAAAATGTGTAGCTGTAGGAGGGGAACATGCGGAGTAATGTTTTGTTAAATTACTTTGTTAAAATGTCCAAATTCTGCATCTCAAAACATAAACTTTAATTTTCTACGTTTAATTTTCGTTGAAAACTTTGATGACACAATAAAGTTCCAGTTGTAGAAGTGAACACAGACACATAAAGGTGATTTTAGGTCATTTTTTCTATTGACCTAGCTTAAATAATTCAATTTAAAACTAAAGTTAAGGTTAAACGTTTTCCATTAAAGTTTCGTCGTTATGCAGAGTTAAAGGTGTATATAAAACTTTTAATCGCGCATTAAAATTCAACGGTCGATCTGATCATTTTAAAACACATTACAGTGGTTCAAGCCATTAGGCAGCACTGTATTTTATTAAATATTTATTTGATGACGACAATGTATTATGGTAGGTAATCTATTGAAAATAATATGAGCCCGATAACCATAATACATATTTATATTTATTTGTAATGAATCAATATAAGGTCAATCAATAAGTCACATTACACAATATTGTATTTAATATACAGATGGGGTTTGCCAAAAATATTGTCATTATTGATATTTGAACTGATATGATATTAATATGAACGCGATGCTTGTGATATCAAAACCTAATAATGGAAGCGAACAAATAAGATTCTTATGATTGATTACTCAGTCAGGCCATGTTATACAGGGTGTATCCATATTACAGCCCAACAGAAAACGATACTGGGCCAGGAAATTTTAAACCTGACTGGATTTTGCTAGACACCTTTGGTTGATCATTATAAATAACGTGCACAAAGTCTTAATTAATTATGTGAAATGATCTTTATAAGGAAATTGATATAAATTAGAACAATATACCTACTATTAAAATTATATTTTAATTATAATATAAACACTTGTGCAGGGATGTAAAAGCGTAATTTACCGCGTAAATTATCGAATTAATTGCCATAATTAATGGTAATTTATCGATTTTTAATTACCGTAATTTACGGCGTAAATTACCGATGGTAATTTACCGTCAATTTAAATTACCGTTGGTAGTTTACCGGCAATTTTAATTACCGTTGGTAATTTACCGGAATTTATAAATTAATTTCAAAGACCTTCCATCAGTAGACGCATGAATGCGCCCCACCCCTCCTAAGCAGTCGACAAGTGCACTGTTGTTTGCGTTTGCCTGGGAAGTACCTAACAATCGCGTGGTGCATGGTCGGACTCGTGCGTGACATTGTTATTCAAGGTATCATTTAGCCAATGGAAATTGGTCTATGGGTAAAGTTAACACATCCAATGACAGTCCCATTGCCCGTAAACGTTATATTTTTACTATTCCAAATACTCAGATATTACTAACAGAACTAATATTTTTTATTTAATTCATTAAATACAAAATATTAGTTCTTCTCTATTCATAGAGAAGTGGAAAGCCCCTTTGCCAATGGCGACCAATCCAACAAATCCGATAATGCAGCTCCGAAATCAGCAGCCATTTATTGTCAGAATTCACTTTTTAATAAATATGCCAGTGTTAGAAAAATGACAAATGACAAAAAACCCTCTGTGAACCGGAGAGTTATTTTGTGAATGTGGACAGAATTAAATTGTTTATTTTCTACTATTATTATTCTGTTTGATTTTCCTGTTTTTGTAGTATTGCTATAAAATAGTATTTCTATGTCGTCCTTGCATTGATTTTAGTACTATCATTTCAGGCAAAAGATCAGAGATAGCTAGTTATCCACAAAAAAATAATTTAAGGTTTTACCAAACATTTTTATTAACAAATGAAAATGTGTAACGACATAATTTGGCAAATTAATATTTATAGGTTAATAATATGGTGACATACAGGCGGGATGTAAATTTTAAATAAATTAAATAGGCGTCACTAGCTCAGTTGGGAGAGCATTGTGCTAGAAACGCAAAGGTCCCTGGTTCAAATCCAGGTTGTGGCTGTAATTTTTGATTTATTTAAAATTTACATCCCGCCTGTATGTCACCATATTATTAACATATTTTTATTAACATTAGTAGTAATCATAACTTACAGTGATCTGTTTAATTTAACATTTTAAATTTTTAATTACCCGGTAATTTAACATTTTGAATTTTTAATTACCCGGTAATTTAAACAGGCGTAATTTACTATTTTGAATTTTTAATTACCCGGTAATTTAAACCAGCGTAATTTACCATTTTGAATTTTTAATTACTCGGTAATTTAAACCAGCGTAATTTACCATTTTTAATTTTTAATTACGTGGTAATTTATTATTTGAAATTAATAATTTTAATTTCAACGGTAATTTACGAAAAAAATTAATTACCGTAATTTAACATCCCTGCACTTGTGTCTTCTGAAGAACATACACTGCTTAGAAAAATTAACACTTTTTCGAAACCTGTAACTTTTTAAATAATATAGTTCTAGGCCACGCCGATATATCAAATGTTGAAACGAACCTTCCTTTCCTAGGAGCCTATAAAGGTTGGTTTTCTAAATAAATTCAATTTTTCCTGCTTTTTGTAAAAAAAAACGCAAACACTTTTAAATTTTTTGATTTACCTATTATTGTAGGCTTTAAATGTTTGTATTACAAGCCCTTGGTTGTCATAGCCAGGGGCGTAGCTACGGGGGCAGTGGAAGCAATCTGCTCCAGGCGCACGAGTAGAGGGGTGCAAAATTGGATGGGCAATAGAAAAACTTTAGTGTAAAAAATCAGATTTTCTAAATAAAAACTAGGACCTAAATGTTTTGTGATCTTGACTTAATTATCATAATTTTTATTTAAGGAGCTAGTATACCCCACTAATGAAAATTTTTGTTAGTGCTTAGAAATAGTTAGTACTTAGAGAAAAACTATTTGCAATGGAAACTAACCACAGGTGATATAGGACGTAAAAAAACACATGAAACAAACGGTAAACTCAAAGGTGTCTTAGAAAAACCGATGTTTTTCTAAATCGCGGGTTCGAAATCACGTTAAAACGATAAATAATTCAAACTAAGTTCATAGGTAAAACCTTTCTATTTTGTTATGTTCTATTTTGGAAAGTCATTTTCATAAAATAATAATGTACAGCAAAAAAAAATAATGTCGTTATTTAATATTTTATTACTTTTAGATACTTTCCAATATGCAATACTATATCAGAAAACCACTGTGAAAATTTCATATCTCTACAACGCGTATTAACGCTAGGATTCCGAACCTACGGTACACTTCCGGTAGACTACATCGTTAATAAAAAAAATTTCCATATGATGCGGACTTTCCTGGACACACCGTATTGGTCGCGCAGAACTTGGTGTGGTGTGAAGCGTGGCCTTAAGCTTGGAAATCCTGGTTGTCTATGACAAGTTTGTTGACACCCTTATTGCCATGCGACAAACCTGTAAACAAAAAGATACATCCATCCAGGAAGGTCTTCTTGTGGTGTCCATGATGGCACTGTATCCGTGCTTCTGTCAAAACGTTGCCTTACACAATACGCACGCAAAGCGAGGGCAGCATCTGCTATTATTTCCACTGAACCGCACAAGCTGCTCGCACCTTGAGCGCGTGCCATGACTGTCCACAATTAACAAATTTCCAACATATTTGATCCGCTATATTCTGTTCCTCTGTCATCTGTACGTTGGATATGTGCGAAGCGACACTCAAAACATTATATTTTTATGCATTTAACTGTTGACTATACAAACTATTCATACTATTCAAACAATAAGCTTGATCCCAGAAATTAAGATTACGATAAACAACAAACGAATTGAAGCAGCCAGCGAGAGAAATATTTATAAACCTGTAGAACGCCTGCACATTATAAATGAAACTTTCAGCTGTTTCAACTCGTTAACTTGTTTCCAACTTTCAATTATAAACTTTATTGTGGTACGCTGCAATTGAATTTGACCAAAAACTAGAACAACCTAGCATGAAAATTGGAGGACAACGTAAACTAAGAAAACTTTGCCCCGTCGTAAAGTTCTCTGGCAGTGAATTGAAAATTAAAAGAAGAATACGTTTTATTGCAATTTTATTAGATGCTAAACTTGATAGCGTTTAGCCTCAAGTACCTATATCTATTTTTATAATGTTTATTACTATTAGCATGCGTTCCAAATAAATATCACAATAAAAATAAGCATGTGGGCATGTGTTGTTTGTGTATCATACTGAAATAATAGTAGGTAGGTGATACACACAATATTTGGAGTAGAGCCTTCATAGTCTTAATTCTACAAAAAAATATTAAAACTAAAGAAAAAACATATAGTCGGTAGCATAATTAACTATTTACCTACTGTTTTTCAAGTGTCATTCTGTATATGATTTTATCTGTCAAAGGTAACAAAACCACAAAAAAAGCAAATATAAACAAATGTGCTACAAATCTGTTCAAAGGAGAAAGAAGTCTATATAATAATATAGATAGAATAATATATACAGTGCTTCCCAAAGGTAACGGATAAATTCTATAAAATCTTAAATAAAAATATTTGAGAAAAATGCTCCGACACGTCGATTTTTACTTTTAACTTACTATCCTGATATACACTTTTCAGCCCCCCACCCCTTCACCCCTAAGGGGTGGTAACCACAACTTTAAAAATTCAAATAGCAAAGTACCCCTTGCGATACCTCAATTGATAGACTTTTTTAATATGAATACAAAGAAAAAAAAATTATCGAAATCGGTTGATAAATAACGGCGATATTTATCAAAATTTATTTATACACGAAATTGAGGAATAACAAAATTTAATTAACTAATCCTTAATTAATTGTCAAAGTGCTGCGCGTTAACGACGAGACAATGCCCTAATCTATCCCCAAACGCTTGTTGAACATTTTCTAACATTTTATTTCGAGTTTTCGAACATTCCTGGAGTCATTAAGTGAATTACTGCAGGAATTCTTTCCTTTAACGCCTCAATATTTACAGGTCTATTAAAATAAACTTTACTTTTTAAATAGCCCCAAAGAAAATAATCTAGTGGGGTTAAATCTGGCGATCTTGCTGGCCATTCAATAAGCCTTCATCTACCAATCCATTAGGAAATTTGAAAATATTTGGATTATGAAATACTTGATCGAGGTATTCTCGAACTTGTCGCGCATAATGTGGAGGCGCACCGTCTTGCTGTAACCAAATTCTGTCCTTGTGTCTATCAGGATCTTCTGCGTTGGGAAACAACACCGCTAAAGTAGGTAGTAGTTCATTTCGTAGAAAGTTCAGATAACGTTCACCATTCAGTGTTCCGTCGAAAAATTTGGTCCAATAATTCTACCACACCAGCCCACACATTAAGGTTTTGAGGATATTGTGTGTTCGCTTCCACCATCCAATGCGGATTTTGACGAGCCCAGTAACGGCAATTTTGTTTATTGGCGGTGCCATTCAGACAAAATGTTGCCTCAACAGAAAAAAACGATGTTTCTAATTAAGCAAGGATTTTCATTAGAGAGTTCCATCATTGGCTCACAAAACTGCACTCGTCGATCAAAGTCATCATCGGACAATTTTTGTACCAAGTGCGCTTCATACGGGTGAAATTTGTGTTTTCGAAATAATCTGGACACTGTGCTTTTTGACGCACTAACTTGTGAAGCGACCTCCGCAAGGGTTGAATGATTTTCTTGCACCATTAAACTAGCATCCAATTGTCGGTTTTCAATTAAGGCCAATGGACGTCCTGCTTATCCCGTACATGACCGAGATCGCGAAATTTGTTTTCGATTCGACTTACTGTAGATTCCGATATTGGCGGACGGTCCGGGTGCGTTTCATTGAACACAACACGAACTTCGTCATGGGTCCGGCTTCTATCTCCAAACCCAATCATTAAAACTTCGATTCTTTCGGTTTCTGTAAATCTCATTTTGCTACTATTTCTTCAATGACGAAAAATCTGAATTGTGTTTGACATAAGTAAAAACAAGTTGCAATTGTTTGAACGATATTGCTATGCCCGCTTCAACAGCGCTTACTCGAATATTGACGTTCTTCTTTGAATACATTTTGGTAAATATCGCGGTTAGTTATCAACTGATTTTGATAATCTTTTTTTCGATGTATTCAGAATAAAAAAATCTATCAATTGAGGTATCGCAAGGGGTACTTTGCTATTTGAATTTTTAAAGTTGGGGTTGCCACCCCTTAGGGGCGAAGGGGTGGGGGGCTGAAAAGTGTATGTCAGGATCGTAATTTAAAAATAAAAATCGACGTGTCAGAGCATTTTGCTGAAATATTTTTATTTAAGGTTTTATTGAATTTATCCGTTTCTTTTGGGAAGCACTGTATAATAATATATATATAAATTTGATTCAATATCAATTTTATATGAAAAGTGTCAGTAAATAAATATTTTAAACATACATGGGGTGTGGATAAATTATAGAGTTATCCATTCATTATTAAGTTATCCATTTCTGTGAGAAGTTAATTCTAAATCATTTCTTTACTCATCGCTTTGTTACGTGTACATTTTCTTTGGTCTTTTGGTTGGTACTGGCAGAAACTACATTATCATAGTTATCCTCACTATCAGTGTTTGCATCTTCTGGATTAGCTTGTTCTTGAACTGATGGCGGATAATACACAGAATCAAGTAAGTTATCAATTCAAGTGGGGATTCATGAAGAAAAATTAGTAAATAAAACAAAGCAAATATGGGACTGGTCTTCCTTAGGGTGGTGCCTTGGGACCAATGCCATTCTAATTTGATTATGGAAACTTGGTGTTAAGTCTGTTCTATAGAATCTATTGTTGATAACTTTTCACCATTAAGGATTGAAAAGAGAGCTTAGCTACCCAATATTCAATTTAAATCTAAAATTCTCCTACGAACGGCGCTCCCCAAAAAATACCTTTTAGGGTTGATATCTTTTAATAACGGAGAATAGGGATTTTCCGGTTTGGTGTTTACATTTTGCCCGAGTGAGTGACGTAATGTAAACAAGGCGGGATTGTGATGGTAATATAGTTCCTTTAGCGCTAATTATAGCATCCGCAGGCCGTCAGACGGCGGTGAAATATTGTAATCAAAATGTTTAAATACAACGCGCGACGGTACATCGTCAGTTTTCTATAACAATATGCAACCGCAACCTTGCCACTATCGCATTATTTCGTCTAGATTATGTGACATAATTTCTAATAATAATAACAATAATAACGCATACCCATTTTGGTCCACTGTGCCTAATCTGAGGTTGTAAATTATAGTTTTTATATGATCCAACACAATACAATAATAGCACATTGCTATACCTATGATTAAATGTTGCTAGCGTACATACTATAGTGGGATTATAGTAATTTTTAATTTCTCGAGAAAATGTCATTCTTTATAAAGAGTTTTGGATGTCCTAATAATTCGAAAGCCATTGTTAATATTTTGATTTAACATACAGGATGGTTAGAAAACACGAAACTGTTAAATTGGCCGAAGAGTAAACTATCGGTTTTTCGGAATTAGATCAAAAATGTTATAGGTAAAAGTTAGTTTGAATTAATTTTATGCTCAAATATCAAACTTGAATGTTCTATTTCAAATTTTACATCTCGGACCAGTGAAAAGACATTTCATAAAGGTGAACAAAAAATTTAGAGATCACAATTATGATTGATCAGTTGACAGTAGTAACAGCGTATCCAAGCAATTTGTTGATAGAAGCTGATTGAAAATATGTTGAGTTTAGAGCAAAGGGTTCATTTTGTTCTTTGTTACGGCATAGGTGACGTATCGTACCGCCGTGCTATTGAAGTTTTTAACTGATTATTTTTTGACGTTTCTTAAAACCAATGAAATGCTTCTTTATTTGTCACAAGGGTAAGTTTCAACCAATTATGTCATTATTATAGTGGGAATAAATCTCTTGTGATTATTCTCGGGAATAATCACTGTAGCTTTTATTTGCCTAGCAACTGTCAGATACTTGTCAAAATAATTACTTAATTGTGTCAACGCAAAATGGATGGCAAAATGAAAGTCATCGGTTTAGTACCTTTTCTAATGCAGAAATTACAAAAAGGATTTTAGAAACTACTTCGAAAAATACTCTAATAAGTAATCAGTCTATATGGAGACAATTTAAGACCCCCACCAAAGAAAGAAATTACATTCTGGATCAATCTACTACAACAGCTACTCTGGCATTGATTTTAAAAGATTGGGCTTATAACATGAAAAGAAAAGACGGAAATGATTATAAAGAAGCAGTAATAAAGACAATGTGGAATAAAACGGCAAAATTAGTTCAAGAACTTTACTTTAATAAGTATAACAGGTCCTTTGATCCTTTCCATGATATAGAATTCAGAAATGCTCCGAATGCAAGAGATGCAAAAAGAAAAATTTTACAAAAACATCCTGAAAAGCACAAACAAAGTTCTGTGGCACTTTCTAATACAGAATTGTTGCAAATTTTTAACTATTGGGACGAAGATACACCTTGTGGATTGCAAAGAAAGTTTTTCACGTTGCATCGTATGAACTAGCTTGGAGGGGAGGAGAAGCTACGAAATGTTTAGTTCATTATTTTAAAAAAGAAACCGACATAAAAAGATTAAATACTGGCCGCATTGAATACAATCCCATCTTTACAAAAACTGCACAGGGTGGAGCAGAAAGTGCGCTAATAGTAAATGGTTGACTCCAAACATAAATAACCCATATATTTGCCGTTCGTCTTTTTGAAAAACTAATGAGTAAACGTGAAGAAAATATTAAAACCGAACTTGTTTCTGCGTGGATTGGACGATTCGGCCCTATTGGATGGCCACCACGTTCACCTGATTTAACGCCGCTTGATTTTTTTTCTGTGGGGTTATTTAAAACAGAAGGTGTATGCGAATAATTTTCATGATAATGTAGACATTCTAAAATTAAAAATTAGGGAAGCAGTAGCCGAAATAAATGAAACAATTGATTTGGTATCGGGAGTTTAGAAGAAGATCGGAAAAATGTGTAGCTGTAGGAGGGGAACATGTGGAGTAATGTTTTGTTAAATTATTTTGTTAAAGATAAATAAAATATAAAACTTAGAATACAACATTGAAATTTGATATCTGGGCATAAATTTAATTTTTTTTATTAATATGCATAAGATGCTTAACATATTGAAACTAATCTAAAAGATTAACCATCAATGAATCAATGAAATTTAAATATAAAACAACTTTCTAATTTCGAAAAACCGATAGTTTACTCTTCGCAAATTTAACATTTTCGTGTTTTCTAACCATCCTGTATGTTAAATCAAAATATTAACAAAAAGTTAGAAAGTTAAATTAAGTTAAAAGTACAAAGTTTAAGACTTAGTTTGGTACCCATTTGACGTTTGTAGTGACATCGGTTCAACAGCTATAAATTCTCAAAATCGCCTAAATTATAGTTGTGATTTTACCAGCTAAATTTCGTTTGAAGTGTGTAAATGTTTTGCTCACACAAATCAAACTAGTCGCGGTGTGTTTACGCGTGCTGACGGTGAACAATTTATGTAATTATACAATGCCCAATGTAGGTGGCGCTTAAATATCGGATCCAGTGACCTTTCGCTAAACAATTTTGATATGCCATACCATTTAGTATGAAAAATAATAGTAAGAAGGGCCAATATCAAAGCAGACAAAACAGTTCTTAAGCAACTGAAAAGTTGAGACACTTCACTATTCTTTTGTGGATACTTAAACAAATATTAGACAATATACTGGTGTTATTTTTTATCTAGTTCTTCTAATGAACAAGTAATCAAAAGACCAATTCAATAATTTGTAGACTGTGGCTTTATATGCTGATATATTTCTTAAACGAAAATTTAAGATTGAATAAATTAACAATAAACTGTAATTTTTAATTTTTCAATTTAAGTTGATCCCACACGTGTTCAATAGGATTCAATAGGAAACGGGAAAACACTTACGACAAATTGGATGAATTACAGAAAAATGCAATTAGGCTACATGTTCATTCTTTCTATTTTAACAATGAATTACCAACTATTTCCAAAGTATTAACGGTAATATGATTATTTATGTAATATTGAATTTAAGTGGAAATTTGTAGAGGCTATTGAAGCAGATGATTTCATACCTACGGTGAAGGGAACAACTTTGTGGAAAATATGTTGGGATTTATTTGGGAGAACCGAAGCAGGAAAAGTATTTTAATTGAAATACAGGATATTGTTTTATGGAGACGAAGATATTTGACCAGTATTAGACAGTCTCGCTCAATGGGGAAAAAAATCTATTATTTAGATGAGACATGGGTTAATGCTGGTCACACAAAACCAAAGGTCTGGAAAGATACTACTATAACAAGCGCTCGACAAGCATTTGTTCGTGGGTTATCACGAGGTATAACATATCCATCTGGAAAAGAAAAACGTCTTATTGTTCTACACATCGGCTCGGAAGCAGGTTTAGTAGATAACGGCCTTCTGTTATTTGAATCAAAAAAGACTGGCGACTACCACGAAGACATGAACAGCGACGTCTTCACGGAATGGATGAGAAATATGTTGCCACGACTTGAGCCTGGATGTGTAATTGTAATGGAAAATGCTCCTTACCATTCCGTGAAGATGGATAAAGTACCAAACAACTCTCGGCGAAAACGGGCAATAATAGAATGGCTTATGTCAAAAGGCGTAACCGTAGATAACAGTATGTTGAAAGTAGAACTTCTAGATATGGCAAAAAAGTATACGAGTGATAACCCAGTCAACTATGTAATCGATCAATTAGTGGAGGAAAGTGGTCGCAAAATCTTACGATTGCCTCCATATCACTGCGATTTAAACCCAATTGAATTAATTTGGGCCCAAGTTAAACATCATGTCGCCGCAAACAATAAAACATTTAAGTTGCCGGAGGTAAAACTCCGCTTCTTGAGGGTTTGGAAGTTGCAAATGCGGAACGTCGGAAAGCTTGCATCAAACATGTAGTCAGCGAAGAAAACAAATTATATCAACTGGACAATATTGTTGAAGATATTATAGAAGAGTTTATATATAACAACCAATACAGGATCATCATCAGATTTGTGGTCTGATACTGAACCATCTACAAGCGAATGAAATAAGGAATTCCTTTTTATCAAATGACAAACTTTTCGTGTTTCCTTTTACTTTTTTAAACAGTGATATAACGGAAGACGTGTGAGGACGCTTTGAGAACTGCTGTCGGAGCAAATTGCTGCTCGTAGAGATATACAAGAATAAACAGTGATATTTTATTCCTTTTTTAGTGTCTTATTTCTTTGTTTGGTATTCTTTATTGATATCATTAAGTGTTTTTTGTGTACTAATATTTAATAAAAAGATGGCAGACTTAATATAACGTTTTAATATAACGCACTACATTACATAACGATGGCTAATTGACAAATCAGCGGTGCGAGGTATAGCACACCATTGACATAACCTTTCAATTTGCCGCTATTGACAGCATATTGCTCCAGTGTAAATCGGGCTCAGTTTGCACCCCCCACTACTATGTTCTTATCGTAAATAGGGTATAGTCTGTAAATTTTAATTAGGCCGAATATATGAATATAATATAACTTTTATTAAATCTGCGAGTATTATCTCATGTATTTAAGACTCTGCAAGAGTTAAGGGTTGATTAATTTGTTCCAATTAATTTGAAAAGCATATTACAAATAAAAAATTTAAATTACCGTATGAGATAGAAAGAGATAGCTTGCCCACTTCACTGCGGGTTGCATACCAAACGCATTTGCCTCACCATTACGGGTCCTTTCCAGTTATACGTAGTACATATATACAATTCACTGGCTGACGTAGAGAGGAAAGGACAAGAAATCGGTCTTGATTTTGAGTAAAATTGCTCTTCAAATAATGATGTCAATTAAGTAATTTTTCGTATTTTTAAATGCGTACCATGCATAATAATAATAATACTGAGATTTTAACAGTAAAAGTAAATGTGGTGGTGTAAACAAAGCATCGAAAGACGCTGCTAAAGAATAATAAACAAACTGGATGATATCTTTAACATAATTCCTCCTTTCTTATTTTGAGTACGCCGCGGCTTTTAATAAATTCTAGCATTCTAATACGGCATAGAAACATGCATAGAAACAAAATATACCGCAGAGCTACAAATCAACTTTAAGTTAACTGTCTACCAAAAACATAAATTGTTTCTCCTATTTACACAGCACTTAGCGCCTCCCAAAAAATTACGTTATCTGACAGATGTACCTTAACCTCAAGATTCTATTCACCAGATAACAAATTGCAGCAACTTCTCTATCAAGTAAGGTAAATAAGGTATAGCAAATATGTAGCACAGTGTCGTGGTAAACAAATTTTAAACAACACTTACTACTTCATCTTCGTCCAACACCATCAGTGACGAGATACATCTCTAACATCTGCGAAAAACACTCGCTTATTTATTTATTTTTTTGTATTCGTTTTTTTTTCAAAAAAATGCGCGCGAAAAAAAAAATTACCCGCGCGGATTTTTCTCTCTCTGTTTGTCAGAGAGGTTGTTTGAAAGTTTTATAGTTTGAGAGTTGGTATTGCAAGCGAAACGTAGCACGAAACGGCACGGCGCCTACTGCCGTTCTACGCCTACAACACGCAAGGCATCGGGTTTACCGACTTTGCCGTCGGTGCCGGCGTCCGCGGATCCGAAGCTGCTGCGGTCGCCATGACAACAGCCGGGTGCCTGACGACCACACTACACTGCGGTAGTCGCGCGCGCTAGCCCGCTGGCCACCTATCGCTACGCGGCGGAACTACATTTTGGCGCACACTAGCGGTGGTGGTGGATGTTAATTACGGTTGCTACAGTCAAAAAATAATATTGAGTGATGAATAACTAACGAAAAAATTCAATAATTGTAGAAAAATAGCAAAATCATAACAATCTACCAATTAGAAACAACGTTAATTCACGTTTCAAAAATCCCCCTGAACAAACTAGAATAGATAGAGGGCTGTAATTTTCAGAATTTGTTACCCAATTCATCAGTGACCAAAGCGTGTATGATAATAATTTTTATCGCAACTACTTCGCTCGTAATCGCACATGAAGCAAAATCATAACATTTTACCACTTAGAAACAACGTAAACTCACGTTTCAAAAATCCCCCTGAACAAACTAGAATAGATAGACGGCTGTAATTTTCAGAATTAATTACTCAATTCGTTAGTGACCAAAGCATGTACGATAATATTTTTTATCGCAACTACTTTGCTCGTAATCGCACAAGAAGCAAAATCATAACATTCTACCACTTAGCAACATAAGCCCACATTTCAGAAATCCCCCTGAACAAACTAGAATAGATAGAGGGCTGTAATTTTCAGAATTTGTTACCCAATTCATCAGTGACCAAAGCGTGTATGATAATAATTTTTATCGCAACTACTTCGCTCGACGGCTGTAATTTTCAGAATTAATTACTCAATTCGTTAGTTACCAAAGCATGTACGATACTATTTTTTATCGCAACTACTTTGCTCGTAATCGCACAAGAAGCAAAATCATAACATTCTACCACTTACCAACATAAGCCCACATTTCAGAAATCCCCCTGAACAAACTAGAATAGATAGAGGGCTGTAATTTTCAGAATTTGTTACCCAATTCATCAGTGACCAAAGCGTGTATGATAATAATTTTTATCGCAACTACTTCGCTCGTAATCGCACATGAAGCAAAATCATAACATTTTACCACTTAGAAACAACGTAAACTCACGTTTCAAAAATCCCCCTGAACAAACTAGAATAGATAGACGGCTGTAATTTTCAGAATTAATTACTCAATTCGTTAGTGACCAAAGCATGTACGATAATATTTTTTAACGCAACTACTTTGCTCGTAATCGCACAAGAAGCAAAATCATAACATTCTACCACTTAGCAACATAAGCCCACATTTCAGAAATCCCCCTGAACAAACTAGAATAGATAGAGGGCTGTAATTTTCAGAATTTGTTACCCAATTCATCAGTGACCAAAGCGTGTATGATAATAATTTTTATCGCAACTACTTCGCTCGACGGCTGTAATTTTCAGAATTAATTACTCAATTCGTTAGTGACCAAAGCATGTACGATAATATTTTTTATCGCAACTACTTTGCTCGTAATCGCACAAGAAGCAAAATCATAACATTCTACCACTTAGCAACAACGTAAACTCACGTTTCAAAAATCCCCCTGAACAAACTAGAATAGATAGACGGCTGTAATTTTCAGAATTAATTACTCAATTCGTTAGTTACCAAAGCATGTACGATACTATTTTTTATCGCAACTACTTTGCTCGTAATCGCACAAGAAGCAAAATCATAACATTCTACCACTTACCAACATAAGCCCACATTTCAGAAATCCCCCTGAACAAACTAGAATAGATAGAGGGCTGTAATTTTCAGAATTTGTTACCCAATTCGTCAGTGATCAAAGCGTGTATGATAATAATTTTTATCGCAACTATTTCGCTCGTAATCGCACATGAAGCAAAATCATAACATTTTACCACTTAGAAACAACGTAAGCTCACGTTTCAAAAATCCCCCTAAACAAACTAGAATAGATAGACGGCTGTAATTTTCAGAATTAATTACTCAATTCGTTAGTGACCAAAGCATGTACGATAATATTTTTTATCGCAACTACTTTGCTCGTAATCGCACAAGAAGCAAAATCATAACATTCTACCACTTAGCAACAACGTAAACTCACGTTTCAAAAATCCCCCTGAACAAACTAGAATAGATAGACGGCTGTAATTTTCAGAATTAATTACTCAATTCGTTAGTGACCAAAGCATGTACGATACTATTTTTTATCGCAACTACTTTGCTCGTAATCGCACAAGAAGCAAAATCATAACATTCTACCACTTACCAACATAAGCCCACATTTCAGAAATCCCCCTGAACAAACTAGAATAGATAGAGGGCTGTAATTTTCAGAATTTGTTACCCAATTCGTCAGTGATCAAAGCGTGTATGATAATAATTTTTATCGCAACTATTTCGCTCGTAATCGCACATGAAGCAAAATCATAACATTTTACCACTTAGAAACAACGTAAGCTCACGTTTCAAAAATCCCCCTAAACAAACTAGAATAGATAGACGGCTGTAATTTTCAGAATTAATTACTCAATTCGTTAGTGACCAAAGCATGTACGATAATATTTTTTATCGCAACTACTTTGCTCGTAATCGCACAAGAAGCAAAATCATAACATTCTACCACTTAGCAACAACGTAAACTCACGTTTCAAAAATCCCCCTAAACAAACTAGAATAGATAGACGGCTGTAATTTTCAGAATTAATTACTCAATTCGTTAGTGACCAAAGCATGTACGATACTATTTTTTATCGCAACTACTTTGCTCGTAATCGCACAAGAAGCAAAATCATAACATTCTACCACTTACCAACATAAGCCCACATTTCAGAAATCCCCCTGAACAAACTAGAATAGATAGAGGGCTGTAATTTTCAGAATTTGTTACCCAATTCGTCAGTGATCAAAGCGTGTATGATAATAATTTTTATCGCAACTATTTCGCTCGTAATCGCACATGAAGCAAAATCATAACATTTTACCACTTAGAAACAACGTAAGCTCACGTTTCAAAAATCCCCCTAAACAAACTAGAATAGATAGACGGCTGTAATTTTCAGAATTAATTACTCAATTCGTTAGTGACCAAAGCATGTACGATAATATTTTTTATCGCAACTACTTTGCTCGTAATCGCACAAGAAGCAAAATCATAACATTCTACCACTTAGCAACAACGTAAACTCACGTTTCAAAAATCCCCCTAAACAAACTAGAATAGATAGACGGCTGTAATTTTCAGAATTAATTACTCAATTCGTTAGTGACCAAAGCATGTACGATACTATTTTTTATCGCAACTACTTTGCTCGTAATCGCACAAGAAGCAAAATCATAACATTCTACCACTTACCAACATAAGCCCACATTTCAGAAATCCCCCTGAACAAACTAGAATAGATAGAGGGCTGTAATTTTCAGAATTTGTTACCCAATTCGTCAGTGATCAAAGCGTGTATGATAATAATTTTTATCGCAACTATTTCGCTCGTAATCGCACATGAAGCAAAATCATAACATTTTACCACGTAGAAACAACGTAAGCTCACGTTTCAAAAATCCCCCTAAACAAACTAGAATAGATAGACGGCTGTAATTTTCAGAATTAATTACTCAATTCGTTAGTGACCAAAGCATGTACGATAATATTTTTTATCGCAACTACTTTGCTCGTAATCGCACAAGAAGCAAAATCATAACATTCTACCACTTAGCAACATAAGCCCACATTTCAGAAATCCCCCTGAACAAACTAGAATAGATAGACGGCTGTAATTTTCAGAATTAGTTAGCCAATTCATCAGTGATCAAAGCGTGCATGATAATAATTTTTATCGCAACTACTTTGCTCGTAATAGCACATGAAGCAAAATCATAACATTCTACCACTTAGAAACAACGTAAACTCACGTTTAAAAAATCCCCCTGAACAAACTAGAATAGATAGAGGGCTGTAATTTTCAGAATTAGTTACCCAATTCGTCAGTGACCAAAGCGTGTATGATAATAATTTTTATCGCAACTACTTCGCTCGTAATCGCACATGAAGCAAAATCATAACATTTTACCGCTTAGAAACAACGTAAACTCACGTTTCAAAAATCCCCCTGAACAAACTAGAATAGATAGACGGCTGTAATTTTCAGAATTAATTACTCAATTCGTTAGTGACCAAAGCATGTACGATAATATTTTTTATCGCAACTACTTTGCTCGTAATAGCACATGAAGCAAAATCATAACATTTTACCACTTAGAAACAACGTAAACTCACGTTTCAAAAATCCCCCTAAACAAACTAGAATAGATAGACGGCTGTAATTTTCAGAATTAATTACTCAATTCGTTAGTGACCAAAGCATGTACGATAATATTTTTTATCGCAACTACTTTGCTCGTAATAGCACATGAAGCAAAATCATAACATTCTACCACTTAGAAACAACGTAAACTCACGTTTAAAAAATCCCCCTGAACAAACTAGAATAGATAGAGGGCTGTAATTTTCAGAATTAGTTACCCAATTCGTCAGTGACCAAAGCGTGTATGATAATAATTTTTATCGCAACTACTTCGCTCGTAATCGCACATGAAGCAAAATCATAACATTTTACCGCTTAGAAACAACGTAAACTCACGTTTCAAAAATCCCCCTGAACAAACTAGAATAGATAGACGGCTGTAATTTTCAGAATTAATTACTCAATTCGTTAGTGACCAAAGCATGTACGATAATATTTTTTATCGCAACTACTTTGCTCGTAATAGCACATGAAGCAAAATCATAACATTTTACCACTTAGAAACAACGTAAACTCACGTTTCAAAAATCCCCCTAAACAAACTAGAATAGATAGACGGCTGTAATTTTCAGAATTAATTACTCAATTCGTTAGTGACCAAAGCATGTACGATACTATTTTTTATCGCAACTACTTTGCTCGTAATCGCACAAGAAGCAAAATCATAACATTCTACCACTTACCAACATAAGCCCACATTTCAGAAATCCCCCTGAACAAACTAGAATAGATAGAGGGCTGTAATTTTCAGAATTTGTTACCCAATTCGTCAGTGATCAAAGCGTGTATGATAATAATTTTTATCGCAACTATTTCGCTCGTAATCGCACATGAAGCAAAATCATAACATTTTACCACTTAGAAACAACGTAAGCTCACGTTTCAAAAATCCCCCTAAACAAACTAGAATAGATAGACGGCTGTAATTTTCAGAATTAATTACTCAATTCGTTAGTGACCAAAGCATGTACGATAATATTTTTTATCGCAACTACTTTGCTCGTAATCGCACAAGAAGCAAAATCATAACATTCTACCACTTAGCAACAACGTAAACTCACGTTTCAAAAATCCCCCTGAACAAACTAGAATAGATAGACGGCTGTAATTTTCAGAATTAATTACTCAATTCGTTAGTGACCAAAGCATGTACGATACTATTTTTTATCGCAACTACTTTGCTCGTAATCGCACAAGAAGCAAAATCATAACATTCTACCACTTACCAACATAAGCCCACATTTCAGAAATCCCCCTGAACAAACTAGAATAGATAGAGGGCTGTAATTTTCAGAATTTGTTACCCAATTCGTCAGTGATCAAAGCGTGTATGATAATAATTTTCATCGCAACTATTTCGCTCGTAATCGCACATGAAGCAAAATCATAACATTTTACCACTTAGAAACAACGTAAGCTCACGTTTCAAAAATCCCCCTAAACAAACTAGAATAGATAGACGGCTGTAATTTTCAGAATTAATTACTCAATTCGTTAGTGACCAAAGCATGTACGATAATATTTTTTATCGCAACTACTTTGCTCGTAATCGCACAAGAAGCAAAATCATAACATTCTACCACTTAGCAACATAAGCCCACATTTCAGAAATCCCCCTGAACAAACTAGAATAGATAGACGGCTGTAATTTTCAGAATTAGTTAGCCAATTCATCAGTGATCAAAGCGTGCATGATAATAATTTTTATCGCAACTACTTTGCTCGTAATAGCACATGAAGCAAAATCATAACATTCTACCACTTAGAAACAACGTAAACTCACGTTTAAAAAATCCCCCTGAACAAACTAGAATAGATAGAGGGCTGTAATTTTCAGAATTAGTTACCCAATTCGTCAGTGACCAAAGCGTGTATGATAATAATTTTTATCGCAACTACTTCGCTCGTAATCGCACATGAAGCAAAATCATAACATTTTACCGCTTAGAAACAACGTAAACTCACGTTTCAAAAATCCCCCTGAACAAACTAGAATAGATAGACGGCTGTAATTTTCAGAATTAATTACTCAATTCGTTAGTGACCAAAGCATGTACGATAATATTTTTTATCGCAACTACTTTGCTCGTAATAGCACATGAAGCAAAATCATAACATTTTACCACTTAGAAACAACGTAAACTCACGTTTCAAAAATCCCCCTAAACAAACTAGAATAGATAGACGGCTGTAATTTTCAGAATTAATTACTCAATTCGTTAGTGACCAAAGCATGTACGATACTATTTTTTATCGCAACTACTTTGCTCGTAATCGCACAAGAAGCAAAATCATAACATTCTACCACTTACCAACATAAGCCCACATTTCAGAAATCCCCCTGAACAAACTAGAATAGATAGAGGGCTGTAATTTTCAGAATTTGTTACCCAATTCGTCAGTGATCAAAGCGTGTATGATAATAATTTTTATCGCAACTATTTCGCTCGTAATCGCACATGAAGCAAAATCATAACATTTTACCACTTAGAAACAACGTAAGCTCACGTTTCAAAAATCCCCCTAAACAAACTAGAATAGATAGACGGCTGTAATTTTCAGAATTAATTACTCAATTCGTTAGTGACCAAAGCATGTACGATAATATTTTTTATCGCAACTACTTTGCTCGTAATCGCACAAGAAGCAAAATCATAACATTCTACCACTTAGCAACAACGTAAACTCACGTTTCAAAAATCCCCCTGAACAAACTAGAATAGATAGACGGCTGTAATTTTCAGAATTAATTACTCAATTCGTTAGTGACCAAAGCATGTACGATACTATTTTTTATCGCAACTACTTTGCTCGTAATCGCACAAGAAGCAAAATCATAACATTCTACCACTTACCAACATAAGCCCACATTTCAGAAATCCCCCTGAACAAACTAGAATAGATAGAGGGCTGTAATTTTCAGAATTTGTAACCCAATTCATCAGTGACCAAAGCGTGTATGATAATAATTTTTATCGCAACTACTTCGCTCGTAATCGCACATGAAGCAAAATCATAACATTTTAACACTTAGAAACAACGTAAACTCACGTTTCAAAAATCCCCCTAAACAAACTAGAATAGATAGACGGCTGTAATTTTCAGAATGAATTACTCAATTCGTTAGTGACCAAAGCATGTACGATAATATTTTTTATCGCAACTACTTTGCTCGTAATCGCACAAGAAGCAAAATCATAACATTCTACCACTTAGCAACATAAGCCCACATTTCAGAAATCCCCCTGAACAAACTAGAATAGATAGAGGGCTGTAATTTTCAGAATGAATTACTCAATTCGTTAGTGACCAAAGCATGTACGATAATATTTTTTATCGCAACTACTTTGCTCGTAATCGCACAAGAAGCAAAATCATAACATTCTACCACTTACCAACATAAGCCCACATTTCAGAAATCCCCCTGAACAAACTAGAATAGATAGAGGGCTGTAATTTTCAGAATTTGTAACCCAATTCATCAGTGACCAAAGCGTGTATGATAATAATTTTTATCGCAACTACTTCGCTCGTAATCGCACATGAAGCAAAATCATAACATTTTAACACTTAGAAACAACGTAAACTCACGTTTCAAAAATCCCCCTAAACAAACTAGAATAGATAGACGGCTGTAATTTTCAGAATGAATTACTCAATTCGTTAGTGACCAAAGCATGTACGATAATATTTTTTATCGCAACTACTTTGCTCGTAATCGCACAAGAAGCAAAATCATAACATTCTACCACTTAGCAACATAAGCCCACATTTCAGAAATCCCCCTGAACAAACTAGAATAGATAGACGGCTGTAATTTTCAGAATTAGTTACCCAATTCATCAGTGATCAAAGCGTGTATGATAATAATTTTTATCGCAACTACTTTACTCGTAATCGCACATGAAGCAATATCATACATCCCACTAACTAGAACAACGTAAACTCACGTTTCAAAAACCCCCTGAACAAACTAGCATAGATAAAGGGCTGTAATTTTCAGAATTAATTATCTAGTGCATCCAATCCCGGGATCCCGGTATTCCCGTACTTCTCTGGTACCGTAATCCCGGTGCTGAGAGTAGTCTGAATACCGGGATTACGGTGCTGATAGATTTTTAATAGAAAATCAAAATATTATTTTTACAAACAAATTAAGAGAAAGGAATACTAAATTAATGGTTAATGCCATTAAATAGGGCATAAACTATCCAGTGTTAGGATGTGTGTTCTACGGGCTAGTAGTTTATATTTGGTTCAGAGAATTTCGGTGTCGGCAGAAAGTGAGTAAAAACGAGACAGGACGTAAAGGAACTATCAACATTTGATATGTCGACTGACCGGCTTAAACTAAGTTAGCTAAACTTTGAAATTCAATAGCTTTTCTAGACTGACCGATTTTCATTATTTTTTTTCGAGACATGTAAGGAAATTTATCAAATTTATGATATATAATATAATTTGATAATTAAAGAAAATAAGATGTTCCAGCTGATTATTAATACTGGGAGATCAAAAATTGTGTTTTTGGTCATGTTTGAGACATCATGTGGGATAACTAAGGAACTTGTTCTCTCGCAGGTTGGCAACTAGGTACTCTCTTACAAAACCATATCAATTCTCAACATATTGTTTTCTAATTCATCACAATATCTGAATTTTTTTAGAATATACACAGTTTTATGCAAGATTTTGTATTTCACTCATAATCAAGTCAGATTTGCTGCAAGGTTTAAGGGTAAATTTAAATAGCTAAGTTTTATTTGAAATTGTTTATCTTCTACAAAATTCAGATATTGGAATGAACGAAAAACAAAATGTTCAGAATAAGGATGTCCTTGTAACAGAGTACTTTAAAACTTGCTCATGCTACGCAGTTTTTCACAGCGTGTATCGAAAATTACAATAGTATGTGCTAATCTCTAAGAAATTGAATTAATTTCTTTATTGAATTTCTTTAAAATGTTTTGAAAAATAATGAAAACCGGTCATCATTACAAGAGTTTAACAAAATAAGCGTTCCTTTAATTGTGCCGGTCAGCGTATTTTTCTCAAAACTGTACCAGAAACTTGGCATAACTTGTTGTGCTCTACAGGGTCGTCAGATTAGAACATATGTTTGTTATTTTTTTTACCTTAAGATTTATTTATTAACCATAAGAAGATAATTCATCTTTCCTAATCTTCTTACTATATTTAGTAGTTAATAAGACTGTTTTTAAAAAATATAAAAATTTATTTAAAATATTTATTTCGTGCAAAGGACATATATTGGAAGAATTTATGTAGGAAAGAGTTAATATATACAACTTTAATCCCTATAATAAACGATAATGAAATAAACTTTTTCTTGTATCAAACGATATTTATTTAGTTAAAATAAAAATGGCAAAACAATTAATCACTATTTAATAGGATAGATGATAGATGCCAAGTTAGATATAGATAGATGATATCACTATAATTACCCAATTCATCAGTAACAAGAGCGTGTATAATAGTAATTTTTATCGGAACTACTTTGTTCGTAATCGCACAATAAGCAAAATCATAACAATCCACCACTTAGAAACAACGTAAACTCACGTTTCAAAAATCCCCCTGAACAAACTAGAATAGATAGAGGGCTGTAATTTTCAGAATTAATTACCCCATTCGTCAGTGACCAAAGCGTGTATGATAGTATTTTTTATATATGGATATGCATGAATTATATTCGAAAAACTAACTCACCTACAGCTTCTATGTCCCCAATGTTTCTAAATGTCCGTCGAACGCATCCCAATTCACATCTAAGTCACAATAAAAGCACTAACGAGATCGAATTATGGCGACATTCTTTGAAAATTATACCGGGTATCACATTTTCGCGGAAGGCCTAGCCATTTTTTTAAGCGAAACGTCAAACTTGAAAATCTGCATAGAAGAAGTGTTTAGTTACCGGCCGGCAATACCATCGCAATTATCAACACCACCTACCGGCGACATTAGGAACTACATAACGAACTTTTGACAGCCTGTTCGAATTACCGCGACAATGTTTAAAAAATTAGACCCGGTTCAACACTTTTGCGAACGGCGTGACAATTCTTTCCGAAACGTCAGATTAGCGTATATAACTTTTATGGCTAACTTCCCACCGGTCGAAATTCTTGGAAAAGCGTATGCGAAAAAGAGTAACACCGTAGGTAAATAGGAATGAATATGTGCATGGATAAAAAAACCTACCTTATTTAATATAAAGCATACAGAAAATCTTGCTTGGGCACTAGGTAGTCATTCACTAAAACACTCCCGCTTATTTGTACATGTCTTTTGATCAGGTTATATTAGAAACACCAAACCACAACAAACCGTGTTGCCCGAACTTAAAATACTCTAGTCTACAACAAGTACTGTTGTTATTTGCTGTAACGATACAATAAAAGCACAATTTGTTGATCAGAGCGTTTGGTACAAAACACACCGAACAACACCCGAACAACAACTAGAGCGACGGCAAGGTAAATCTTGTTTCTTGAGCGACAAGTTGCATACATAGATAACTTGGCGGTAATTATGATTTTAACCAATAGTAGGACAGTCGATAAAAATTGACAGATCTCCATCGACCCGTAAGGGTTGTATCCACAGATTTAAATAGGAAAATTATAGTTTTAATTAATTGTACTAATATATATCTCAATACGTTATATTAATAATTTTATATATTATTATATATATTTATTCTTAAAGTTGGTTCAAGTTTATTGTGTGTCCATAAACGTTCCAATCCAAACTATGGTAACAAAGTTAACGAATGTATCCTATAAACTATAAAGGCACGTTCACACCAGAGCAAATAGTTTATCAAATTAATTTAAAATAATTAGTCATTACTATTAAACCCATGATCTTTCCATCGTTTTATTTATTATTTTCTGGTTGTTATTTCTAAATTAATAAATTTATACTGTCAAAACAAACAGTGTAAGTTTGACTGTAGTTACCCTGAATACGAATACGGAATCTCACGTAATGTTTTCTAAAAAACAGTGAGATAAAAATATCAAAAAGCTGAACCCAATGTCCTAGAAACCTCTAAAGGGTCTCATAGTAAACCTTAAACTTTGTATATACTTTCAAATCCTGAAAGTTTGTTCACAAAATACCCTTGTGTTCAGTATTGTCATTAATTTCTGTACTTGTTGTATCTCGGTTATTTAAACAGGTAATAAAATGAATCAAAGAACAAAATGTTTACAACAGAATGGGGTACTGTTGAACTACACTAGATTCATGTGGTTGTAGATGGTATACAAACCACAACGTATTACAATTTGCGACAAAAAAAAAAGTAACCTCATCCTTGTATATATTCTGTATTTGCTCAAAACAGAAACTTTTATAACAGAAACTTAAATAAAAGTTTCTACCACAGTATTGTTGCTGATAAATCAACCTAAAACTTAGCAAAAGAATTATCAAAATCGATCAGAGCTGTACAAAGATATTGAACATCAAAGACAAAATAGCAAAGTTTTACTTGTGACTGAATATCTTTTACAGACATTCAGATATTGAGATGATTGATGAATGAAAGAACAAAATGTTGAGAATTCATATGGCTTTTTAACAGACTACTTAAAAAACGCGGCCAAGTTTCTTAATTACTCCACAGGGTGTCTCAATACATTGCCCGTAGTCGCTCATGAAGCAAAATCATAACATTCTACCACTTAGAAACAACGTAAACTCACGTTTCAAAAATCCCCCTGAACAAACTAGAATAGACAGAGGGCTTTATTTTTCAGAATTAATTACCTAATTCGTCAGTGACCAAAGCGTGTATGATAATAATTTTTATAGCAACTAGTTTGATTGTTATCGCTCATGAAGCAAAATCATAACATTCTACCATTTATAAACAACGTAAACTCATGTTTCAAAAATCCCCCTGAACAAACTAGAATAGATACAAGACTGTAATTTTCAGAATTTATTACCCAATTCATCAGTGACCAAAGCGTGTATGATAGTAATTTTTATCGTAACTACTTTGATTGTTATCGCTCATGAAGCAAAATCATAACATTCTACCACTTAGAAACAACGTAAACTCATGATTCAAAAATCCTCCTGAACAAACTAGAATAGATACAAGACTGTAATTTTCAGAATTTATTACCCAATTCATCAGTGACCAAAGCGTGTATGATAATAATTTTTATCGTAACTACTTTGATTGTTATCGCTGATGAAGCAAAATCATAACATTCTACCGCTTAGAAACAACGTAAACTTACGATTCAAAAATCCTCCTGAACAAACTAGAATAGATGGCTGTAATTTTCAGAATTAATTACCCAATTCATCAGTGACCAAAGCGTGTATGATAATAATTTCTATCACAACTACTTTGTTCGTAATCGCACATGAAGCAAAATCATAACATTCAAATACCATTTGTTTAATTCTGTAATATCTTGTTCGAAGATGAAAAACCACAAATATTCACTTTTAGTTTACTTACCTTTCTGAACCTCTGACATTTGTTGTTGCAATAAACCAAAATTTAAATTTATTTAAATTTTAAAATTTACGTAGCTTCTATTACAACGAAGGGAAGAAATAAACCACACTCATTTTATATAAATAAAATCACAACTGCTTTTATTAAAATACTTTCATGACCAGGGGGCGGGTACAGAGAAACAGGGGGAAATAGTGTAACAATATTTTTAGCTCTTACATCTCTAAAAACCTACGATCTAAGTTTACGAAAATGAAACCGAAAGAGACTCGACTAACCGCACTTAGTAGATGACTGACGCATCGTCTACGACTAGGAATAATTAGTACAAACGTGATGGCAGATAATGTTACATGTATTCACATGGCACATGTACGGAGAATACGGTGAGATATGGTTACATCTATATACAGGACACATGTATTGGTAGTGGGGGAGAGATCGTCAACATTATGCATTTATACAATAATTTGAGAACCTGCGACAAAATTTTATAATCGTAATGCATCACTACAAAAAATTTGAGGTGGTTATGACGTTTTTTTACATTAATTTTTTGTACTGATGTCTTGTAATCGAAAAATTTTGTCTCGGGGTTTCTGTCTACTACAGTTTTATTGAGGAAGGTTCTACGTAATAATAATGTTATATATAAACGGGACAAGTTGTTTCTTAATTGACGTTAAAAGACGATTTAAAATCAATTAGAAAGTCCCAATAAAAAGACATGTAAATATGTAAAACCTCATCATTATATTAGAAACGCTGGATGGATTTTGTTTAACAATTTTTTTCACAAAATAGCTTTATTCAACTATATCTTGGTTTCAAAAGCTCAGGATTTTCTCTACTTTTTAAATAGATAATTATCTATTTTTATAGCGCTAGCAGTTGACAGCCAAAGTCCGTTTAAAATTAGAAAATAGTTTCTTTTTAATTCCTTGAACTTGGGTACATAACAAAAAAAACTTATGTACACACTTGCAGTATACAGACTGGGCCATTTTTATCTAAAAATGTAACTATGTGAATAAGTATTATAGAACTTTATATACCTACTTTTCATAATACACATTGTGATTCAATTGTTTGAACGCTGCCTTTTTACCGATACATGAAATTAGAACACCAAACATAGGACCACATAGGAATCAAATAGGATCAAATCGTTAGAGAAAGAAAAAAATGTTTTGTACAAGAGTTGTTTGACTCATTAGTTTCTATAACGTAAAATTATTTTCATTTATACAGGGTGTTGTATTTAGGCGTTACTGAAAGTCAGTACATTTTTTTAAATGGAACGCCCTGTATATGATGCCATATTATGAATACTATGGCAGTTGTCTTCCCAACTGTGGAAGATGTACCTGTGTAAAGTAAATAGATCGTGAGATATTCAATTGTTTGTCAAAAAAATTGGCAATTGCAGGCCTTTCTTAAAAACTACGTTAATACTACATTTTTGCAGATATTGTCCTAAAAATTTTGTCCCATAATAACTAAACCCATAGCTAGATGCTGACGTCAGGAAAAATTTGATGCGCTATACAGAGTGATCGTAGCATGCACTAGTTTGTAACATTTTTAAATCCCTTTTTCTTGAGATTTTTAAATGGAACACCCTGTATATTATTTGCTAATTGAAATGTCCCTTAAGTTCTTTGTAATTTATATTCACTATATCGTATATCTATTGTTAATAGTATTTGTGATATTTGGAATTTAAAGAGTAGTATGCTATTTAGTATCTTAATATTGCTTTGTATGCAGTGTGCTGGGTAGCAACATGTAAAATATTTAAAGCGTTATAGGAGAAGCGATTTAGAACCTATTTAACTAGTTTTATTCATAGAAAAAGTATTATCAAGGTATTACACAATTTTATAAGTATGTTTGGTAAATTTTACAAACGTACAGCGAGCGAACCTGAAGACCTAGTAACTTCAGTTGGGCTCCGAACTAAACCAAAAACAGTGTAGTTTTAGGGGGACTATCGTGAAAAATTGTTCACCTTTGTGAAAATTGTGCGGCGACGTTTTATTGTAATAGTATGTGCGCTCATACACAAAAACAAACAGAAACTCTAAAACCTGTCTTGATGAGCTACGTTTGAGAACAGATTTGTATTCAGTACAAAAAACCAACCAACAATATCTACATACTATTGTTAATTGGTTTAAAATAGGTTATTTTTCTGGAGAGACAGTTCAAACTTGGGATAATATGAATGATGGTATGAGTAATATTGATAATGTGAATGGAAAGTGGGTTATTTGTAAGTGTATTTAATAGATTTTTTGCTATGAATGAAAATCTGCATCTAAAGATGCCTATCAGTTTGTTTTTGTTGCATATTTGGTTTTTGAGTGTGAGCACATAAATCACATCAAAGAAAATCTGATTTTCAACACAAGTCAACAAATTTTCACGATAGATAACCTAAAAGTATAGGATTTAGAGTTTACTTTAGCAGTAATTAGAAATTTTTAAACCGCGTGTTCGGTTGCCTTACGCTAGACGGCAAAATATACTTACAAAATTTCATATAAAATTATTAATATGTTGATAACAGTAATACTTTGTAGTATCAAGCTGGTTAAATCGTTTCTAAATTATCTCTTCCAACGCCACTTGAAGACTTTACATCAAACTACCAAATACCTTGTTCACAGCAATATTAAAATTTACAATTGCATTACATTTTTGTTAAATTGCAAATATCACAAAAAATAGTCACATTTGGTGTATGACATACTAGATGTAAATTAGAGCGAAATGAAGGGTTATTACAGCCAACACATATTATACAGGGTGTTCCATTTAAAAAACTCGAGAAAAGGCTATTTGAAAAACATTCAATGAACACCCTGTATAGTGTATCTAATATCTTTGGATACTATCATCTACCAACTAGCTTTGACTATTGTCTCACATAGTTTAAAGGTAAAATCGGCAAAAATGATGTTTTTACATAGTTTTTAAAAAGATCCTGCAGCGGGCATATTTTGGAAAAACAAATGAATATCTCTGGAACTATTAACGCTGTGACTTAGTAACATACACGGTTGGATAAACAAATTTAGTAGTATTCATAATATAATAAAATATACAGGACGTTTCATTTAAAAAAATGTACATACTTTCCGTCACACCTACATGCAACACCCTGTATAAATGAAAATAATTTTACATTATAGAAAACGACGAGTCAAACAACTTTTGTATAAAATATTTTTTCTTTCTCAAACGATTTCTTAACTATCGACTGCCGGGATACTAATAACTCAGCCTGTATAGTATGATAAAGTCATGTGCCTGGCTACATCAGATTTTTTCTAAATTGTAACAGCATTTCACAATTCTCAAGATGTTCCTTAATTTTTTTTTAATAATATTAAATAACAAAAACAAACAATATTATGGACAAATGAGACCACTGGCAACTTTTTACTTCACTTCAGCTTTAATCAGTATCGATATTTATTTTGCACGTTAAAAATTCTTAATTCCTACTGCAAGTATGTAATGTTATTCAATAACCCATTGACAAAATTTGCAAATTCATCAAATTAGGTAATGAAAACATAATTTTCAGCTTTTCGTCAACTTCAATAATACGAAATATGCGCTTAAGAAGTCGATCCTTGTAACCTAAGCAACATCCCCATTATCCTAGTACACAAAACGTTTTAGATTGTCTTTAATTTCATTTCATCTTAAATACATCGAAACAGATTCATTTCGAGTCCGAGCACTTGTATTACAAGAACAATTCAATGGAAATATATTGACGTACAACTATACAGATAAACAGGCTTGGGATACAAACCGTATAACAAGCTCAACTGGAAAGTCAACATCGATAAACATATTGTGCAAAAACTTCATACGTACTGTCAATTATTGAGCAATCAATAGAAAAATCTACCGCTGGCTTATTCTGCAAAACTATGGAAGTTAGATATATTAATAACCGTTACGAAAAAATATATTCTCATAGACTATATATATTATAAAAATTTATTTTAAATAAATACTTTAATACTCCATATAATCTTACCGCTTTTATACATGAAAAAATAAAAGTTTTATCGTAAAACATATCGTAATAGTGGTTATGTTAAGAAATTAAGGAAAAAATATAACGGTTAGACAGCAAATCGCATGAAAAGGAACGTCACACCTTCTTTTGTACATCCTTACAGAAAAATACGGTAACATTGCAATGGTTTGTGCGAATAAAAACTTTAACGTAATCAACAGGTTGTTCTTAGAATAAGTCTTCACTTGGTGTCAAGCTCTTCGGTTCAATTTCTAAAATAAATAAAATTTATGTTCATATAAAATTTAATAAATGTTCAAATTTGATTACTAGTTGCTATAGTCTATTTAAAAACCAGGAGGAAACTTTCAAATTTGTCACTATTATGAATTATTTTCATAAACTATACATTCTTCGTGTTTGCACATCATGAAGATTCTCATTAAATTTTTGTCGAAACCAATCACAGAAAAGCAGGATTTTGTCCCCCTGGTTTTTAAATAGACTATAAGTCTAAAAACAAGTCGATTTTTTCAACAAAACTTACGGATAACAAGTTCTTGTTGAAATATGATTATTTGATGGATCTCTGTGAGTTTTGTTGCTCAGTTTCTACCTATGACGAGTGTCTTTTGTGACTTACCGCTGACGGCGATTGTTTCTTTGCCCCCTGCCGTTTGTGGTTTGTTCTCCGTGATAACTCTGGGGCCTCTGTTGTCTGAAAGAAGTGTGCCCTCTTGGGGGGTAGCGTGGCTCTATAAATAATTAAAGAAATACCATGTATTTTCCACTATTCACTACAATAACAATAAAAAATCTGATGTGGCCAGGCACATGAGTTTATCATACTATACTGGGTGGTACTCCCGTTTATTTTTTTTTTATAAATATAAAGTCAGCGTACAAGTCATCCAGAGTTCAGAGTTTAGAGTTCTTATCGAAAAAAAAGTTTGCGACCTTGATGTTGGATTAAAATAAACTTTTGGCGCAGTAGCTATATAGGTTGGGTAATTTCACTCTTTTACTAACAATTTATTTTCACTCAATGGACTACTCGAAGGAAGTACCCTGATTATTCGAGGAAAAACATTTTTCCGACACAATGATACCAAAGGCTTGATAGCTGGTAATCGTAAGTATTTGTGTATCATTGTAATCGGAAATCTATCGAATAATCAGGGTGTGGCCACTGGGTACTCGTGAAAAAATTGACTCACTGGCCAAAAACCAATTAAATCACGCTAGAGGGCGCCAGTAATGCAATGTCGGCCAAAATCGATTTAGTGAGTGTTTATTTGACAATTTTCGACTATTTTCACCAATTCATAGCCACCTAGATTAATACACAAAAAAGTTATTTTTGCGTTGCCTTGGTGATAAAAATTGACGATCGATATGTTTTTGTGTTCAGAATGTCATCTTGATTGAAAGTATCACACAAAGAATATAGGGTGCCATTTAAAATTTCAATGATGACGACATTTCCGGAAAAACTGGAAGTCATATTAACCTCAGGAGTATCCCAAATAATGGCATTTTTTGTCTATTAACACTTTCCCAAATTTTATTCGTCCAGCTTTTTTAACAAAAAAAAATAAACGGGAGTACCTCTGGCGTGGGTCACCTGGTATTAGTGTCCGACCGAAGGCGATTTTTTGGGCCGAAGCCGAAGACAATGTTCGGCTTTTCCTATACCTTCCGCCGAAGCAGAAGGAAGCTCATAATGCTAAACAAGTGACGAAATTTAATGATAAATTTGTACACATTATATTATAATGGATGTCCTAAAAACGTCACCATTATTGTTACAATATTGATTTAACGAAAAAACAAGCAACTATCAGTCTTTCAGAATTAAATGTGAAACATCTTTCTAAAAAATTGTTTTAAATTTAGTGTTGTCCTCAGATATAAAATTTGAATATTTTATATCAATTATAACTAGATATAAATATACGGATATATCGTATCATACGGACTTACCATAATGATGAAATAATCAATGTATAGTAAATGGTGATATACATCCTGCCTGTATATCACTATTTACTATACATTGATTATATGAATTAGTTACGTTTTATCTATTATTTTAGCGTTTGTTCTTATGTTTTCGTTTTACCGTTCCCTAATAATAACTTAGTGTGTATTTCAGTAAAAAAATTATATCAAAAAATTCTTATTCTTTACTATTTATCTTTGAGACTTATCCTCATGATTTAACAAAAAAGCAGGAAAACATAAACCTATCATGCAAGAAAACTATTTTTTACGTAATAGGTACACATATAAAATCCTGATTCCAAAATTTCAGATCTCTATTATTTTTAATTAGGCATGTGGCGGTTCAGATTCGCCATGAACTGAACCGATATCTGAGATTTCAGGCATTTGTAATTGAACTGTAAAGCAATTCATAGTTTATCCTTGAGCAAATTTAAGCATTTCTAATTTTTCCTCCTTTCTGCAAATTGCTATGGCTATGGACTTTTGAGAGCACCCAGAACAGAACCATTTTTGAAGAATGTAGGTTCATTATATGTATAATAAAGTCTATCTGGAAACGCAAAGTATTTGATTTAAAAACAAAAAACTGATAGTCAATAATCAATATTAAAATACTTCAGAGGAATCAGTACCTGCCATCGCTTACTAGTCGCAAAACACTAAAACACTTTTTCTCCACTATTGATTCATAGCAACAAAATAGAAAATATTACTTTAAATTTAATACAAATAAAATAAAAATAATAAAAACTGTATAATTTTCTGTCTAACGATTATTTTCTTTATATTTGTATTTAATTAATGTGTTAATTTTTATGGGTTCTTGATGATTATGAGTCGACAAAAAGACACCAAACAAAAAATTATTACTAACTTGCGAGTTTTTGGATTTAGGCCGAACTTGATAAATTATTTAATTGTACGTAGAAAAAAGAAATTAACAAAGATTTTATAACTTTTTTCAGATCATAACAAAATTTCTTATATGTATTTTGTTGTTAACGTCAGACCTGTTAAATTTCTTTACTACTAATTCCTTCTAATGCTTCCACTGTTGTTGTTGCGGTTATTTATCTATTATTATAGGACACAAAAAGTTCATCAACGTTTTCGCCAAGCACCAAACAAACTATCAAATATATCCCTTTCCTTTCACAATTCTTGGTACGGATGCGCTATACGCGAACCTTCGGCGTCGGCTCAACCTTCGGCCTAATTTTGGCCGAAGCCGATGTTGTGCCATAGGTTCAATTTTTGGCCGAAGCCGAATGTTCGGTCGGACACTACCTGGCATAATATAAAAGGAATAAACTATTAATCACTATCCCCCCCCCCCTATCCATACCTAACAGATATCATTTTTGAAATATTCATTTTTTTTAATAAAGAATGACAGCTACAAGGTTACTTTCAGTTATTTATAAATTGTCGTTTTTATGTAGTTTAACAATCAAACTTACCGTTTAGGACATACTGATATTGCACTGCTTGATAATTTGGGGGCGGCATTGTAAATCTATGTCTGTCCATCATGCCGATATCACCTGGAGTCGGTGATCGGCTAGTACCTCTGCCTACTGGTGGACTAGCTCTAACACTGTTGAACTGAAAATTTAAAAAATCATTTTTTTCCAATACTTTGATGTATATTTATTGTAAGAGAGAATGGTGAACTTGAGAAAGTTTGTTTTGCACTCTTTATCTAATTATTAATTCATCAAATCCAGACACAACTGGTAGACATAACCACAAAAATATTGGAATGACAGTTAGGAATTTGAGGTTAAAATATTTTCTCTTTTTATACATCGGCTTTCAACCAACTGAAATGTGTCAAACCAGTGAAATTTGTTCTTTAAAACAATCCTTGTTTGCATTCTTTTTTCTTCTGATATTAACAAATCACCTTCCGGAATCTGAAGTTAAAAATCTATTTAACATACCTGCTTTGCCGGAGGTGTTGGCGGAGGCATTCCGAAATTAAAATTCGGAGGCGTCTGAGTCGGAGTCCTCAACGGCAAGCTTGCTCCGTGTGCGTAACTTCCGCAAACCACAGTCGTAGCTGGCGACGCCGAATTACTCGAACTTGACACCGACCCCATCTGGTGGCTCTTGCTGCGGACTTGCCCAAATTGATAATGTCGTGGGGTTCCACCTGAACCAATAGATAATAATAGCCATTAAAACAATTACATAGATAGACAGATATTAAAAAACCTAAATCACTCTGCTAAATCCAAAGGTCTAAAAAAATCATACAGAATTAGAAAAAAAATCTAGCTGTGGTTACAATTTAATAATAAAAAACCAAAAATACCTGATGCCATGGATAGTTGGCCAAAGCTATTGGCCAAAGCATTCACAGGTGTCACTAGTGCAGATTCCGATGGATAAATTGTCCCTTGGACTGGTGGTACGACAGCGTTTGGAGTTCCTGGGCATGATGGGTACATAGAATACCCGTTTGGGTATACTGGGTTGGCATATACCATGCCAACGTTTTGTTGGTAAGGTTGGTAATGATGGTTTGATGCTTGCGGTGGTCCGTAGAATACAGGCATGGTTCCTCCAGGGAACATGGTGTTGTCGACACTCTGCTGTGTTGATGCCGTTGTGGTGTTGTACACAACGCAATGCTCTAAAAAAATAAATGCTTTTTATTTAAACCTAAAACCTAATTCTTATCATAATAAAAAGCCCAAGTGAAACAAAAATACCTGGTCTCGATCGAAACATTTGTTAATTTGATTGAATATAGACACGAGGCCATTTTGTATAAGTTTTGCTTTCGATAAAGCAAAAAAAATATGAAAGAATTTGATAAAATGATAAAATTCTTAAGTAATTAATGAAAACCATAATGTAGACATGTTAAATTACTGTTAGTGTTAAGGCTCCCGTATCGTACGTCGAAAACACGCCGATACACCACACAATAATTATTGTTTAAATTGTGAAACTATAGCAACTATTCGATTGAATAGGTCCTTACGCAACTGCGTCCACAAAGAATTTCAATATTTATCCAAATTATACTTGCAAATTTTAGTGTTAAAAAAAACTAAACCACAAATATAGAATTGCTTTTTGGTCTTACCGGCGTATGATTATTGTGTACTGTAATATATTATAAAAATACATTAAATGTTACTTATAACGATGGGGTGTAGCTTTTAGTAAACGTAACTAGAATACCGTTCTGGGAGAGTTTTAGTCTGTTGGCATTGCAAAATAGTTCAACGGTCTGTGGATAGATGGCGCTGTTTCGAAATTGAAAATGTAAATACAACATAAATAATTTATATAGATATGACCTAAAGTACACTAAAAATTGGTAATACTGAAAACAGGACGTAACATAAATAATGCCACTTTGGATATTTTGTGTTCGTGTTAAATAATATAAATCGTAGCTGTGGTCTTATTGGCATTTGAAGGTCGTTTAAAGTTGTTTTTTTTTTTTTTAATATATGCTGTGGGAATAATAACTTAAAAATCTGTTATTGTAATCAGCGAAAAATGTGACAAAAAATCTTTAACTTCGAATCATACTAAATTCAGATAAACGACCTTCAAACTCAGTTAAGTGTCTACGGGTTTTTAAAAATCACAGATAAACTGTAAAATAGTTTCCGATCAACATGTGTTCAAAACAAAAACCTCGTTGATAGTTTAGTCACAAATCCCCTTTCTTCTGACCAAAGCTGATACTATATAGTTATACCGTCATTGTAAAGGTCAGGCTATACGACAGCTAAATAATCATACGTTAAAACAAAAATCAGTCAGCATTTTATTAGTATTTTTCTCCATTTCATTTTTGACATTCTTTTTTGCTGCTGAATTTGACGTAAATAGTAAACAACACATAATTTTTATTTATTTCTATATTTATGCAGATAATTATTAATCATATCGACCCATGCAACAAAGACTATCGTAACAAACTAAATATAGTTACTATAGTCTTCGTTGCATGGGTCGATATACCTTCCTACTTCAAGGTGGCAGATTTTATTACATTTAAATTGCACAAAGAATTCTCTTTACTATATGAAAAGGTTTTACGGTAAGAATCATTTATATTAAGTAAGAAACATAAATTGCTCCTCAAGACTGCGTAATAAAATATTGAAATCTTCCAGTTGTGTCGAGCAACAAAAAACGACGAATGATACGATCTCCATTGTATGGCGTTATTTCGGAATGAACTGCTGCGTTAAAGGTATAATTAGACGAGTCATTTTATGGAAAGCAAAGGTAACTACGTTATGTAATACAACACAATTTGAGTTACCATCTAATCGTACTTAAGGATATTTAACACATCCTTAAATTGGTAGATTTGGTAGTTGTGTCGCCATCTACATCTAGTAAAACATTGGTCGGAAGCTCTGGAGAAAAGAGTGGCAACTCAACGTTTTGAATGGGGGATACGGGAGCCTTAACACAATATTTCTAATCACATTGACCAATGTCTTGATATTTTAAATAATAACCTATAATTATTAATACAAACATAATTTATCACAATAAACCATTACTTAGCAACAATTATTAACCACTAACAAAAACGGTTGGTACTAGTAAGAAATGCAGTCTTTATCGATAAATATCATCCGAAATGAAAAAAAAAACTAACAACCTAACAACAGTCAAGTTCAAAATGTCAAAAACAGGATAAATCAAAGCCACGCCTGCTTTATATTATAGAACGTAAACAATGTCACATATATCAATGCTAGAAGAAAATATCAAAACTTACGTGGCAGTCTTGGTCCCATGGAAAAAAAAGGCTGCGTCCACTGATTTGCCGGAGCCCCATATTGCGCAGAACTACCGTCTGAGTAGTACACAGGCACCTCTGTCGACTGAATACCATCCTGCAATAAACAATACTTGTACTTACTGCAAAATAAAACATTACAATTTTAAACATAACAACACCTTCCATGTTTTCCAGTCTAGTTTCTATTTTTTAATTCATTAATTCTATGTAAATTAAAAAATTGAGGTTAGGTTATGTTAGCTGTAACCATGGTAACAGTGTCATAACAAAAACAACCCATTATGCAACCGAAAACAGTGTGACAAAGTGTTCATTGTGAAACCAAAATAGAAAATGTCGACTTACGCTTCTAGTTTCATAGCTAACTGGCGCATACATCATATAATCGTTTGAAGGAATATACGGGTATGGTAACGCAGCACCGTAAGAAGCCACGGGTACATTAGCTGGGACTGTTTGTGGTTCGTAAGATCTCGTAGGCAAAGTGGAACCAGCCGGCGTGCATGTGCATGTAGAGCACGAAGTACACTTCTTTACCGTCGGAGATCCTTCTGTCACTTCTTCTTCCTTCACTACCGGAGGATTGTCAACAGTGGTAACCAGGGTAACCACTTCTTCCGCTAAAGGAATGGCCTCAGCCTTCGAGGTACTCTCATGATGTACCACAACATTCGGCGGCACATTTGATGGGTCAAACTTGTAAATGGTTCCATCGGGATTCCTTGCAGGTGTTCCAGTCTGTAAGAAAAAAATTAATATGCACATAAGAAGACGAGCAAATTCCAATAACAAAAAAAAAACAAAAGAATTATGGTTTCTTCTTTTTCCTGGAGAATACCTAAATGTAATACCTATAGAAATACATAGAACGGAATTGCAGGTATTTACCTTTATGACCATCATGTAATTCGTTAAAAAAGGCGAGAAAACAAACGAATGAGGTTAAGAATATCAACAACAAATGTGTTCTAAACTCGCGAATGTGGTTAGTCGTTTTCTGAGCACGTATACCACGCATCACGTGGTTGCTCTGTCGGTAATAGAAACTGTAAAAGAGCTTGAGTCTGTGGTAAGTTTCTTCAAATCATCTTTAAACTACACACGAAATGGCCAATCTCGCGTGTTGGTTGTATGTTATGGATCACTTCAATCACTCTGCCATTAAGACATGAAATGATTTACGTTCCAGAAATGTTCATAGGCAAATAAACATGAAAAAGCCACACATCCCAGCGGTTACCTGAGTTGTGTTCATTACTTTCATAAATCATTTTTAATAATTTGGTACCCCAAATGTTGAAATGCGCAAAGAAAATAGAATACAAACGATCAAATTCAATGGGGTTGCTTTATGAGTACAGGTTTATAAAGGTAGTTAAAACTTTTCGTTTTTTGCCATAATTAAAAGATTATTTTGCAAGTAAAATTACTTACCGACCGTGCAACTGATGTAACCCAAAATAACCAAAGAACTTCAAACGCCCCTATAGAATCAAAAACAGAAAATGGACACTTGAACGAAAACAATTTTATGTATACAGGATGTTCCTAAATATCATGTAAATACGAAAAGGGGTAATTCTTTGGCTTATTTAATGACTAAAAATTCATATAAACATAGGTCCGCAAACGCTTCGTTGCCGACCTACAGGGTGTTGAAATTTCAAGATTTTTTTAGTTTTTCTATAGCTCTTGTATCCTAGTTTTAATTTTTAACAGTTGGTGGCGAATAAAATGTCAAAATAAATACAAACAAAAGGTTATCTAACTCAAGCCAAGGCATACTAGACCAATTATTTAAAAAAAAATTAATTTCGTCTAGCGAAACACAGAATAGCTTTTATTTTTTTTTCTCGATAACGGTGGTAAATACGAAAAAACTACAAGAGATTAAAATGCTTTAGAACAAAACAAAAAATGCATTTTGTATTTTAGAATCCACCAGCGGCGAACCGAAAAAAAGTTCATGGGGGAGAAAAGGGGGCATGACACCTGAAAAATATCTGCCTGTAGATTCTTAAAACCATTTGGTATGCCCAATGATGTAAGTCCTACAGCGTAAACCATATTCCAAATTAGAGCTAAATATCTCAAAAGCTACAAGAGCTATAAAGAAAAAACTAAAAAAATCTTGAAATTTCAACACCCAGTTGCTACAGAAAAATGTCTATAACTTTTGCATAAATTGTTGCATAAATTTCTATCATACTTCAAATTGTAGGTATTTAAAAAACCTAGTAGCCCTTCGATGCTCGGAGTTTTGCCCCATGGACAACAATCCTTAAATGGCGATAATGTCCATTCGGATAACAACCGTATTTCAATCATTTACTACAGAAAAATGTTTATAACTTTTGCAAAGATTGTTGCATAAATCTCTATAATACTTCAAATTGTAGCTAATTAAAAGACCTAGTAGTCCTTCGATGCTCGGAGTTTTGCCCCATGGACAACAATCCTTAAATGGCGATAATGTCCATTCGGATAACAACCGTATTTCAATCATTTACTACAGAAAAATGTTTATAACTTTTGCAAAGATTGTTGCATAAATCTCTATAATACTTCAAATTGTAGCTAATTAAAAGACCTAGTAGCCCTTCGATGCTTGGACTTTTGCCTCATGGACAACAATCCTTAAATGGCGATAATGTCCGTTCGAATAACAACCGTATTTCAATCATTTACTACAGAAAAATGTTTGTAACTTTTGCAAAGATTGTTGCATAGATCTCTATAATACTTCAAATTGTAGCTAATTAAAAGACGTAGTAGCCCTTCGATGCTCGGAGTTTTGCCCCATGGACAACAATCCTTAAGTGGCGATAATGTCCATTCGAATAACAACCGTATTTCAATCATTTGCTACAGAAAATGTTTATAACTTTTGCAAAGATTGTTGCATAAATCTCTATAATACTTCAAATTGTAGCTAATTAAAAGACCTAGTAGTCCTTCGACGCTGGGAGTTTTGTTCCATGGACAACAACCACTAAATGGCGATAATATCCGTTCGAATAGCAAACGTATTTCAATCAGTCAACTTTTGCAAACATTGATAACGCAATCAGTTGTCACTTGTTTGTACTGTTTTTTGTTTTGGTAATTGCACATCTGTGAATTTTTATGTGTATATTCAGAAGTTTATTAATTAGATTATTATTAGGTTCTATGTTTTTAACACTAGTTATAAAGCAGCATGTATTTCATGACTTTTTCCCGTTGATCTTTTCCCAGTTATATCAAAAGCCATGGGGGTGCAACTGCACCCCCTTACCCCTCTCTGCGGGCGCCCATGTATATACCATGATCCTTGTGTTCCAATAAAACAATCCTTCAAAAAGCGTTAGGCCAACAGGAGAAAGAAGAATACCAGAGAACAGAAGAAATAATTAACAAAAATCCTTAAAGAAAAAGAAACAATCAATTCATCCAGATGACGCAGATAGAAGAACCAAGCAAGACCATGAGCAAAACCTAAAACCTTAAAACTAAACCAAACCATCATCAAAACATGAAGACCAGAAAATTATTTTAATCACAAGCAATTCCTTCAGAAGTGGGATGAAATACACCACCAATATAATAAGTAAAGACTAGAAAACTTGTACTTACAGTTGGGTCAATTATCTCCCTCCCTTTTGGCGCATTATTCACAGAATACTGCACCCATACCACTTCCTGTTGCTCACTGGTTGGTGAGACCTGCTCACTGGTATTGGTGGCGACACTGGCGGTCGAATCTTGTCTCAGGGAATCCCCAGAATAAGATATCGACGTGGGTGATGGTGTGATCGATCCAGATCGTTGAGATTGAGTTTTATAACCAGAACTGGATGGACTAAGCCTCGATGAGCTCGTTCCAGAGTCTGATACATAAATCTCGTGTTCAAATGGCAAGTCTAGATAACCTGTATATAGAGTAACTACTGTCAGATACTACGGGGTAGTTGCTAGCATGCAAGGTTAGGTATATTACAGGAAATATGCTATGTTTTGTTAGGTAATTGACTTAATATTCTGTTGGATGGGATAGTTTTTCTACGGCATGCTTAATGAGGATTGTGCAAGATAAAAACTGAATGGTGAGGTTATATTATAAACCATTACCTACCTTGTTTTGTTAAAAGCCTTGGGCCATTGTGTGGAACATTTTCACCACGATGATGGGCGCCAGCATAACCTCCAAAGCTGTAGCTTTTTGCTACTTGCGGCCGCAATGTTTCCTCGTGGACTTCTTCAGAGTGGACCTAGAAATAAATGACAATGATGTTATTAACTCAAAATAATTGAAGAACATTTGCCCAATGGTTATTTCATTTAATTTTACATTGACATCATTTAAAATTACGTTAACATCGGTGTTCTAATCAAAGTTCGACAGAACAGTACAACAAAATTGTATGATTTACTAACAAAAGTTAGGTTATATTTCTTTTTATGACTAGTGGATTGCAAAAAACGAATCCTGATAATGGTTAAAGGTTACAAATATTGCTTCACTGGCTTTTAATTAAAACTGTATGCCGTTTTCAAAACTACAAAACTTAGGTTAGGTTAACTTTGGATCCAATGTAGGCATTTAAAACCCGAAAAAATGACAGTAAAAACAAATAATACATTTGTTGAATTGAAGAATCGGAGAAAAACTAGATTCAACTCGGTCGGTAAAAGGCGCACATACAGTCAAATTTCGGTCAATTCGTTCGAATTTAGTTGTACCCAATCAAATCGTACAGCGGCGTAGTACCGTCCGTGGCCGGCTTAAGAAATCGAAATACACGATTCTTCCGTATGGAAAAGTTGTAGATAATCATTCGCTCTACAGACGGAAAATATTTTCATGCATACAGCGTGTTCCACAACGACGTATCAACACAATCTTGTTTTTTTTTTAATGAAACATAACGTAGGTACATTACTGCATTTTTGATTAAAATTTCTATCCTAATCGTTTAGTCAACAACTTTTATTAGGCTATTATCAACTGTTTCTGAAATATTATAAAATTAATGCCAAAAAACGTGCAATTTTCAAAAAATCATTCTGAGGAGACTAATAAAAATAAAGAACCAAGAGAACTCATGTTAGATAGTCAAAATGTGAGATTTTTTAGATAGTTATTATTGATTTGAGATTCTAATATAATTTATCCGGAATAAATGGTGGCTTTCTAAATTGCAAATAACTTAAGACTTTTAAATGGAATGTGCTATATATCTTTACATACTCGGCAAGATTAGTAAACCAGCTTTCCAAAAATATGGTACAAGTGCCAGTCGAAAATTATTATTAAATTTTTTTTTTGTTTATTTGCGTTGTTTCAAATTATTTAAATACAATTAATTAGTTCTTGTGTTGGTTGTAGTGGTCCAATGCCTTAGCCAACTAATTCGCATGTTCTATTTATTCTTTTTGGGACATGCTAAGGAAGAACTTCATGTGGATGTTCCATTTACCACAGAAAACAAAATCAAGGAGGGCTTTGGTAGAAACGTGGTATTTTCTGTAGAAACTGGTAGAAATGCTGGTATTTCTGTACACAACACAGTGACAGTAATACTATCATAAGAATAACTTATTAAATAAATGGATAATTGAATAAATATTAGTTATTTCACTACAACTTTCATGAGTTTACATATCAGCCCTCTCAGGTCAATGCAGGTCTACACCTTGTCCAGTTGATATTCAGAAAGTAACAATTGATATTCATATATTACCAATGATATTCAGATAGTAGCAATTGATATTCAGAGATTACAAATGATATTCAGCCAGTAGCAATTGATATTTCGATAATACAAATGATATTCAGATAGTAGCAATTGATATTCAGATATTACAGATGTCATTCAGACAGTAGCAATTGATATTGACAGAATACAAATGATATTCAGATAGTAGCAATTGATATTCAGATATTACAAATGACAGTCAGACAGTAGCAATTGATATTGACATAATACAAATGACATTCAGGTAGTAGCAATGGATATTCAGATAGTACAAATGACATTCAGACGGTAGCAATATTGATATTGACATAATACAAATGACATTCAGATAGTAGCAATGGTTATTCAGATATTGTCAGATTATATTATTTTTGCATTGCATATTCTCTATTGTCTGTAAGTGTGTACTGTCTTGGGCTCTGCCTGTTTGTACACCTAACACTTAAATAAAAGAAATAAATTACAAATGACAGTCAGACAGTAGCAATTGATATTGACATAATACAAATGACATTCAGATAGTGGCAATGGATATTCAGATATAACAAATGATATTCATACAGTAGCAATTGATATTGACATAATAAAAATGACATTCAGATAGTATCAATTGATGTTTAGATATTACAAATGATATTCAGATAGTAGCAATTGATATTGCGATAATACATATGATATTCAGATAGTAGCAATTGATATTCAGATATTACAAATGTCATTCAGACAGTAGCAATTGATATTGACATAATATAAATGATATTCAGGTAGTAGCAATTGATATTCAGATATTACAAATGTCATTCAGACAGTAGCAATTGATATTGACATAATACAAATGATATTCAGATAGTAGAAATTGATATTCAGATATTACAAATGATATTCAGACAGTAGCAATAATTGTAATGCAGAATATGTCAATTGTAATTCAAAAATTAACAAATGATATTCAGAAAACAACAGCTGTAATTCAGAAAGTAAATTTAAATAATTATAACTGTATTATAACATTTTATTTCGGCAATTTCTGAGGAAATTATAAATATATTATCAGAAGCAGTTATCTTGACTTTATTTTACCTCCATTAAGTTAGAATTATAATTTGACATTTTAAAATAACGTTTTATTTTATATTCTATGCTTGATTAAGTTCTTAATGGAATGTAGTTCTAGGCATAAATTTTTAAAAATAAAATATCAAATAAATTTGTATATTTTAAGTAAACAAATAAAACGAACATACATAAAATTACATTGTAGTTATGAACTATTTAAAAAGAAGAATAGACGTTTCTCGTTCTGGTTTTTGATCTGACGATGAGCGCGCGCATTTCTCCCAGGACCACCCAGGGCTAAATTAAGTTGGCAACTGTGCTTTGTAAAAAGCCTAATTAGTATCAAATGAAATGTAATTGATAAACGATAAGTGTGAGAATGACATGCATTCATTGAAAACTGAATAATTATATGGAAGTGAACATGACAACCAAAATACCTACTGTGTTTTTAGGTTAGGACAGTTCAGCAAATTTTCCAAAGTACATAAAAACAGGTACACTCGCGGCAAGCTTCCTTGAGTTGAGATACGTAGATACAGAATACTTCATGATTAAAGCTGAAATTGGTAATTTTTGCATGGAATGCGTGTTCTGGGGATTTTAAGCAATATTATGTTACCAGATTTGACAGTGGCGCCAAGTCTTCTGCGCATGCTGTCTAGCGTTTTGGGTCAGAAGTAGAAGCCCCTATTGATATTGCGATAATACAAATGATATTCAGATAGTAGCAATTGATATTCAGATATTACAAATGACATTCAGACAGTAGCTATTGATATTGACATAATAGAAATTATATTCAGATAGTAGCAATTGATATCAGATATTACAAATGATATTCAGATAGTAGCAATAATTGTAATTTAGAATGTCAATTGCAATTAAGAAATTAACAAATGATATTCAGAAAACAACAGCTGTAATTCAGAAAGTAAATATAAATAATTATAACTGTATTATGACATTTTATTTCAACAATTTCTGAGAAACTATAAATATATTATTAGGAGCAGTTATCTCTTGACTTGATTTTACCTCTATTTAGTATTTTCTATGTATTTTAGTATAATTTGACATTTTAAATAACGTTTTATTTTATATTTTATGCTTAATTAAGTTCTTAATGTAAATGTTGTTCTAGGCATAAATTTTTAAAAATAAAATATCAAATAAAATGGTATATTTTAAGTAAATGAACATACATAAAATTACATTGTTGTTATGAACTCTTTAAAAAGAAGATTCGTTAGTAGATCGACAACTTAATGATAAGAACTAGCACTGACACTAGCACCAGCACTATAGTTTGCCAATCCTTTGGACCACCAAGAACAATTTAAAATCTTTGATATATATTTTGACTTGACAGAAAATCAATATCACAAATTATACATTTGTCTAATCCAAAATGGCAGATTGCCAATAGCTTTTGATGATAGACCAACAAGTTATGCATTTTAGCAGTATGTTTAGAAGTTATTTGACATTTAACAAACCTCCAGTTATTCGAGATAAATCACATTAGGTGCTAAAACTTACCTTATGTAGTCTTAAGCCACTTCTTTCGTAACAATACTGAGGATGCAGTCTACAAGATGACAATGGCTCATTTTCCATACTCGACCATGATTGGGTTTGCCAATCCAGATCATCAGTGGACCCGCTATAATCTTTCATCTAAATCAAAACAAAGGTATTAAAACAAAGACAGAGCTGCATAATTATAGGAGTTTTTTGAGGTTATCTGACGTCAGAAGATTCAAAATGGCGGATCCAGTATGGCGACTAACCACTTTGATGTCTTTTTAAACCAAATTAAATCTACTACTTTAGTCTACTTTTATTAGTAATAATCCTAACCTCTTTATTGAAGATTCTCCTCCTAGCCCTCTTATAATCCTCTTCCCTTTCTTCTATACTTTTACTTCGTCTGTTTTCAAAGCTCGACTGACGATCCGGCGATTTGAAGTTGTAATCTTCAACACTGTTGGAATCTCTCTTCAAAATTGACCGTCTTGGAGGTTCATCGCAAAAACCAACATCGTACCGGATGTATACGTCAAATCGCTGTTCCGGTATGCGCGTATACGCAGTTTTGCTAACAATTACCGACTTTCCCGTGACCTCTACGTTGTGGTCCATGCCGAAAAAGGCTGCAACGCGATGGACCATCATTCTTTGGTAACTTGACATGGCCGGGAATTTGAAGTGCGTTTTTCTGAAGAGATAAATCATAATTTTGACGGTGAGTTTTTTGTTGTGTGGGTAAAAATGTTTGGGATACTTACTCTGTACATTCGCATAGTGCTATCAATTCCTGCTCTATTCGTAGCATTAATTGTCTGTCTTTCATGTTTTTGTTTATCGTTTCCGTGATAAATCTGACTAGATCTGTACCCGTAGTGTCCGTATATATCTCACCACTGTTGTCTGTGAAAAATAAAGATGTTTTAGATGTGAAATCTCTACGATGTATTTCTTGAAATTTGTTTGTCTCTTATACAATTATATTTTATAGCTTGTATACTTGTGTACTGACTGTAAGCGGTTTAGTTAAACTTGGGTTTACCGGACTTGATTCCTATAAGGTACTAATTTATGATTTAATTGGTTGCCAATGTCCAGTAGTGGAATCTACTAAGACCAGCTGATGGCATTTACACTGAAATTGCAATTTTCACCGCGACATAATTAAGTGGTCAGTAGAGAATTGGAACTAACTGATGGATCAATATAATTAAATGTTTCTGAATTCCCTTTAGAAGGAATTTTGGTATTAACTATTGAATATTTCCTAAATGTATTACGTTTTTTTGCTCATAATTAATTTGTAATACATTTAGAAGAAGATGCGGACATAAAACTTGGAAAATTTGTAAGAAATAAACAATTTATCCTAACCAAAATGGATATATGGAGGGAAATTACCAAGCTGTATACAGTTAAGAACATAGTTCCAACAAACTACATATATACCAACCTAAAGATGTAAAGGTAACAGATAGATATGGGGACTAAATTTGTCAAATTTAGTGCTCTTTTGAGACTGGTAAAAAGAAATACCAAATATAGCTGTTTTTATTTATTTCTTTTGATTGTATTTTTAGCAGAATCAAAATGTCCACCATCAAGTATTTAGGTGGTTACCAAACAACACAAACATGCACATAAAAAAACCGAGCGATTTAAAATTTGGCTTTTGGATGGTATATAAAGTTATATACCATGTAATCTTTTACCGATTTTGATATTTATTTCAGCACCTTGTAAAGAAATTCGTTAAAACTGTGAAATGCTTTTCGAATTTTGAAAAACAAGAAACGATTGAAGCCTATTATACAGAGTGAACCAACATGATATTTTGATTGGTTATATACAAATCTATACTAAACATTTAGTTTTTGATTCAGACCATTTACATTTCAGACCGTGTTACAATTAACACATTGTAACACCGTTTTTAGTAATTTTTTCTAAAATTGGTCACATTGATATCAAATGCCATATGTCAAACGTACAACACATAACCACAAACTGCCTCTTTTGAATCGCTTGCAGTCGCATAAACTGCGAAATATCAATATTCTATACATATTTAAACATGCGCGACTCTGGTAAATGATCGTACATCATTCTCGCCAACTAAACATCAAATCCCCCTTTCGGATACAATACAAGGACCACATTTACCTGAATAAGGAGTTATGCGAAGATCAAACCTACATTGTAGATATGATCGGGTACAAATACTGCCACGGGATTGTATATGCGCAATGGCAATAAATAGTTTATTGAATATCAGCATGCACGTAGCATGCTATAGTACATCTAAAGTGTTGAGGATTTCCTAGTTTATGTAACGTATATGTTTTCGATAACATTTTGGACAGAATTCTGGTCGTGCCAATACCGTATTATTTTTTTGGACATCGCTTTCAACTTCGTCTTAGTTCTAGTTGTGTGCAACTATTTGTGTTACCTCCATCGCATGTAATTTTACTAACTAACGGGTGTTTTTTTAGAGGTATACTTTTTAAAATCGGGTTGCCTGTGAAACTACGATACAAACATTACTACGTCTTCGACATTTTTGTTCAGTACGCTTTGACAAATCACCATGGAAAGACTTACACCCGAACAACGTTTGCAAATTCGCGTTCTGTACGACAAACTTATAGATCGCTGCGTGAATTTTATGGTCCACACAATAGACCATCTGTAGGCTTGCGGATAATATCCATCCAACGCGAGCACGTACTGTGCGTACCGATGAAGCCATTGCCGCTGTAGACGAAAGTATGCAAGAGGACCCAAATTTATCAATTCGGCGGCGTTCTCAACAATTAGGGATTGGTTCGTCCACTACGTGGAAAATTTTGAGGAAGGATCTTGGCCTGCACCCGTTTAAGATCCAATTGGTGCAGGAATTGAAGCCACAAGACCATCGTGTGTGTCGATTGTTTGGTGAACGGGCTGAAAATCAACTGGAAGTTGATCCAGATTATTATCGCAAAATCACCTTTAGCGATGAAGCCCATTTCTGGCTGAATGGGTATGTAAACAAGCAAAATTGCCGTATTTGGAGTGAGAACCATCCACACAAGATTGTTGAGACGCCATTGCATCCCGAAAAACTCAGTTTGGTGCGGTTTGTATGCTGTAGGCATCATTGGGCCATACTTCTTTAAAGATGAGCCAACATTACGGTCAATGGCAATCGCTACAGGCATAAGATTCGCATTTTTTTGGTTCCATACATCAATGCCAACAATCTAAGGATGAAATGGTTCCAACAGACGGTGCAACATGCCATACAGCGCGTGAAACCATAGCTTTATTCTGAGAGACATTTGGTAAACAAATCATCTCAAGGAATGGACCTGTCAATTGGCCGCCTAGATCGTGTGATTTGACTCCATTGGATTATTTTTTGTGGGGATACGTGAAATCACTTGTCTATGCTGATAAACCAGCAACGATTCAACGCTTGGAAGTTAACATTCGACGGGTTATTGATCAGATAACGCCAGGAGTGCTCGAAAAAGTTACCAAAAATTGGACTGATCGGATGGTGTTCATTAGACGCAGTCGCGGTGCTCATATGCCCGAAATTGTTTTTAAAGAATAAATGTCATAAAATAGTCTTATCAACTAAATTTTTTTTGCCATTTGGTAAACTATACATATATCTGTTTTTTTTTTACAAAAAGAAATGGTATACCTATAAAAAACACCCGTTATAATGTATTCTAATAAACTACTTCACCGAAATTAGAATTTGTTTTCAATTATAAGTTCGTGTAAATGTATAAGCCTTAACGGCTACTTAGCGGAATTAGGTAGACACCGCTATTAAACGTTAAGCGTTATAACAATAAAATTCTTTAGTAAGTTCTCAAGCGTTGACACTTGGTTGACATTTCGCAAAACATTGATGGAAAGTTCATGAACTTTTCATCAAACATTTGCCAAGAACTTGTCAAAGAACAGTATCAAAACTTATAGTGTAATTCAAGCATTACAAAGTGCTAAAATAATCATCAAAATAGGTAAAAGATTACAAAAGTTAACGAATATGCCATCAAAATTTAACAAAATTTTAAGTGCCACGCTCTTTTCGGCGGTGGGTATAGTTTTGGGGAAACGTTTTCATTCTAGTTCTGAACCATGTTAAAACTTCTAAACCACCGACTATCAAATCACGATTTAAATAAACACTTACCTCTACTCAACCTCGGCGAACTCGTAACATTCGAATCAAAGCTCCCCTGTGAGCTCCCCTGATGCCTCAGACTGCTCCTGCTCCCCGCCCTATTCACCGACAACGTATTCGGCGCACCATTATTTAAACTATGACTATTATTGTTCAAGCTACCGCTCAAGTTATTATTATAGTTCCGCAGACACTTGCTGCAGCATTGTCCACCATTCCCACAGCCACAATCCACCCTGACACGCCCATTCCTCCTATGCACCACCTCATGGTGCACCACCTCATGGTTCACCACCTCATGGTCCACCTCTTCAACCAATCTCCTCCCATATTCATCCCTCCTCTCATGCCTACCATTAACCCTACAACTCCTTCTCTCTTCCCTCCCTACTTCTCTTCTTTCTTCTCTTCCTACTTCCCTTCCTACTTCTCTTCTTTCATCTCTCCTTTCTTCCCTTCCTACTTCCTCATAGTATGATTGCTCGTTGTACGCTTGTACTGGTGAATGTATGGGCGAATGTCTTTTGGCAGGTGGTGGCGTTAGTGTGGCAGTTGGTGATATGCATATTGTCGTTGGTGAGTCCCTCAAGTGGTGTGACGGACTGACCACCACGCTCGGATGTAATGGTGAATGGTTTCTTGAGGACGGTAGAGTTAGTAGTGGTCCTTTGAGATGCACGGGCGAGTTTGGTTGTTGTTGTTGTTGGGTTGTGGGTGTTGGTTCTCGAGGAGGTGATGCCTCTTCTCTCATGGCGTGACTGCGGACTAAAACTTTCGATTTTGCTGAGTTCACCTGGAAGAGGGTTGAGATAGTGAGGGAAGACCCTTGTACCAGAAGCGAGAGACGGTTATGGTGATGTGCAGTAGTAAGAGGGTGTGTGTGAAGGAGGTTGCTGAAGGAAAAGAAGGAGTTTTTAAGGTAAAAACAAGCATATAAGTTAATGGTGAGGAATAACTGTTACTCAAGAGAAAATGTTGCAGTTTTCTCATTCTAAAATGGTTGAAGTTAGGCTTTTATGTTGTTGTTGTTAGGAAATAAGTCTAAAACAAGACAGCAAGCATGCTTAAAATCCAGCAAATGTGACTATTCTTGTGCACAAAGTACCAATGTTAGAAAGCATATGAGACCGCACAGGGGTCGTTCCTTAGAATTTGATGTAGAATTTACCATTTCAACAAGAAATGTGATTATTTTTGCAAATATAAACAAAATAACGACTGCATCTTACAACATGTGGGGGAAAGGTTATACTCGGCAATTTTGTATTCTTTAAGGGCCCTGTTGTCAATTTTCGTCATTAGAAGTAAAATTAGGCATCTTAGTGAAGTGCAAGTTGCTCGTGCTGTCGCCCTTATTCAGCATGGCCACTCTATTCGACATGTTAGCAGGGAGCTTCGAGTTTCCCCTTCTGTTATTCAGCGTTTATGGAATCGGTTTCGGGAGACTGGCCAATATGTTAGAAGAGCTGGACAAGGTCGAAATCGAAAAACTACTCAAAATCAAGACCGAGTTCTTGTCCTTTCCTCTCTACGTCAGCGCACTGCCACAGCACGAGACCTCCCAAACGACCTAAGACGAGCACTTGGAATAGAAATTTCTGATCAAACTGTTAGAAACAGATTAAAAGAAGCGAATTTGAAACCAAGAAGACCTGTCCGCGCACCACGCCTTACGCAGCATCACAAAGCAGCGCGAATGATGTGCTCTGAATCACAGAGATTGGCAACTTCGTCACTGGATGCCTGTACTGTTTACAGACGAGTCCAGATTTCGTTTAACTCGTTGCAACGGTCGAGTACGGGTATATAGACGTATATAGACGTCCTGGTGAACGCTACGCAACCGCTACTATACAGGAAGTGGATGTATTTGGTCGTGGATCTGTGATGGTTTGGGCTGGAATCAGTATAGACAACAGAACTGATCTTGTTGTGGTTAATGGTAGACTAAATGCCATGAATTACATCCAAAATATCTTGAAGGACCATGTGGTGCCTGCTGCATATGGCGTCGGTCAAAATTTCATCCTAATGCAGGACAATGCAAAGCCACATACCGCCGGCATCACCAGAAACCTTTTACGAGAACGTGGAATTCAGGTCATGGAATGGCCGGCGTTACGTCCTGACCTGAATCCTATTGAACACGTGTGGGGTCAGCTTTACCGACGTGTTCTCAAGCGCCCTAATCTTAATCTAAAGTCTAGAAGTACATATTATTTAAAAAGTTACAGGCTTCGAAAAAAGTGTTCTCATATTTTTTTTTAGCAGTGTATTTGAAATTTAGTGTATAGAGTTCATTTGAACAGTTTCAACTGAACAGTTTGAACTGTCAGTTGAAACTGAACGTTTGTGGCCGGCTTTAGGTTGCTTGTCTTTGCAGTTTGCCCAAGGATAATCCAAGGATAAAACAAAATGAACATAATTGCCAAATATCTAACATTTTGCAAGTTCAAACTCTCTACATTTCTTTTTACTGGTAACGTGATCACGTTACCTAAAGTATTCCCTTTTCCTAATTGGCCTAAAATCAAGAGCTAAAATTAATAACAAATAATACATCTGTTACTCATTTGCTTCATCTGACAAATACATAACAAAAGGTTATGACGTGTCACATAAAAGTCACGCAAATAAATGGTTTTCAGACAAAATCTTCGTAATGTTGCGCCCAAAGCATCCCTTAAAAAGTCTCTTCAAGCACCTGACGACATTCGTCAAGAAGGAACGCACCACTCTTATAGAATTACCAACGCAACCATTCGTCTTGTACAAACTGACAGAACCACTTCCCAAGACAAACAAGATATACAAAGAAGATGCGTTACAGATCTACAGGGACATGTTCATCATCAGAAAGATGGAAAACGCCATCGCCAAGTTGTATAACGAAAAACTGGTACGTGGGTGGTGTCATCTTTGTTCTGGACAAGAAGCAGTTTGCGTCGGAGTTAAATCCATGTTATCTGCTATTGATACGGTCATTACAAGCTGTAGGGCACTTGGTTGGGCATATGTGATGGGTATGCATCCTGTTGGTATCATTGGAGAAGCATTAGGAAGGGTATGTGTGAAATAAAAGAGATACAGGGTGAGGTAAGGTGATATTATCAAGTTATTATCAACAACTGCTGATATTATTAAGTCGATAATCTTCCTTTAGAAGTAAAATATGGAGAATCAAAATTGGAATACGAAAATGTATGTATATGCAAATGTTGTTGGTTATTTTCGAAGAATTTGTAAAAGATAAACACATTTGGGTAGATGATTTAAACTAAGAAGAAGGCCAGACATCATGTTTCTATGTCAAGTTTTCAAGTGTTGAATTCAGTTAAAATGTGTATCCTAAAGAAGTGTTTTTATATTTTTTCAACATCCTTTTTCAAAATCCTATAGAAGTAACTCAGAGTCAGTAATATTCCATAAGAATCAATAACGTAATTTAAATTTCTCGAGAAAAAGTCATTATTTATAAAGAGTTTTGGATGTCCTAAAAGTTTCTTATTTTATTTATTTTTAACAAAGTAATTTAACAAAACATTACTCCCCTCCTACAGCTACACATTTTTTCAATCTTCTCCTAAACTCCCGATATACCAAATCAATTGTTTCTTCATTTATTTCGTCTACTGCTTCCCTAATTTTTAATTTTAGAATGTCTACACTATCATGAAAATTATTCGCTTACACCTTCTGTTTTAAATAACCCCACCGAAAAAAATCAAGCGGCGTTAAATCAGGTGAACGTGGTGGCCATCCTATAGGGCCGAATCGTCCAATCCACTTATTTGGAAAATGTCTGTTCAACCAATCCCTGACTTGATATGCGCTATGCGCTAATCCCACACCAAAGAATCACTTTTTTATATTTTGGAGAATTGGTTGTAATACGGAAGTTTGGATTTTCTTGAGACCGATATCTGCAATTCTGTGAACTAACGACTCCATTTGTGGTAAACGTCGCTTCGTCAGAGAAAATAATTTTTCTGTAGAAAAATCTATCGACCATAATTCGTTCTCCCATTAATAGGCAAAATTCTAATCGACGAGCATCATCTCCTTCTACTAAAGTGTGTATCAGTACTGCTTTATAAGGATGAAATTTTGATTTAAAAAGATCCTTTGCAGGTGGCTTTTACTGATGTTCAAGTCTCGAGATCTTTGCCTCAACGATTTTTTTGGGCAAGTATTCACGGAATCATTAGCTAACATAGCTCCAGCATCATCTTCGCCATTTCGCTTTTCTTTCTTGATATTTTTCACGTCTCCTGTTGCATGAAATTTTTTAACCAATTCACGAACACAATTGACAGAAACGTATACCTCAGGGTATTTTCTGTTAAAAACTTCAGTAGCACGGCGGTACGATACCTCACCTATGCCGTAACAAAGAACTAAATAAACCCTTTGCTCTAAAGTCAACATACTTTCAATCAGCTTCTATCAACAAATTGCTTGGATACGCTGTTACTACATACTGTCAACTGATCAATCATAATTGTGGTCTCTAAATTTTTTGTTCACCTTTATGTAATGTCTTTTCACTGGTCCGAGATGTAAAATTTGAAATAGAACATTCAAGTTTGATATTTGAGCATAATGAGCATAAAAATAATTCAAACTAACTTTTACCTATAATATTTTTGATCTAATTCCGAAAAACCGAAAGTTTACTCTTCGGCCAATTTAACATTTTCGTGTTTTCTAACCATCCTGTATGTTAAATCAAAATATTAGCAATGGCTTTCGACTTTTTAGGACATCTAAAAATCTTTATAAAGAATGACTTTTTCTCGAGAAATAAAAAATTACGTCCATTATAGGTATAGTTAGGTGCATCGGGCGACACACTGTATACATTGTAATGGTACATAATTAATAATAATTTTTGGCATTTTCTTATCATTTATTAACGAATTATCAATTCTTAAAACAAGTACCATTTTTTTAAACAAAAATTTACAGTGTTATTTTGTTTTTCCTTTTGTAGAAATTATTATTGTTCATTGTTGGCATGTTTTTTGTAATTTGTTACTTAATTGTTTGAACAAATAAATTAGTTTAAACAATAATATACAATGTTAGGACGTATTTCTTGACAAAAATTATTATAGGATTTCTGGTCGTTTTTGTAATTTTGGAGGTTTTACGATATCGGTGAAACAAGTAATTTGGTTGCAACCCTAATTATTATTATATGTTATAATTGAAAATTAGTTAACAAATTTGGCAAAAAAAGGCACAAGAAACAAAAACAACAAGAATTACAATAATAATTTTTGCCAAGAAGATACGTCAGTACCATTGTATGTTTTTGTTTAAACAATGGTATTTATTTAAACAATTGCAAACTAGTTAATTAATGACAAACAATGCCAACAATCTAATAATAATTTCTCAAAAAAAAATATGTCAGTAACATTGTATATTTTTGTAAACAAATTGTATTTGTTTAAACAATTGCAAATTAGTCAGTAAATGACCAAAAAATGCCAATGTCCGCAACATTGTATGTATATATTTGTTTAAACAAATGGTATTTGTTTAAACAAATGCTAATTAGTGTAGAGGGATTCCGTAAAACGTTACAAGGTGCGAAGTGAGTGTCAGCGTTTAAATAAAAGACGTTCTTGTAAATATTCGTATAATTTCTCACTACCGGTTTCGGCTAATAGCCATCTTCAGGCAAGTAACTGAAAGATAAACCAACAACAAAGCATACGCAACCCAATTACAAAATCATATAGTGAAATCTAAAGTGTCATTCGGAAAAAATTGAAGACGCACATGACAAGCAAATTATTCCAGGGTCAATGCATAGGGTCAATGTAAAAGCATGATATACGTATACAGGCAACATTGGCAGCGTAAAAACACACAGACGAATATCAATAATACACAGCAAACTCCAAATTCTTGCCTCAGGGTGTAATATTTCCACAATGGAGCACTATCAATAAACGTCAGATAAGCGAATAAAAATATAGGTTACACGAGGTGTCATATGTGTCAAAGTGTCAAATGACACTTGAGATTTCACTGTATGATTTTGTAATTGGGTTGCTTATGCTTTGTTGTTGGTTTATCTTTCAGTTACTTGCCTGAAGATGGCTATTAGCCGAAACCGGGAGTGAGAAATTATACGAATAACTGAATTATACGCTGACAAATGCTAATTGTTAAAACAATTTCAAATTAGTTAATAAATGACAAAAAAATATGTCAATAAACCAATAATAATAATCACTTCTGCCAAAAACAATAATAAAACACGTAATATAGCAAAATTGTAAATTTGGGGAAACTTTTGTCTCATATTCAGGTTACTATGGGGAGGGTGGAGGGTGGTGAACAAAAAAATAGTGGTTGTAGATTTGTTCCTTGGAGAGTTCTGTAGAATTTCTGATAATCTCCTACTACTTTTTTTTCTAAATCCGAAACGTGAAAAAAAAAGAAACGATTTACTCAAATTTGGGGAGATTTTTTTTCTGTAAAAGGAACAGATTGGGGTGCCCAGTGTACATCATTGCATGGAAGAAAGTTCTCATGTTGTTCTCCTCCTTCTGATATTAGCTCATCTCACCATACCCTGTATAACAACTAATTTACAATACCAAACATCAGTAACGAGCCAAACATTTCAGGTCAGCGGTTGCAACAGAGGAAAATCAGGCCCTATGCATCCTTACACTGACCATTTCTACGGTGGACATGGCATTCCCGGTGCACACGTACCAATAGGAACTGGCATAGGCTTAAGCCACAAATATCTGGACACAAAAGCAATATCAGTGGTTTGCTATGGAGACGGTGTATCAAACCAAGGCAGAATCTTCGAATCCTTCCACTTGGCTAAACTATGGAACCTACCAGTGATGTACATTTGCGAGAATAACCTATACGGCATGGCCACGAGCTGTGAAAAATCATCAGCCAACATCATGTATTTCACTAGAGGTGGTGATATACCCGGTATTTTCGTTGAGGGCATGGATGTGGCTTCTGTAAGGGCTGCTATTGGTTTCGCAAGGGATTATATACTAAGTGGGAAGGGACCTATCATCTTGGAGGTGTTGACTTATAGATTTCATGGGCATACGCTCTCTGATTCTGAGAGCAGTTATAGAGATAGAGAGGAGGTGAAAAAAGTTCGTGAATCTAGCGATCCGATTAAGAATTTTAGGTTACGTCTCATCAGTTGTAAAGAGATAACAGCAGATGAATTGAATGGTATTGAAGAGGATGCTAAGAAGTCTATTCGCGATGCTGTTGATAAATGCAGGTGTGATACAGAGCCGAATTTGATAGAGCTGACCAGAGATGTGTATTCTGCAAATTTGGAAAAGATCAGAAAAGTGGTTACTAACCCAGCTGCGAATATATATCAAAGTAAATCAGTTGAGAACTGATGATTTATATAAAATTAGTGTTAAAATAAACGTATCTAGTGATGTAATTTTGTATTGGTTTGTTTGTTGTTAGGTTATGATGATAGTGTGATAGAATCAAGCAAAAAATAAAGAAAAACGAGGCTGAGAATGAGCAATGGGTTTATTAGAAGGAGATATAAAGTTACTTACTCGCCCTCGTGGTTGTGGTGGTGAGTTGCCGCCGCCACTGGCGGCTTGTTGATTATTCATATTACTGTTGTTTACTTGCATGACTAGCTCGGTGTTAGCTAAAAAGATACCTGTAAAATAAAAACAATTGTATCAATTCGCTACTAATCTACACTACAAATATGGTATACTTCAACGGCATATAACTAAAGAAAATGTGTGTGTGTAGTGGTGGATTAGGGCGCTTACGAACACGTCGGTCCAGCTGATCCCACACGTGTTCAATAGAATTCAGGTCAGGACTTAATTCCACGTTCTTGTAAAAAGTTTCTGGTGATGCCGGCGGTATGTGCCTTTGCATTGTCCTGCACTAGGATAAAAGTTTGACCGACGCCATATGCAGCAGGCACCACATGCTCCTCCAAGATGTTTTCGATGTAATTCATGGCATTTAGTCTACCAGGAACCACAACAAGATCAGTTCTGTTGCCTATACACTGATTTCAGCCAAAACCATCACAGATCCACGACCAAATCTATCCACTTCCTGTATAGTAGCGGCTGCGTAGCGTTTACCAGGACGTCTATATACACGTACTCAACCGTCGCAACAAGTTAAACAAAATTTGGACTCGTCTGTGAACAGTACAGGCGTCCAGTGACGAAGTTGCCAATCTCTGTGATTCAGAACAAACCTAATTCGCGCTGCTTTGTGATGCTGCGTAAGGCGTGATGCGCGGACAGGTCTTCTTGGTTTCAAATTCGCTTCTTTTAATCTGTTTCTAACAGTTTGACCAGAAGTTTCTATTCCATGTGCTCGTCTTGGGTCGTTTAGGAGGTCTCGTGCTGTGCAGTACGCTGACGTAGAGAGGAAAGGACAAGAAATCGGTCTTGATTTTGAGTAGTTTTTCGATTTTGAACTTGTCCAGCTCTTCTAACATATTGGCCAGTCTCCCGAAACCGATTCCATAAACGCTGAATAACAGAAGGGGAAACTCGAAGGTCCCTGCTAACATGTCGAATAGAGTGGCCATGCTGAATAAGGGCGACAGCACGAGCAACTTGCACTAAGATGCCTCCTTTTACTTCTAATTCAAAGAAAATTGACAACTGAATTCATTTGTCATCTTTAGTAGTGGAAAATTGTCATATCAAGGACAGGAAGTGGACACTACCTAAGCATAGCCTATTGTGACACCTATCACATGTTATCTACGTGACGTAGGGTTCACACCAGAAAAGTTGGATAGAGCATTGTGCTAGCGACACAAAGGTCCCTGGTTCAAATCCAGGTTGTGACTGTAATTTTTAATTTATTAAAATTTATATCCCGCCAGTATATCACCTCTATACATTGATTATTGTTTAAAAATACGTTTACGTTTGTCAATGAAATACAATTTTATGGATTACGTATTTTATGTATTTCACGAATCTCGGTTATTAAAAGAGAATAATGAAATGTATCAAAGAACGAAACGTTTACATAAGATTGGACTACAGTTAGACTAAACTCTATGCCTGTGGTTGTAACTGGTACTACCTGAGGTGCCCGCGAAATCGTTCAAATAACAAACCGTTTCAAAGTTTTAGTCTCTGATATTTCTATAGTTTGCACGGTCATTATATTTAATGCAAAAGCAGTTAAACATGTAGTTATATTATATACATACCAGCCAATTCTGATTTCCATGGGTGCTCCGACAGCTAAGAGGTCACATGGGTCACGCCAGTGAATATTTGACCTGAAAGCAAAGAAAATTGCTAATTAAAACCATATAACATAACAAGCAAGCAACAATAAATTTTCGAGTTGACCTTTTTAAGTGCAAACGCGAATGAAAGAATAAAAATAAACTAACAAAAAAACAAAAAATCCAACTCCCGGCGCACCCACCAAAAAAGCTTCTGGTATTATAAATATACTAACTCTATGACAAGAACTTTCCTAGCTAAGATAAAATGTGCCTACAAAATACAAACTTGTGGTCTTGACAAATAATTGAATTAATCTTTGACAATTTATTATTAAAACATAATTTCATTCTTTCATGTAAGATGAAGAACTTTTTGAACCATCTTCGTACAACACATTTTCGTATGGATCGATATCAACGTCATTCAACGTGCTGTTTTCTGTCAACGTGCAATGCATCATATTTAATGAAACGTGTGCGATTTTGTAACAACACTGTCCGTTATGATTAAACGAAGGACAGACAGACCCTCAAACTGATACTACTGAAAAATAGCACCGTGGTTTAAAAAAAAATCTACTTATTCTAGACCAGTACTTAGTAGTAGCTATACTTATACATAAATTATCGAAAAGTTTATCGAAAAATCTTTATTTTTGTAATAAATGAAAATTTCTGTCAGCTGTCAGCAATTCCTTGACAAGTTACAGACGTTGAAAATATTAACAATCCCACATTTTAAACGGTTCTAACTTCCCAAGGAAAAAAGCAAGCAGTCTATACGGCACTATCAAAATGGTGAATGTTTGGTTACTACAATTCGTAAAATGCATCCAATTTTAGATAGAAATAATGTTCAAAATATTCATCATCCACTGTAAAAATAATAGTCGCTAAATTTGAAAATACTGGTTCAGTAAATCACACGACACTCAATCGTAACGCACAAAGACGAGAAATCATTAAAATCCACCCAATGTGACTATGCTGACTATGTTTTTTGTTGTGAAGATTACTTCGACATAAGTAAAACTGACTAGAATAAGTTATCTATCGTATTTTCGAACCAGGTATTATCTGATGTGACGGCTTAAGGTTAGGGCTATCCTAACGTACAAAGTTATGCTTACATGGCACTTTAATGCTATGAAATTCAAACGGGAGAAGCATAAGAGCGCGTTCGGTTAACCCGGTATTGTACGGTGAGAGTGACGCGCTGCATAATAGGCGGACTAACGTCATACGGCGTTTATCTGCATATAAGAGAGAGACAACCGATCTAGGTTATCTGAGCATTGCTCTCCCCATACCCTACCCTGACAAACCGAACGCGCTCTAAGCGTACTAACGAATGACGTCACTGGAGACTGAGCCAATTACGTTTTCAATCACGTGGTAGGACGTGAATAAAATTCAATTTTAATTTTGGTTTTTAATAGAAATAAAGCTTTTTTTTTTTAAGTAATAACAAATAGTTTTCTTGAACTGTAATCTAGTAGGATGACTATAATATAAGCCATATTTTTAATACAGTCAAATACCCTATTCCCGAATGTCTACATTTTAAATCAATAAATATTTCAGTACTTTGCTAAAGAAAACCATGATACTCTGACATTTAGATAACTAAAAACAGTGAATTGAAAAGTCCTACGTCATCAATACAGTTGCGTGTGCACTGGGCGAAAAGTCTCCTGCAGTATTAATGAAGTTCATTCACACAATACTGGCTATATCCATCTCTGTTTCTTATAAACAATTCTCGACTCTACTTCGAAGCATTGACGTCACATTATTGTTAATCCACATTTATTGAAAAAATAGCCATTCTCGTTACTAACTACTTAGCAAAATCACCAAGCGGGTCATTCATTATTTGAAAACGTAGAGTTTCGTGACCGCTGCTATTGTAGCTTTTCCAGCACAGCGGACTTGTTAATCAAACAAATGTTCGCCTATTTTTAGCAGTGTTTCCGATACGTCACGAAAGCAGGCTCGCAGGTCAAGCGATGGCCGAAGAACTTCCGGTCGCAATAAAAGATAACGGTAAATTTACTTTTCTGGGTGGGTACTTCTTATTTTTGGACCTTAGCCGCCGACCTGATGACGCAAAGGTCACACCCGAAAGCGAACTGATAAAAATAATGAAAACCCAACATGCGTTAGGTATTTTATATGATAGATTTTATCGCATCTTGTCTTTGAAAAAATTCTTTGAACGACTCTTATAAATGGTTGAACCACAAATGCAGTGAAGTTACGTTCGAACTTTAAAAAATGATGACGTAACTGCACTGTTTCCGTGGTTCCACCATACGAGGAACAGGGTTATAAAATAAAAAAAAATGGTTGAACCAGAAGAACAGTGAAGATACGTCATACTTTAGAAAATGATGACGTAACTGCACTGATTACATGTTTCCACCATAGGAGTGATTAGGTTATAAAATATAAAAATGGTTGAACCAGAAGAATAGTGAAGTTACGTCATACTTTAGAATATGATGACGTCACTACACTGTTTCCGTGTTTACACGGAAACAGAACTATACATTTTTATTTTTGCGGACGATTGAAACAAATTGTTTACAGTGGACCATTACAAGACGATGCAGAACTATTAAAACTAAGCATAATGAAAGCGATCGAGTCTTTGGTTAACTGTTCATGGTCATGCGCACTCAGTACAAAATATTCAATCAGCTGATTAGTACCCTTCGATGTGCTGTGTACACAGAAGTTAAAAATGTGCAAATTAATAATGAATAGGAGTATCTGCGAGAGTAGAACTACACAAAATCCATATTTATGCCGTCATGGTTAATTTTATTCATAAAAATAAATTTCTTTTGCGACGCATTCAACTCCGAAAAATTTCAAATTGTAATCTTGTATCTCAATCTCAGATATCAGTCCAGCTCTCGACGAATCTGTGAATTGAAAATAATAGAGATCTGACTGTTGGAGTCAGGAATAAGAATGAAGCTACTAGAAGACCATGTACAAAAAAAATTATTTTATAATTCATATTTTGCATGTATGCAAAATACAGAAATTAGCAATAGAGAACTTATTTCGTTCTACAATATCGTAGTTGTTTTTCCTGCATGTAAAGTACTTGTAAAACAATTTGTAAAAAAATCACCACATGTGATCTCAATACACGGTTCAAAGGAATTTTCTCGAGTCATTTAGTCACAGAATCTTAGGTGCAATTTTCCATCATAGTGGATTTTTGATATATCTGTCGGTGTTTAAAAAAATTAGTAAAGGTGTTTCACAAAAGAATTTACCTACTGATTTTAACAGTTTTCATTTGACTGAAAACACAGGATGTGGCTCAGTTCAGTACAAGTAATTGTACATTATCAAATGCAGTTGCCGTAAATTGTTGTTGATAATAATGTTGACTTAAACAAAGAAAGGAAAAAAGATAAAATAATAAAATTGGTATAAAGTATTGATAACTTGATATCTGAGCATTTAATTAAATTTAAGACAACTTTTATCTATGACATTTTACATTTAAGAGAGGCGCTTATGCCAGTGAGATCGACGTCGTCCTTGAGTCTGTAGTACGCCCAGGATGTGGTTCCATCTAACGGTGAACCGTTGTACTCAAGTCATTGTGTCTAAACAAACATACATACTCAATTTGTTCAGCCGATTTTTGCCCTTTGCCAATAGGCAGCTACTGTAGTTGTTATCAACTGTTAGTTATTATTGATCTGAGCTGTTGGTACACTTCTCCTCTGTCTCGGTCTGTGGACTTTGTTACAGAAACCTTCTTTACAGAGCTCAGCGGTGACAGTTCGTAGTAATTCGACACAATTGCATAAAAAGCAGATCAACTTGACAACGGCTGGGTCAATTTTAAAGAGCTATGTCTTAAAATGTCATCCATAAATTAGCTCCTGTTCCGGGATTAATGCTATTGGCTTAGTCCCCATGAAAGCATATTAAATCAACCAGTATATTGTGTCAAAATTAGCTTATTTTCTCTAATTAAGTTCATGATTAAAGCAAGCGCGGTTGAATTTTATATTTATCCCGGAACAATGCCCTATGCTTACACATTCCAACAGTACCTTGCTTTTACACATGAGTGCAATAGTGTCGACTCCGATCTGCTTTTTATGCGCCCGTGTTTTGTATGTAACTGGTATATGGATAAACTCCTCTCTTAATAGGGTATTCCGGTGTTTTTGAAATTGTCATTTTTTACAAAGTATGGGTGCTACTGTTTGCTACTTCACAAGTAAAATATCAAACATAGTTTTAAATTAAGAGAAATCGTTGTTTGAAGTTTGAATTAGGATTGGTCTTTGTGACGTCACAAAGACCGCTCAAAGTGAGCGACTTGACAACGTTGCTATATCTAGGGTGCACGTAGTAAATTTTGTTGTGTCAACGTTTAGAATCGCTCGTTTGTTGACACCTGCTTTGGTTATTGAGGTTATATCAAACACTTGTTCAAAATGTATAAACTCCAACGCCGACATTGTTCTGTGCCGGGCTGTAACAGCAGTAGAACAGTAACTCCTGATAAGATTTTCTTAACATTGCCGACTAGCGAGATGAGAGATGTTTGGCTTCAAGTTTCAATGATCAAATCATCTCTCAAAAAAGTTACCTATATTCGTTGTCAAACAACACGGTCGCCAACCGTCAACTTGGCCGATCAGCTGTTCGAGAGCTGTCCGCTGTTGCCACCGCTACTAGGGATCGGTAATCATCGTGTATTTCCGAGGGTGGTCGGTGAATTCAAACGAAATGCACTTTTAATTGCAATTATCTCATAGAAAAACTAAATCAAAAAGCTCATAGCTTAACTTTATGAATCCTCATAAATTGTACAATAGGTTAAACCGAATATTTGCTTAAATTTTGACATGACCGGAATACCCTATTGTGAAAACTAATACTTTACTCCTAATAAAATCAACAATGTCTTGTTTTGCAACTACCCTGTATGTCAAATAAATACTATTACTATGGCTGTGGCGTTCTAGAACATCCAAAACTATTTAGAAAGAATGGCTTTTTTCGAGAATAAAATATTTTGGGCCATTATAAATATTGTTCGGTCGATCTGGGGACATGCTGTATGTACTGTGACGGGTGTGACATATTACTTAAATACATTTTAAACTCGGTAAACAAAGACGTATGACGCAAACATACTTAAATATTTTTCGTCTGTAACCTGACCACATAGAAATTAGTTCAGAATTTTTATTTTTAATTTTTCATATTTAGAAGTTTCATGACCAAACTTAGAGCTAAAAAGCTTTTTGTTCCAAAGGGTCAAAAATAACTGGATGTTTACTCAAAGCATTTTTATTTCATTTCTGTAATTGCGTCAAACTAGTTAAATAATAAATTAAAGTAAAGGCAATTTGTATAATTTAAGTCTATGACATTTTTTGGTAAAATTAATAGTTTAGCTGCATGAGCAAATTATATTTGATTGAGATCGGTCGTGTCTGAATTAATATAAAACTAGTTAGCCAGGATTTAACAGATATTCTCATTCTAATGACAGTAGGTAGTGTCAACCGCTGATGTTTTGACAATACCTACTGTCAATAGAATCGATGTATCTGCCAATTCCTGGCTAACTAGTTTTATTTGAATGGCACGAAAAACACGATCGATCTCGATCAAATAGACTCTCATGCAACTAAACTATTAATTTTTTATATAGTATGATAAAGTCATGTGCCTAGCCACATCAGATTTTTTTACTAGAGAATGTCGTACATAACAAAAGATTTTAGGCTAATTTGATTATAAGATTATCGATTATATTATTTGCTTTTGTCACTTTTTCACGAAAAAAATGTCGTTCAGAATCTTTCAAACAGTATTCTGGAAATGTTGAGTATTTTGAAAAATAAAAGACTCGAATAAAACTCGAAGCAAAACGAAGCAAAATTGTACGTAACAAAGTTTAAAACTGAAAACTTTTTACTGGGATGTAAATGTGTACAGTATTAACTCAATATTTACACTTTCAAACAAACAAAGAAGAACAGAAGGACTTGTATACTAGAATATATAATAAGTATGTAGTACTATAAAAAGCAAATGTTTAAAAACTAAACTACACTAAAAAATTCAATTTTTTATTTGTTTTTTAGTTGAATACAAACAATAATAAGACAAACAAAAGCAAATAAAATCAAACGGTTACATTACCTGACCCATTCCAAACAATCAAGAATAAAACTCGTACTTGCAACGAATTCAAAAAAAAAGACGACCGCTCCGAGTTCGCAACCGCTGCGACGAATAGAGAAAATTCGGAAAACCTGCCGTTAAACCGAAAAACGCGCCCGCCGAATCGCGACTGAAGTTTTCCCCGTGTCAGTGAAAACAGCCGGTAAACAATAGCGGCATTAACCAATCCCTTCACGACGTCGTTTCCCCCACCACGACTATTAACTTGGCCCAATGACGATCACCGGTCAATTTACCTGTTCACTAAAAACTTTAGAACAACGGCCGACAGCATTGAACTTGACTTTCCCCTCCTCCCTCACCCTCCCCCTCCCACCATTTCGATCCATCGACGACGCTCTCTTTGCATTCATTCCAAAGGCGAGCGACCTTGAGTGTTGATTTGCCCACCACACGCGATGCCCCCCACCACTGCAACGCGTTGGACATTCGAGTTTCATTTAGAGGTACGTATGGTTTCGATTATGTATTGTTTTGTGAGGAATCCGTAGATTGTTTTGTGAATCTTAGAAATGAAGGAGCAACAAAAGTAATGGTCCGAAAGATGGACCTTGGGGGAGATATTTTTAAAGTTGCGTTTGTGGTCGGTTTCGACCCTAATTTTGGTGTTATAAATCGATTGGTGTGCTCAATTTTATTGTATCTGACGTCGTTTTTGAGTTATGGAAGAATTTATCAAATCTAAATCTAGAAATATACTCTTCCGTTAGAATTGAAAACAAAAACAGTCTATAAAGTTTTTTAGAATCGTGCAACGTACAATATGTATGTAAACTATATTGTTGTCATTTTAAGTCAGACAGTGATAGTTTGTTTTAAATCATGTTTAAAACACAGTTTTAAAACAATCCTGATCATAAATAAGAATATTATGAATATAAAATAATATAAAATGTCGATGACGTCATATGTTAAAAACAATTGACGGATGGATATTGATGTGATATAAATATGTGTTTCAGGGTATTTCTAGGGTATTTTGCGGGTACCGGTTGAGTACTGTTGGTACTGTAGTAAACTGTCAACTTCGTAAAGTTGGCATAAAATCATGACAAAATCTTATTGTGGATAACGCAACTATGATCACAATAGTGCTTGTGACAACACTATTAACCCGCAACGGCTACTGTGATAAAAATGTATATGACAACCAGTGAATAAAGGATATAAATATAGAAACATAACCTAAAAAGTTAACTTAAAAATAGTGTCTAATAATTATAATAGTCAGAATAGACGTGTTTGGCGGTGACTGAAGAACAAGAACTTACTAAAGAGCCGTTGAGGATAGGGTATTCCGGTGTTTTTGAAATTGTCATTTTTTACAAAGTATGGGTGCTACTGTTTGCTACTTCACAAGTAAAATATCAAACATTGTTTTAAATTAAGAGAAATCGTTGTTTGAAGTTTGAATTAGGATTGGTCTTTGTGACGTCACAAAGACCGCTCAAAGTGAGCGACTTGACAACGTTGCTATATCTAGGGTGCACGTAGTAAATGTTTGTCTTCTGTTGTGTCAACGTTTAGAATCGCTCGTATGTTGACACCTGCTTTGGTTATTGAGGTTATATCAAACACTTGTTCAAAATGTATAAACTCCAACGCCGACATTGTTCTGTGCCGGGCTGTAACAGCAGTAGAACAGTAACTCCTGATAAGATTTTCTTTACATCGCCGACTAGCGAGATGAGAGATGTTTGGCTTCAAGTTTCAATGATCAAATCATCTCTCAAAAAAGTTACCTTTATTCGTTGTCAAACACCAGGGTCGCCAACCGTCAACTTGGCCGATCAGCTGTTCGAGAGCTGTCCGCTGTTGCCACCGCTACTAGGGATCGGTAATCATTGTGTATTTCCGAGGGTGGTCGGTGAATTCATACGAAATGCACTTTTAATTGCAATTATCTCATAGAAAATCTAAATCAAAAAGCTCATAGCTTAACTTTATGAATCCTCATAAATTGTACAATAGGTTAAACCGAATATCTGCTTAAATTTTGACATGACCGGAATACCCTATTATACATTTACACGCACTTATAATTGAAACCAAACTCTATCGTCAGTAGAATAAATTATACTTAGTAAAATTACATGCGATGGAGGTAACAGAAATAGTTGCACACAACTAGAACTAAGACGAAGTGGGAAGCGACGTACAAAAAAAAGAATACGGTATTGGCACGACCAGAATTTTGTTCAAAATGTTACCAAAAACATATACTTTACATAAACTAGGAAATCCTCAACACTTTAGATGTACTATAGCTTGCTACGTGCATGCTGATATTCAATAAACTATTTATTGCGCATATACAATCCCGCGGCAGTATTTGAACCCGATCATATCTACGATGTATGTTTGATCTTCGCATAACTCCTTATTCAGGTAAATGTGGTCCTTGTGTTGTATCTGAAAGGGGGATTTGATGTTCAGTTGACGAGAATGATGCACGATAACTTACCAGTCGCAAAACATCACTGAAAACGTCATGCTGGCGTATTTTGATGAACAGAGCAAAACTAATAAAGCTCCAACCCTTTGGCAATACTTTAGAATGCTACACGCATGTTTAAATATGTATAGAATATAGATATTTCGCAGTTTATGCGATTGCAAGCGATTCTAAAAAGGAAGTTTGTGGTTATGTGTGGTTACGTTAGACATATGGCATTTGATATCAATGTGACCAGTCTTAGAAAAAAGTAAAACCTAAAACTGATCGATTATAAAATATACAGATACGAGTATGATAGCTACATAATAATTCCTGCTACACGTAATGTCAGAAAAATGTCTAAATTCATCTCGAGCGCGTATAAACAATGTTCGGCCACGAACCTTGACCGCTTGCCAACATTTGACGTAAAATCGTTGGCATATGTTCATACGGACACTAAACTGTATGAATTAAATAACAGCACCATTACCGAGTAACTTTCAGCAAATATTTTACAGAAACTGAATTTGTATAATATTATTATGTATGCACTTGCGGGTATACAAAATTTGTATTCGTCGATTACCTCGCCTGATTAGTAGCGAAAAAGAAACAAACGAATAATTAGTGCTAAAAATATTTTTTTGTTTCTCAAAAAGCGCACGTTACTTTATATGAATTTTAAACTAATGTAGCTTTCTTATTATTATTCTCACCCAGTATACTGAGCACTAGGTCGTTGTGTGAGTAGAGAGATTACAGCACGACCTACTAATACAGTTGGATGATCATTCATCCAACATTCACACCGACAATACTATTATTTCAATCAAAAGTTCGGTTGCAAAAGTATTGAGCCCTGTGGAAAAATGTACCTGATTTTAGCACTTTTTAATAAACGCTCGTCTTTCCGAAAATTTTCTGCTAAACCGCTTACCCAAAAAAAATCAAATTTACACAGAGTATAACTAAAGATCTTGTCTGCAGATTGGCTTTTGTATTTTACTAATTTTCTTTGCAATAAAGGCTATAAACAAGATTTTCATAGAAGCGGATATCTCGGCAACGAGTATTAGCACGATAACGAGACAGGTACGAAAACAATCGCAAAATTTTGTTTAATGAGACTATTGAAATGGAAACGCATTTCAGATAATCATTAATTTTATAAAGCGACATAAAAAGGCGATATAATTTTGGTACAGCGCGCAAGTACGTCACGGCGTTCAACGTCAGCTGCTCGGGATTCGAGGCCGACTACAGCATGTATCACAGGCCCGTACTAAAATTAAAACAAACATCGTACATATTTATTGATGTAACCATGTAACCAGCATTGAAGTTGAAGGTTAGAAATTATGGTCTCTTTTTTTTTAATGAAAGAATAGATTGCAAGTGTACAACGAACAGCTGTAAGAATGTTTTCTTTTTGTTTTTAACGCCTTTTGAATCAACCGTAGCCATCAAATATTATCAGGTAGCATAAACATTTTTTTCTCAGGCCTCAATAATATGATTTTGGGTAAAATCAAGATAACATAAATACATAAATATTCATTGAATAAAGTTTTTTGAGTAACTGCGTTGCGTGCGTACATGTTTTGCAAGTATTGAGCAAGAATGCTGAAGTATTATTCCAATGAAGTAAAGCAATTAATTATCAATGTCAGAAATTTGTTTCTCACATAACTAAAGCACAGCTGTTGTATCTGTCAAAAAATCACCATCAAGAGAAGGTATACGTACAAAATAAAGTTGCAAAAAGCTACAGTACATTTGAAATTAAAGATATGTTAAATTTATGTAACAAAGCACTATTTCAAAAGACATACCCAATTTTTTAAAATTAAAAAAGATACATTGATAAAGATCATATTGGTGACTCAATTGTAGAAATAATTATAATCAACTTGCATGAAGATGATGATGATGATAATGACGAATTATTAGACTACAACAGCAACAGTACAGATAATGAAGAGTGATTTTAGATAATGACTAGGAGAATGTGCACGCCTAATAGGCCTGCTGGTCGACCTAGGTAGATCGCCGAAGCGTTAAGAGAGAGAGACAAAAAGCCCGGATGCTCTTACACGCGCGACGTGATTATGCTCGTACGTTCGGTGCGGTTACGGGCGCGCCATCTATTGCTTCGTAGCGTAATCTCAAAAGCGACATGATGTGTCGCCGTCTGGTGACCGCGTCGCAAAGCGCGCGGCCGTTGCCTAGCAACCTCGATCGATTGGTATGACGACGCGCTGGCGAGTACACCCCCAAACGATAATCCATAAATTTAGCCGAATCGAGGTAAAAAATAACGACAACTAGGCCGAAAATGGACGAAATTGAAAGCCTAAGCACTGTAGAATCAAATTTGAGGCGGAAAATCGGCGCCTGCGGCGCCGATTTTCGCTTCTCCGAGGAGGAAACCCTTCCCCCGATTCGCCGATTTTCGTAAACTTCTTCCGGGGACTGTGTTAGACTTTTAGTATATAGTAGACACGCAACAGAATATGTATACAATTCCACAAATAAAAAAAATCACGTATGCTATTTTCAAAAATACAGCCGAACGAGAAAATTACAAATATTGAATGCGGGCCTGAGAGTTGATCGTTTGAAATCGTCGCGCGAAGTCTCGCATCGTTTCTCGCGCGTAATCTCCTTTCCCCGAGGGGAACCATCCTGCGCACGGATCGATCACATTATTTTCACTCTTAAAAATTCCCAAATAACTTTAATGTTATTATACATCAATGGATGTACCACAATAAATAAGGATTGTTTACGTGCTAACTGCGTTGTCCTGCTATACTTCGTTTCTGAGATATCCGCGTCCATAAAAAGCTCGCTTACAGACTTTATTACATAAGAAATCAAGACAAAAAAAAGCAACAATCTATACAGGAGATTCTAACTGTAACCTGAACAAAAATTTTAATTTTTTTGTAAGTGGTTTAGGGGAAAAAAATTCGGAAAATCTGGAATTATTTTAAAACCACAAAAATTGGGTAAATTTTTTTACTTCTCTAGCGCTCGTGGCTAAACCGATGGGCAGGAAATTTTGATAGTCACTCCTGTTATGTAGAAATGATTCAGGAGTATAACGCACTTTATTTAAATTTTTTTGTCAGAGTTACTAGCCTTTAAACACAGGGCTCAATACTTTTGCAACCGATAGAAGTGTTTAAAAGTATCAAATTTAAACCAGAGAATATAAACATGTTTTTCACATAACGACAGATTTTTCGTAGTGAAAATAAAGACTAGCAGCGCTGACGTAAGACAGGGCGATAGAATAAAATTGTCTCCATTCATGAGCGACAAGTCGGGCAGAATTTTTGGCAACCGGGCTGCGCTGTGCCACGGCCAGCTAATGTAGCGGTTAATCCGCGTCGTCAACGCGTATACAGGAGTTAATTTTAGAAGCTCGGCCTGGAGGCTGTTGCCTGCCGACGATGCGGACCATCGTCGTTATTCGTATGTTCTACGTATGCATATAAGCCCGATCAATGCTCCTGATGCCTGCCTATACACGATAATAAACATCACTAAACGTTTCCCGTACTATCGTGGCCATATAATATGTCCGCTCTTTTGACGTCCATTTTCTCGCAAATCCAGGTGCGAAAAAATTTGAAAAAATTCCTGTGCTGTCCTTGATTAATATGCTACAACTCATAAAAATTAGAAAGCTGTATATGTTGGGGTTTATGCGATTTTTCCAAATTAAGAAGAATTGGCGCTGTTTTCGCCCCATAAATTTCATTCGTTTAACTTTAGCAATTAATTACTCCGGAAATAATCCATAGATTTCAACGAATTAGAAAGTAAAATCACCTACGGAATGCTAGCTTTAAATGTGCATTTTTGTAAAATGATCGGATTAGTGGTTGACCCACAAAAAGCTATATTATGCAATGTCAGCATTTTCGTTGTTAGAAGAGCTAGAATAATGAAATATAGACTGTAGGTTACCCAATAATTCATATGTTTAAAGTTTATTACATAATCATAGTTTATCTTGCATTTTCCATACAAAACATAGTGTTGAAGCATCTCATGATCGCCGCAATTCACGCGGCGCTCTTAGGTCTTTGGTGTGGTACGGGGGAAGGGATCGACAGCGACGCGGCCGGTAGTGGGGGATCGCACGATGCTTTAGTGACTATAGAACAGCGTTTACGGACACAATATAACGAAATTGTTATAATAGTTTCAACATTAATATGAAAAAAACGGGGTACTTTCTAATTTTTTTTCAGTTTATCAAATTTAATTAATTTAGTATTCACCTTTAATTCCGCTAGGTAGCCGTTGAAGCTTATACATTTACACGCTTTTATACTTGAAACCAAGTTATAATTTCGGTGAAGTAGTGTATTAGAATAAGTTATACTTAATAAAATTACATGCGATGGAGGTAACACAGATAGTTGCACACAGCTAGAACTAAGAGAAAGTTGGAAGTGACGGACAAAAAAAGAATACGGTATTGGCACGACCAGAATTCCATCAAAAATTTTACCGAAAACATATACGTTACATAAACTAGGAAATCCTCAACACTTTAGATATACTATAGCTTGCTACGTGCATGCTGATATTCAGTAAACTATTTAATGCGCATTGGTTTATTATTTACATGAAGCATACCATTTTTATGAACTTTTGTAGCTGGTATTATTTTTCACTCGTATCAATAAAATCTGTAAAGATACTTATAGAGACTGCCAAATATCAGAAATAAAACAGTCTTAAAATGTCCAATAAAATTACAATGTACGTGAACAAAATTTAATGTTTCTACAGAGGAACTTGGCAACTAAATATAAATATGAAAGATATGTAAAAACAGTTATCATCATATTGTGTGTGACTTACTTAAATAGTCACATTTTCTCCTTTTTTAACGTATCATCTGGATGCAAGATTAGCCAAAACAATCTTTTAAATAACAAGGAAGGATACAACATAGATTAGTTTTTTTACTTTATCATACGCGGTATGTAAAGTATTGTAATCGTGCCAAAAAAAATTTTGAGATTTTAGCGGAAATATGTCTTTTTGGGTCCCCTGGACGTTTTTACCAAGGTACAAAAAAATGTCTGTGTGTGTGTGTGCCTGTGTGTGTGCATGTGTGTGTACCCGTTTTTTGTGGCGACGATTCCGGAGAAACTACTAAAGGTATCTAAGTTTCATAACCAAACTTAGAGCTGAAAAGCTTTCTGTTGAAGGGTCCAAAGGAACTGGAGGTTTAGTCTTAGCATTTTTGAAAGATTTTGCAAATAAGCCGCCATTTCTGGAATTTCGTCGAAATAGTTAAATAATAAATTAAAGAAGAGGAAATTCTGAATAATTTATGACTATGACATTTTTTGGTACAATAAATAGTTTAGCTGCATGAGCAAATTCTATTTCATCGAGATCGGTCGTACTGCATTAAAACTAGTAGCCAGGATTTGTCAGATTTTTTTATTCTAATGACAGTAGGTAGTGTCAAACGCTAATGTTTTGACAATAACTTTTGTCAATATAAGCTGCGTTGGGATATTGTATTACACTTTTTACACCCAATAACACGTAAGTGTCATTTGGACGGTGTACCCGGTGTCAACGGAGTACAATATCCGAACGCAGCTTTAATCGACATATCTGTCTAGTTCTACTAATTTTATTTTAACGCAGACATGGCCGATCTCGATCAAATATAATCTCATGCTGCTAAACTATTAATTTTATATATAGTATGATAAAGTCATGTGCCTGGCCACATCAGATTTTTTTATTTTTGAAGGTTCCTTTAGTATTGATTTTCACATTCCAGATTTTATAAAAAAAAATAGTACTCCCTTGCCGAAAAGGGAGTCGTTACATTAAGATTCGACGTAAAAAAATAGCATAAAATAAGCTTTCAGAATAAAAATATTTTAACGCACAAAGCTATACTTTCCTCCTTGGAAAATAACCTTTCAAGCCGTTCAATTTAGCTGCTACTTAAACATGTATAAACTGCCAGTTGTATAATTCAAAGAACAATTTTCTTTTAATGAAAACCACTATAATACAACAAGTATTCACTGGAATTGTATTCACGTATAATATTCCAACCATTTTCTGTTATACCTACACGCTGTAATATATTAATTCGAGGTAAAAAGAATCCCTTTGAGGTTAGGTTTGCGTTTGCTTTGTACGCGTACGGTGACAGAGCGGTGCCTTTGATCCTCATGACGATGTGTTATCGACCGAGCAATATATGAAGGTCACTACACATTTTCACTTGGAGGAAAGTAAACGTAAACGACGTGAAATTTATTGGAAGAATCATGAGCAGACAGGTGACTGATCGGCAAATGTTTACTGAACTGTAGGAGATTTTTTTTATCAATCGTGTAAAGTATGTGGCATTCAAGGTTACCACAAAAAAAATTAGGCAGTTTAAACGTATTATTATTAATTATTATCATTAATCTAATGCCTGAATAACACTATCAAAGTTTTGACAATTTTATGTGTTCTTATGTTCTTATTTTAGTTCTTATTATTATTAAAGTATGAAAACTACACTGCAATTACCTTTTTCTACTTTGCATTCACCATGCACACATTGTAACACTGTTTTTAGTAACTTTTTCTTAAGATCGGTGACATTGACAGCAAATTCCTTATGTCAAACGTAAACCCATAACCCCAAATTGCCTTTTTAGAATCGCTTGCAATTGCGTAAACTGCGAAATATGCGTGTTTTTATACATATTAAACATGCGTGTAGCATGCTATAGTATGGCCAAAGTGGTGGGGCTTTCTTAGTTTTGTTCTGTTCATCAAAATACGCAAGCATGACGTTTTCGGTGATGTTTTGCGAGTCTGGTAAGTCATCGTGCATCATTCTCGTCAACTAAACATCAAATCCCCCTTTCAGATACAACACAAGGACCACATTTACCTGAATAAGGAGTTATGCGAAGATCAAAATCGTAGATATGATCGGGTTCAAATACTGCCGCGGGATTGTGTATGCGCAATAAATAGTTTATTGAATATCAGCATGCACGTAGCAAGCTAGTAGTGGTAGCAAGCCGATTCGGGAACCTCCTCCGTGACCTTGACCACACCTCCACCCAAGGTCAAGGTCACGGAGGAGGTTCCCGAATCGGCTTGATGGTGAAAATTACGAGGACTCCTCATTTTAATTTTAGACGACCTTATCTAATCAGGAGGAGATCGAATTGGAGGAGGTGAATGACTGGTCAAGGTTAATGAGGAGGTTTTATGACTTGGTAACAATTGATGGTGGGATTTGTGTATAAAAGGTAGTGTGGGAAATGTTTTGCATACAGTGTAAAAGCGGCAGAGAAACAGTGAAATAGTGACGCATTGAAGTGTGTATCTATTGACATGTTCATAGAAAAAATGCAGAACCATGATTTATTATCCAGCATATGTAAAGAGTTAGATGACCAGCTCAGCATAACATTGCTCCTTCGCTTAATCGCTTAGACGTACTTGTGATATAAAGTAAAATAAAGTCATACATCGTATAAACGTTTATTATTTTTGTATTACCAACTATCTTGTACACTTCTTACCACCGAAGCCGAGACATTCATTGAAGATCGTCAGTTTATATATCCAAATAAATATTTTCAATTGTTCTATACTACTTTTTTATATAAGGTTATCGTCATTCCCGAGATTGTCATTCCACTTTCATCCTAAGAACGAAACCTTACCTTCCCACTACTACTAGTCGTTATGGGTGTTTCTTATTATATACGGTACGTTTTCTTCGATGATAACGGTAAAAGATTGGAGCTGGATACTCTGGAGTCCTACAAATTCCAAATGGTTGGACAGAATGTAATTATACCTCCTAGTGCAACGATGATTAGCATAGTTGGTTTCCATGAAGAAGATGAAGATGATATAACTGTTTATTCTGATTCCGAGTCTGAACTGGACGAAGGTGAAGTAGATGATGATGAGGAACATAGCGATGAAACTATGATATAGTATTTTTTTGATAAAAGATTATCGTTACCCCGAGATTGTCATTCCACTTTCATCCTAAGAACGAAAACCTTACAAATTTGGTGATATGAAGTTTGTTGTATATTCATCATATAAAGAAATAGAATAATAAAGATACTACAAAGAAATGTTTTTATTTATTTATTATCGTAATCCTTACAATAAATGCACCTGCTATCGCCAAGCTTTTCGAAATTCAATCGGTTCAGAGTGTTTCTCGCCATTAAATATTAGCTGTAACTGTGTTCCAGTGTTGTTGACATACTGTATTTGCGCATCTGAGATCCTTTTAACCAATCTCCTGGGTACAAACAGCTTAACACGACCGCATAAGTAGCACACAAGTCTGCGAGATGCTTTCAACCTGTAGACACGTTCAAGGGGGTACCTGACCCCGATATTTACATGCTTTAATTGAACCAGTAGCACCTTATCAGTATCATCTTGCAATACTTGTTCAACAGTGTTCATGATATTAAATATCGTAGTGGTGGGGTCGATCACTGTACACTGTACACTGTACGCTGTATACTATAGTAGTATTTCACAAACTTGGCGAAAAAACGTACTCCGCATTATATATTCAACCAAACCCCACCCAAAACATTCCGCGTGGGGGTTTAGAAGGGATTAACTATATTTAAAATAAAACACGAATGAGGAGTATTTTTATTTATGTTTTATTTTTTATTACGTGTATCATAACATAACCATTACAAATTTGTTGTTACTGTTTCGGTGCCATTACAGATTTCTTGTAAGTGTTTCGGTAAAAAGCTATACAAATCATCTCGTATGTTTAAAAGTTTTAATTCTTTCAAACGGTTTATTAATTGGTTAATATTAATTCTATGCTGTAAATAGTCTTCACATGTAGACCACCCTTCTTCAAATTCCTTCCGACGTTGCGATAAATATTCAAACTCAAACTCACACCTAAAGTTGTTTAGCGATAATGCAGCTTCGCGTGCTAATGTTGAGTACTCCTCCTGTTGCAGATTCACAGCTTCTATTAAAGTTGCAGCTTTCTGTTGTGAAATCTGGTCAAGAGAATAACATGCCCACATTGTTGATAGTTGTTGCTCACTCATGTAATAGGAATGGAAGACTGTGGTGAAAAAACAGTGCAGTTATTATGTATTTAATAGTTCAACCCCACCACTTCGATCCACAAGGACGTCACACAACTTTTGGTTAGGGAGTACTGGACAGCACAGCAAGTACCACCAAAAACTACCAACAAATGACTGCAAATAATTGGATTAATATAATGTAGAGAACGTAAAATGTGATGATACTTACATCAGTAATTTGTTCCTCCGCAATATTATCAGGACACCTTGTAGTACGGTCAGACACGTTAGCCCACGTCTTTTGTTTATCGCACTCATTTAGTGTTGATGAGTAACAATGTGAGTGACTCATCGTACCTACAACAGTTTCGACTGTTAGTACTGCGGAACCATATGGAGAACGGTTTAAATATGTAAAGATTCAAGTCGTGCTTGAAACCAGATTTGCATAGTCCAGTGCAATAACCCCACGCTGTGGCAATGTCTACATCCTCCGACCTCTTGACATTGAAACATGTTTTGTAAGATGTGGAGGGTGATAACCTCCTTACGCGAGGAGGGAGGGAGCCTTTAAATACAGCGCTTGCAAAATAAAACCTCAGTTTGATCTCCTCTATCATCTTGAACAGTTAAAATGTTTGAGTGTGAGCAGTGCGGTAAAAGTTTCACGCGTGCGGATAATGTTAGACGTCATCAGAGAACAGCATGTGTTGGAAAACGTCTCAAATTAAATAATCAGCAAGACAGTGATAATCAACGACAGTTGACCAATGTTAGAAAATGTGAATACTGCGATATTGACGTAAACCAAGCGTCATACTCGGCACATCTACGCAGCAATGCGCATAAAGCGAATGCCTTAGTATTAACCGATGATGGTGTTGAAAAAATTGCGGGAGCATTTGGGAACAGAATTGTAACCTATAGAATATCAGAGCCAAGACACTATATACATCTGGAGGATTTTCAAAATGATATTCGAGAAAAAGTAATCAATTTAATTGAGAACATGCGTTATGTTCACAACTGTGTGAAGGTTAATGTTGAATGTTTTGCGTTGTATTACCTGGCTACGAAAGAAGATACTGAAATTAAATCATTCAACACGAGAAATGCTGTTATTACGAGAGGTGTTGATTTATACGCGGTATATACATCATTTGTGAATGAAATATCGACAAAAATGTCTGAATTTCAGGAGCGGGATTCAGGTAATATAAATGTTATTGTGAGTAGTGCAATAATGAATAATGAAAAATGTTTTTTTGTAGGATGGACATTGGTTCAAATTTTGTATTTGGAGGTGAATATCAATAAATATAATCCCTTGAAGGCATCAAGTTATATCGATCTACCACCAGATATAAAAAAGAAAGAAGCAGTAATCAATGTGCAAAATCATGATCAAGAATGCTTCGGTTGGGCTATAACATCAGCGATTTGCACACCAACAGGTTTACCACAAAGAACGTCATCCTATCCGGAACCATCAAGAGTACTTAATTTAAGAGGTTTGCAATCCCCAGTAAGTTTGCATGATGTGCCAATATTTGAAAAGAATAATAACATATCTGTAAATGTATATGGTTTGCAAGCAACATTCGATGATGGTAAGGTTTACAATAATGTTGTAGGACCGTTGCATTATACAGAAAGACGACAAAATACACATGTAAATTTGTTAATCATTAGTAATGATAATGGTAATAATCATTATTGTTGGATTAAAAGTTTGTCACGACTTGTATCTAAACAGTTGTCGCTAAATGGCCATGAAAAATATATTTGTGAGGGATGTTTGGTATATTTTTCGGAAGAAAGTAAATTGGAACGACATATGAGGGAAGATTGTAAACGTGTTAAGGCGGTCTTACCCACCAATTCATTGAGAATAAATAAGATTGGGGAAACAGTGAAGGAAAATATTTTACAATTTGAAAATTATGAAAAACAATTGAAAGTACCGTTTGTTATCTATGCCGATTTTGAGGCGTTGCTGAAACCTACCCCTAATGATGGTAGAGAATTCGATCATTCAATTTCATTTACAACCAAATGTTATGAGCATGAACCTTACGCATTTGCATATTATATTAAATGTTCGTATGATGATTCATTATCCAAATTTGTAAAATATAGAGGACCGCATGCCGCTACAGAATTTATGAGTCAATTAGAAAGCGATGTGCAGAGAATTTATAAAGAACATTTGGGCATAGTAAAACCAATGAATAAATTAACCGATGATGAAAACCGTTTATTCAAAGAGACAAGCACGTGTCATATCTGCAATAAATTTGTGAATGTTAAGGATAAAGTTCGCGATCATAACCACCTAACGGGAGCCTTTACAAATGTTGCACATTCACTATGCAACCTCAATTACAAAATTCCAAAGTTTATACCAGTCTTCTTTCATAATCTTAGTAATTATGACAGTCATCTGTTTGTGAAAACAATGGCGTTAAAAGAAGAACGAGTAGATGTTATTGCGCAAAATAAAGAAAAATATATTTCATTTTCAAAACGAATAGGTGTTGGACATACGATTGATGCTAAAGGAAAACATAAAAAATTATTTTTAAAACTTAGATTTTTGGACACCTTTAAGTTTATGGCATCATCGTTAGAGAAATTAGCATCATATTTGGTTGATGATAGTTGTAGAGAATTAAGAAGATATATAAAAGATGATGTAAAATTTAGGTTACTTCGACAGAAAGGAATTTTTCCTTATTCTTTTGTAGATTCATTTGAAAAATTAGATTATCCGCAACTGCCTACGGCTGAGGATTTTTTTGATATATTGTCGGATAGAAGTGTAGATACGAAAAATTATGAACGTGCTCAGCGTGTGTGGCGCACATTTGAATGTAAGACACTTGGTGATTACGCAGATATATATTTAACATCGGATGTGCTGCTTTTAGCTGATGTATTTGAAAATTTCCGCGATATATGCATGAAAGATTATAAACTTGATCCGGCACAGTATTTTACCGCCCCAGGTTTGAGTTGGGATGCTATGTTGCGTATGACTGGTGTTAAACTCGATTTATTAACAGATATTGACATGTTATTATTTTTTCAAAATGGTATTCGAGGAGGTGTTAGTATGTGCACAAAACGTGAAGAAATAGCAAATAATCCATTCCTTCCCAATTATGATCATGCAAAGGAAACATCATACATTCTTTATTTAGATGCTACAAATTTATATGGGCATGCAATGTGTCAAAATCTTCCTGAAGGATCATTTCGATGGTGGACGAAAGAAGAAATTGATAATGTAAACGTTGCAAACCTGTATGATGATCCTAATGTTGGCTATGTGTTAGAAGTCGATTTGGATTATCCCGCTAATTTACATGACGATCACAACGATTTCCCATTTTGTGCGGAAAGCAGAACACCTTTAGGGTCAAAAAATCGTAAACTATTAAACACTTTATATTCAAAAACAAAGTATATAATTCATTATTTAAATTTGAAGCAATGCATAGATCATGGACTTGAACTGGGAAAAATTTATCGAATTCTCGAATTCAAACAAAGTAAGTGGTTAAAACCTTACATTGATTTTAATACGAGTAAAAGAAATGAGGCCACAAACGAATTTCTCAAAAATTATTACAAATTATTAAATAATAGTATATTCGGTAAGACAATGGAGAATGTTGAAAATCGGGTAGACATAAAGTTATTAACGCATTTCGAGTCACGACATAGGAAAATTGGAGCAGAGGTTTTTATAGCAAAACCAAATTTTAAATCAGCAAAAATTTTTAGTGAAAGTTTGGTTGCGGTTGAAATGAAAATTGTAGAAGTTCATTACAAGAAACCATTGTATGTAGGTTTCAGTGTATTGGAAATTTCCAAAGGTATTATGTACGATTTCTATTATGGTTACCTTAAAACAAATTATGGTGATCGTGTATGTCTTTTATATACAGATACAGATTCTCTAATTGTATCCATTAAAACTGAAAATGTTTACAATGATATTAAAAAGAATGTTCATAAGTTTGATACCTCTAATTATCCCATGTCTAATATTCATCAGATTCCACGAAACAAATCTATTATAGGTAAAATGAAAGATGAGTATGGTGGACGAATAATTGAATCATTTTACGGTACAGGTGCTAAAGCTTACTGCATACAAGTTGCAGGAAGCGATGTAAATGTTGCTGAAGATGTTAAAAAAGCTAAAGGAGTTAAAAAATACGTTATAGACAAACACTTAACTGTTAACGACTATAAGCGGATTGTGAACGAGGGGGGGCAGATACTTAAGAAAATGTATGTATTCCGGTCACACTTACATACAATGTATACAGAATTGAAGAACAAAATTGCGTTGTCAGCAAAAGATGATAAACGGTACATTCTAGATGACAATTGTAACACATTGGCATGGGGACACTATAAAATCCAAAATGACGAGGCAAATGTACTGTTAGATGAATTAATAGCTATGTTCTATGAAAATAACTAATCTCTTATAAACTTGTGTAAACAATTAGAAAATAAAAAACGTTCTAAATGAAAAAAGGTGTTTTTATTAACTTTACCATGTACAATCATAGTTTACAATACATTGTTTTTTGCTATCCAGGAATTATGCGCATCGCTGAGACCCAGCCATTTCACGAGGACTTTGTTTCCTTTACGTTTAATAACCTTTTCAACCAAGAAAACGTCTGGATGTCGAACCTTCTGCAATTCATAGTCATAAAAACCTCCTAATATTTCTACCTCTGAATCTTTGATTATGTAAGTTCGCGGAAATGTATTTTGTATTCTAGAGATGGTAAAAATTTCATTAGACCAGTTCGGCGTATAGTTTTTGGCAAAGGCCTGTCGATGTTTACTGATGCGAACGTAGTCACCAACCTTAAACTTTGCAGGTTTGGGATCCATAACTTTGAAGGAGTTATATACAGTGTTGAGAATATTTTTAGCATTTTTCTGATTCACTTTAACTGGTTTAAATCCCGTTGTACTATGAACAGTATTGTTATAGGATGTTACTATTTCCGGTAGTAAATTCAACCAGCGATAATTGCCCTGCATGGAAAACTCTTTCCACATCTTTTCCTTCAACGTTCGATTCAACCTTTCAACGATTGAACTTTTCAGAATGGAGTATGTACTGTAATGGTTTATTCCATAACGCTTCATTAAGTTTTGGAATGTTGCACTATAGAATTCTTTCCCCATATCGGTTTGAAGATTCTTCGGTATATTCTGTCTCCTTTCGAGAAATATCTTGTTCATCTGTTTTGAAACTTCGTAACCAGTTTTTGTTTTTAAAGGTTTAGCCCATGCAAATTTGGAAAATGTATTAATAACCACTAATATATACTTATATCCTTTGTTTTCTGTTGAATATGGAATCATTTCGACCAAGTCCGCTTGAAAAAGATCCTTTAGTCCTTTGATAATAACTTTTCGTCTTGGAAAATTTCTTCGTACAGGAGCGTGAATTTCATTAATTAAATCCCTTTTAACTGAACTCATCGTTGGATAGTAATATTTCAACAAAGTAGGATTCTTTAGGTCTTGTACGTTTTGAAATATATTTGATGGCAAACGAGTCACCAGGCTTAATTTTATATCCGATAGGATCTATAGCTGTAACACCGTTGATGATGAGTGTCATGGTTGAAGGAACGTTCACAAGTTTTATTGTTCCTTGGTATACAGTATTTCGATAATAATCCTTGAAACCCTTGTTGTGAATTATTAATTCATCTGTGGATGAAAGCGTACCATCTCCAAAAAATGTAATAACGTAATCACTTTTTTGTTCAACGCGTAAAGCTCTGTGTTTTGCAATGTATTTCTTATGAATCAAGTGTCTTCCCAAACGATCAATGGTCATGGTTGTTGATATGATAGAACAGATATATTAGAAATGAAGGTCAGCGGAATATGTGCAGCTTTATAAATGAATGTGGTATACTCAATATATAATGTTCGCTTCTTTTAATTCTTCAATAATTGAAATAATTTCATTTTTATGTCCGTTGTGACCAGCCGATTCAGAAGCTAGTAAGAGACGTAACCGATTGACAAGTTCGTTCGGATTGTCCCAATATTGCAATTGCAACTTTGTATTTGGATTGAACTGTTTCTGAATATAACCCGAACCAGTTTTCCACGATTTAGCCCACCACACATTTGGCGCTCTACCTGCTAATGTAGGTTTGATAATATTCACGTACTTGTACCCTTTGTTGGCAGATATTTGTAATTCCGGATTATAGTGCAATCTAGCAGCATGTGTTCGTCCTAATATATCTCTGTACTGACGAACATCTTGAGGTGTGAACTTTCCTGGCTTTTTCTTAAACACTAATTCATACAATCCTGGAGTTCCTTTGTATTCAAAACCGGCAACGCTTAGGTTAGGACCAAGAAACTCAACTTTGCTACTTCCTATGTAAAGATCACCTTCAACTTCTCGTACTCCATACTTTTTGTCGAATATATCCTCAACATCTGTATTATACTCTTCAATGTAAGCGCGAGGTAATCGATGAAATTGTTGTAAGACTGCTTGTACCTGTGGTTGTTGCATATTTTCGGATAACCTTTTCTTGGTTTCTTGAAGACGTTGTGAAGCATCACGACTCAATTCATCTAAATCGAAGCTGTCATCATCTTCAACTTCTTCTATGTCATTATCAGAGGGCACATCCGTTTGCTGCGCCTCCGTTTCAGTTGCAGTTGACAGAGATCCAATTTCTTCAAGTTTCAGAAATTTAGGTGTCTTTTTTCGCTGCGATTGTATTGGGGTTGAAGAATCAGTTAGTGATTGAAATTTAGAGAATTTTGGCTTTGGTTTATCATGTAGTAGAAATGACTCATCTGCTTCATATGAGTCATATTTAGACGCTTTCCTTTTTTTTTTTGAATTCGTAAATGACTCATCTTCTCCGTATGATTGCTCCAGTTTTGGCATGATTTGAACCGTTTGTAACCGTTCTGCAATAGCTTTCAAAGGTTCTGTTATTGGTGTATAAGCTGTCTCAGCACTTTGCCTGGATGTTGCAATTTCAGCCTTCAACAATCGAAGCTTATTACGTAATACTTCACGGGTGCGTAATAATTTTTTAGTAAGTTCCTTATCCATGTTGAATGAATTACAATTTAATTTCAACTGTCCAATATCGGTATTAGAGTTGTATATATGTGTCAAATCCTTTACGATACCGACCGTTGTTTTTTGCACAGTCAAGGTCAACTACTAGGAAACCATAAGTATCAGTCCAACATTGGCGACAGATATCCTGAAATTTATCAAAAGTCATATCTGCGCCAACGTGATTATCAAAAATGTGTTTCAAATTCGTAACATCTTGACGGAAAGCTATAATGAGATTACAATTGTCCCTCAACAAATGCTTTGGAATTGCAGCGTAAGATTGACATAAATAAAAACAATCAACGTTCTTATGTCGTCCGAAGGAAAAATATTCCTTTATAACATTTTGCAGTGTACATTGAACATCATCGAAGATGACAACGGAATATTCTTTTACTGTACAAGGTGTAACCATATCATCTACATCGGAGCATTCATAATAAAAGAATTCAGGCATCGGTTTCATTAAAGAACGTAAATATTCATACTTCGATTGATTTAGCGATTTGGAGCAGAGGTAAACGTTTTGAAAACGTAATCCGTTGGGATGCGTCAGTAGTGTCAGCAAGATGTTTGTTTTTCCCGTTCCCGAAGCGCCAACGATGATTGCTCGCTTGCAGAAACCCCCAAAGAGGTCACTATGTCGTTGAAATGTTCTCAAATCACATTTTTCATCAAAATTTTGCACTGGCAATGCGAGTTTATGTGTAACAAACTTCATATCACTAAATCTGTAAGGTTTCGTTCTTACGATGCAAGTGGAATGATAATATGGAGGGTAAGGGTAATCTTTTATAAAAAAAATAGTAGAAAAGAATGTAAAACATTTATTGAAGCTTATTTGTTAACAGTTCCACTACATTCTCCAACGCAGTACGTATGGCATTACAATCCCGTTCAACTGTGTCTATGAGATCATCTAGATCTCGCAGACAGCAGTTGAACGAAGCCGCGACCTCTGCATCTTTCAAACGTTTCAAATATAGCAGAAACGAGTTGTAACTGCGTATATTTGACTCCATTAATGCCACTACATGCCGGTATGAGGCTTCATTCCTTCCCAGGAAATCCGCTTTCATACCGGCTATGCATTGCTGCATATGTGGTCGATGCCATACGTCGGCGTTGAGTGTAGAGGCGTGCTGTAGCGCAGTAGAGGGAGGTGTGCACCGTCTAATGATTGTTGAGGTTTCCGATCCAGTTCCGACGGCGCTTGAAGTACTGGGTCGGACGTCGAAGGAAGGCTGCAAAAGCTTGTTCTCTAATATATTTAGAGTTTTTACCAGCCCAACTTCCGACGAACCCTCAACATGTGGGCTCACAACCATTGGTGGACTCGATCCGGCAACCGATACCGGTGTAGCCGGTGCAACCAATGTTGGCGCCTCATAATTCTGCGGTCCCTCTGCAACCGAAACAACCGAACCTTCGGAAGGAAGATGAGAAGCATTCTTAGCATTCTTCCGATAATGATGCTTTGCCTTTTTCGCCTGATGTGCGGTTGAGGAAAGCATCAATGGCTCATCCAGCTCCAGATCATCATCATCGACCTTCTTCATTGACAGCCTCAACTGTCTAAGCAGTTCACTGCGGCCAATTTTCATTGGGGAGGGTCTTTGCAATAATTCCTGATGCGGAACCATCACCTGCTCGGTCGGCTGCAATTGAGGTTGCAATAATTCCGGGTGATGCGGAACCATCACCTGCTCGGTCGGCTGCAATTGAGGTTGCAATAATTCCGGGTGATGCGGAACCATCACCTGCTCGGTCGGCTGCAGTTGAGGTGGAGACGTCTCATCGGATGATGATGGCATAGGTGCGGTTGGCTTCGCATTATAAAAGTCCACAGCCTCCTGGCTGTTCATCGTTAAGTGATGGGAAGTGAGAAAAGGCATGGCTAAGGAAAAGCAAAAAAATTCTAAGAAGCTGATAATAATAGTAATAGTAGAACTTACCGTTGGTTGTTGCTTGTTGTTGTTTGTTGAGGAGGTGCTGGAAGTACTGAAGGCATTGATGATGCTCCTCAATTTATACCTACTCAGTGGTGAAAGGAAGTGGGTGGGAGACTGGTGGGGGGGTCATGTGGTTTGAGAGTGGTGGGGGGTCACGTGGTTTGGGATCGGTGGGGGGTCACGTGGTTTGGGAGAGGGGGGGAGTCACATGGTTTGGGATCGGTGGGGGGTCACGTGGTTTGGGAGAGGGGGGAAGGTACAATCTCATTATCATTGGTCTTCTTCAACCCCAGCCTCAGGTGTCTAACAAGCCCACTTCGGACAATCCGCATTGTTGAGGAAGGTTCTGAAATTGACCTTAAAGGTGAAGCTGCGTGCATGCAAAAGTGGCCGGTTTGGCCGACTTCGAGTGACCTTGAAGGTGAAAAAAATGAAGGTCAAATTTTTCGAGTGACCTTGAACCCGAAAAAAAATCGCAGCGCTGCGCGCTGCACTGCTCAAGGAGATACGTGCAGCTCTGCTCGAGACGCTGCGCTGAGCCCGCCCGGACCGGACATTTATAAAACTGCAAGCGGTGCGTGCGCCCGGACCGCCCGCGGCACGGCCTTCGGCCGTGCCGCGGGCGGTCCACGGGCGCCACGGTTGTGTCGACCCGTGCCTTGCGCCGCCACCACGCGCTTCGCGCGTGCTGGCAGCCGACCGCTACCGCGGCCGGAGCACGGCCTTCGGCCGTGCTCGAACAAAGCGATTTTTTTTCGGGTTCAAGGTCACTCGAAAAATTTTACCTTCATTTTTTTCACCTTCAAGGTCACTCGAAGTCGGCCAAACCGGCCACTTTTGCATGCACGCAGCTTCACCTTTAAGGTCAATTTCAGAACCTTCCTCAACAATGCGGATTGTCCGAAGTGGGCTTGTTAGACACCTGAGGCTGGGGTTGAAGAAGACCAATGATAATGACATTGAGCCCCCCAAAAACCACTAGAACATGAAAAGGATTTTTACAAATACAAATACAAGACTTTCTTTACAACTCAGTTTATTGAGGAATATTACAAAAGTACAATAATCACATTATTCAATATTCATGTTTTTCCTGTTTCCTTCTGTAACCCCATTATCAATAGGGGGTATCAATTCCAACGCAATGGTGATTTGGATAATTCTCATCGTAATACGGAAGTTTTCTTCGCAAACTTTCGTTCTTCTGATAGCGCTTTGGTAGCTTATCCCATATTTGCACCAATTCATAACAATAAACTCTACTTCTTATAAATGGTAATGGAATGTAGTTAAAATCTTCTTTTGATAGAGGTATAAAAGATCCGTAACTTTCATACATTTCCAATACTTCCGCACTTTTATTCACCACATAGTTCACAATTCCAAGTTTCAGCAGATAAGTTAAAATCCATTTCATTACTGACATCGTCACACGTTCCTCACGCGAAACAGTTTCTACCTTTAGTGACTTACTTCAATTCACCTTCACCATTTAATACTTCAGCAATCGCATTGAGGTTGGGGATTTCGGTAGAGGGGAGAGGAGGGAGAATCGTTAGTGTTAATGAAACACAATCTTACTATCATATTATTTATTAAAAAATATTTTTCATTCAACAAAACACTTGTTCGTCATGTACTATGGCATCACAATCTATTTTCATTGAATACACATTATTGATTGCGCAAATGCAAACATCCTTTTCGTGAAATGAACACATTGGAACTTGTCTTTCTATTCTGCGGCTATTTGAATTATCCAACGTTTCCACCATGCTTTTATTTGAAACAAATTTCTGTATGTACTTGGATTTCTCTTCACCCCGCACGTAAATTTTTTCATACTTCTTTGATAGTTCACCGATTATGCTACCTATTTTACTTGCTGAAATATATCCTGCGGTCCAATTGATGCAATGATGAAATTCCGATAACCATTTCGCGGTTCGTTGATCCCTCGAAGATAGAATTTGTAATGGTGCGGGGGGTTTGAATATGAAGTGGCTCGTCTTCCAGTCGTAACTTACTGCTGCTAATTCCTTCGGTATGAACGTACCGCCCGTCCGAAAACCTTGAATGTCGATGATTACGTACTTCATGGTAACAACTTCCGCTAATGACTAAGTCATTTTATCATTGCGATTTCGTTATAAGCATGGGTTTACACCTTAAACCAGTTGCCTAACATACTTAAATAATGGAGAATACTGGAATGCGCGATTGTGCAGAATTAGACAATACGCCGCTGTGTCTTTCGGTACGTTTTCGCGTGTTGTAAATTCAATCCTTATTTCCACGCCGCTCTTATGCACAGCATCCTTTTGATGTGTGCAATCTATTCCTACTAACGCTATGTTCTCTTTAAACTGAGCAGGTTTAAACGCAGGTTCACTATCTACTCCACCATAATAACGTTCTTGAAAACGAGCATACATTTCATATAATATTGCGTAATGATTATTTTTATAATCGATATTTAAGTTATCGTATGGAAATCGTTCTCCATTTAAAAATACAGTTAAATTTGTTAAGTCTACATTATCAAATTTAGCCATATTCTTTTTCATTTGTCCTTTTCGATTGGTTTGGAAACCTATAATGATAAATCTGGGAGTCTCAGTTTGTGGAGCAGTTTTGACAGCCCACGAATGTTTCGTAGTTTCTGGAAGAGATGGATATTCATGCATTTCCCAGCTTCTAAAAGGTAATTGAATGTCGGTATTTTTAGTAGATATCTTATCGAATAGTATTTGCTCTCTTAACCCCACATTGACGTGGGGAACTCGCCACACAATTTTTTCTATTGTTATGTGCACCTTCTCATCCTTATTCACGCTTGGTACAACCGTTTCGACAACGGCGTCGGTATCATCGTTACACCGAATTAATACCAGTTCCTGCCTAGCATTTAGTATGACCTTTCTATAATCTTCTGCAAACCCTAATAACGACCTTAATGGTACGCAAACGCTAAAATTTCCCATGCTATCCACAATGTCGCTTGTATGGTCATCATCAATATTCCAGCCTGCATTTCTCAACCTAACCATGTCATTTGGAGTGTACGAAAAATATCCCTTCATTAAAGATGAAAGACCTACATATCGTACAGAATCTACTTGCACTCCATTTATATTATATCGTATATCGCTGAAGAGAAAAGCGATGGGGTTGCATATAAATTTTGTTGCTTTGGGAACTCCTTCAATGGTTCCATCAGTTTTTTTCGTTGCTGTTTTTACAACTCCATTTTCGTCTAACAAATTCATGCGTCCTTCTACATACAAATAACTTTCACCGGGCACTGTAAAATTATCAATTTCTGGTATGGTGATCCGTACTTCATCGCTGTTATTAAAACTTTGAGTTCCAAATGGCTGATGTGAATGATATTCATAACTTATTATGGAATTATCAATTCTACTTTTATCGGTAACACTTAAGATATCCATTGCTTAACGTACTATATATCCTAACTTCTGCAAAAATTTCTTATTCGCAACTGTTATTGTCTTCACAGTTCCACAACTACTGTCGCTTGTATTTGCTAACGCTTTCCATTTATATTTACTTCCCGATTTAGAATTTATAACTTGCAATATGTTGGTACCATTTCTCCGCTTTCGTTGTCGTCGTACACCTATCATCATTTTACCCTTTCACTTCCTGTAGATGTATTCGAATTGTTATTTCTTCTTTTTCACCAAACTTTACAACCTTTCCGTGCTGATCCAAAACCTTTACGACTATACTTGTGATATCTTCGACGTGTACTGGTAAATAAATCGGTGGTTGTGGACTTTCTATTATTTTAAATCCGGCTGGAACGTTTGGGAAAAAATGGTGTAACACGTGAACTAGTCGCCCGTTGTTGTATGAGCCGCTTACCAAATTACAATAGATCTGTAGTGCATTTACAGGGTTAATATTTACTCGATTTTCACTAATATGATTCACATTCTTTACAAGTTTCCTCCTTGCAAATCCTAACAATTTACCGATCGATCGATCTTCATCAAAGTGGATATCTTCGGCACATTTAATGACAACTTTTTGAGTATTAGGATTTCCGCGAATGCGTATCTTTATTGATTTATTATTCAGTTCACTTGTGATTTGCTCTGCGAGATCATCTACATCATATGCTCCGGTAGGAATTTCAATTTTCTCTTTCTTATCACCATACTGCAATACATTATTATCTTCCGTCACGTTAGCAATTGAATTATACGCGTCAAAATTTAACAATGCTAACTCATACTCTACATCCTCCTTCAAATTTATTGGAGGATACACATTACAACCTAATTCCGAACTTGGACCGGTTAACGTGAACGTATAAGAATGTGCCACCATGTTTGCAATTCACCAACCACACATCTACTATAACATTAATAACTATGCATATCTACTTATCAAAAACTTTAAACATAAATGACCGCAATTATATGAATTACTTTTCTGATATCGATTATAGTTATAATCAATTACTCTTCCACCTCCGGACAATAGATAACTTTGCACTTCTATGGGAGGTTGCAAATCGCCAAAACTATCGAAATATGAGATATGATCACCCTCCTTCACGTAACTCGTCCAATGAGTTCCTTTACCATCATCATCATCCAGATTAATGATTCCGCTTTCGGCATGGTGAATGCGTTTCGGTAACTTATCCTTCATAAAAACACCTCTAAAATTCGGTATTTTCAGATCCTTAACATACTTCAGTAACTGAACGTTGGTTAGCGGTTGATGAGGAAGGGATTTAATCAGTTTTTTGAATGTGATGATAAATACAGTCCGCATCCGGCTTTGTACGGTTTCAAATAATAACCACTTCCCGTCATTTTTTGTGCTTCTAGCGCGCGATTATGCCTCTTAGCTTCCTCCATCTGTTCACGAGCGGCTTTCGCTTCATTAACAGTTTTTGCTATTGCTGCAGCTCCGCCTCCTAATGAACCTAACGCTCCCAAAGCTGCGAACAATGGTATTAAGGGGAGAAACCCTCCAGTTTTTGGAATTGGAATTATCCTACTTCTCGGGGGAGTAATTTTTTTCTTCCTTAGTTTTGAATATGCGATGTTTACATTTGCTAATAAACTTCTGTTCTTACCTCCGCGGGAGATAGCTTTTCTAGCTGTCTTCATAGCTTGCGTAAAACTTAGCGCACCTCCTCTCATTTTCATCTTTTTCAACCCTTTCTTTCTTTTCGAATTTCCCAATCCCAACTTTGTTTTTCCTTTCATTATTGCGGCAATAGTTGAAGCTGCTAACTTTTCTCCAAATCCTGCGTTTCCACTTTTTATACGTTCAACTGCTTTTTCATACAATTGGTGGTCAGCTTTGTGTCTATGGCTTAAATCGTCACTTTGGGAATATGAAATATCGTGTTCCTTGCAAGCTTCATCTAACCTATTCACACCGGTGTGACCTTTCGCTAATCTTTGCTGAAGTTTCGTTCCTGGTCCGCAAAAATTATATCCGGGTATGTGCAGTTCGAATGGAAGCTTATTTATTAACTTATTGATCAATCCTCGACCTGCTCTTTTTGCTTTCCCGTGATGACTAGTCGGTTTTGCTACCGCAATCATCATTAATACTACAAATTTCTCACGAAAGGTTTACGTAGACTGTCACGTTCCCCACAATCGTAGCTATATAAATGATAAAATCTATCCCCACATTTTTTTACTCGACACGCTTCCCACAAATGTTCCGTTACGTTTTTAAATAAAACACATTTTACGTTAACGCAAAATTTATTATAACTAATTTATTAATACATACATTAACACTACATTACATTACATGTACTACAATCATTATTATTGTGATATGAACTTTTAATGTAGGAACATTTGACGTATTTCGCAATCCAGTTTTATCTTGTCTGATCCCAGGGTGATAAATTCTTTCATAGTGCAAAACTGTTCGGAGACTTCACCATTCATTGCTGTCAACACATTGGTCAGTATTTCACCTTCCATACAAGCGGCTCTTCCCAAAATCTGATTATAATAACTGCCCATGTTCAGAGCTTTTAAGTATGTTAAACGAGTATGAATTATTTCCTTATATTGCCACATTTCCTTGAGTCCTTCACATGATAAATACAACCATTCTTCACCGCGACAAATTTTCAACACTTTGGTATAGTTTTCAAACCATTCACAGTTTATTCTAAAACCCATATTTTGCATTGCCGGACACACTTCCTGGGTTTGCATGTTCATTAAATGTTGGGTAATTACATGTTCCTGCTTCACAAATTCGTTCCACTGATCCGCGGTAAATGTTACATTTTGTCTTGCCTTCCCAAATATACGCACTGCTGGATCTAAACCAGATTCCATTTTCAAGCCTACAGCTAAAAATTTGCTGTTACTCTTGTTCAAAGAGTACACATGTTGACATATTAATGGTTTTTGCATTCCTTGATTTTGATCATTAAAGTCATATACGGTCACTTCTTGCATCATGTTCTGCAGCACAGATCCATCAGTAGAATGTGTGGGTTGCACATTCATACCATTAACGGGTTTCGATAATTGTGTTGCAGCCATGCTAAGATCTAATGGGTTTAGTGTTGTGCACTCACTATTAAACAATGGTAATAGCTTCGTAGATTGCACATGTGGAGCACGTTTTCTCCTTATTTTCTTTGGGGCATCACATACTCCACCACGCGGTCCTACATTTTGTGTTGGTGTTGTTGACACTAAAATAATGATTTCAATTAATATCACGTTTCTTCAAACTTACAAACCTCACTTCTTCAATGCGTCACTATTTCACTGTTTCTCTGCCGCTTTTACACTGTATGCAAAACATTTCCCACACTACCTTTTATACACAAATCCCACCATCAATTGTTACCAAGTCATAAAACCTCCTCATTAACCTTGACCAGTCATTCACCTCCTCCAATTCGATCTCCTCCTGATTAGATAAGGTCGTCTAAAATTAAAATGAGGAGTCCTCGTAATTTTCACCATCAAGCCGATTCGGGAACCTCCTCCGTGACCTTGACCTTGGGTGGAGGTGTGGTCAAGGTCACGGAGGAGGTTCCCGAATCGGCTTGCTACCACTACTCAAGCTATAGTACAACTAAATTGTTCAGGATTTCTTAGTTTATGTAACGTATATTTTTTCGGTAACATTTTGGACAGAATTCTGGTCGTGCCAATACCGTATTCTTTTTTTGTACGTCGCTTCCAACTTCGTCTTAGTTCTAGTGGTGTGCAACTATTTGTGTTACCTTCATCGCATGTAATTTTACTAAGTATAATTTATTCTAATAAACTACTTCACCGAAATTAGAATTTGGTTTCAATAGGGTACTTGACTATTATTGGAAAACCATCTTAGTGTGTTTATTCTTTCACTCTACATTGTAAATGCATTATTTTTCGTAATTATTTCCTCAATATTTCATAAAAATCAGCGTTAAAAATTGAATCACAAAAAAGCCCGCCAAAACGATACTTTCTGTTGTGTGACGTCACCCGATAGTAGATGTCAAATCGGCCCATATGGTCTGTCAGCATCGGCATCGTCGCCGTTTGGTAATTGTGTTGTATGCTGTGTTGTTTTCACAATTTCTACAGAAAAATGGGTTATAAATGGTGTATAAATCCACAATGCAGAAATACGTAAATAAAAACTCTGGATAAACTATTTGTAGCTCTTCCGCAAGATTTGAAACTGCGAAGAAAGGGGTGGTTGGCTCATAGAAATCCAAATGAAATAAATAGCGGCCAATACAAGTGTTTTTTGTTGTGAAGATTACTTCTACATACGTAAAACTGACTACAATAAGTTATCTATCGTATTTTCGAACCAGGTATTATCTGATCTGACAGCTTAAGGTTAGTGCTATCCTAACCTACAAAGTTATGCTTACATGGCACTTTAGTGCTATTAAATTCAAACGGGAAAAGCATAAGAGCGCGTTCGGATAACCCGGTATTGTACGGTGAGAGTGACGCGCTGCATAATATGCGGAGTAACGTCATACGGCGTTTATCTGCATATAAGAGAGAGACAGCCGACCCAGGTTATCTGAGCATTGCTCTCCCCATACCCTACCCTGACAAACCGAACGCGCTCTAAGCGTATAACGAATGACGTCACTGGAGACTGAGCCAATTACAGAGCGTTTTCAATCACGTGATAGGACGTGAATAAAGTTCAATTTTAATTTTGGTTTTTAATAGAAATAAAGCATTTTTTTTTGAAAAGTAATAACAAATAGTTTTCTTAAACTGTAATCTATTAGGATGACTATAATACAAGTCATATTTTTAATACAGTCAAATACCCTATTATAAGTGCGTGTAAACGTATAAGCCTCAACGGCTACCTAGCGGAATTAGGTAGACACCGCTATTAAACGTTAAGCGTTATAACAATTCCTTAGCAAGTTCTTGTTCTTGGAAGTAACTAATCAGTCACCGCCAAACACTTCTATTGTGACTATTATAACTATTAGACCACTATTTTAAGTTAACTTTTTAGGTTATGTTTCTATATCTATATCCTTTATTCACTGGTTGTCATGTAAGTTTTCTAAATCTCTATTGTGATGTTAGTTGCGACCGAAAGTTGACAGTTTACTACAGTACTACCACAAAATTACGCGCAAAATACTCTAGATTGTAATTAAGCGCAATACAGTAACCACAATTTCTAGATATACATAAAATTATTTATGCAAATTAAAAAAAATAGTATATTACACTCGTTTTATAAGTCATCGTGGCGCATTCGTGAATTTAGGGCACTCGTCGCTAGCGCTCCTCGTGTCCGAAACAACTCATGCGCCAATTTGACGTCTTAAAAAACTTGTATAATAAAATACTATTATCGAATCAAATGCATGTCTTTTTAAAATCAGAATCTCCGCAAAAAACAGGACAATTGTGCCAAAAAATAATCTTTTTAGGGTTTTTAGTTATTGTGATTTCATAGGCAGCTTTTAGTATTGATGTTCTAATTTTAAGCCAAAACGAAGGTTCATTCTTTTAATGCAATAGAAAAACATTAGGACAAAAATGTTGATAAAAGAATGGTAGATCTGAAATCTGAAACAGTGGAATCAAGAATTTGAATCGAAATACTACAAGACTATGTCATAAAATTTGCTTTTTAGTTTCACATGTGACGTCACAAGCTAGCAACTTTTCAGTTTATGTTAAACAATAATTTCTTTTAAAGCATCTAACACTTTTAAAATAAGTACGACAAAATGTTGACAGTATAAAACAAGACGTACCCATTGAAATGTCAGCTAGAGACTATTTCTTTTCTGTAATTTCCTTCACTTTGCATCTTTTAACGTATTTTTTTCGTAACGTTCCATAATGGCGGATGCGCCGGCAGATTAAGTAATTTCAGTACTTTTATTGTTTTTCTTTCGTATTTTATGATAAATTATTGATGTAATAATAATAATTGTTTATTGGAATAAATTTACTAATATCCGGCTGGATATTGTCAAATCAATACAAAAATCGCTCATCCCTTCTAGGAAATAAATTAACGATGTTCACGTGTTTGTGTTTGTACAACCATTAAGTAATAAATATAATAGAAATGTAGAGTGTGTCCAATTGATCTATTTCCTGGGAAGGTAAATCGATATTGGGTGATGACTCATCCGATAAAAAACTTGCGCTAATGATCATTACGTAATTTGTAAAAAAGAAATATAAACTAAAAACTTTTTAACTAAAAGTTATTATATTTTAATCGTATTTTATTTGTATTTACTAAGATTGATAGATATGTTCTGATTCTAATATGATGAATTATTTTATAGAGAGGTGTTTTGAGGGGTAATGACTTTCCTTAAGTACCTGTACGAAAAAAAACGAAAAAATTTGTCACGAAACATTGTCCACCTATGTTTGCGTTATATCTCCAAAAGTATTAACCATAGCACAACAAGTTATACACCATATTAAAGATGAATGATGTGACTACATGACAAACAAATAATTACTTAAAAATATTAAAATATGTAGGTTTGCGAGAAGGTTAAAAAAACAGGTTTTTTGAAACGATATAGGTACTATGTCAATAATCATTAATATTTATTCTGTCCAGTAATCTGTCATCGCCAAACCTCTGTGTTTTTAGAAAATTCGCATAAAACTTCTTAATGACGTATTTGCTTCAGGTAAGGTCACTGTTGTTTACTTGTTTGGAAGCAATTTAAGAGGGGACCCCACCCTGACAACTTGAAACAAAAATTTGCTGTTTTTTAATCTTCATTATGTCTAGAAATTAGTTCCGAAATGGTTTTGTAATATTCCAACTCGACACGTAGTTATAGCTAAAAGTAGAGCAGCGCGTCTAACTAGATAGGGAAACAGTCGCAACCATATCGAAACGAATTTTACAGGGAGATATACAGGATCATTAAAAATGACTGTGTTACTACATTTTTGCCGCTTTATAAAAACAAGTGTCAAACATATAGGTTTAGAAACCAATTTAATAGCTGTGTATAGAACAGCGGAATTTAGTATTGTATTGTAAAAGGGGCACTAAGTCAGGAAAACGACAACAAACTAGCTTTGGATACAGAATTTTAAATTTTGTGTAAGTTTGTTGCAATCTCCGGGAATGAGAAATGTAAAACTTTAGGTATAATGTTGATTGAGTATGATTCTTGTGAACTAACGAGTGTGAATTCTAGCCCATTGATTGTTCGAAATGCTTACGAATTAACAGCAGAATCACGCTTGTTTTCAAGTTATTAGGACTGGGTCATACTTAAGGTGACCAGACGTCCCGCTTTTGGCGAGACAGTCCCGCTTTTTCGCATTTAGTCCCGCGTCCCGCGAAGTTTTAAAATGTCCCGCTTTAAAAAAAAACATTTTGTTACACAATTTTTAGAGAATTGCTACGAAAAATGAACTATATGCTATTTCGTTCAAACACTCTTTTTCAAATCGTGCGTTAAAAGGCAGTAAACTTTTTTTAATTATGAAATATAATAAAATAATAAATTATATATACATAATATTATACATAATAAATTACAGGTAACAAGGTATATACAATATTCTATTCTGTCTAATGGTGGATATAGAATATTTTTGTACGTTTTTGGAAAATCGTAACTGTAATCTGTAAAAAGAATTTATGGATTTTTGCATTGTTTTACGAAAATCACTGGACAATATTAAATTGATTTAGAAAACCAACCTACCTTTTGCTATACGTGTATAAAATTTCGCTAACACGTAGCAACATTTTATATGTCGACTGACCGGCTTAAACGGTAAAAAAAGTTTAAAATACTTTGATATTCAATAACTTTTGTAGACGTAAACCGATTTTTATTATTTTTTTGCGACATGTAAAGAAATTTATTAGATTTATCATATTAATATACAGTTGATAATTAAAGAAAATAAGATGTTCCAGCTGATTATTTATTCTGGGAGATCAAAAATAGTGTTTTTGGTCTAAGTTTGTGAATCCTGTGGGATTATTAAGGAACTTGTTCTCTCGCTTGCCGCGTCGCATATATAGTTTATTTCCAATTTCCAACAACCAACTTCAATGTGCTAATTATGATAGCTCGATCATCTACAAATAAGAAAGTCGGACTTCGATGTATACTTAGAGGAATTAGAACTTTCCAAAGTGAAGCGACAACGTGTGGTTTTCCTCATTCATCAAAATTAAGAGAATTTGCTCCTATTCGTTCGCACACTAAGAGCAGCTGAACAATTCATTAAATATTGCAAAAAGTATTTTAATGATATTCCCTAGCAATTTAAAAAAAAATAGTTTCCTACAGCAGAAACAACGTGATGGTATCACATTGTATTATTAACTCTCAACTTTTTTTTTTTTTATTCGCCCCAATATCTGAATGTATGTAAAAGATAATGCTTTACTAGTAAAACTTTGCAATTTTGGCTTTAATGTTTGATAACTTTAAACCTTTAACCGAAACTGATTCTTTTTTTTTGTTTTTGTTACTGAGATTTTGAAATAGGACCCTTTAAGGTTGGCTTCGGGTTGAGTAGGCAATTTACACTGAAATGATTAGGTATTTCCATTTATATTATATGTTAAACTGAACTTGGAACCTTTGCCGATAGTAGAAAAAGTATCCGGCTCAATTCTGTCGAGTGTAGGTGACGGATTTTAATTTTAAACAGTTAAATTTCTAATGTTTCAGAGATATTTTGAAAAAATAAAAAAGCATCCTGTTTAAATATGATCATATTATTGTGGTCCGATCAACAGGCCTTTTTGATTTGATTTAAAATTAGATTATGTCAGTTTAATTTTTTCGCCAACAAATTCGCTGGAAACAAATAAAATTTTGCCGGAGTTGGACTCGGAGTAGGAGTCGGACTACGAAAGTTATCTGAAGTCGGAGTCGAAAGTTCTTTTACCGACTCCACAGCCCTGGTTAAAACTCGTTATTTTTTTTTTCAAAATCCCAATATTTCCATAATTTTTCAAAATTTCAAAAATCCTACGCTACGCTATAGCCAATTGTAATTTGATAATCTTCCTTCAATTATATTTAAAAACAATCAGTCAAAAGTAATCAGCAATAGGTAACTGCTTAATAATGCATACCACATACTGATGGGGGTCAATAACTGAATGAATCACTTTCCATGTCGCGCTTTTTTATAGCGAAACTTGTCCTTATGGGGTCGGAAAGGTTATGGGGTGGTACACGTGAATTGAAGGTCACGGGCATGACACGGGCGGAAAAGAGGATACGCGGCCTAGTGCCACGGTTTTTTTGGCGATAGAAACACGCGCCGTCGCAATCTGTCACGGGTGGAACTGGGTTAACGCCGCACAGGACTACACGTTGAATTCCTGAAGACAGGAGACAGCCCGGATACTCTAGTTCATGTAGTAACCGCCAATTACCGAACACCCATAAGACAGCTGACGAAGGGTTGTAGTTATCGAATATTATAGATAATTTGCTGCAGGAACTGAATGAAATAAGTTTCCTATTCGAACGGACATTATCGCGATTTAGGGCTTCATGTCGAGGGGGCAAAGCTCTGAGGGTCTTACGGCTACTAGAACTTTTAATTACCTACAATTTGAGGTATGATAGAAATTTATGCAAGAATTTTTGCAAAAGTTATAGGCATTTTGCTGCAGGAACTGAATGAAATACGTGTCCTATTCGAACGGACATTATCGCGATTTAGGGCTTCATGTCGAGGGGGCAAAACTCTGAGGGTCTGACGGCTACTAGAACTTTTAATTACCTACAATTTGAGGTATGATAGAAATTCATGCAAGAATTTTTGCAAAAGTTATAGACATTTTGCTGCAGGAACTGAATGAAATACGTTTCCTATTCGAACGGACATTATCGCGATTTAGGGCATCATGTCGAGGGTGCAAAACTCTGAGGGTCTGACGGCTACTAGAACTTTTAATTACCGACAATTTGAGGTACGATAGAAATTTATGCAAGAATTTTTGCAAAAGTTATAGACATTTAGCAGCAGGAACTGAATGAAATACGTTTCCTATTCGAACGGACATTATCGCGATTTAGGGCTTCATGTCGAGGGGGCAAAACTCTGAGGGTCTGACGGCTACTAGAACTTTTAATTACCTACAATTTGAGGTATGATAGAAATTTATGCAAGAATTTTTGCAAAAGTTATAGGCATTTTGCTGCAGGAACTGAATGACATAAGTTTCCTATTCGAACGGACATTATCGCGATTTAGGGCTTCATGTCGAGGGGGCAAAACTCTGAGGGTCTGGCGGCTACTAGAACTTTTAATTACCTACAATTTGAGGTATGATAGAAATTTATGCAAGAATTTTTGCAAAAGTTATAGGCATTTTGCTGCAGGAACTGAATGAAATACGTTTCCTATTCGAACGGACATTATCGCGATTTAGGGCTTCATGTCGAGGGGGCAAAACTCTGAGGGTCTGACGGCTACTAGAACTTTTAATTACCTACAATTTGAGGTATGATAGAAATTTATGCAAGAATTTTTGCAAAAGTTATAAGCATTTGGCTGCAGGAACTGAATGAAATGCGTTTCCTATTCGAACGGACATTATCGCGATTTAGGGCTTTATGTCGAGGGGGCAAAACTCTGAGGGTCTGACGGCTACTAGAACTTTTAATTACCTACAATTTGAGGTATGATAGAAATTTATGCAAACACTTTTGCAAAAGTTATAGGCATTTTGCTGCAGGAACTGAATGAAATACATTTCCTATTCGAAAGGATATTATCGCGATTTAGGGCTTCATGTCGATGGGGCAAAACTCTGAGGGTCTGACGGCTACTAGAACTTTTAATTACCTACAATTTGAGGTATGATAGAAATTTATGCAAGAATTTTTGCAAAAGTTATAGGCATTTTGCTGCAGGAACTGAATGAAATACGTTTCCTATTCGAACGGACATTATCGCGATTTAGGGCTTCATGTCGAGGGGGCAAAACTCTGAAGGTCTGACGGCTACTAGAACTTTTAATTACCTACAATTTGAGGTATGATAGAAATTTATGCAAGAATTATTGCAAAAGTTATAGACAGTTTGCTGCAGGAAAAATTACCAACAAAAAAATTAAAGTAGAAGAAAGTTACCATTGTTTACACTTTGAGATGAAATTTTTCGAGATAGTTTGTCGAGATAGATAGAGTAGAAACACTTATTTGATGTGTTTGTCTAGTTGTCATACCACTGATTTGTTTTCAGAACGTCAAAATTATTAAGTCCGTCAACAACTCGGTACACTCTACCAATACTATGTTCAGTTATTACGCCAAGAAAACAGTACGCGACGGTGTTCACGTCAACATAACATGGTAAGCAAAAGTAAAAAAACTATTTTTTTAACAAAATTTACATATAAAACAAAATTTCAGTACCAAGCATCACATCGATGAACTGCAACATCTTTGTATGGACCAGAAAGACATCAACAGACAACTTGAATATTTGGCATCCCTCAGAGAATTAATAAATAATTTAAAGAAGAGACGAGAAGATGATGAAGCCGAATTTCAAAGAGTTTTAGAAGCGTACGAACAAATGAGCGAAACTCCAGACAAAGGCACAGATTGTGGTGTTGGAACACATGAAAACGAATTGTTAAAATAAAGAATATACTCCCAATTCTATGTTTTTATTCAGAACTAGTATGATTTTTGTCCCCCAACGGTTGTAAAAGCTTTGCAACCATTGGGAAATGTATCTAACAAATCATGACCAGAGAAGGTTCAAAGTACATGTTAGACAATTTTGCAGTAGAGGATAGTTCAGTTTAAACTTTATTAAACAAGAAAACCATTTGGAATTGACAAAATATTTCACCTAAATCTACTACATAACATACCTTAGAGTGTAGACAGTTGGTGTTTTTATTTTCTTGATTTCTTATGTAATAAAGTCTGTAAGCGAGCTTTTTATGGACGTATATCTCAGAAACTAACGATAGCAGGACAACGCAGTTAGCACGTAAACAATCCTTATTTATTGTGATACTCATCCATAGATGTATAAGAACATAAAAGTTATTTGGGAATTTTTAAGAGTGAAAATAATGTGATCGATCCGGTGCGCAGGATGGTTCCCCTCGGGGAAAGGAGATTACGCGCGGGAAACGATGCGAGGCTTCGCGCGACGATTTCAAATGATCAACTCGCAGGACCGTATTCAAGATTTTTGTCATTTTCTCGTTCGGTTTTATTTTTTAAAATAGCATACGTGATTTTATTTATTTGTGGAATTGTATACATATTCTGTTTTGTGATTTATTATAATTTTACAACATTATTTCTGCGAAAAACCAGTAGTTGATGCGACAAGTATTTGTTATACATTTTGAACGAATTGTGCAATTCCAGAAGAACCACAAACACTGGAACTATCGCGACAACTTCTTTATCATTTGTGGATGTAGGAAAACAAAAACGTGTTTTTTTCACTAATATATTTTTTAAAGTTTTTGGTTACTAGTTTCATAAAAAAAAATTATATTAGTGCAGAACCACGTTTTTGTTCTCCACGTCCACATCATATCGACTTCACTATCAAACAATGGAACAATTTATTTAACTAATTCTTTATCATTGTCTAAAATCACTCTTCATTATCTGTACTGTTGTCGGTGTAGTCTAAGAATTCGTCATCATCATCATCATCATCTTCATGCAAGTTGATTATGATTGTTTCTACAATTGAGTCAACAATATGATCTTTATCAATGTATTGGTTTTGATTTTCAAAACAAAAAATTGTGTTGCAAAATTGCAACACAATTTTTCCATCTCTTTTGAAACAGTGCTCAGTTACATAAATTTAACATACCTTTAATTTCAAATGTACTGTAGCTTTTTGCAACTTTATTTTGTACGTATGCCCAGATTAATTCAATTGCAATGGGCTACAGGTAACCACAATAATTTTACTTCATTGCTACCGATTTATATAATAGGGTATTCCAGTCATGTCAAAATTTAAGCAAATATTCGGTTTAACCTATTGTACAATTTATGAGGATTCATAAAGTTAAGCTATAAGTTTCTTGATTTAGTTTTTCTATGAGATAATTGCAATTAAAAGCGCATTTCGTTTGAATTCACCGACCACCCTCGGAAATACACGATGATTACCGATCCCTAGTAGCGGTGGCAACAGCGGACAGCTCTCGAACAGCTGATCGGCCAAGTTGACGGTTGGCGACCCTGTTCTTTGACAACGAATAAAGGTAACTTTTTTGAGAGATGATTTGATCATTGAAACTTGAAGCCAAACATCTCTCATCTCGCTAGTCGGCAATGTAAAGAAAATCTTATCAGGAGTTACTGTTCTACTGCTGTTATAGCCCGGCACAGAACAATGTCGGCGTTGGAGTTTATACATTTTGAACAAGTGTTTGATATAACCTCAATAACCAAAGGAGGTGTCAACAAACGAGCGATTCTAAACGTTGACACAACAGAAGACAAAAATTTACTACGTGCACCCTAGATATAGCAACGTTGTCAAGTCACTCACTTTGAGCGGTGACGTCACGAAGACCAATCCTAATTCAAACTTGAAACAACGATTTCTCTTAATTTAAAACAATGCTTGATATTTTACTTGTGAAGTAGCAAACAGTAGCACCCATACTTGGTAAAGAATGACAATTTCAAAAACACCGGAATACCCTATTCCGATAAAATCTATTAGAAGTAGGTACCTTCTCTTGATGGTGATTTTTTGACAGATACAATACAACAGCTGTGCTTTTGTTATTTGACAAATAAATTTCTGACATTGATAATTAATTGTTTTACTTCCTTGAAATAATACTTCAGCATTCTTGCTCAATATTTGCAAAACACGTACGCACGCAACGCAGTTACTCAATAAACTTTATTCAATGAATGTTTATGTATTTATGTTATCTTGATTTTACCCAAAATCATACTATTGGGGCCTGAAAAAAAATGTTTGGTTGTGTTATTTTATTTGTTTATGCTAGAACACACTTTATTTAATTTTTTTTTGTTCAGTCGTTGTAGAGTTACGAACACAGGGCTCAATACTTTTGCAACCGATAGCAGTTTTAAATTTTAAATTATTTTAAATAATTATTTTTACAAGTTGAATTATATGATATACCTATTATTATATCTTTCATACTTCATAATAATAGGGTCAATCCATCTGAAATGGTCCAGAAGAAGATAAGTTGGTCGCGTGACCATTTTAGAAAAAATTAATTTTTTTCATTGAATTTGCCTATCTTCTGGGAGTGGCAAACCATATTTTTTTATTATTATTTTATGTAGTTCAGAAATGGCGACCAGTTTTGTGTCAGTGAACCCGACATTTTTGACATTGGTATGTATTTGCGTTAAACGAAATAACTTTGTTTGAAATTGTCATAGAGAGTTGAACTAAAAACCACTCGATTAAGCACATTCCAAACTATCTGTTAGGTATATAATGCATAGAGTTTACGCTTATTTTCTGTTTAAAAAAATATCTTAAAGTTTACTTACGATAGTCCATTAGGAGGCGTTTTCATGATTTTTTTTTAGACATGAAGGGGTACTTAATTTGTCCATTCAATATTTTTTAGTTATAACCTTGTATGCAAAGGGCTTATAATAAAAAAAAATAGCTTCCTTACTCTTTCTCCCTATTGATGATAAGTTATTGAAATTTCAAAATTTCTTATTTGTACTATGTTTAATGTCAAATATCTCTGATGAGGACCAGGACAAAAAATCTGAAACTTTCAAAATTAGTTCATCCTTTCATAAGGTTTAAAATAATAAATAAAAAATTCTTGTGTATTGCACTGTGTTTGGAATAACAGCCCTTTAAAATGAGAGAAAAATCACATGACGGTAAAACAAATTTAATTAAAAATTCTCAGTAAATACAAAACAAAGCATACTATTCATAACAATTATGCCATTTTTTTACAAAAGTGACTTATAAAACTAAGTGATCTTCATACGTTTTTGAAGTTGATGTGATGTAACACCTTATTACACCTACTGTTGGTTGAGGAGAGAATTTGTGGTGCAATACACAAGAATGTTTTTATTTATTATTAAACCTTATAAAAAGGTGAATTAATTATGAAAGTTTCAGATATTTTGTCCTGGTCCCATCAGAGATATTTGACATCAAATATCGCAAAAATGAGAAAATTTAAAATTTAAAATTTCATTAGCTTGTTATCAATAGGGGGAAGGAGTAAGAAAGCTAATTTTTTTATTACAAGCCCTTTGCATACAAGGTTATAACTAAAAAAATATTGAATGGACAAATGAAGTACCCCTTCATGTCCAAAAAAATTCACGAAAACGGTTCCTCATAAGCTATTGTAAGTAAACTTTAGGATATGTGTTAAAATAGAAAATAAACGTAAACTACACGTATTATATACTTAACAGGTAGCTTGAAACCTGCTTAATAGAGTGGTTTTTATTACAACTCTCTAGGACCATCCCAAAAAAAAATATTTCGTTTAACGCAAACACATACCAATGTCAAAAATGTCGGATTCGCTGGCACAAAACTGGGCGCCATTTCTGAACGGAATAAAATAATTTTTAAAAAATGGTTTTGTACTCCCAGATCATAGGCAAATTCATTTTAAAAAAATCTGATGTGGCCAGGCACATGACTTTATCATACTATGTATATATAAATTTAATAGTTTAGCTGCATGAGATTCTATTTGATCGATATCGGCTATGTCTGCATTAAAATAAAACTAGTAGAACTAGACAGATCTGTCGATTAAATCTGCGTTCAAATGCGCAAATCAGTTAAAGTGTAAATGACACGTGTTATTGGGTGTAAAAAGTGTGAAGGTGCGTTCCGATTGGTGGTAATAGTAGGTAATGGCGGTGGTAGCAGACGAAACTATAGTGTTTCTCACATGTCGTGATGGTGACACATATTAGTTTGCATGTACATAAACTTGAGTCACTAGCAATGTCTATTAGAAATACTATAATGGCGTCTACTACTACTGCCATTAGCACTAATGAAAACGCACCTTAACGGTGTACTGTCATTAGCATCATATCTGACATATAATCTGACATATCCTGGCTACTAGTTTTAATGCAGTACGACCGATCTCGATGAAATAGAATTTGCTCATGCAGCTAAACTATTGATGGTACCAAAAAATGTCATAGTCATAAATCGTTCAGAATTTCCTCTAGTTTAATTTATAATTTAACTATTTCGACGAAATGTCAGAAATGGCGGCTCACTTGCAAAATCGTCGAAAAATGCTATGAGTAAACTACCAGTTCCTTTGGCCCTTTTGTACCAAAAGCTTTTCAGCTCTAAGTTTGGTTATGAAACTTCTAAATATGAAGTTTCGTCCCGATACCTTTAGTAGTTTTTCCGGAATCGTCGCCACAAAAAAACGGGTACACACACACACACACACACACACACACACACATACATACACACACACACACAGACATTTTTTTGTACCTTGGTAAAAAATGTTCAGGGGACCCAAAAAGACATATTTCCGCTAAAATCTCAAAAAATTTTTTTGGCACGATTACAATACTTTCCATACTGCGTATGATAAAGTAAAAGTGATTTTTTCTGAAATGGTCAAGCGACCACCTCTGGACCACTTGATGGATTGACCCAATATTGTTGGACTTTACAACTAAATCTAAACCTCAACGAATACTTCCTGCTACTAATTCCACTTAAGCTTCTTTCAGTTTATATTTTAAGAATGTCATGTAGCTATTTTGACTAGTTTCTGTGATATTTGAAATTTAAAAAAATATCTATAATAAAGTGAAATATTCTAACCTGTAACCTTAATATTGTTCTGCACGCAGGTTAGTTGGTGATCGTTGGTTAAATACTGGCTAAATAATCTTCTCTATTATCCCTTAAAAACATAAAAATTGACACTGTGCATTAACAAAAAAATATATAAAATCGTTGCGTTTCATAAAAAATCTCACTTTTGTACAAAATGGCACTTCAATGGTTCTGAGGTCTCGAATTACCCATTTATTCATTCATTTGTGTCAAATCGGACGCTTAGATTCTCGGAATTACAATACAACGAAAAGCCTGAAAGGAATTCCAGTAAATCTAACCTTAATTCCGGTTCCAAATCGGTGAAAATTAAACCGTGGAACCAACTAATCGTTAGAATTCGAGCGACTTCAAAAGTCTACTCAAATAAGTGCAATGTCACGCGAGAGAATGGCGAAAATCTGAAGCTCCCGTTCGAACTTTGGAATCTCATGCAGAGTGCGATGAGTCACCTTTACAAGGCCGTCTACCTTAATGCCAGCCGAGTCGTCGTCGGGGCATACCAAAACGTCGATTTTCGCTTATTCTTTCAGCCAACTCGATTCGCCTCGACGCTATCCAGGCAATCGACATTTCCTAGAACTGAGCTTTCCTCAGCACACAATACGAAGGTGGTTCAAAAAGTTTTTGGATGTGACCATGACTTCGCTTCTGACAATTAAAAAATGATTGATCTACACACAGAAGATTTTCTGGTACAGTTACAGAACGTTTATGTAATAAATTACAGCAAAAGTGTTGTCAAATATTCCCACTTAGCTGTAAAAATGCGTCAAATTTGTAAATTTACACTGCAGATGTTGTAAAATTACAATAAAATTGCTTACTTGATACAAGCGATACAATATAATATGCCTGAGATATTTCTGTGAAGGAATACCGCAGCGATTTTACAGGAAAAGAACTGTAATTTCACAGCAGAACATGTTGCTGGTTACTTAATACGATGAAAGTGATGTAAACATTTGTTGTCTGTGAAAGTGAAACGATGCCATGATGTTTTTCTGTCGTTCATGTTGTTACAAGATGTGATTTCCAATTATGTTATGTATATGATATGTGTCCTGTAAAGAATATTTTTGGTAAAATTTTCTTAAAAATAAAAAATTTTAAACATTTTAAAACACATCGAATGCAATCGATGAATTTCTCGAATCTCACTTAATTCTACTTAATCACAAAACTAAAAATACCACACTGTGGCAGACAAAATTTACCATCAAGGATTCGGGAACCTATACGACAAAATGAAAATGAAAAATGCTAATAGAAAAAATGTCATTTTTTGATGCTCTTGAAGTTTTGCAACGACTTCCGGTTTTTCCGGAAATGACGTCACCATTGAAATTTTAAATAGCACCCTATATTATAGGTGTGATATTTTCAATCAGGATGACATTCTGAACACAAATACATATCGACCGTTAATTTTTATCTCCAAGGCAACGAAAAAATAACTTGTTTGTTTAGTAATCTAGGTAGCGTTTAAATTGGTTTAAAATAGTCGCAAAATTGTCAAATAAACACTAACTAAATCGATATTGGCCTATATTGTATTACTGGCGTCCTCTAGAAAAAATTAATTTCACTTAAATAAATCTTCCAAATAAATAAACTTCTACAAGCAAATAATTATTTTTTGTGTGCCAAAGAAATATGTTTTGATCCAAAAGTATAATAAATATGTTGTTCTACTTTCCATTCACAATGCACACATTGTAACACTGTTTTCGGTGTCACAATTAACAAATTGTAACACCGTTTTTGGTAACTTTTTTCTAAGATTGGTCACATTGATATCAAATGCCATATGTCAAACGTAATACACATAACCACAAACTGCCTTTTTAGAATCGCTTGCAATCGCATAAACGCGAAATATCTATATTCTATACATATTTACACATGCGTGTAGCATGCTATAGTATAGCGAAAGGGTTGGGGCTTTCTTAGTTTTGCTTTGTTCATCAAAATACGCCAGCATGACGTTTCTGGTGATGTTTTGCGACTCTGGTAACTGATCGTGTATCATTCTCGTCAACTAAATAACATCAAAGCCCCCTTTCAGATACAATACAACACACAGCGAAGTATATTCTCAAAACGTGAGAAAATTATTTACTTGCGGTTATTGCTTTAGATGAAAGTTAATATTTACTTGGTTTGAAACAATTTCTTTCATTTAAGAATTCCTTGTTCTCACAATTCAAGAATATCCCAATCTCAGAGTTATTAGTTTCGGTTAAGTATATAATTTTCAAACCAAGTAGTTTAAATGCTCAATTCAAGAAGTTGATCAATACCTTGAATCAAGTAAGCCATTGCTTGCAACGCGCTTGCGCATTTACACTCAAACGTGCACGAACGTTGCCGAGATTTAAGATTTTTCGCATCGGCCTTTGCCTTCAGTTAGTTGGGGTCTGCTATGGCGTCGTGTTCGCTGACTACCGAGTATCGTCCGGGAAGAGTTCAATATGTAAGTATATCTTTACTAATTTTGTAGGTACTGTACGCAATAACTACGCGATCTATAATATTATGAAAGTATAAGTTTTAATTTAGCGTGAATAGCCTACAGTACTTTATGTTCAACGTATTTGCGACGCAGTTCGTAGTTGTGACTTGTGACGCACACGATACGTAAATTTTGCCTAGCCATATAGTGGTCACCAAATCAACATACATGTCACAGAAAACTTACTTGTGTAATATAATGGAAACAATTTGATGTCTTATAGAATATGGTGTTTTTTTCCATGCCTTAGATATTGTAGGTAGTGATAATTTATAAATAGGTAAGTATATATGTAATTAAGCAAAGAAATTTCATACAATAAAACAAATATCATTCGGTAAGTTATTGTCTACTTATTTCACACAATTCCCTACCTTTAAAAAAAACTAAAACAATAATTTCTATTCAATACATTATGATCATGTTCTTGAACTAACAATATCTATACTCATTTCAAGAAAATATTTTCTCATTGTCAACATATATATTCACTTTAAGAAAATTCCATTATTCTCAACGTGAGAATAGTTTTCTTGAATGAATAATGTCTATACTCATTGCAAGAAAATATTTTCTCAGGTATACAAGCATATGATCATTCCATTTCAACAATATCTCTTTATTCTTAACTTGAGAAAATATCTACTTGCGGCTATAGCAAACTAATCATTTACTTGGATGAAAGCATATTGCTTTGAGTGAAGTATTTACTTTTCTGTGTGTACATATCAGATTTTTTAAATAATAAATCTATTAATTTACAATCATTGTTTTATTGATTTATTCATCTACCTCGACTACTCCCTTGCCTTCAGGTTTAGTAAAATCTTTACATAGAATTTCAGGTAAGACAATAGTTTTGTGATACTGCAAACAAATTTGCATATTAAAATCCCAGGATCGTCTCTAAAAATTCGACGCAGAACAAATTCATTTTTGGACCATACAACAAAGTCAATATTGGCGATGCGTAATCTGCATTTGAATTTGATAAAAATAGCATGTCCTAGTTGTTTAAAATAGTCACTAAATTGAATATGTCCACAATAAACCTACAAAAAACTCGCGTTTGAAACATAACCTCACTTTCTGAAGTCACTTTTTAACACCGTTTTGTATAATACTCACCGCAAAATATTAAAAAAATAGCTTTAAAACTTATTCAATAGGGTCCACACACCCAGAAAAAAATCCAAGGTGAAGCATTTTCGCTCCAAATTGTTTATTTTAAGCCGATTTAGAAAGCTAGAAATACATGATCTTATACGGACTTTTGCTTTTTTTTGCCCCCCAAGAAAAGGAAAGAGACATGAATGTCATGCCGTCTCTGTTTCTGTCAAACGTGGAAATGATGGATTGATATTTATATTAACTCAATAGCGATGACAAGTGGCAAGTAGCGAGCAAGGATGCGGAATGTATGCGATTTTATCGCGGGAAATCGTCAAGCATTTGCGAGGAAAGTGGGGAAGCTTATTCACGCGCAATGCGAGACTTGATTTACAGTGCAATTTCGATTTTATGCATTTCAACTCAATCCCTATAAACGTCTGTATTAGTTGCAAATAAAACGTTTCTTTGATCTTTATTTATGTGAGCTGATGGCATCGATAGGTTAAAATTATTTGAAATATTGGAGTCAGTGGAAGAGTTTTTTTTTTTGGAACTCATATCAGCAGTACAAATTTGTATGAAGCTTTTGTAAAAATATACAGGCTGAAACGAAAAACTTATTAGAGTTTGTCTAAGCCACTTAAACAAATGAATGATATCTCGAAAAAAGTAAAGTTTTCTTAGTTGCTCAGAACAAAAAACTCCTAAATGATGATATTGTATATAAAACCAGACAATAAACTGGTAATAATAAGTGGCTAAAGAAAAAATATTTAATATTTATTAAATATTTATTATTTAACTATTTCGACGAAATTCCAGAAATGGCGGCTTATTTGCAAAATCTTTCAAAAATTCTAAGACTAAACATGCAGTTCCTTTGGACCCTTTTTAACAGAAAGCTTTTCAGCTGTAAGTTTGGTTATAAAACTTCTAAATATGAAGTTTCGTCCCGATACCTTTAGTAGTTTCTCCGGAATCGTTGCTACAAAAACGGGTACACACACACACACACACACACACACACACACACACACACACACAGACATTTTTTTGTACTGTAATTAAATAGAATTTTAGACAAAAAAAGTTTAATAATTGTTTGGATATAGTTGATGTATAGATTTTGAATACACTTATCGATTAGTATGCGTAGATATGCGTTTCATCATTCAAAAATCCAGCAAAAACAATTATGACTGTCTTTTTCGCAATGTTCTCCGCTGTTGAATTACTAAATAAAATAAGATCTATTTCTGTTTTGTTTTTATAATACACGAAAGAATTTATCACATTATACAACAAATTATATTTCTGGTAGGTACTAAATTATTGTTACACAACATTACAAAAGAAAAATACACTAGCACACTGTAAAACTATTGCCTTGATAACTACACTATAATACAGACCACAAGAACCGTTGATAACTAATTTTCATCTAATTCAATAAAAACTCAGTTTTTCCTCTTGACCCTTGTATATTTATTCTTATTATTTAAATAGGAAACATGTTTCGATATATTTCAATCATTTTCAACCCTAAATCTACAAAAGATACAACAAAATAAATAAAATGAAATAGAAGTTACTGTCAAATTAAAAGATGCTAAAATCAGGCGTAGTATATCATTCTCCGTTCAATTGTTTCTATTCTATAATGGGGTATTCCGGTGTTTTTGAAATTGTCATTTTTTACAAAGTATAGGTGCTACTATTTGCTACTGCACAAGTAAAATATCAAACATTGTTTTAAATTAAAAGAAATCGTTGTTTGAAGTTTGAATTAGGATTGGTCTTTGTGACGTCACAAAGACTGCTCAAAGTGAGCGACTTGACAACGTTGCTATATCTAGGGTGCACGTAGTAAATTTTTGTCTTCTGTTGTGTCAACGTTTAGAATCGCTCGTTTGTTGACACCTGCTTTGGTTATTGAGGTTATATCAAACACTTGTTCAAAATCTATAAACTCCAACGCCGACATTGTTCTGTGCCGGGCTGTAACAGCAGTAGAACAGTAACTCCTGATAAGATTTTCTTTACATTCCCGACTAGCGAGATGAGAGATGTTTGGCTTCAAGTTTCAATGATCAAATCATCTCTTAAAAAAGTTACCTTTATTCGTTGTCAAACAACAGGGTCGCCAACCGTCAACTTGGCCGATCAGCTGTTCGAGAGCTGTCCGCTGTTGCCACCGCTACTAGGGATCGGTAATCATCGTGTATTTCCGAGGGTGGTCGGTCAATTCAAACGAAATGCACTTTTAATTGCAATTATCTTATAGAAAAACTAAATCAAAAAGCTCATAGCTTAACTATATGAATCCTCATAAATTGTACAATAGGTTAAACCGAATATCTGCTTAAATTTTGACATGACCGGAATACCCTAAATATATCGAAACATGTTTCTTATTTAAATAATAAGAATAAATATACAAGGGTCAAGAGGAAAAACTGAGTTTTTATTGAATTATTACGTAACCTTGTACCATGAAACAACAAACTAATTTTGATCTAACCTCAACTCTGATTATAACAGTCATAATCTGTCAACCGCTGATTGCATCATCGAGTTCATAAATTTCAGTAGATGATTACTTCAGCTTCGATCGATTTTAATCAATTCACACGCGAGAGTTCTTCCGGTTTCCGCGAAATCTGGTAATTTGCACGACCATGCTCAATTCTACCTCGTACACGCAATTTATCACAGGTGGCGCTGGATTTTCAACTAATCGGTCGAAAGCTCAAGGTTGTTCGCTGACCTTAAGCCGATTAATCGCGTGCTTAATAAATTCATACAGCGTAAGCAAACGTTTGATTGCACCAGAGAAATGTGTTTTTTTCATGTCAACCGTATGGTAATGTCAAAGTGTATATGTATATTGTATAGGGTGTCCTAGGTCGTGATATTTAACACGAAATTAATATGAAATAATTCCACGAAAATATTGACCTAGGTTTATGACATTTTTACTAGGAGGTGACTCAGATAAAACGTCACACTATATTGATTTCTTTACGTTTGTGACTTCATCACACGTTTCGATGGTGATATAAGAATTTTTATCACATCCAAAATGGTAGGTACCTAATTAAATGTCCTAGTAGCCCTTGGATGCTCGGAGTTTTGCCCCATGGAAAACATCCCCAAATTGCGATAATATCTGCTCGAATAGCAAACGTATTTCAATCAGTTGCTACAGAAAAATGTTTATAACTTTCGCTAAAATGGTAGCTTAAATTTTTGTCATACCCCAACTTGTAGGTAATTAGAAGGGCTAGAAGGCGCTCAGAGTTTTGCACCGTTGCTAACAACCCCTAAATGCCAATAGTACACCATGTATCACAGGCCCGTACTTAGAATTAAAACAAACATCGTACATATTGATCTAACCAATATTGAAGTTGGAGGTTAGAAATTGTGGACTCTTTGTTTAATGAAAGAATAGATTGCAAGTGTACAACGAAGAGCTGTAAGCATGCTTTTTTTGTGTTTAACGCTTTTTTAATCAACAGCAGCAATCAAATATTATCAGGTAGCATAAATAAATAAAATAACAAAACCAAATATTTTGTATTGCAATTTTGTAACACAATTTCTTTGTTTTGAAAATCAAAACCAATACATTTATAAGTTCCAATGTTGGTGGTTCTTCTGGAATTGCAGAATTCGTTCAAAGTTTAGGACAAATACTTGTTGCAATTGAAACATTTGCCGAAAATTCCAGACCGTTTGTTTTCGCCCCAGAACCTACAGGAGCAATTACGTCATCATCATCATCAACTACTGATTTTTGGCAGAAATAATGTGAAATAATAATAATATCACAAAACAGAATAAGTATACAATCAGTGATGTGGGACGGGTAAATACCCGGCGGGTGGGAACTTATAAAATGGGTATTTACCCCTACTTAGGGTAAATACCTAAATTATGGGTATTTATCCTTAAAACACCATTGTAAACACTTCCCCCCAAGAATTATTTGTAGATAGCAAATGTCATTCTGAGTATAACGTTTCATATACTTAGACCTAATTGTTTTCTCTTGAAATATTAACTAAATAAAGAAAAGGGAAGGAGCACAATCAATACCCATAACAAAATGTAAAGTATATAAATTTAAATAAAAAATTCAAAATGTTAAAAATAAACTAAATAAACAAATGAATAAAAACAAAATACATATGAAACTTTTTAGACATTTGTTTCTCTACAAGCAATTGTCATTCTGAGTATAAAGTTTCTTTCATGCCGACTTCTTGGGTTTATCAATTCCTAAAAAAGTTAAGTCACTGTTTTGCAATAATATTTTACAATTATTTCAAACGGTTGTAGTTTAAAGTTTTTTTAAGGAATAAAGCAAACAAATAGGTACATATGAAACTTTTTACTCAGTGTGGCATTTACTATCTGGAAAAAAAGTTATGTGGGGAAATAATGGGACACTCTTGATTACAAATAATGTAAAATATTTGAGTTATATAAGAACATTCAGTACATTTAGTTGGATTCATAGCAAAATAAGAGATTGATTAACAACGACCTTCTTTGATAACAGAACCAGAAAATATGGAAGATTCACACGATTGAATGGACGATGATGACAAGGAAATGTCTGCTCTTGATATATCGTCAGATGAGACTATATATTTTGATATTTTTATTCTTTGTTTTAAAAATGTTTTTATTTTTATAAGAATAACCTTTATTTTGTGATCTTGACTGACTTGTATATATTTTGTATGCGTTTTAAGAAATTTATTAAGATTAGCACATACTATTGTAAATTTGAAAGACAGAATTTTACACCGGGTTATAATTTAAAGATAATGACTAGAAATTAACAGATAAAGGTACGTTTTAAAGTTCAATTCTGATGGATTGCAGCATATTCAGCCTGCCAGATTTACCAGTGTTGTGTCCGGTGCAAAAACAATGCAAAAATTTACTTAAAACCGTGTATCTTCTAAAAAAATTCAGAGATGGAGTTTAGAAAACTAGATGTGAAGAATTGATATTTCTATAACAGAGTACTTGATAACCTGCGAGAGAACAAGTTAGTTACCCCACAGGATGTCTCAAACATAGGACCTGCCAGTATAGACAGGTAGAACATCTTATTTTCTTTAATTTTCAAATGTATGTTATGTATGATGAATTTCTTTACATGTTCCGAACAAACAATGAAAATCGGTCAAAGATTACAAAAGTTATCGAATATCAAAGTTTAGATAAATTGGTTTAAGCGTTCCTATATCAATAGTTGATTTTTTGGTGAAATTTTGTACACGTATAGAAAAGGTTCCAGGAAAGTTGGTTTTCTAGATGAATTCAGTAGTGTCCTGTGTTTTTCGTAATAAAATACAAACTCTTTCTATAGAGTACAATTACGATGTTTCAAGAACGTATACAAATTTCAAATATTGGACAAGTAGACCACAATCAGTTAGAATAGAATATTGTATATTCTTTACCTATAACTCGGTGTATTGCTAATGATTCTTTCTGTGTTTGGTGTTAAGATTCTGTATATTCTCGGGACAAAATGTAAAAAGTCGGGACTGTCCCGCCAAAAGCGGGACGTCTGGTCACCTTACCCATGGACAACCACCCCTAAATGACGATAATCTCCGTTCGAATAGCAAACGTATTTCAATCAGTTGCTACAGAAAAATCTTTATAACTTTTATTCCACAATTGTTCATCTATCACCCAGGCAATAGGCAATATTTCGAACTATATAACTAATCCAACTGAAGTTTCGATTTCTCACGCGAGGTGGCGATCGATTCGCGGCCAATAATGGTACCTAAAGGGTTTTTGTATCAAAATGAATCACCGCTATTTTTAAATGATGATCGGGTTATCGTAGGCGTTTCCTAGAATTTTAGCAACCAACTTGCCATGATTGTTTATCAGGTACGGAAAGGTCGAAGGGCGCATAAAACATGTCAAGGGCGCGAAGACGAAAAGAAAGTCGGTAGTAAGTGGAATTGGCCCTAGACACGAAACTGCATTAACAATCGAATAATTGGCTATTAACTACATCTACATAGATAAATCTAACTGCAATCCTTGAAGAACTAACCTGGAAAAACTGTAGCTGCGATAAGGGAATACCTTGATAAATTTAACACGAGGAAATTATGCTTTGAATACTTAAATACTTACATAATTAGGTTTGTGGTTTGGTTTAAAAAGTGTCAAGAAATAAGTTGTTCTTGACAATAATAATTGCAACTCCCTTAATCTACATATCATATTAATTTAGTTTAAAAAGTGTCAAGTTTAAAAGGAATAACTTGCTTTTTTTAATAGAAATTGTTTAAATAAGTTAGTTTCCTGTAAGCTTGTAAATGTCATTTCTAACTTGGGTGGTGACTACTAATTGCAACTCCCTTAATCTACATATCATATTAATTTAGTTTAAAAAGTGTCAAGTTTAAAAAGAATAACTTATTTTAATAGAAATTGTTTAAATAAGTCAGTTTTCTGTAAGCTTGGAAATGTCATTTCTAACCTGGGTGGTGAGTAATAATTGCTACTCCCTTAATCTACATATCATATTAATTTGCTTGACATGCTTGACATTCAAGTTAAGAACAAAAAAGTCACGCGTTTAATAAATTCGCCACATAAAGAAATAAGTATGATAAAGTTTATGTAAATATTACACCTACACGTAAGTTAACGTAACCCAGGGCAATCAATATCGTGAATCATGACAAACAAAGCACATTCCGTAATAAACGCTTCCTGAAATTGTCGTTTGAATTTTGCCATTCCAAGAATATTCCTTACTCTACACTAACTACATCATTAAAAAACTTCAGGTTTATAATGGGCGGTTTTTGTTCAAATTCAAAATATGTATAATTTACAGATTGATGGCAATGGTTTTAAGGAATTTTTGTTACATTTGTAACTGTAGAATTTATATTTATGTGGTGACTATGTCAACCTTTTTTTAAACAAATATTTCCTGCTAAATCTTTAGCAGGAAATATTTGTTTAAAAAAAGTTGACAAAATAGCCAGATATCTATCTGGCTATTCATTTTTAGAGAACATTGATAATAGTTATAATAATAATAATAATAATACTTTTTTCATTACTTTTCAAAATTTATTAGTGTAATTTTTGTATTTATATGTTGTATCTAAATTATATTATCTAGGTTTAATGCATTGAATTAATTTAATGAGATGTATCAGAGAATTCCAATAAATAATAATAATAATAATAATAATAATAATAATAATAATAATAAAGAAGAAGATTATGAAAGTTGCTCATGATGGGAGTTGTAGACTGTGTCATCAGGCTCCGGAACATGTCTATCATTTATTGGCGGCTTGTCCAGTCTTAGCTGAGTCGCATTACATTGCTAGGCATGATAGGGTGGGAATATATATACATTACAACTTGTGTTCCCAACTATTAGGTTTAGCAATGGATGTGTCTCGGTGGTATGACCACGTTCCATCTCCTGTTGTGAGTAATGATCATATTACCATATTATGGAACATGCCTATTGTCACTGATAGAATGCTTGATGCTAATAAGCCAGATATCGTGGTAAAGGATTTCAAGAGGAAGGTATGCACGTTCATAGAAATCTCGGTACCTGCTGATGCGAATGTTGTAAGGAAGGAGCTTGAAAAACAACTTAAATATAAGGATCTCTCAATAGAAGTTGGACGTATGTGGGGAATGAAAGTAAACATTATTCCGGTGATTGTGGGTTCATTGGGAGCAGTTACTCTAAATTATAGTAAACATGTCAAGGAGTTACCGTGCAAAATTTCGCCCTGGGAAATTCAGGAAATTGCGGTTTTGGGAAGCGCGAATATTTTGAGGAGAGTTTTATCATAAAGCATCCTAAATTTACTGCTATCGTACTACTTTTCATCTTTACCTTCCTTTGTATATGCTTATTAATAAATATCTGCATGTGTTTTTACTGACCTGTACACAACGCTGTACGGGGTTTCCACAGTTTTCCTTTGCTTTGCAAACTTGTGTTGCAAAGCATAAATGGCGTTGTTTTTCAAAATTGGGTTGAGCTGTGGTGATACCCGCAAAGGGAGTACCCTAGGCTTCAGCGAAGCTCGGTACTACCAATTTGCCCTGATGATTCTCATTACTTGTCAAAATCTATTAGTGTAATTTTAGTATTTATATGTTGTATCTAAATTATATTATCTAGGTTTAATGTATTTAATGAGATGTATCAGAGAATTCCAATAAATAATAATAATAATAATAATAAAGATTATGAAAGTTGCTCATGATGGGAGTTGTAGACTGTCATCAGGCTCCGGAACATGTCTATCATTTATTAGCGGCTTGTCCAGTCTTAGCTGACTCGCATTACATTGCTAGGCATGATAGGGTGGGAACATATATACATTACAATTTGTGTTCCCAACTATTAAGTTTAGCAATGGATGTGTCTCGGTGGTATGACCATGTTCCATCTCCTGTTGTGAGTAATGATCATATTACCATATTATGGAACATGCCTATTGTCACTGATAGAATTCTTGATGCTATTAAGCCAGATATCGTGGTAAAGGATTTCCAGAGGAAGGTATGCACGTTCATAGAAATCTCGGTACCTGCTGATGCGAATGTTGTAAGGAAGGAGCTTGAAAAATAACTTAAATATAAAGATCTCTCAATAGAAGTTGGACGTATGTGGGGAATGAAAGTAAACATTATTCCGGTGATTGTAGGTTCATTGGGAGCAGTTACTCTAAATTATAGTAAACATGTCAAGGAGTTGCCGTGCAAAATTTTGCCTGGGAAATTCAAGAAATTGCGGTTTTGGGAAGCCCGAATATTTTGAGGAGAGTTGTATCATAAAGCATCCTAAATTTACTGCTATTGTACTACTTTTCATCTTTACCTTCCTTTGTATATGTCAATTAATAAATATCTGCATGTGTTTTTACTGACCTGTACGCAACGCTGTACGGGGTTTCTGCAGTTTTCCTTTGCTTTGCAACCTAATGTTGCGAAGTATAAAGGGCGTTGCTTTTCCAAATTGGGTTGAGCTGCAGTGATACCCGCAAAGGGAGTACCCTAGGCTTCAGCGAAGCTCGGTACTACCAATTTGCCCTGATGATCTTCATTACTTTTCAAAATTTATTAGTGTAATTTTTGTATTTATATGTTGTATCTAAATTATATTATCTAGGTTTAATGTATTTAATGAGATGTATCAGAGAATTCCAATAAATAATAATAATAATAATATATGCCCTGATGATCCTCATTACTTTTCAAAATCTATTAGTGTAATTTTAGTATTTATTGTTGTATCTAAATTATATTATCTAGGTTTAATATATTTAATGAGATGTATCAGAGAGTTCCAATAAATAATAATAATATATTTATTTGCCCACCAGGTGTACCAATTATAGGACAAAAATTACAAACTAGAATAACTAGAATAAACAAAATATATAAACACAGCGGTATATACATACGACAGAAAACATTAACACAAGTGCAATAACGCAAAAGCAATAAAAAAAAATCACTGAAAGATATCTTCGTAGGCCTTGTTGGCGTTTCGCGACATGTGGCTCAATGGAGCCCTGAGTCCAATGTTATGTAATGTAATTATATTTTGTAATAAGTTATGTAATATATATTATATTTTATAAGTAACAATTGCCTCTAATTCCGACACTAAGCGTATAATATTTTGATCCGAAATCCGACACCTCATTGAACCTAATTCAGGCAGTGCTCCTAAATAAGACACTTGTGGTACATTATTCCAACAAATATAAATATTCAAGTAAATATTAAGTGTTTTAAATATTGTTAAATAATATTTATCATTAAGAAATGTTAAACATTTATGTTTTACCATTTTTAATGAAACCCAGTATAAAATAATTCCCTTACTTTCTTATTTCTCTAGAATAATTTTCTTTTGTGCTTTCTTCTCTTTTATTAACAAATATTCTCTCATAGCATTAGATAAAAATGTTACAGAAGAACAGTTTCTTTTTACTTTATTTGGGTGTTTCGGGCCAGAATTATGATCTCTTTAATGGAGATGGCATGAGTTCAACTAGTATCTCCAAAGGTGGTGTATTCATGCCAAAAACACTACTCTCTGCTGCTAGTGTAATAATTAGGGATTATTGATATAATTAATTGTAATATAGCAAACGATGTAAAATGTTATTTTCTTGTTTAAAGACAGCATATGTATTACTTCTAACAATGTACACAATCCCGACACACATGTCTGATTTAAGGATGTGCTATATTTACATGTACCTAATTCCGACACCCCTAAATTTGTAAATAATAGTGGTTAAAAGATTAGTACACCGTATTATTATGAAAACGTAAAGCATTTTTAGTCAGCATAAATAGATATAATTACAATTTTCTTAATTACTATCCTGTAGCGATGTAAAAAGAAGTCGAATTGCAGTTACCTTAAAAGAAAAAAATCAACTTTTAGCTTAACACTTAATTATCAAGATCATACTTTATATATTCTACTAATGTTCTAACGGTCAGACTTATCATAAGCGTAATGTCAAATCAACAAACCGGATGTCCTAAAATAAAGTTCAATGTTGTAGATTTCTTATTTTATCCAACTAAACAGAAATATGTCGGAATTTAGGACAGTTGACTGGGTGACTAGAAATCTGGCAACCCTGATCACAACAAACCATGTCGCATACTCGCATGCAACATGTTGCCCACTGTTGCCAAGGTGTAAATCCTTACATAAGAGATCAGTGTCATTTATAAAATCCTTAAACAGAAGTTTTTAAAATGGTAAAACACGTGTTTCCTTATTCTTACAGAAGAATATAAATAAACTTTCAATAAAAAAATATGTTCGTTGAAAAATCGTCCCTTAACTGATTAGACATTAATTGCATATTCTTAAAATAATAAAGTAGGAATTTCATTATTTTTAAATCAAATTTTGCTAATGGGCGAATGTTTCATTTAACAGAGTTATGTATAGATTATTTTAGGTAACCCTACAACAAATATCAATACTGAGATGCATAATCGTTTCGTTCGATTCATAAACCTTTTTGCAGTTCTCGTCTGTAAACAGTATTATAGATCAAAGTGACTGAAGAAAATATCGTACAGCTGACATTTGACGATCAACATCATAACTTTGGAAAAACAAAAGCCTAACGACACCGTACCCTTTGTATACCCAAGGGTGTGGTAATTTAGAAGAACCATTTTAAGAACTGATTTAGAACGCTTCCATCATTATCTCCAGAATTTAGTCATTTAGTTGACATTTTTCCTCCTTTTTTATTTCCCAAAGAAATGTCTTCATGTAAAAGTTCAATAGTAAGCTTTACTTTCAAACCATTTAAAAAACTAAAAATTCCAATATGAACTTCAATTGCTTTAATAACAGTTTCATCAAATTTTCTTTGCTGCATGTTATTGATTTCTCCTTTATTATTAATGCTGGATGTTTACTAAACTCCTCGCACGTTGCCTAGCAACAACAGGTACATAGTAATGAATTGCTGACCTATCTCAAACTTCTAAAGTTCGTCGATCTCCAGGATAATTCGTCCTTTTCTGAACGTCCTGAATATAATATAAATCGTTGCTATCACGTCTCATTTTAGGTACTACTCGAAAATATGAATAATTAAATTTCTTCAGCAACTGGAAAAGACGTGAAAATTTAAAATGTGACATTCATGTAATATTCCAATAACCGCGCTTCCAAGAATAATCTAGCAACATAAACAACTCCACGAAAAGAAGATTTTCAAATTATCCGGGAAAGTTTCAGTAACATTTTCCAGGAAAGCTTACCCAGGCATAATGAACAGTGGCATCCTAACAGCGTGTGCATATTTAATATAATAATCCTGTAAAACTAGCTAATACATAAATGAGAAAAATACAATTTAACTTTTTATTTAGTAGTGGTAAGGTAAACGTCCGAAAATTAACAGGTTAAGGCACTTTTGTTACTTCTTTAACTGTAGAATTTATATTTACGTGGTGCTAATAACTATCTCCACCATTTTGAAATGAATTTTTCATTCTGAAGATACCTGGCTACTGGTTTCTAAAGTAAATTGATACTAATTATTTAATTTTATGCACGATTTCTATTAATGCATGATTTTTTTATAGCCTATGAAACGACTTCATTATAGCCAATCGAATATACGTAAAATAAAACCATCCAATCAAAACATTCCGTTATCCAGACACACCAAAAATATGTCGGAATTGAGCATAGTGTCTGAATTTGGGACGTACATACCTTACTCAATTTGTTAATGTTAATTCCCTAAAAGCAACTTTATCAAAATTCTACACATCGTCATGATAAAATTACATAAAAATGAGAATAGGTACTATAATATGCTTTACATAATATCCAAACATTAAACATAAACAATGCATTAAAAGCAGCACATATGAGCAATAACTGATAAGAAAGCCATATATATATAGCCATAAAATATCATCGAACACGTGATTTGTTACGTCAAACACTGAACTACAACAACTGTATTATTATTATTATTACTATTATTATTATTTGTAGATCTTCCGGAATCTACGGATTTTTGACGAGGTTATGTCGCATTGTCTCTATTATTATTATGGTTATTACTGCTCCTTGTATAATAGTATATTATAAGACAAGTTTTATAAGACAAAAATTGGCGCACGAGTTGTTTTGGAACCAGTGCGCCAATACGTCTTATAAACCGAGTGTTATATACTATTTTCTCATCACTTGCGACATTAATTTTACAATATATTTCGAAAATTGCGACGATCTAGAGTAATTTTATCTTCAACAGTTGGTAGTTGTGGTAAAACGGCCAAATACGATGGAGGCGAGCCAATAGCGATTGAGATGTCAGCATCATTTGACACTTGACATCAATCTCACCAAGCTTGGAAAACTAAAAGTTACTAAAAGTTAGTGATCTAGTTTTTCATAACGACACGGAAAGCGGTGTCGTTATGAGTTTATAACGAACGCAAAGTAGAAAAATATACAAATTACAGTTAGCAAATTGTAACACTTTTGATCATAGTTGCAACCCCGTTAATTATCACAATTAGTTTTTATCCTAACCTTACTAAGTTGACAGTATAACTACATCGGTACCACATGTTGCTCGCAAAATACTCTAGATTGTAATTTAATTCAATAAAGTATTATAAAACTCGCATATAATAATATATCGTTATCTCTGATATTTCTCCGTGTGATTTTTTTATACACCTGCACTGCAGCGAAATATATAGGTTAAAATAAATTTGGGGTCGCAGTGGTTCCAGGAAAAGATCAGAATTGCTGGAAACGTTCGAATTGCAAACGTAAACAATTTCCGGGAAAGTGGATTTTTCCAATTTTCCAGGAGATTTTCCGGGAAATCCAGACATTCGCTCATCTCGGAAAACAGGGTTGATGACCTACTAACCGATGCTCGGGGTAAAATATCCCCGGAAACCTTAAACTAGGTCAAATGATCAATGATACGACAACGTGTGTATTACACTTTAAGAATATCAATAATAGCAACAAATTTAATACCTACACTTATTTCCCTTTATAGATATTACTTCAAACATGTTTAACAACTAAATTATATCAATAAACAAACAAATTAATCATAAATAATTTAAAAAATAATATTATAAATCATCTCATAACAGTATAACCTTAAAAAAACTACAAGTACTAACATTTGAATGGACTGCTTTAACATACTAAAGGGAATTTGGAGTTTCACCGATATTTCCAAAAATAAATTTATTAAAAAAAACATCGTTAGCATCATTCAGCATTAGAAACTCGTTCGAGTACGTAAATTATAAATAAACATATCCGAAACACGCGCAATCAATCCGGTTTATTTTATATTTTAACATTTTAAAACAAACCAACTCCACATAGGATGTATGCCAAACGCGAACCATCAATCTCAAACATAACCTAAACTGTCACAGCAGAAATCGCACGAAATCAAACAAAAGTAATGCAGGATTTGACTCACCGTTTCTCGTAGCACACTCTTCATATTTCGGTGCGGGCTGTGTCTCCGAAATAGAGCGATTTTGCACGGATAATGTCGTAATAAAATTGAATACAGGGCCATACACAAAGAACTAGCGAAATTCACGATGCGCGAACATCACGAATCTGAGAACAGGTGATTTTAGACGAATTCTCGTACACTGATTTGAATATTTGCGAACGGTAAATTGAAGATATCGGCTAATATTGTCTCTATTCTAAACGGAGATATTACATGCATAACATTGCTTTTTTGCACTGAAGATTTTGCTGAAAATCTTCGTAAGTTAGCAGCACCAATCAAAATAATATACCGATCGTAGCGCCATCTATTGGTTTCATTGCGAAAGATACGCTAACTCTGCATCTAATAAACGAGTGAATTAAATTGTTATTAGTAAAACGTTATAAAAGCTATTCATTTCGACATATTAATAACATTTTGGAGTAAATGTTTACCGAAATAACATTCTTCTTTTTGTTTACATGGAATCATTTGAGCGCCATCTTACGGGTTACTTTTGGTTTTAACAGAAATCGCCGTCTCTATTTTGATGAAATGTTCGGTACTATTTTTTTTTATAAATAGTGCATTATAATCAGTATTATTTTAAAAATCTTGAACATTTTAATTATATTTAATATTTAATTCATAAATAAATTGTACATACACTAAATATTACAGGTAACTATAATACAGCGGTTATAAAATAGAAATCTATTAACTGCATTTTAGTGGTGTTGATCAAAAACAAGTGGTGTTGAGGAACGCCTGTTTTCCGGAAATTTGGAAATATCATCAAGATAATTACGATATTTGATTTATTTCTCAACGATCGTTGCAAGTTTAACGATAATATATTTCTAATCGGTAAAATATAACCTAAAAATACTGTTTACTGCTTTACAATGGAGAACAATACAGCAGAAAATACAGTAACTCCCACTGTCGAGCCTCCAAAAGCAAAATTACCCCAAGCTTGTGACGAGAAAGAAGTTATAGAGAGCGTAGACAACACAAAGAGAATTACAAAAGCAAAGAAACGGAAGAAGCCTAAAGATATGACTGCACCACGCCATCCTCTGTCAGGTATTTGACAATATTTTTCCAATAAATTTACAATAAATTACCATAAATCCTATAGTATAAGAAGTAATTATAAAAATTCAATTTACAGGTTATGTAAGGTTTCTAAACGATAGACGCGAAGCTGTTAGAATAGGTAATCCGACGTTATCTTTTGCGGAAATAACTAAAATTCTTGCTAGCGAATGGGGTGCTTTACCCACGGACAAGAAACAACAGTATTTAGAAGCTGCGGAACAAGATAGGGAGCGTTACACTAGAGAGTATAACGCGTACAAGCAGACGGATGCTTATAGGCAATTTGCGCAACAGCAAAATGATAAAAAAGTTATTAATAAGGAGAAGGAAGTTCGTGAAGAACCACAGCCGGTAAGTTGGTTGGTTTTTTTTGTATAATATACACTCAGTTCCGAAAAGTGACACACTTGTCAACTGTTGGAAACTGTTTTTCGATAAATACAGAAAGTTGGTAATATGCGGTTCAAAAAAAGGGCTTTAATTCTGACAGTTTTAGAGTTAAATCAATGAATAAAAAAAGCAAAATGCCCGTACAAGATGCGTCTATCATACTGTGTAAGCACTTTCTTTAAAATTACTTGATTAACACACAGGGTGAGTCAAAAATACCTTCCAACAAATGAATAAAAAATAGAAACCTGATTTAAAAAATATAAGACATTAAAGTTACGTCAAAAATCTAGTGCGTCACTTCTTTTGGAACTGTGTGTTTTTAGTTTGGACGCCATAGTAGTGTTCGATTGCCGACCGCGCTCAGTTCAATCTGAGCGCAAATTTGAAATACTTGCTTCCTATTGGTGGAATCAGTTGAACAGAACCATAAAAGAACTAACCACAACTAAGCGCGGCAGCAATCGAACACTACTCATGTTGGATCCGCCATTTTGAAAATCTGACATTAGATTGGACCCCATATTGGGTCCGCCATTTTTGCAAATTTAACATCAGATTTGAAATCAGAGCTTGTCAAATATCACAGAAAGTGTGGTATGTGCGAATCCGAGGTTTTTTACATATTGCCGCCATATTGGATCCGCCATTTTGAATTTTGTTAATCTGACATCAGATTTAATCAGAAATCAGGGGTTGTCAAATATCTCAGGAGATAAGTTTTATAATAATAATAATGTGTATTTATTTATAAGTTTTGTGCAAATCTGAGTTTTTATTACATATTTTGCTGCCATATTGGATCGGCCATATTGAAAATTTGACAGATTTGGAATTGGTAGTCTTTAAATATCGCAGGAAATATATTTTTTACGGCAATATCCTTGAAATGGCTGATGCAAACTAAAAGAATTTGTTTTCTTTGTTATAGAAAATTGTAAAAGAGAATAATAAAGACCTGCAGAATAACAATGAATCGATGAATTTCTCCAATTTTGACATTCCAATATTTACGGAGGAATTCCTCGACCATAATAAAACACGTGACGCTGAATTGCGGCAACTGAGAAAATCAAATACGGATTACGAACAGCAGAACGCTACGTTGCAGAAACACATTGAGAGCATGAAGACTGCGATCGAAAAACTCGATACCGAGCTAACGCAGCAAAAGAAGAATAACAGCGCCCTCGAACTGCACTTGGATCATCTAAGAAATACCCTAACTAGCGGATTTGCAGATGTTAAATTACCTGGTAAGTATTCCGTAAAAATGAAAAAAAAAATTAGAGAACGTCTATATGAAAAACGTATTTCAATCAGTTGCCACAGAATAGTATATTATTATACAAGTTGTACTACTTTGCGTCATTGATTTTATATAAATTTAGAAATTGTGGTTACTATATCGTGCTAAATTAGAATCTAGGGTATTTTGCGGGTACCACGGGGCAGCACTGTAGTAACTGTCAACTTCGTTAACGATGAGATAAAATCATGACAAAATCTAATTGTGAATAATTTTACTCTACTTTAGCCTACAAGTTTGAATAAATATTCAGCGAGGTCGCAACGATGATCATAATGGAGCTTGGGGCAACACTTTTAACCCTATTGTGATAAATACATGAAACTTAACCTAAAAAGTTAACAACTTTAAAATAGTGGTTCCATAAGTATAATAATCAGAATAGAAGTGTTTGGCGGTGGCTGATTAGTTACTTCGAAGAACAAGAACTTACTAAAGAATTGTTATAACGCTTAACGTTTAATAGCGGTGTCTACCTAATTCCGCTACGTAGCCGTTGCGGCTTATATATTTACAAGCACTTATAATTGAAACCCAATTCTTATTTCGGCAAAGTAGTTTATTAGAATAAATTATACTTAGTAAAATTACATGTGATGGAGGTAATACAAATACGTTGCACACAACCAGAACTAAGACGAAGTCGAAAGCGACGGACAAAAACGAATATGAATTGAACCGAGCATCCAAGCGTCCAAAATATTACCGAAAACTTATACGTTACATAAACTAAGAAATCCTTTACACTTTAAATGTACTATAGCTTCGTACGTGTATGCTGATAAATCATTTATTGCGTATATACAATCTCGCAGCAGTAATTAATATCGTTCATATCTACGATGTAGGTTTGATCTTCGCATAATACCTTATTAAAGTAAATATGGTCCTTGAATTATATCTGAAAAGGGGATTTGATGTTTAGTTGAAAAGAATGATAAAGATCACTTACCAGAGTCGTAAAACATCACCGAAAACGTCATGGTGGCGTATTTTGATGAACACAGCAAAACTAAGAAAGCCCCAATCCTTTAGCCATACTATAGCAGGCTACAGCCATGTTTAAATATGTATAGAATATTGATATTTGGCAGTTTATGCGATTGCAAGCGATTAAGAAGATGCAGTGTGTGGTTATGTTGGGTTATGTATTGTACGTTTGACATATGGCATTTGATATCAATGTGTACCAATCTTAGACAAAAATGTTACTGTTTTCGGTATTACAATGTGTTAATTGTAACACCGAAAACAGTGTTACAATGTGTGCATTGTGAATGCAAAGTAGAAAGAAATGTTTATAACTCTTGCAAACATTGTCGCATAAATTTCTATCATACCTCAAATTTTATATATTTTAATCTAGTTATACTTATAGGTGTAAAAGATGTGGCTACTATAAAAACCATCGACAACTATATGACAAATCTTCACTCGCTATTGATGGATAACAGCAGTCAAGACGCTACGCTCTTGCAGACTGTGCGCGACATAATGGGAAAATTGGAGTTTCAGGGATGACAAGAGGTTACGCCGGAAGCGATTCCGACAAAAGTTCCACTGCGGAGGAAGCGGAAACAAAAGAAAATCACATGAAGTACTACGTTACTTGTATCATACAATACTCTAGCATATTTATTTTTAATCTATTACAAGCTTGTAGTGTGTTTGTTTTGGCTGCTCATGACCGCTACATTACTATTTTACGTCAGCGTGCAGTACTACAATAATTATTGTATTTTTGTTTCGTAAAGTTGACTTGTAGTTATCTATTTTGGTATAATGTAAGATTTTTTTTTGTATAAATACTGTGATCTTTTAAAAACTGTATTGCATTACCATTAAAATATTAAAGATGACTTTTGAGAGGCTTTGACTGTGTTTTTTACTTTATCATACGTAGTATGTAAAGTATTGCAATCGCGACGAAAAAAAAATTTGAGATTTTAGCGGAAATATGTCTTATTGGGTCTCCTGAACATTTTTGACCAAGGTACAAAAAATGTGTGTGTGTACCCGCTTTTTTTGTGGCGACAATTCCGCAGAAACTACTAAAGGTATCGGGACGAAACTTCATATTTTGTTCATGATCAAACTTAGAGCTGAAAAGCTTTCTGTTGAAAAGGGTCCAAAGGAACTGGAGGTTTAGTCTTAGCATTTTTGAAAGATTTTGCAAGTAAGCCGCCATTTCTGGAATTTTGTCGAAATAGTTAAATAATAAATTAAAGATGAGGAAATTCTGAATAATTTATGACTAGGACATTTTTTGGTAAAATTAATAGTTTAGGCGCATGAGCGTATTGTTTGTTTTACATTTTTATTAAATTTTACTTGTTTTTCAGGAAAATAGGCAATTCTAATTCACAGTTGAAAAGACAAAAAATGGCACACAGATAGAAAATGTTATTCAATTCAAATAAATATGCATTAAAGAAGAATTCTTTTGTTTGAGTAGAGGTAAAAATAAATTAATAAATAAATAAAAATACATTTGTTTGGTATAAAAAATCATGTTTTGAGTTAAAATTTGCACTTTATGTATTATAAGTAGAGTGCTGATTCTAAGCGGTTTACTTGGCCAGTTTTAATGTAAGCAGTTTAAAAAGCTTAAGGATCTACAGAAATTCAGAAAAAATAAAGTTTTTGGTGCTATTTTTATATTGCTTAGTTTGCTTTTTTCCCCGATTTTGCAAATATGCACTTATTTTGCCATATTCCTGCTTATTTGGACTAATAATAGGGTATTTGACTGTATTAAAAATATGTTCACGTACTATCACGTGATTGAAAACGCTCCGTAATTGGCTCAGTCTCCAGTGACGTCATTCGTTAGTACGCTTAGAGCGCGTTCGGGTTGTCAGGGTAGGGTATGGGGAGAGCAATGCTCAGATAACCTGGGTTGGCTGTCTCTCTCTTATATGCAGATAATCGCCGTATGACGTTAGTCCGCCTATTATGCAGCGCATCACTCTCACCATTCAATACCGGGTTATCCGAACGAGCTCTTAAGCTTCTCCCGTTTGAATTTAATAGCACTAATGTGTCATGTAAGCATAACTTTGTAGGTTAGGATAGCCCTAACCTTAAGCTGTCAGATCAGATAATATCTGGTTCGAAAATACGATAGATAACTTATTCTAGTCAGTTTTACTTATGTCGACGTAATCTTCACAACAAAAAACACTTGTATTGGCCGCTATTTGTTTCATTTGGATTTCTACGAGCCAACCACTTTCTTCGCAGTTTCAAATCTTGCGGAACAGCTACAAATAGTTTATCCGGGGTTTTTCTTGACGTATTTCTGCATTGTGGATTGATACACCATTTATAACCCACTTGTACACATCAAGTCGTTTTTCTTAATCGTCGTCGTCGCAAACTCCAGTGACAGTTGGGGCACAACGAATACACATCAACATTAATTATTCAAAACAATAAAATATGCTGCAGATAGTGCATGAAAACAGTAAGTTACAATTAATTATTTTAGGATTTGTCTCTTGGTAGTGATTGTTTTAATTTTAGGCCTATTTTGTTATATTTTGTCGCTTTATCACAGTACTAAAATGAAAATATTTAAGTTTAACATTCACGTCTTAGCCATACTACATTAATACATTGTTTCAGTAAAACATATTAAGTTAATTCTTTTTTTTGTTCAATTTATTCAACTACGTGTAAATATAGAGACAATTTGGACTAAGAAGAATGTGTCACGTGGTTAAATCTGCGCCGAAAAATGCAAGCACATATGCACGCGCACAACTAGGTGGAAAACCACATGCTTCTTTGTTCAATTAAGTCCCTCAGAAGCAAACAGTGTTAAGTTACATTGAAATCCTATGTATTTAACACAGTATACCTCTGAGGTGCTCAATTTATCTCTACCTGCGTCTAATAAGCGAATACATTTTTTTAAAAATAAAATATAAAGTGTTTACTTATTGTGTAGAGTTTATTTCTATTTTTAAGTATCATTCTTATAACGGTTTTTTGTGTGCTTTCTGTTCTAATTTTTCGTGCTTATTTTAAGCGCTTGTTTTCCAAAAATAAATGCTTATAATTCCGCTCTAATTCCACTCTAGTAATAAGATGTCAAGTACAAGAAAAAGTTAACGCTAACATAATTTTTCCAATAGTTGATGAAACTTACAGTGGTGGCTTACATCTTCCAAAAACTTTGTGATGACATTTTGATTTTGCACAACCGCATATGTCAAAATCAAAAATCTATGTGGATGGCAAGTTCAGTGTTTTATTATGACAGTCATATATTCAAATCACAACAATTACGTACTATATCTTATATGACGTTTCGTTTTTTTTTTATAATTACCAGGAAACCATATTGGTATAGCATTGAACTGCAATACATAAAGAGCATAACTGGTACGAAAAAACCCATTTATCGTGAAAGGCGTTCAATAGAACTTAGAAAACTATTGAAAAAACAAAAAAAAAACCCGTACTTAAGGTTTAAACTCAAAACATCATTATTACAAAACTTTCCTCCAAAAAAGAAAAAGGATGGATCTAGAAATAATTCAAATAAAACAACCAATGCCCGTGCAACCTTTTTATAATGTACAAATATAAATGCATTTCCTGTAGTATTCATATAGATCATATAAATTTAGCTATAATTAATCGATCAGAAACGGACTATCGAGTGCTCCAACGCCAGCTGCAACTCCCCCTTCGTTGGCCGTTGACCCTTTCGTACGAAGCATATGGCCCACTTGACGATTGGTATAAATTTTTGTAGAATCCCTAAAATATAAGTGTCGATAAAGGTTAGTTAACGTTAGTAAGTAAATACATACCCTAAAATAACTCCGTATATTCCTAACTCCGAGACCAAATCGACTAAATCTGGCTTATCCGATCCACCAGGCCTGACGATATAACCTGCTGTCAACGGAGGGTGAATACGTTCCATCAGAATCCAAGCTGCTCGTTCCTTTGAGTTTCTCATCTGCATTAAGGCGTCGCGAATTTCAGGACCGTATATGTTGTTACCTCCACCCTCTCTTTGAGGTTTAAGAACAAAACTAAAAAAAAAACAAGCCGGTAATATTTTGCCACAAGCCTACACCAAAGATAAGAGAATTATAAGATACGTCACTAGACAAGAAAACGCGGTTCGAGAGTGAGATAGATTTGGTCAACGAAAAGATGGCTACCAACAGCTGATTGTGTTTGTATACTAGCGGGTGACATCGGGTGACATAACCTTAGTTTGGTGTTTACGTTCCTTGGATTGTGCAAGATTGTGTATGTAGTGTTTTAATAAGCATTTTAATGAGTGGTCAGTTTTTAATTAAAATGTTAATTGTTAATGTGGTTTCGTACTGTTTAGTTTAGAGGTACCTTTATTAATAGTAAGTCGTAGAGACGGTGAAAATGGACACAAAAAGGTATCCCAGTGGAAATCGGTGTGCAAAATAGAATAAAATATATAAAACATATTGGTTGCCAGCAACAAGTCATAATAATAATGTGAGTTTGAATATCGATCGATGGCCTAGGCAAACAATCACACAGTTATTTGCTTAATTATTAATTATACTTTCAAAAAGTCAACAAACCGCTGTTATTTGTTATATTATAATCCACTACTTTTGTTAATATTCCATTTAGGTGACTATCGGATACGTTTTATTTTATTTATATATGTGAATATTGATTTGTTTTCATTTGCATTACATAACCTCTAATGTCGGTAACGTTGCCGCCCATCGTGCATTGTATTTGTTAGTTTAAAATTCCCGCCAATTGGAAGTTCAAGTACAGAGTCCAGTGCATTCACACCTTGCAAGTCATATTTATGTTTTACCGCTTGACAATAAGCCTGATGATGTCAAAATGACGAAATCCATCGCTCTACTATTAAAATAAAATCTAATACTCGTTATGACGTTCTGCGTTTACTTTGATTATTAGTGAAAAACTGAATTATTTTCGTCTTTTTAACCTCTATACATACCGTTCTGGTTGGTCCATGGCCATCTGGACGGCCTGATCTCCGAATTCGTCAAAGTCCAAGCTATATAAGCCGGTAAATATATCTTTTACGGCTTGAATTTTGCTGTCCTCGCCTAAAAACAGTTCTATAGCGCCTGGCCTGGCCAATGCCTGCTGAACCTTCTTCGTTCCCGCAAGATGGTAATGAATAGAAGGTGACTTGATCGCCTGCGATCTTTCCATCATTAACCTCGCGTCCCACTCCTTTTTCGTCGGATAATGTCCCGGTTCGTAGCCGGCTCGGAAATAAATAACAGACACGACACGATCGTCACTAAAAATTCAATATTTAGGTCATATTTAGGTTAGTTTTGAGAAACTTCAAGATGGAACTTTTGTAGAAGGTAAACGTCCCAAATTCAGACAAGTAAAGGAATTTTTTTATATTTTTAACTGTAGAATTTATATTTATGTGGGCTAATGACTATGTCCACTTTTTTAATGATTTAATGTTTTCTTTTTCTTGTCGCAGCAGCTTTTTATGTTATTTCTTTCTTTGCTTCCTTTCCTATTTTTCTAGCACGATTTTCGTTTGTGCTTCTTTCTTTTTTATTAACAAACATTCTCTCCAAACATCAGAAATAGTTACAGGTTTTACTTTTTTTTTAATGTTTCAGGCAAAATAATTTTTTGAATGGATATGGTATGAGTTCAACTTGTAGCTCCAGATGTGGTGTATTCATGCCAAAATCGCTACTCTCAGCTGCTAGTGTTGCAACGTTCTGTCTTATTTCATCATTTCCTATGATGCCTGTCAATTTCTATGACGGAATTAGGGACTATTGATGTCCGTAAGACCGACACCCCTGTCAAAATTAGGGATTATTGATGACCGTAATTCCGACACCCATGTCAAAATTTGGACATAATGTGTACAATGAATTGTAATATAGCAAACAATGCAAAATATGTTATTCTTTTGTGCAAAGAAAGTTGGTTGCTAGTCTAATTGTGCTTGTTGTTAGTCTAATTGTGCTAGTTATGTACCAGATGACGAGAGTGTTTATTGTCCGTAGATATCCTCCAGTTTTGACAATTTAGGGCTGAAGATGGTTTAAACAACCGAAACATGTACCCTATGTAAATTTTATGTTTTTAAAGCAAGGATAAATATAGAGGCTTCTAATTGTTTTTAACTTACACGATTAGTTCGTTGTCGGGGCCCAACCGTCCTTGTTTGGAGATCTCGGTGAGGGTTTTTCTCATGATTTTCACGTGAGCGTTTAACCTTCTCAGCTCAAACTCGTGGAATCTTTGATCGCATATATTGTATGTCACGTCTTCGATGACGAACATAATCGCAGAGGCGTCGTCACCGTAGATTTTCCACGCTTCGAGCATGCCACTACATAACCCTTCCAACGCATTATTTTCTGGCATCTAAAAACAAAATCAAATAGATAACTTTTCTTTTTTGTTTTTCTTCCTATCCCGTTTTGTCCCTTCCCGTCTCTTCTTTTCCCCACTCCTCCAAGTCTTTTATTTTCCTTCCCTTGCCTCAATCAAATCCCCGAAGGTTTTTGGAAAATGGACTTAAACGTTTAACTTTAACTTAAAATTTTACATGCAGGTAATTTTGTTGTGCCTTTAGGACAACTTGGTCAACAACCTGGTATGTTTAATGCGGTTTAATTGAATTCAAATAATTTCTATGTTTTATGCCATTAAATTAATCTTCCAACTACTGGTTCAGAAATAATCAAATGTCCGAATAGATATGTCTGTAAATCAGTATTTTTGAGATGTGTGTTTCTTGTGATGTTTAGCAAAACAAAAAAATGTTACTTTTAGCATATTTTCAATATTTTATCGTTGTTAATAGTGGACTCTTGCGCTTGAAATGTGACAAATAGAAGCTCTATCCAAGAGAACTTAGGTATGCAGGGTAGTGCACATAGATGGTAGTGCATAATAAAACAAATGTTCTAATAACAACATTGTTGACACTGCATAAAAAAAAAAACATCAAATTCCCTGTTTTTAAAGAAGAAGAAATGGGAACATAACCTAACATGTCAATTAAGTTATTCATAACTACATACTACAGTTAGGTTTAAAACAACTAAAAAAAGTACGGTTATAAAAAAATAAGTACTTACGTTCGCTAATAAATCGTGATATCCGAGCTCTTGCAAAACAAACCTGAAAAGTAACCAACAAAAATTAGGGGGCAGGTTAGGGTTAGCGACTTAACTAGCTAAGTATGCGACAGTGCGTTATTAGCGACAGACATAACGTGTAAACCATACATGACTCTTCCAGCACGGTGGAAATTTCTTATAGAACGGGTCCACACTGAGGTTATAGACTGTGTGCCAACAAAGAAGAAAATAATAAGTACGTGTGATCAAAGCTTGATTAACATTCACTCCACTGCTTATTCAAACTATACGTAATACAGAACTATAATAGGCTGAGCATGCACGAAACTAAGCAAGACAAATCTTCAGGAATTAGAAAGTTAAAACGACCATACCTATAGAATTTGGATAAGCGCGTGGAGACACCCCCGAAACTGGACGCAATCGTATTAATCTCCACTTGTTTTATTTTGCCGTTTTTTGTATGAACCATATAATCGGACCGGAGCAATCCTAAAGACACTCTCTGAAAAGAACATATTCAAATCCATGCAAAATATAGAAGTGTGCCGTCTCCTAGAAACACCTACATGATACAAGAGCACCACTTTATTACATGTTTATGCACAAACGATACACAGGCCGACAGGCTATACATAACTAAAATACGAGCACAAACATCGGAGGCCTGTTCACAACATCGAGATACGAAAAAAAAAGTTAGTATCAATATAATACGGTGATTCAAAAGCCTGTATTTCTAAGTATCTAAAAAAAAACATAAGAGGCCTGGCAAAGAGAACAAGTGTCACTTTGTCTGAGCTTTTTCAGCCAAAAACTGTTTTTTCAAAAATGAATTCTGTGTTCTTTTTTGTTTTTATATGTATTTTTTGATACAACAATAAAAAATAATAGTCTCTATTTAAGGGGAATCCATACCCCCTACGTTTTACTTGCAAAACACGCAGATGTTCTGAGGCTTTTTCTCAGCAATTAGTTCACACAATCGTAAAAGACATGCACCAAATTAAAGATAAAAGATATATAATTTTGCGTCTAGTGGTAGATTTTTGATAGTTCTGTTCGTTTTTGACAAATCTATTTCTGAATATGACATAAAATTGGCTGATTTTGCAATTTTTTTACGAAGAATTCAGGTTAAAATTGAAAAAGTACCACATAATAGGCCTAAGTTACACCTTCCTCTATAAGTGTACAAAATTTCACGTAAAAATATCAATATCTTACATGCTTTTTTAACTCAAAACTTTACTTCTTCAAGTACATGAATAAGTTATATTTTATCACGTAGCGTGGATACAACAACAACAAATAATACATATACATTCCCACAGCAAGTAATACATCTTTATCTATAATTTGATGTATAACATGAGAGACTTGATACAACATTAAGCTGACTATGGATGCTTATTTTATACGCCGTACCAGCAGTAGTGATTCCTCTTAACTACATATTCAAAGATAGAAAAAAATTCAAAAATGACTTTGGCAACGATAAATTGTTCAGTAATTGTTCATAATTTCTTTAAACTTGTTTCGCAGTTACAAGAATAGGTTTATGCACGAATTAAAAGTTTTGAGTTTATGTTATATAGTAACCTCTACAAAAGTTACAGATTTTTTCATGATCTACAACTTTTGTATTGAATACTTTTTGATTCTAAGACAAAAAATTATTATTTTGCTTACTTATGTGAAGGTTTATTATTCTAGTTTAGCATTATTATTATTATAGTCAGTTTTGTGTCAGCGAATCCGAACATTTTTGACATTGGTATGTGTTTGCGTTAAACGAAATAACTTTGTTTGAAATTGTCATAGAGAGTTGAAATAATAACCACTCGTTTAAGCACATTCAAAGCTATCTGTTAGGTATATAATGCATAGAGTTTACGCTTATTTTCTGTTTAAAAAAATATCTTAAAGTTTACTTACGATAGTCCATTAGGAGGAGTTTTCATGATTTTTTTTAGACATGCAGGGGTACTTAATTTGTTCATTCAATATTTTTTAGTTATAACCTTGTATGCAAAGGGCCTATAATAAAAAACATAGCTTTCTTACTCCTTCTCCCTAGTGATAACAAGCTATTGAAATATCAAAATTTCTTATTTTTACGATGTTTATTGTCAAATATCACTGAAGGGACCAGGACAAAAAATCTGAAACTTTCCAAATTAATTCATCTTTTCATAAGGTTTAATAATAAATAAAAACATTCTTGAGTATTGCACTGTGTTTGGAATAACAGCCCTTTAAAATGAGGGAATGAAAATTCTCAGTAAATGCAAAACAAAGCATACTATTCATAACAATTATGTCATTTTTTACAAAAGAGACTTATAAAACTAAGTGATCTTCATATGTTTTTGAAGTTGATGTGATGTAACATATTATTACACCTTCTGTTGGTTGAGGAGAGAATTTGTGGTGCAATACACAAGAATGTTTTTATTTATTATTAAACCTTATAAAAAGGTAAATTAATTATGAACGTTTCAGATTTTTTGTACTGGTCCCACCAGAGATATTTGACATTAAATATTGCAAAAATGAGAAATTTTCAAATTTCAATAGCTTGTTATCAATAGGGGGAAGCAGTAAGAAAGCTAATTTTTTTATTACAAGCCCTTTGCATACAAGGTTATAACTAATAAATATTGAATGGACAAATGAAGTACCCCTTCATATCAAAAAAAATCATGAAAACGGTTCCTAATAAGCTATTGTAAGTAAACTTTAGGATATTTTTTAAAATAGAAAAAAAAAACGTAAGCTACACGTATTATATACTTAACAGGTAGCTTGAAATCTGCTTAATAGAGTGGTTTTTATTACAACTCTCTAGGACGATCCCAAAAAAAAATATTTCGTTTAACGCAAACACATACCAATCTCAAAAATGTCGGATTCGCTGACACAAAACTGGTCGCCATTTCTGAACGGAGTACAATAATTTTAAAAAAATGGTTTTGTACTCCCAGAACACAAATTCATTAAAAAAAATGATTTTTTTCTGAAATGGTCAAGCGACCACCTCTGGACAACTTCAGATGGATTGACCCTATAGCAAAATTAAGTTTGAGGTCAAACGACGCAACACCGATTCTTTTGAGAATCGAAAAATTTGAGTTATAAAAACAAAAAACATTGATTTTGTTTGACTTATTCGATAATCTTGTCGGTGAACTTCAACAACACTTTACAAGAAAAATGTAACTACTCAAATACGGATTCAATATTAGGGGCAGTTTGTTGAACTTCATCAAAATAATATTTTTATATATTGTCACAAAAAAAATAATATAAAAAAATTCATATACATTTTGGTTTTTAGGGCTCCCGTCACAATTCAAATAGCAAACTGTAGCAAACTTCACTCCAAAGCTTCGAAATAAAAAAATCGCCAGATGTAGATGGCGCTACTATAAACATCTCTGATTTTATTTCCTATTTATTACACTTGACGTATGGTATAACCTAAAAAAATTAATGTATTCCTTTCACTTTGTACAAATATTCAAACTGGACAGTGTTTGAGTTTTCTAGTCGATGATATAGCACTTTCACAATCGTCGCTATTGTAAACATGTTTTCCAACTTATTACAAACACGCACTACAATACTCCAGAGTGCAAGTCTAGAGAAGTTCAGAAGAAAATAACTTGTGCTCTTATAGTTATCATTTAATTATATTTTATAATGTATTACAGCAGACAATAATCAGACGCAACTGCCATCAGAAAGCATTTCTATGTTTGCAAAATTTGTTTGTTATTTTCGCGTTTTGGGAGTCAGAGACGGGAGCCTTAAATATACAATAATAATAAACTTAAAACCGTTCTCCTGAAAATTGACGAACTTTATGTTGTGCAAACCACTTGACCATATTATGCAGAAATGAACTTTTTTCATCTTTCGGTGTCGTAAACAACACCAAAGTTTGTGCCCTTATTTTAGTTACATCTGTATACAGGATGATCCATAAACCGACATCAATACTGACAGGAAATGATGGGTCAGTTTAGTAAACGTCTCAGAGTTTTCGAGATATTGGCACAATTTTTAAATTCGTTAAAATCTATACTTTATTTTGTGATTCTGTTTTCCGGCCCATAAATTGGTCGCAAACTTCTCGAAAACCAAGATATTTTAACTGAAGTCAAGTTATTCTGGGTGCTAATGACCTGGGCTGTCATCCCTCCCAGTATTGATGTAGGTTTATAGAACACCCTGTAAAATATTAAGTTTTTGATTATGTACAATGCGCTACACAGTCATGTATGAGTTACACGTTACGTGATCACGAAACGACATAAATACAAGAAGCAAAAACCAGTACGACCAACACTGCAGACATGAATACAAATATGACATGTTACGTGAAAAATGTATTGTAAATTACTTTTGAAGGTCAACTTTATAGACAATGTAACAAATAAGAATTGAACAAATGAATTATCTGTATCAAAATACCACTTTTGCTAGTTTTGCACAAATGTGGAAAAACTTTTTAAGGGGAAACATACCTCTCGAGCATGTTTAAAAGAAATATTTTTTTTATTATTTATTACTATTGTTTGTACATTTATGAACACGTATTTGAAAAAAAAATATCAAAAAATTAAATTTTATTACAAAATTACGAACTAAAAATAAGTCATAGAAGCAAATAAACGCATTGTATGAGTTATTTTTATTATAAATAAATTTGTATTAAGGTAGTTTGATACTAGAGAAAATAGAAAACGCACAGAAACTATTTTTAATGTCTAATTTTTTTGTTGTTCAAAATATAAGCTAACGTAAAATATATTTTGAGTGAGTTATAATTACAAATAACGTAGGTACATGATTCTAGAAAATGAAGCAAGAACAAAATATCTCTTTAAGCTGTTAAGACACAAAATATAGTGCGTAATGGACTGTATAATTTGACACACGACAACACATATATAAGTATTACATCCCTACAATGTTAGCGTAACCAGGCGGCGCAAGCATTTGTGATGTTGGCGTAGCAAATGGATGCATCCGTTTTGTGGTACACATTACTTTTATTCGTCTGCGGTTTGTTAGATATTTTCATCACCTATGTATGGCGCCGGATACTGGCCCGAGCCATCCAAAGCCGGACGCTATTGTATTGATCTCGACCTGTTTCCAGCAGCAGTACGGAGGATGACGGTGACAACCTTTCCCTGGATTCGGACAAGCAGTCTCCAGCATGATATCGGACCGTATCAACCCCAAAGATATTGGCTATGAAATCGTGATAACAAGCACAACGTGTGAAGCAGTTTGAATGGAAAAAGAGTCAATTATATAAGTTAAACGTTATATAATAAAGTGTGCAATTGTATTTTCAAGATTACTAGTCGAAACAATGAAGATTTGCTCTTCGGAACTCACCCTTAACAAAGTTACCGGAAACATTGTTTTCTTTACAAATTTGTCCACCAAAATTGAGAAATAAGGTATAAATAACAATTTGGTAGCCCATTATAACTGTTTTTCTTTCATTTAATCTCAAGTTCCGAAGTTTCACTAACCTTTTCGCTTCACTGTCTCGACGGTATATATTACGATGTTACTAACCTGTGTGACACCTTCGTCTTGCACAGTTTCGTATATTTTATACAAATTTCCAGTAAATTCATCAACTTGAATGGTCTCGCGTAAACATTCCGCTAAAAACATTCTATCGTGCGCTACCCTGTGCATCAATTCGTTTAAGACAATCTGCAATTCCACAGCTTTATAAAACTCCGTCCGAGGAAATACCGAAGGGATCAAGGCAAACGGTGCGAACTGTAGAACGTCCTTCGAGAAGTTCTTTTTCGATCTCATCCCCGCGCCATGCATTATCGCCCAATCTCTACTTTTATCGACAATTTCCAGCAGAACATCGTCGCTCAACGGTAGGGGTATGACCGTATTCAATCTAGGCGCCTCTTTATCCATTTTGAGATTGCTAAACCTAAAATTATAAAAGTTTCTTCATATCTGTGATTTGGGAAAATTAAAAAGATGACGTTTCGCGCCAAGTGCAAGGTGGCGCCCTCGCAGTTGTGATTAGCTTCTGTCACCTAAATTCTAACCTAACAAATTAAATTACAGCTAAATTTGTGTTGTATTTTGCGTATATCACTGCTAATCGGATTTATTATTAAAAAGTTACCTTTGATATGCGTTTTAGGGGTTATAACCTGTATAATTATGTATGATGTGATGTATTAGAAATAATATCTTGGGTGCTGGAGGATGTTTATCACTATCGTGCGGTCTTTTATACCGATGCTTGTCGTAAATTCAATACAATTACATAAAATATGTATGCTGTGAATAATGATGTAATCAACTTGGGTAATTAAAAAGCAGTTTACTAATTGTCGCTTATCATATTTGTGAAGGTTGAAACACGCATAATCTTTCAAGATCTATGTAAATATAATTATAAATAATGAGTCTTTTACTAGATTTTGATACTTTATTTAATAACATAAATAAATAAACAAATAACGATTTATTAGTAAAATTTTCAACATAAATTAACAAATAAAACTAATTTTGAAAGAGTTAATTGACTTCCTGACGATGAACTTCCGGTACGGCGGCCATATTGAAATTTGATTGTGTAATTTTGACAGTAGGTTGCTTGGAGCTGGTTGATCGTTATCCAATTTCACTGCAGACTAATCACTAAATCCAAGGTAATCTGCGATTTCGGATCAGCTTGATCAAAGAGGAATACAGATCAAAAATGATTAATTGGGATTAAGATAACTAAACATTATCCGTTGTTATTATTTTAGATGTCCGGAGCTGTCAGTAGGGCTGCGAAGCCCCAATTGAGAGGTTTGCTACATGCCCAGATCAAGAAACACTTGACTATCGGACTTGCTCTGTGCTTCGCAGCTGGAATTGCGCAGCATTTCCTCATTAACGAACCCTCTAAGAAGCGTTCCGCTGAATTTTTCAGGTACGATTGTGCATACGAGTTATTATATATGATATAACGTGTTGTTTTAGGACGTATGACGTTGAGAAGGACTTTATCCGCATCAAGAATCTGGGATTATTGGAATCCTGCGGTCCCAGCGATTAAATCTTTAAGCAATGTTAGTGGAAAGCGTAGCGATAATATTGTAAATTCTTTATATTAAAAACTTAAATTATAACGTATTTGGTGATTTTATTGTAACCCTAGTTGTTATGTAATGAAATAATGATATGAAATAAGTTTGACAGGTGACTTAACCTATATGCGATTTTGGTATAGAGGGCGCAAGGGTGGTGTTTGTTTCGTAGTTTTCTTGACGGATTATTTTGTTTTTTCTCGGGGATTGTTAATTTTTTAATGGGAATAATATTGTAATTATTTGGAAAAGCCGTCGTGAAGTTTGAACAATTCTAAATTGACCCATGATGCTCTGCGTTGCGTCCGTGCCGCGCACTTAGATCGCGCATTGCGAATGGCGTCCAGTTGTTATTGTTGAAAGCGTATAAACTATTTCTTCTAAGATTATGTTCGTTTTCGCTATATTTTCGCCGAGAGTTGTACGTTATGCATATCAGAGGACGTAGCGAATAGGACGCGGTCGCGGTTTGGATACAACTTTGTGCGCTAAACTTTTAAGTGTGTCACATAGAATGGGGTATGTAATGTTTCTTGCCCGTAAGCGAATCAATTTATTGGACCCATCACGTTCCGAATTTCGGCCGATTTCTGCGGAGCACGCTATGGACCGCGCCGAATTCGTCGCTTATTTTGGTTTCGGATTGTTTTGGTGCAAGGTAGTTTGTGTCGCGTAATTTGACAATAGAACACATGGAATTACACTCCCCCGTCCGTACACAAGATGGCTGCTAACACAACCATCTTTTCTTGTACGAGATTATGTTTTATTTAGCAGTTTTCTATCGAAAACAGCCCAAAACCGAAACAAAATCACTCCCGGTCCATAGCCGACCCCGATAATCCGCGAAAACGGCGCGAAATGCCCGCGAATCGCGAAAAAATCAAACTTGTTTATAATTACTTACCTTACTATCTGTTATTTCTGTTCATTTCTGTTATTTTAGAATGAAAATAATGTAATACAGCCCGAACTGAAGATGGAAAAGTGCAAATGAGTCGATGGTACGTCTATTGGGAACTTTACGTGGCTTACGCTTGTGTTTAGTGGTTTTGTCGTTTTTAGATGGCAGCGGACAGCGACGGATGCAGTCTAAGAACGGTCGTAACTTGTGAAGGAGACTTGTCGGATCCTTGCTTCCCGGGACAGTTTAAGCAGGTCCTGGGCACGTTGCAGAATTTAATCGGCGATCGGTTAAAAGTGCACAAGCTGGAACCTTGGAACTCAGTGCGTGTGACGCTGTCCATCCCTCGCGAGGCAGCGTTGCGCTTGAGGCAGTTGGCCAACGATGGGCCCCAGCAACTACGCGCGCTGGGCATTCTCAGCGTGCAGGTCGAAGGCGACCAGGTTATATCTTTACGGTTAGCGGGGCCAACGGAAACGCGGGAAATAGTCCTCCAGACCGGACAAGGTTAGTAATTTTATTGGAAACCCATTTTATTGGTTAAAACGTGAAAATCTAAAAATACGGTTATATTTCAATCCTGCGTAGGCGTTTGTCAATTTTTATTTTTAGTTGTGTCATTTGTAATTAAATTTTGGTATATTGAGTATCCTAAGTAAACATATGAGTACTCATTTTTATATTATTAGATTGTGATTAGAAAGCTTCCGTATTTTTCCGGTATAATCCTAACCTCAAAATCTGTGTCTAATTTCCGAATTTCATGTTGATTTTACGTTATCAGTCAAAATTAATTATTTGTTTGAAATTTGGATTTTTAATCCAAAATTTCAGAAAAAACAGTGCAAAAGTGATCAAAATGACTAGATATGTAGTTACGTATGTGTTTACTGAATGATATAAACAGGTGTTTCAAAAGATATGGTCATAATTTTTAGAGCTCGTTTATTTTTGTTTTTAATTAAGTAAAAATGTGCATCATATATAGTCTAGCAAAAAATGTAGGTACGTTTCTTGCTTGGCACACCACGGGTAATTGCAAAAAAAAAACTAAAAAGGCGAAATAATTTTTGTCCCTGAAAATTTAGAAGATATAAAATGAGTGTAATTTTGACAATGATGTTTTTAGTAGCATACGTTTACAAAATCAAACTTTTAAAACATATGATAATATAGAGGTTGTTCGATAAAAAGAAATTCAAGAAGGCTTTCCAAAACAAGTATCTTTTTGTGCATAATGCAACATTTGTTGAAAAACCCTTGCTGTTTTGAGGTTAGAATTGGTCTAAATTTGCTGTTATTAAAATTATAAAATTTGCAAGGTTAGAATTGCTGTTATTAACATTATTAATATCATTAATCACTTATTTATTTCACTTATGTCAACAAAAAAAAGAGTCAAATTACAAAACTTGCCAGTTGTTATTTTGGGGTTAGAAACCCAGTTGTTGTTTTGTTAGTGAAATTAGTAATATCATTAAAAATACATTTTGTTTGTTCACATTTATCAAAAAAAGGTAAAATTATAAAATTTGGAAGGCTAGAATTGCTGTATTAAATCATTAATATCATTAATCTTCAAAAGTATTTTCTTTTGCTCACATTTAACAAAAATTGCTGTTATTAAAATCAATAATATCATTAATCTTTAAAAGCATTTTGTATTGTTCAATTTAAAAAAAATAGAGGTCAAATTACAATATTTACTAGTTGTTGTTTTGGGGTTAGAATTGCTTCAAAATTGCTGTTATTAAAATCAATATTAATCTAAATCATTTTGCAATTACTAATCAATCTATAAAATCATTTTGTGTTGTTTACATTTGTCAAAAAAAGGTGTAATTACAAAATTTGGCAGTTGCTGTTTTGGAGTTAGATGTGCTCCAAAATTGTTGTTATTATCAAAATCATTAATCTCTAAACCCCCTTTGTGCTTTTCATTTTAAAAAAAGATAAGAATTTACATTTGCCAGTTGCTGTTTTTAGGTTAGAAAACCAGTTGCTGTTTTGGGGTTATAATTGTTCTAAAATTGCTCTTACATATTAAAAATTAATTAATTATTAATATCATTAATCTCTAAAACCCCTTTGTGCTGTTTACATTTGTCAAAAAAAGATAAGAATTTACAAAATTTGCCGTTTGCTGTTTTGAGGTTAGAAAACAAGTTGCTGTTTTGGGGTTAGAATTTCTCTAAAATTGCTCTTACATATTAATAATTGATTAATTATTAATATCATTAATCTCTAAAAACCCTTTGTGTTGTGTACATTTGTCAAAAAAGATGAGAATCTACAAAATTTGCCAGTTGCTGTTTTAAGGTTAGAAAACCAGTTGCTGTTTTGGGGCTAGAATTGCTCTAAAATTGCACTTACTAATAATTAATTAATGTTATTTATATCATTAATCTTTAATAGCATTTTGTGATGTACACATATGTCAAAAAAGAGTTGATATTTCAAAATTTATCAGTTGTTGTTTTGGGGTTAGAAAACCATCTACTGCTTCGTGGTAGGAATTACTCTAAATTTGTTGTTATTAAAATCAATGAAATCTAACCTACAAAAGAATTTTGTGTTGTTCACATTTGTTAAAAAAGATGCGAAATTGCAAAATTTGGTTGCTGTTTTGTGATTAGAATTGCTCTAAAATTGCTGTTATTAAAATTGATAATATCATTATCTAAAGGCAATTTGTTTTATAACTGAAAATGTTTAACGACATATTGTCAATTTAATATTATTGGTTAATAATATGGTGACATACAGGCGGGATGTAAATGTTTAATAAATCAAAAATTACCGCCTACCTGGATTTGAACCAGGAACCTTTGCGTTTCTAGCACAATGCTCTCAATTTTTGATTTTTTTAAAATTTACATCCCGCCTGTTTGTCACCATATTATTAACCTGCAATTTGTTTTGTTCACTTTTATCCAAAAAAAAAAAAGAGATAATTACAAAATTTGCCAGTTTCTGTTTTGGGGTTAGGAAACCAGTCACTGTTTTGGGGTTAGAATTTCTCTAAATTTGCTGTTACTAAAATCATTAATTTTTAAAGCATTTTGTGTGTTCACCATTGTAAAATAAGGGGAAATTATAAAATTTTTAAGGTTATAATTGCTGTTATCAACATCATTAATATCATTAATCACTTTTTTCACTTATGTCAACAAAAATTAATATAATTAATCTATAAAATCATTTTGTGTTGTTCACATTTGTCAAAATAAGGTAAAATTACAAAATTTGGCAGTTGCTGTTTTGGGGTTAGAATTTCTCTAAAATTGCTCTTATTAATAATTAATTAATTATTAATATCATTAAACTTTAATAGCATTTTCTGTTGTACACATTTGTCAAAAAAGAGGAGAAATTACCAAACTTGTCAGTTGTTGTTTTGAGGTTAAAAAACCATTTACTGTTTTGTGGTAGGAATTACTCTAAACTTGTTATTAAAATCAATGAAATCTAATCTGGTAATCTACAAAAGAATTTTGTGTAGTTCACATTTGTCAAAAAAGATGCAAAATTGCTAAATTTGGTTGCTGTTTTGGGACTAGAATTGCTCTAAAATTGCTGTTATTAAAGTTGATATTATTAATCTAAAGGCAATTTGTTTTGTTAACTTTTGTCAGAAAAGGAGGTAATTACAAAATTTGCCAGTTTCTGTTTTGCGGTTAGGAAACCAGTTACTGTTTTGGGGTTAGGATTGGTTTAAAATTGCTGTTATTAAAAGCATTACTATCATTAATTTTTAAAGCATTTTGTTCAAAAATAAGGAGAAATTTAAAAACAAATGCGAAAGCTGAATGTGACATTAAAGGTTATGTTGATTATTACTTATTAGTTTTCGTTAAAACAATACAATAATCTAACTATTATATAATTTAATTCTAATAATTGCTGAATTTAACTAATAAAAAAAGAAATAAAATTAGTTATAAATAACATTAGCCTGAAAAACTAATTAGATCCTAACCTAACATTTTTTTTTTAATTCCGTCTAGATGCGACTCCAGGTCCGAGTTCGTCGTCCGCAGCCCCTCCGGAGACGACGACGAGCCTCTCGCAGCTGCTGTCGCAGGGGGGCGCGCAGCTCCGGCCCCCGGAGCCCCCCTTGGCGTCCGCGCCCAGTGATAAAGTGCAATTCCGGTCGCCGAACGTGGTGTGCCCTTCGGACTCGATCGTTCCTAAAGTGCCGCAGTCGAACGTGGTCGCCAGCCCGGCCCCGTCGAGTGCCAAGCCCTACGCGGGCCCCTTTCCCTTCACCAGCATGAACCAGGCGATACGCGACAACAGCATCGTCGCCTCCGCCTCGAGTACAAACCAATACCCCGCGAACCCTCCGCCCCCCTACCCCGGAAACAAAACAACATCGGTGAACATGACGAGCCCCCTTCTCGTAAATCTCTTACAAAACGAGGGAATCCCGTCTCCTAAACCGGAGACGGAAACCGTCGTGCAGAGCGTTGTTAACGGGTTGGGCCCCACCGTGGGGCCCCCGCCTTATAGTCATAGTCAAGCGAAGCCCCCACCGCCGTTTGTTCAGAAAAGCGCCCCGCAGCGGGCGAACGCGAAGACAATTTTTCAACAGACTAATAGTAGCAAAGTTGTGCCCCCTTGTATGCCGCAGAAGCCGCCGCCTCCTCCCGTTGTGCCCCCGCAGCTTAGTTTGCCCCCGAAGCAGGTGATGGATGTGGGGTCGTTGTTTCGGCCCGTGAATCCGACTGTGAATTCGACCGGGAATCCGGGGGCCCCGTTGCAGCAGCAGGCGGGCGTGGCGGCGATTGTGAAGCCTGAGAATACCGCTAGTGCTATGCAACAGCAGCCCGCTGTGGCGCAGAAACCGACGACAAATAATAATTCAAGTAATAGAGCTGTGCCTTACCATTCTTCATATCCATCGTTTAGTAGTACTACGTGGGATCAACCGCAGACTCCTCAGGTTAGTAACGGGTGCCGAATTATCGAATATTCTGTTTATGAAGTAATCGTTACTTTCAATGACCTATTTGCTGTTTGAGTCTTGGTTTATTTATTATAAATAATTAAACTATCTTGTTTGTGCATTAAATTTTATAATCATTGGGATTTTTTTTGTTATAAGTTATAATACATAAGCAATATTATTCAAAGTACACATAATTGCAATCAGGATAAAAAAGTTATTACATGCAGTTAAAGAAAGGTTTTTGATGGGGGAAGAAAAGCTTTACAGTATTTATAAATTGAAAGAAAAGCAATAATACAACTTAAAAACAACATCATCTTCCATGTGATGCTGTAACATCTTTTTCAAAAGGTTTACAAGTAAAAGAAAAGTTTAAACAGGATATTATCCATAATTTAAAATTAATATTTAATCCGTCTGTCTTTTTATAGCATTTTTAATCATTCCATTCATGCTAGTTATTTCCAAGTCTGGACCACGGATATTATGAGATAAAAAAGCAACTTTGAATATAACTTAAAAGTTGCCTATCAGATCATGTTTAAGAAAAAAAGAATAATAAAAGGTGGTTTTTGATGGATAGATTGGGGGGGGGGGGGGGTAAAGGTAAATGGCACTAAGTAACATCTCAAATTAAAGCAGACTTAGGAACCAACAAAATAATAGATTTCAGAGGACTTTGAAAAATTCGTTTTTGAACGAAATGTTACCTAGTGACATTTACTTTCAACCCAACAAGATCATAGAAACTTCAAAATCATCTTAACACTTTGTACTTACTCATGTTTACATCACAAAAAAACGAAAAGACAAAAAGAAAAATAAGAAAACCTGACAAAATAAAATAGGCTACTTTTGACTTTGGATAGATATTTTAGCATATGTTGTGGTAGATTTTGTTAATACGTGTAAACAATTTGGTATTTTTTTTTTGCTTTTAACTTAATAGGGATATTTTTTTTTCAGTTTTATAACAGTTTATTTCAATTCCGGATTTTTTGTTTATAACTTGTGTATGACTGCTTGGTTTGCTATAATTTTTTTTCACATGGAACATAATTATAATTTTTCTCTAAAATGTATTAGATTTTTTACAAGTACTTAGATAGAAGGCCATTAAATTTCCTTATTGTTGAATTTAGAAAAACATTCTGTGTTTTAAGATTTTGTTACTAATTTCAGGGAATAATTATGCCGTCATTTACATAGTTTGAAAACAAAAAACTATTGGTTGCTTTAGTAAATCAGGATATGTAAATAAGCAAAACAAAAATGACACAACTTAACTAAAAAAAATAAACAAAACTAAGTTAGTTATTATTTAGAAAATAAACTGCTTCTGTGTTATGCCGTGTGCCCAGATTTGTTAATGCTGATGTTTTGCGAACCATGTTGCTCGCTTCTTCAGAGCTAACTGAATACTGTATTCAGTTAGCTCTGACTGTTTGGGGGAAGAGTGTCCATTAGGGTGGTTCAAAAATGCAATAAAAAAATTTTTGTGATAAAAAGCAACGATACTCCCAAATCGTTTTCAAATTTTAAAAAAATGAACAAGTATTTTTTGTTTAAAATTTTGATTTTTAATAGTGTCTGTCGAGTCCTTAAATTTACAGGGGAAGAAGACATTTTTTGATATTTTTCGAATAGTTGTTGAGGTTTTGAAAAACTTAAGATTACTTAAGGACTTGTTGAGGACTTTCCAAGGAAGAAGGTGGCCTATTATACATAGGGACTTGACGCCCCCAACCCATCTCCACAGTGCCCTGAAAACTTCCCCTAAATGAAAAAATGTACATTCTTCAGAAAATTGAACCTTCAAATAAATCATTTCAGTCTCTTTTTCTCAGAAATCAGAACTATAAGAAATCATTACTATAAGTCTAGTGGAATGTTTATGAACATTTGTCAGTTAATTAACATTTGTTTAAACATTCTATTTGTTTAAATAATTCGATTTTCTCGAAAATCCGTCTGAATTCTGTTTTCTGAGTTTAAATAATAAAATATTTCAATATCATTTATTCGAAAAAATTGAATCGATTAAAATCCTATTTTCGAGAAATTAGTGAGTTAGATTTCTTTTAAAAATATTAAATTTCCTAAAGTCAACCAATTTTATTAACACATTTTCACCATTTCATATTCCGATTTCCTACCACTGTGTGTCGCAAGATAATGTTGATTTGTTGCTGTCTGGAAGCTGTTCCCTGTACTTTAATTTGATGAAATATTGAAAACGAATAATAATAACAATAATTTATAATAACAATGGAAATCGTCCAAAAATATAAATGATGTCACTTGAGAATAACAGACTGGCTAACAGACCGATCTAAAAAAATAATTTTAGGTCAATGGCAAAAAAGATTTGTTTAAACAAATGCCATTTGTTTAAACAAATGTGGCTTTATTAGATAATATAGGATATCTCGAACATGAAATTTATTAGTTAATTTCACAAAAAAGCTGACCATAATTAGAAGAAAAAATTGAAAATGAATAATAATTGATTGTTTAAACAATATGAAGAAATTGTTTAATGAATAATGTCACTCTAAGATAATAAACTGCCATTTCGAGCTCAGAAAACAGTATTCAGACCAATTTTCCAGAAAAACGAATAATTTAAACAAATAGAATTTGTTTAAACAAATGGAAATTAATTGACACGTGTTTATAAACACTCCAGTAGACTTATAGGAATCGCTTCTATGAGAACAGAGAATGAAATGATTAGAACGGTTAATTTTCTGAAGAATGTAATTTTTTTCATTTGAGGTTAGTTTTCAGGGCACTGTGGGGGTGGGTTGGAAGCGTCAAAACCATATTCCGAACAATTATTCAAAAAATACCAACAAATTTATTTTACCATGTAAATTTGAGGCCTGGACAGGCACCATTAAAAATCAAACTTTCGAAAAAAAATACGTGTCCACTTCTTTTGGATTTCGAAACGATTTGGGGGGATCGTTGCTTTCTCAATAAAAATAACCACCGTAGTGTCAATAAGGGAAATAGTGTAACAAAATACGAAAGGAGGGGCAGCTACCTCCCCCCCCCCCCCCCAGATACGCCCATGTCTACACTATACATGAAAGTAACAATAACTACACAAAACATATCAAATTATTATAGTAATTATTATTATTATAGTAAAATCATCAAAAAAGCACTTATACCAAAAACTAACCAAACTTTTCTCCGTACAGGTCCAGGAACTAACGCCGACGCTGCCCGACCTCAAAGCCGACCTCGACCTGGACAGCCTGCTCCCCTCCCTCGAGCAGGACCTCGTCGGCAGCCCGCCGCACATCCCCGAACCAATACCGGACACGCGACCGTCCCGCTCGAAGTACCTCATCAACCCGCTGACCGGTGAACTCGAACCGCGCTCGAGCAGCGACACCGAAGACGAAGCGACACCCAGCGACGTCTTCACCGATCTTCCGCCATCGGCGACGATGTCCGATGAGGACACTAATTCGACGTACCGGCCGGACACGACCGACCAGAGCGACAGCGAGTCGCGTTCGTGTCACAGCGACAGCGGGAAGTTCAAGCTGAAGAAGAACAGTGGTGGGAGCGGAGGGATTGGCGTTGGCGGTGCGAGTGGGAGGGAGAAGGGAAGGGATTCGCCGAACCTGAAGCAGGAGAAGATCAAGTTGAGGTTGAAGTTGGAAAAGTCGGAGCCGGTGAGTCCGGCGTACAAGGTGGACGTGAGTTTTATCAACGCGCAGCAGCCGAAGAAGGCGACGGTTCCTGCGGAGGAGCCAAGGGTGCCGCCGTTGCACATCTCGTTGCGGGGGAGGAACCACGCGGTGATCAGTAATAAGAAGCGGGTGAAGTTGAATCCGGATGGGACGCCCGCGAAGCTCAAGGTTAGTGAGGTTATGTGTTTTATTTGACGTTTATCGAGAAAAGTTTGATTTAAAGTTTATGAAATTTGGAGGTTAAGTGTTTAAAAAAATAGTACAGTCAAGTTAAAATTTTATTAAATTAAATTAAATGTTAAATTTTGGACCGATTTTCCTGGCGCAAAGGCTTTTTTCCCACTTTCGGAGTATAGATTTTGACGCTGCGGCCAATTGCCTTATCGTTTATTAACTAAAGCTGAGTACTACATCTACTCAAATCGATTTGAGTATTGTACTCGGAGTATAGATGCGTACTTTGAGTAAAATACTCAAAACTATTTGAGTATTTTTGTTTAGACATGTTTTCTACTCTAAAAGAATCTAATTAGAGTATTGAGTACAATGTTCATACTCAATACTCACCGAAAAAAATCAGTATTGAGCATCTACTCAGTACTCTATCTATCTATCTATCTACTCAAAGTAAAAGAAAAATGATATTGAGTAATCTACTCAATACTCTACTCATGAGTAGAATTTGCCCCACTGTGCTTCTACCTAGCCATGCGGGGACATGAAAATATTTGAGTCGCGACACCGACCACTGCCCACAGGCGGGATGCATTTTATTCCCATCCCGATCATCGGCACGGAACGTCATTCCACTGTTGCTTTATAAACACTTGCAGAGGAAGGCTGACGCTCCACGCTGACCGTGGGTCCGTTATTGATATCTTAACAGCTTATTAGCTTTTAACGATCGGTTAAATTTATAATATTTATATTAATTAATCGTTCGTTAAGAGTTAATTGGTCTCCGTCCAACCAGCTATGACTCTCAATTCACACTTAAGGGGTTATGCCACTCTAGATTTTTTGAAAATTAAAAAAAAAAATTTTTTGCTTAAATGATGCTTTGAGATCTTAGAAATAAGGTACAATAGGTTTCATATTGGAAAAAAATTTTTAAATGCTTATTTGATGAACATACGGCCAAGCGTCTAGCCGAGCGTACATGCAAAAAGTTTAACGTGAGAGGTTACAACCTAGAGACCTATACGCTCTTATCGTATTTGGAGGAATTACATGCGTGGTGTGAAATATAACCTAAAATATTATAAAACACAAAGATTTTGTGGAAATATCCTCGGTACGTTTGTAGAACTGACGCTAGCCGCACAATGTTACAGCTGTCTGATGTAACGTGTGTTGTTCTTGATTAGTTGGTAAAAAAATAGCAGAAATAATTAGAAACATTCTTGGAGTATATCGTGATCGAAAGGAAGCAGCAGATTTTCAAATAGAACTAACATGGCAAGCATTGAATCGTTTGGAACTAGAGTCGCCTCTGCCTGATAACGTATCCACAGTCCACACCAGTAAAAAGGTAATGTCGGTTGAAGATTATGACAACGTTGGAGTGGATGACGTTTAATTATCATCTTTTAAACTTTGTTGTTGTGTTTTCTGCTATTTCACAAGTTGTAGTGTGTAAAACGTGCAAATCAAATGCGAAATTCGCCGAAAGTGGCAACCGTGACTTAGGATTTCAAATCGTGGTTTCTTGTGAGAATTTTGAATAAACTTTCATTCCAAGTTGCCGATTTGTTCAAAAATGATAGGAAATGAATAGCGGAATTATCCTTGTCATGCGCATAAGAATAGGTGTAGATGTAATTGAAAAGTTTTGCACATTCAAGGACATTCCTCGTCAGATTTTTCACTCATTTTACGATAAAGTTGTTCTCACCATTTTTGTGGAAACAGAAGCATTGTCAACAAAGTATGCAGAAAGCAGTAGAATAAGGGAGGGCTAAAAGTCAATTGAAAATAGTAAACAAATAATGGCGTAACTGTCTCGGACGATGGAACATAGAGAAAACATAGCTTTTCTTCTCTGTATGATTGGTGGCGCTTATCAGCTGGAGAAATGTTGTTGATATTCTCATCAAATCTAAATACTTACTGCAAAGCTTGCAAATTTTGGAATAAGAAAAGAAAATAAGAAAAGAATTACCGAACCACCTAAATAATTCACCAACCGTAAACAACTTCAAAAAGTTTTTCAAACAAAAGTTTTTAGGTTTTAAACAAGCTATCATTTAAATATATTTTTAATTCATTTTATTCTGGATATTTGGTCACCTTTCCTTTTTCAAATAGAATACCCTGTCTATTTTTACATTTTTAAGAGTAATTCTAAGAATTTTGTTGTACAAATCATTTCTCTGTACAATATCTCATTTTTGAGTCAATAATAAAAATTCATAAACTTTTATTATAACCAAACGAATAAAATATAAAAATAATCAAGAAAAAATAAAACACTTAAATACATAGTTAATTTGAAGTTCAGGAACTTTGATTACCTGCTTATAACTCAAAAATGATGCATTTTATAACAAAATAATTCCTACAAAAATTTCTATTAATCTAAGAATTAAAAAATTAAAAATATACTAAGTGTTCTACATATTAGATAAAGGAAAACTTGCCAAATTTCCATAGGAAAATGAACACGATACTTGAAAGAGTGCTTGTTTAATCCAAAAGTTGGATTAACAGTTGGAGACTTATTTAGGTGTTCCGGTAATTTTAACTAATTTTGATTAATTGGTTTAAGCTCAAAAATGAATTTTTAAAAAAAGATTCCTACAAATTTCCTACAAAAACACTCTTAGAATAGGGTATTCCGGTCATGTCAAAATTTAAGCAGATATTCGGTTTAACCTATTGTACAATTTATGAGGATTCATATAGTTACGCTATGAGCTTTTTGATTTAGTTTTTCTATAAGATAATTGCAATTAAAAGTGCATTTCGTTTGAATTCACCGACCACCCTCGGAAATACACGATGATTACCGATCCCTAGTAGCGGTGGCAACAGCGGACAGCTCTCGAACAGCTGATCGGCCAAGTTAACGGTTGGCGACCCTGTTGTTTGACAACGAATAAAGGTACCTTTTTTGAGAGATGATTTGATCATTGAAACTTGAAGCCAAACATCTCTCATCTCGCTAGTCGGCAATGTAAAGAAAATCTTATCAGAAGTTACTGTTCTACTGCTGTTATAGCCCGGCACAGAACTATGTCGGCGTTGGAGTTTATACATTTTGAACAAGTGTTTGATATAACCTCAATAACCAAAGCAGGTGTCAACAAACGAGCGATTCTAAACGTTGACACAACAGAAGACAAAAATTTACTACGTGCACCCTAGATATAGCAACGTTGTCAAGTCGCTCACTTTGAGCGGTCTTTGTGACGTCACAAAGACCAATCCTAATTCAAACTTCAAACAACGATTTCTCTTAATTTAAAACAATGTTTGATATTTTACTTGTGAAGTAGCAAACAGTAGCACCCATACTTTGTAAAAAAATGACAATTTCAAAAACACCGGAATACCCCATTAAAAAATTTTAAAATATACACGGTGTTCTATTTGAAAAAGGACATGTTACCAAATTTCTATAACAAAATGAACATTCTGTATATTAAACATATATTTAAACGATAGCTTGTTTAAATTCAAAACACTTTTTAATTTTTTTTAAAATTGTTTACGGTTGTAGAAGAGATGTGAAGAGATGTAGAGGTGTTCCGGTAATTTTCATTGTCATATGATTCGTTAGCTTGGTTAAAAAAGAAGCTCGGTGTAGCGTGTATGGGAAGTCCCGGACGCAGTTTTGCCACTCTTACTACAACTGTAATAGTTCTATTACTCTGGCATAAAATCTATTACCCTACTACTTTTCTCCGAAATCTATTATAATTTGATATTTACCTTTTTTTTTTTTTTTCTATTTTACTGGCATTTATTTAACGCAGTATGTAATGGTTAATGTGTTCAACCAGGACAAAAGTATTTTTTTTTATTATAGGCACATGTTTTTTAGTTTCACTGAAAACTGTTATTAACACCTGCACTGTTTCTCGAATTCCAGGTTCGCCGGGTGAAAGACGTCAAGCTGAAAGACGACCTATTGTCCGCCTGTCCCGAAACGGAACCAGTAAAATCCGCCTTCGAACTCTGGAAGAGCGACATCTGCGAGGTGAAGAAGATGAAAAAACCCAAATCCGACCTGAGCGTCTTCAACTTCAAAGAACTCAAGGAGCGACGCGGCAGCGACTCGGAACTAGCGCGATCGACCAAGAAGCACGCCGAGACCAACGGCATCCTCGCCGCAGACAAACGCAGACGCCTCAGCCAAACGGAAGAATCTCACTCGGTCCTCGGCTCAACAAACATAGGCACCGTCGCCACGATCTCCAACAACACGCTCTCCAACCACAAACCACCGAAAGAAAAAGTTAAGATCAAAGGCGACGGTTTCAAATCGAAAGATTTGAACCGGCATAAAAGTTACACGAAGAACCTGATGGAGAAGTTGGCGAAACAGGTTCCGTTACCGACGACTGGCGACATGGACATGGAGGCGAAGTTTAAACAGCGGTTGATGGAGGATCCCGAAAGGGTTCCGACGAGGGTGGTACCGCAGAAATTAGTTCCGATGGAGACAAACGAGGTTAGCGAGTTGATCCATAGTTTAACCGAGGCTGTCGAGGTTAAAGATAAACCGCCGGAAGCCGATAAGTGCAACACGCCTGATCCGAAGGTTGATTTGATAGCGGAGAAGCAACCTGGGAGGTCCCCGAACTCCGGGGGGCAAGGGGAGGATAGCGGGATTGAAAGTATGGACGCGTTAAGCGAGAAGTCTCCGAACCAAGCCAGTCAAAGCCCGCACGCTGAAGATTCTAACCTGAAAACGCCGAAAACACAAGTGCCTGATTTGCTGGATATCGAGGCCCAATTAGCTAAGATGGAAGGGTTTACGGACGATATCGCGGAGACGAATCATAACGATTCGAAAGAGGAATGTTGTACGACGAAATCGGAAGTCGGATTGCCCCGGGAGGCGAAAAACGAGAATAATTGCGAAGTGAAAAAGGAGGAGGATTTGGATCCGATCCCCGTGCGGGTTACGCCTCCGTTGTACACCTACTCGAACCCGGATAAGAGTCGGACGGAGAGCCCTTCGTCCGAGACGGACAGTAACTGCGTGGAGCCGACCGTAAACAGCGTGGGGCCCACCGTAAACTGCGCGGGGCCCACCGTAAAAAGTAAGAGCCTCCTCGAGCAGTTGCTGATCGACATACCCGAGCACAACCAGCCGAGTTCTCCGAGCCCCGCGGCGCGTTCCGTACGGACCCGCGCGTCCTCGAAATTAAACAGCCCGGACGAATTAAACTCTCCGGTGCTCTCCGCGAAACGAGCGCCTCCGACCACGAAGAGAAAACGGCAGGAATCCGACAGCTCTTGCAACAGCTCTTGCAACTTCGAGGAGACGAAAAACAAGAAGCAGAGGAAGTGTTCGGAGAATTTGAATTCTGTTGCTGCGGCGGTCGTGGATAAAGCGAAGAAGAAGCCGTCGGATGAGAGTTCGGATAGCGATGAGCCGTTGATTGAGTACGCGGGGAAGGTGCGGAAGAGCGGGGCGCAGGTGGGGAATGGCGGGGCGCAGAGGAAGGTGAAGCAGTTGCCGAATGGTGGCGGGACGGCGAATGTGGTCGAAAGAGGTGGTGGAAACGCGACGGTGGTGGCGAGCAAGATGGTGGTGGTGAACACTAGGAGGTCCATTCGGGCGCAACCGGCGGTAAACACGAGGAGCAAAGGTGACAAAGGCCAGCCTGACGTCGAGATGATTAGGAGGAAAACACGAAGTGCTGGTGAGTTTTTTTTCTGGTATCATGAAATGACGGGGCTTTTTTGGGCAATCTCTCTTGGGACGGTTCGGTTGCGGTTTGCCTACCAATTTGAACTAATTATTTTCACCTTTCACGCGGTTGTTGACGTTACGGTTGAGGTACGTTCGATTCAGCTCGTCAAAATCTAAAACCTGCCTGGCATAACGGTTTGAAATATCGGTTCGTTTGCGTTGTCATTTTTTTGTTATAAAATCAATGCGTATATCGTTGGGCATGTCCATCGGTTTCACCGGTAAGATATCTATATAATATATACATTATATATTATACAAATGTTCATTTTTATCTTTGTAGTAAACTATTTTTTGTTTTTATAATTTAATCGGTCGGTTCGAAAATAGTACAAGTCCAAAAAGTGAGTTCTGAGAAAAGTAACAAAAAAATATTGTTGGTGCAATATCTTATAGCCGTTAGCAATTTTGTGCCAACAGACAAATTATAGGGTAATTCACAGAGAATTAAATGTATTACATATTTTATTTATATTTGCATTACAAGCAGAGCTATGATTAAAACAATTATCATGGACGTGTACTATTTTTTAACTCATCGGAAAAGAAGTGTACATTTTTAACAATATTTGTTTATTTAAAGGATTTAAATAATATTTTTAATATAATGTATAGTGTTTTTGGGGTTCTGATTCCAAACCTGTTGTCATATTTTTAAAATTCAAAATGGCGGATTCAATATGACAACTAGAAGATTTAGAAAGATGTCGGGTGCTTATGTAACTTATTCGCTGTGATATTTGAAGATCCTAGACTCCAAATCCAATGTCCAATTTTCAAAATTCAAAATGCCGGAATCAATATAGCAACCGAAAATGTTAAAAATCTTGGCTTTGCGTGAAACTTATTTCCCGTAATATTTGAAGATTGATAATTACAAATGTGATGTCAGATTGTCAAACTAAATTCAAAATGGCGGATTATACATGGTTAGTCAAAATTACCGAAACACCTTAGTAATTATTCAACTGTGAAGATTTTCAAAATATATTTTCAATGGGGTGTTCATTTTATTCTGGAAATATGGTAATCTTTTCTTTTTCTAATAGAGCAGCCTGTATATTTCACATTTTTTAATTATAAAATTAATTCTAAGAGTTTTTTGTAGGAATCATTTTTTTATAAAATGCATCATGTTTGAGTTATGACCAAATAATCAATCATTAACTGATAAAATATAAAAAAATCAAGAAAAATAACTAAATTTACAAATATGCAGGGTGTGCTATCAGAAGGAATTTATATTCTATTCAAAGGAAAAGTTACCAAATTTCCAGAATAAACAATAGTTTGTTTAAACCCAGAAATTTTTATTTTTTGACAAATTTATTGATTTTTTCCGTTGGAATTCAAAAATGTAAAAATATACACGGTGTGCTATCAGAAAAAGAAAAGGTTAACAAATTTCCAGAATAAACGATAGTTTGTTCAACACCAGAAAAATTTGTTGTTTGATAATTTTTTTGATTTTTTTTTTCAGTTGGAGAATTACACTGCGCGTCCGAGAAAACGGGCCAACCAAAAAAAATTTCTCAATAAATTTCAAAACTCCAATTTTTTGCTTATAACGTTTTCAATTGGTAAAACTTGGGCGCACCAGTGCACAATTTATGTATTCTGTTGGTTGCCCTCGCAGAGTGTTTTGTGTTCTCTTGAAAAACCACCAGTGCAACAAAATCTGCTGTGTTCTGTTGGAATCACACTCGCTTGCCTTTACACTCATGAAAAATTGCACGAGTGTACTCGAACTTGTGGCTAGTGCGCCCGAGTTTTACCAAAAGAAATCACTGAGTTTCCAATCGTATCTCACGAAAATGTCGGACGATATGCTAAAAGAATTACTGATTTAATAATTGCAATAAAAACAAGCAAAATTTTAAAAGGTGGATAATTACGAACATTTTTCGGGTGGCCCATTTTCTCTGACGCACAGTGTATTTAAGTATTTCGGTAATTTTTCTCATAACTCAAAAATGATGAATTTTATAAAAAAGGATTCTTAGAATTAATCTTAGAATTAAAAAAAATGTAAAATTATACAGGAAGGTTCTATTTTTAAAAAAACTGATGTGGCCAGGCACATGACTTTATCACACTATATATGATATATATGATATATCACACTATATAATTTAGCTGCATGACATTCTATTTGATCGAGATCGCCTATGTCTGCATTAAAATAAAACTAGTGGAACTAGACAGATATTATGTCGATTAAGCTGCGTTCTGATATTGTACACCGTTGACACCGTTCAAATGATACTTATGTGTTATTGGGTGTAAAAAGTGACGGTGTACAATATCCGAACGCAGCTTATATTGACAGTAGGTGTTGTCAAAATCATGTCAAAACATTAGCCTGACATTACCTACTGTCATTAGAATCAAAATTTCTGACATATCCTGGCTACTAGTTTAAATGCAGTACGACCGATCTCGATGAAATAGAATTTGCTCATGCAACTATACTATTGATTGTACCAAAAAATGTCATAGTCATAAATTATTCAGAATTTCCTCATCTTTAATTTATTATTTAACTATTTCGACGAAATTTCAGAATTGGCGGCTTATTTGCAAAATATTTCAAAAATGCTAAGACCCTTTTCAACAGAAAGCTTTTCAGCTCTAAGTTTGGTTATGAAACTTCTAAATATGAAGTTTCGTCCCGATACTTTTAGTAGTTTCTCCGGAATCGTCGTCACAAAAAACGGGTACACACACACAGACATTTTTTTGTACCTTGGTCAAAAATGTTCAGGGGACCAAAAAAGACATATTTCCGCTAAAATCTCAAAAATTTTTTTTGGCACGATTACAATACTTTACATACTGCATATGATAAAGTAAAAAGGAAAGGTTACCATTATCCAGAATAAAATGAACATCCTGTATATTAAAAATATATTGAAACTGTAGATTGTTTAAAGCAAAACAACTTTTACTTTCACAAATTTTTTTGAAATTGTTTACGGTTGGAGAATTATTTATGTGTTCCGGTAATTTTGACTAACCCTGTATAAGGCGATATGATAGAGTATGATATTATAGAGTTTGATGATCATATACATGATAGTATTAAATTTTCTCTTCTATGGTGGTAGTCCGTAAGTCACGTGGTAGTAAAAATCTAAATTTTCCCCAGTTACATACTCGAGGACTTTTTTAATATTATCTTTCTTTTTGATATTGATATTGCATATTGATTATTTCGGCGTACCTCAACATCGATCTGAATGCAAATTACGAAGTTGGCAAATGTTTACGACTGATATATCAGTAGAAACTGTGTAGAAACGCGTTCGATAGAATAAACCATAATGAACATTTTGGCTACTTCAATTAAAAATGGCCAATTTTGGACTTGGACTTGGACTTGTACTGTTTTCGAACTCGCCCATTCAATTAGACTGTTGTATTAACAATTATTTTGTTTTAATTTTTCAGTATCAGAGGGTGAAGGGAAACGGAGAAAAGACGTTAAGTGACAGTGTCCGGAGGGCTGCAGCTGTTGCAGTCCGCGTACGATGACGACGACGACCGCGGCGGCCGCGACGACGGCGGCGGCGGGGTCGTCTTCCGCGACCGAGCTGGAGCTGCTGCAGTCAATATACGTAACGAGTACCGAAGTGCAGCCTTGAATACTCTGGCGGAAATCACAGTAGTACAAAAACCTTCCGCTGACATTGTATAGATTGTGATATACCCCCTGTACATAGTTAGGTAATTGTACATAGTTGTGTCGAGTCACCATGATAAAATATTTGATGAGAGAGTAACGAGCGAGAGAAACTAATTACTATAACGATAATATACATACAAAAGAAGTAAATAAGGAAACAATTTTGTATACAGAAGCGGATATGTGTATATATAAATAAGTAAGTAAATGAATAAAATAAACCGTAATAATGCTGCTGCTAAGAGTGCGACAAACGAGAGCGAACACTGTAATTGTATATGAGAACGTCGATCCTTATGTATACACATAGACATAACCTTTAAAGAAAAAGAAAAAATAAAAACTTATACTTTTACTATTTGCATTTTACGTGGATGAACATTAATAATTAATTTTATTTCTATGTATATTTTTTTATAATTATTGTGAAGTTGTTGACATATTGTTTATGTTGTAGCTTAGGTTTTTTGTTTTATTTAAAAAAGATGAAGCCTTATAGGAATCTTTCTTGTTTCTTTGCGTAAAATGACTTGTAATGTTCTTAATTGTAGATTTGTGGAAAGGTTGATGAAATATAAACTATATATTGTTAAATAGAAATATCTTAATATATTATGGTTTTCTTCTATTACCACGTATTTGAACTGTGCCTAAATTCCCTTCTATCTCCCCTAGACTACTTCAAATTATGGTAAGCATTTTGGATGATCAACTCTACCTACTTTACAAGGAATGGCTGAAGTTTGTTTTAGTTTACTAAACGCCAGAGATAATGTGCTGATTATATTTGTTACAGTTAAGTATATATCTGTATAATATTAATAACTATAGTAATTAAGAAATTTGAGCACCTGCCTCAAAAAATTTAAAGAGAAAACGTTCACAGTAGGCTTTAACCTAAATAGTGTGTTGATCTTCAAAATTTGGGGCTACAACTACGTTTTAATTCAATGTACTATGGTATAAACTTCTCATGGATACTGGAAAAAAGAAAAGAATACTTGAAAGAACAAGTCATCATTCAAATATTGACAAAAACGACTTTCTGTTGGAATCTATAAATCAAGTACATATTGTTAAAGATCACATAAAAATCAGTTACCTTAAGCATTTTATTAGATTTGCAATAAAATATAACATAACTTTGATAAATATAAATCAGTAATTCCTGTAGGTTAGGAATTCCTACACATTTCCTTTTTATATTTATTTTACGTAGACAGTGACCAAAGATAAGATCAAAATGTTAACAACCTGAACCCAATGTCCTTAAACCTTGTATAGAAGTACAACGTTCAGATACAATAAATTCTTCCAATTTTGGCAGAGGAGCCGGAGAATCCCCCTTCGGAAATGTTCACAAATTTGCGATTAGTCACCGTCTTCAAGGGAATTCCCCACAATTTTCCGTTTCAATAATTTCTACTTAGTGAATAAGACAATTTTGGCAGAGGAGCTGGAGAAATTTCAAATTCTCACAAATTTGCGATTAGTCACCGTCTTCGAGGGAATTCCCTACAATTTTCCGTTTCAATAATTTCGACTTAGTAAATAAAACATCTAAAAATTCAAATAACCATTTTTATTATACACACAATAATTTACAATACCATAAACGATTTCTACAATTCATTTCCATTCATAATATATTAAATCTAAATTCGCGTTTGACAAATTTCAATACCGGTGGCGCCGAACTACGCGTACCGACCGAGCGGTCCAACCTCGCGCGTCATCTATCGGCGAACGGCCGAACTACGTTACCGGCGGTGCAGATTTCCCTCTGGCGCCATCTGCCGGCGAAGTACCGAACTACGTACCGGCACCAGGTAGATTTCTGTTTCCAACCTTCAAAAGAAACGAATTTTTAGGTTAAAATTATACTTCTCACAGAATATTAGAGTAATACAAGTAGATTATGCTAAAATGACTTTTGAAATTTACTAAACACTGTAAAATTGATTGAATCAAAGCCATCAATTATCGAAAATGAAGCTTGTAAGTGCTAAAATCGCAAAACAAACCGGCGAATTTTATGTTATCTCCCTTAATTGCGGTATTACTTACTTTCCCTTACTTTTTCCTCTGCAGTACTGCTTGAGTAACGACCCTAACAAGCCAAAATAATCAACATAAATTTGTAAAATATCTTTATTTCTCTAAAAGTAGTAATAAATGTTATAAAAGATTAAAGTAATTTTTACCAGAATGCTGTGTTATTCAATCAAACACTAGAGCTCCTCTATCGCAACAATGATATTGATCTTCTTCATCTTTTATGTCTCACCATTCTTGCAAAGATAACAATATGACCGAAATACGTTTTGTAGGCAATCTTAATTCCAGAATTATGTACATCGTAAGAATTACTCAAGATGAATATTAAGTAAATAAATAATGATTAAGGATATCCAATCGGCGCATGAATAGCGTAACACTACCTGCGCCGAATAACCTAACAAATGGACAACGTACCAGAGAAAAATGAAGGAAATTAAACGGCGTAAAAAACATTTTGAGTGCACATTCAACTGTCTGTCTACCAAGTTCCAAAAGTAATACGAAAACAAACAAAAAAACTAACATAACGGGAGAAAAGAAATGAATATCATGATCCTTCACTTCTTTCACAAAATGTCATTGTCTCCTGAACGAATAAAATTATTAAAAAAAATATACTGACATTTAGAAAGCAAACAACTTAATAGTTCACACTAAAAGTATATACACTTGGTCACTTTTCTACATCAATGTTTATACGTTCCCGCAACCTCTTTGGCGGAGGTTCGTCCAGATCGTCCTCGAGTCCTGGCAGTGTTATTTTCGTCTCCGACGCTTCAAACGGCTGAAAACAAAAGAGACGATATCACACATTAATCGGATCCTCATTTCGGACACGTTTCTCTGCAAACCACGCCAAATTTAATTATTTAGAAGTACCTGAAGCACACCCGATCTCCCCTGTGTCATGCATTAAGTATAATACACTGCACGGAAAAAGTAATCGGTCAAAATTTCAAAGTTGATTTTCTGTTGAACCGTTAATACGATTGCAGTGGTTCTTTTGTTCGATTGTAGGTCAAATCTTCAGCTACAAAACTGTAAAATTTTAGTTTTGTGTATATCGACGGTGTGAAAGAATGAGGATAAGTTTGATCAAATTTATAGAACTCTGCCCAACGGTAAAATATTACAAAAAAAAGAAACAATGTTGAATCAAACTCAATATACCCTCACCACATTAAATGTGGGGAGTATAGAAATCAGATAATTTTGAGTGAACTTCAAATTTGAAATTGCAACCGGTACTTTTTAGTGATGCTTTAAATTTGACATGCAGTATATTATAAACTTTGTAAAATGTTAGAACTTGTTCCTACAATTTCAAACCTAATAAAAATGAATCATGTAATTCATGTCACAATTAGCTGGCTAGACGCAAAATGCATTAATATTGCTTTAATTTTTGAGTTTATATACAGACTTTTACAAACAATGTGCACAAAAACAGCCTGTATATTTTTTCAGATTTGATATTATTTTAAATTATAAATTTGAAGTTGTTAAATTGTTTTTCGTGCTTGGTTTATTAAAAGATAATAAACTAAAGTTATCTTGGTAGTTTTCTAATACACTGAGCGGCATAAAAAACGCAACACCTAAAATGATGACCAGTTTCAAACTGCAGTAACTTTTGAATGTATTGCTCGATTTGAATGAGTTTTTTTTTTATTTGAAAGGTGTCCACTTTTTTGCCAATATTTCTGTATGTGTGCTACCCATTTTTGCACTCTTCCATTTCAGCAATGGTGAATAACGTTAATGCTTGTTTTCTTCCTACAGTTTGAAGCTTGCTGTGGGGTGCACCGACAAAAGAATTTAACTTTAAACAAAAGGAGCTTGTAGTCTCGTCTGTTCTGAGCATTTATGTTTTTTGTTCAAGTCTCTATTGTTGTTAACGTCAAAGTTACAAGATCTTAAAGATAACGCTGCTTCTTCGGCAGCGCCATCAGGAATTAAACCTTGCTATGGTAATCAACAAAAACATTTAGTGACGTTTAGTGTCGTTAACGTTATTGACTGTTGCTAGACAATTAAAATGCCTTTACGCCTTGCAGAAGTTGCTAGGATACGCTAGGGAGACGAGTTAGAGCCCGTGGTGCCGCGATACAAACGCTAGATGATCTCCGAATAGCGCTAGAAGAAGAGTGGAACCAGATTCCCCAAAATGAGATTCAAAACCTAATTCGAAGTATGCCTAGAAGGATGAGGAATACAATTCAAGCGAGGGGAGGCAATACTCGTTATTAACATGTTGATCATTACTTTCACAGTTTAATTAAATTGTCGCTATCCATGGCTATCTTTAATTTCTGATGGCGCTGCCGAAGAAGCAGCGTTATCTTTTAGAGCTTGTAACTTTGGCGTTAACAACAATAGAAACTTGAACAAAAAACATAAGTGATCAGAACAGACGAGACTACAAGCTCCTTTTGTTTAAAGTTAAATTCTTTTGTCGGTGCACCCCACAGCAAGCTTCAAACTGTAGGAAGAAACAAGCATTAATGTTATTCACCATTGCTGAAATGGAAGAGCGCAAAAATGGGTACCACACATACAGAAATATTGGCAAAAAGTGGACCTTTCAAATAAGAAAACCTCATTCAAATCGAGCAATACGTTCAAAAGTTACTGCAGTTTGAAACTGGTCATCATTTTAGGTGTTGCGTTTTTTATGCCGCTCAGTGTATTTATTTTTTTTATTCAGTTCAGTTTTTATATAAATTTTGACCACGTTATTTTTTATTGATCAATTTTTTTTTTGCTAAATAATACAAATGTTAATAATATTTTAAAATATTTGGTCTGTAACTTGAACCAATAAACAAGTTTTTCTTGTAAACTTTTTATGACATATCACGTTTCTGTTTAACATTTCATTTAATTACTTTGTCTTGCAACTTTTGAACATATGAACATAAAGCAGGGATGTAAAAGCGTAATTTACCGCGTAAATTACCAAATTAATTACCATAATTAATGGTAATTTACCGATTTTTAATTACCGTAATTTACGGCTTAAACTACTGATCGTAATTTATCGTGAATTTAAATTACCGTTGGTAATTTACTAGTAATTTACCGAAAATTTTAATTAATTGTTAATTTACCGGAATTTATAAATTAATTTCAAAAACCTTCCATCAGTACTTGTGTGAATGTACCCAATAGGGTGGTTCAAATTGGCTATTTTTATTTAGAAAGCAACGATCCCCCCCAAACCATTTCCAAATAAAAAAAAAAGTGGACACGTATTTTATTTTCTTCGAAATTTTGATTCTTAATGGTGCCTGTCGAGGCCTCATATTTAGATAAGAAAATGCATGGGAGAAAGACAATTTTTGATATTTTTCGAATAATTGTTCGGGGTTTGGGAAAACTTTAGACTAAATTTATAGGACTTGTACAGGACTTTCCAAGGAAGAATTTGACCTATCATACATATGGATTTGATGCCCCCAACCCACCCCACAGTGCCCTGAAAACTACCCTTAAATGAAAAAATGTAGATTCTTCAGAAAATTGACCCTTCTAATTATTTCATTCTCTTTTTTTCTCATAGAAGTCATTTTTATAAGTCTAGTGGGATGCCTATAAACATTTGTCAGTTAATTACCATTTGTTTAAACAAATTTTTAGGTGTTTAAATAGTTCGTTTTTCTCAAAAATCCGTCTGAATGCTGTTTTCTGAGTTCGAAATGGCAGTTTATTATTTTAGAGTGACATGATTTATTAAAAAAACTATTGTTTAAACAATAAATTATTATTTCGACTTTCATTTTTCTCCAATTTCCCGAAAAAAGGATTTTAAATAAATTTTTTCGAATAAATGATATTGAAAATGAATAATATTTTACTTAATAATGATTTGAACCAGGTCCCAGGTCCCTGGTTCAAATCCAGGTTGTGGCTGTAATTTTTTATTTATTTTAAAATTTACATACCACCTGTATATCGCCATTATGCATTTGAATAATATTTTATTATTTAAACAATGGAAATTATCCCAAACTATAAATGCTGTCACTTGACAATAACAGTTGACCAGACCGATCTAAAAAAATTAATGTTACGAGAATTGCAAAAAAATTGTTTAAACAAATTGAATTTGTTTAAACAAATATGGGTTTATTAACTAATAACATAGGCATGATACCTCAAACATGAAATTTATAAGTTAATTTCACAAAAAACCTGACTTCTACCATAATTAGAACAACAGTTGAAAATTAATAATCATTGATAATTTAAACAATAGGAAGAATTTGTTTAATGACTAATGTCACTCTAAGATAATAAACTGCCATTTCGAACTCAGAAAACAGATGTCCGACGGAGTTTCGAGAAAAGCGAATTATTTAAACAAATGGAATTTGTTTAAACAAATGGAAATTACCTGATAAATGTTTATAAACATTCAACTAGACTTATAGTAATGATTTCTATGAGAAAAAAGAGAATGAAGTGATTAGAACGGTAAATTTTCTGAAGAATGTACATTTTTCATTTAAGCGTAGTTTTCAGGGCACTGTGGGGGTGGGTTGGGGGCGTCAAAGCCATATGTATAATAGCTCAAATTCTTCATTGGAAAGTCCTCTACAAGTCCTATTACTTTAATCTTAAGTTTTCCAAAACCCTAAAGAATTATTCGAAAAATACCAAAAAATATCTTTTTCCCATGCATTTTCTTATGTAAATTTGATGCATCGATAGACACCATTAAAGAAAAGCATCTACCTTTAAAAACGTCATGCAATTTTTAAAAATGCAATTATTCATTCACACAAAGTCTAGCAATAAACTAATTTAATTTTCTATACTTTTAATTATTTTTTTAGTGTTACTTCTGTGCAAAAAAATTACAGTACCTATCTAATTATTTTATTGCCAGACATTGTATCGTCACTACTTTAAGATTTTGTATTAAAAAAAAAAAACAAACAAAGAAGGCGTAAAAAGTTTCATCATTAACAATACTATTTTGATTTATACTACGTATTATCTACCTACTATCAATAAGTAATTATTTAAGTAAACGTTAAATAAAGAACTATATAGAATATCCCTAGTAGTACTTCCAAAAAAATAAATAAAAATTAGTAGAATAAATACTGATACAAACACATACCTGGGCATCAATCCCCCTAGTAGCAGGCTACATATGAAAGAAGTACATGTGTTAGTTTAAATTAAATTCAGGGTACTTTATCAAAAAGAATTTTATTTCTCCTCCCCAACGATGGGACAAAAAAAAACAGAAAACAAAAAATTTGCGGCGCAAGAACACCAAAATAAAATCCTTTTTTCTTTATCTCTCTTTTTTTACTGACTTAACAAGTAACGACAAAACGGGAGAAGAAATAACGAGATTTACCTTGACGTCGGTACCGAGCGGTCCGCAGCCCTCCAGTCTATGCTTGGCCTTGACCTTCTTTTGTCGCTCGGAATTGACCATGGCCAGCGTGATTCCCATCTTTTTGTTGGGCTGGTACTGTAGTTCGGGAGGCAAGAAGACGCGGGTGTTTATGAATTCCGGTTGCGGGGAGAAGTACATCGTCGGTACCCTCGTTTCCGAAGGGAAGTCCTTCAGGTCGTAGTTTATCGTCTTTGTGAGTAGCAGGCCCGACGCTAGATCGCACAGGGCCCATATTTTCTGGAACAAGGGTAATTTTAGGTTAAGAAAATGGTGAATAACTATTTTTTTTTGTATCTAAAATAGTGTTCATAAGAAACAACAAAAACATATACAAATTGTTGTGCAAAAATTACCAAAAATCCTGTGCTTTAAGTCAAGAAATATAAAAATATTTTTTATTGCGCCAGCTCTGTTTTACTGTCACTATTTTTGTTCCCATGGTGGAAAACAAGGTAGAATTAGTCGGCACTCAATAATCAACTTGACATCAGTATTTAATAACCAAAATAATTTTTATGTACGTGCATCTATTTTTATTCTGTTTGAAATGACAGTTGGACTAAACAATTTTTTTTTAGCTAACTTAGCCTTTTTTAAAGCGTTTCCAAAGTATATTATTCTAGTAATGTTGAAAGCCGAAAATACAGCAATATGAACAAACTATTTGCATAAAACAAATGAAACAAATTATACTGTTTATTTTAAAATTAAATAATGTTTTAGAACATTTTCCATAAAGAAAACATATTGTTAGAAATTATTATAAGAAACAGTTTTGTTAGGGTTCTTATGTTTAAAACACTGTTTTAATACAACATTTAAATTGGTTTTGCTTTAAATGGTTGAAATATGTTTTAAATCTTTAAAACTAATGTTAAACATACTATTTCACTTTTAAACATTGACTTTTATTAAAATTTTCTTCCTTCTAAACAATGAAATCAAAATCTAATGCTTGTAAATAAAATATTTTTTTGACTTCAAATGTTTTATTCATTGTTGACATGTTATTTTTTGTGATTTATTTTAAAACATTGTTCAATAATAATAAAGAGCGTCTTTTTGAAAACAAACATGTTGGTTTTGTTTCAAATAAATAGAGAAACGTTTATTTACAACTCTCCTGCTTTTTTCGATCATACAAAACATTTTTGTTAAAAAAATTAGACATGTTTAAAACAAAGTGTTTTAAACATAACAACCATGCATCAAATGGAACAATAATTCTGATAAAAAACAGTGTTTTGAAATAGTCTCAAAATTGGAATAGTTTAAAACACGTTTTATTTGTTTAAAATGATTATAATAAAACTGTTTAGAACACAACACTTGTTTCAAAACTAAATGTTTTAGACATAATTTAACTGAATAATACTTTACATATGAATAACTTTTTAGCTAACTTGGCCTTCTTTTTAGAGTGTTTCCAAAGTAATTGGTCCTAGTACTGTGTAAAATTTCCAAAGCACTAAAAAAAGCAGATATATGAACATATTTACGTAAAACAAACATCAATGTAAGTAATTTGTATGTTCTTTTAAATTAAACAATGTTTTAGAATATTTTTAATAAAGAAAACATGTTTTAAATTCAAAACAATTAGTAAAACATGTTTGAAATCAAAATTGTATTATTTAGAAGATTTTCATACATTTGCATTTGAAAGGTGCCTTTATTACACGTTTGTTTCACAATTGTAAAAATTGTTTTTTTTTATCAGAATATTGTTCTTTCTAAGATATGAAAATATGCTTTTCAGATGGAAATAAATCAAATACTTGTATATAAAATATTTTGTTGTCTTGAAACATATTTTATTCATTGTTTAAAACATGTTTTTTTGTGAAATGTTTTAAAACATTGTTTAATATTTAAAAAAAACGTAATTTTTTAAAGACAAATATGTTGGTATTTTTTAAAATAAAAAAACAGTTTTTTTTAACAACACTGTTTTTCCTTTTAAATAAAACACTTTTGTTTAAAAGAAACTATTAAAACACACTGTTATAAAACACTGCAAAAAGTCTGTTTTAAACAATGAGTAAACTAGTAAGAAAATTATCTTCAGTCGCGGTGAAGTTAAAAAACCACCCCCCGTAAAATATCAAATAAAAAAACAAGTGAACCGATTTTGCCCATTCACGAACTTGTCCTTACTTTTCAAGAGATAAGCTTGTTTTTTAATTAAACAATGTTTTAGAATATTTTTAATAAAGAAAACGTGTTTAAAATTCAAAACAATTAGTAAAAGATGCTTGAAATCAAAATTGTATTATTTAGAAGATTTTGATACATTTGCATTTGGAAGGTGCCTTTTTTTAGACTTTGTTTAACAGTTGTAAAAATTGATATGAAGATATGTTTTTCAGGTGGAAATAAATCAAATGCTTGTATATAAAATATTTTGTTGACTTGATTCATTGTTTAAAACATGTTTCTCTTTGTGAAATGTTTTAAAACATTGTTTAATATTAAAAAAACGTAATTTTTAAAAACTAATACGTTGGTTTTGATTTAAATGCAAAAAACAAGCTTTTTACGACACTGCTTTTATTCCTTTTACATAAAACACGTTTGTTAAAAAAATCTATTAAAACACACTGTTTTAAAACACTGCAAAATTTAGCTTATTAATTAAATTTGGTTTAAAATCTGTTTTAAACAATAAGTAACAAATGTTTATATAAAGAAATTTTTATATTTACAAGTATTTGTATTTCCATTTATAAGAAGAGTCCTAGCTAAGTGTCATTTCATGGCTTAAATTCTAAAACGGACCAAAATTTCTGATAAAAAACTATGTTTAACATTGGAATAGTTTCAACATCTTTAAAAAACGTTTTAAACATTTAATCGTGATGGCTTAAAACACATTTTATTTGTTGTAAATGTGTAAAATAAAACTGTTTAGAATAGAACACTTGCTTTAAAACAAAGTGTTTTAAACATGACAATCCTGATCAAATCTAATTAATTTATAAATTATTTAAATTGCACTATGTGCTGTATTACTCGTAAACAATGTTTTGTTTACAAATGTTTAGTTCTATTGATTTTGTGGTATTCAAAAACCATTAAAAAAAAAACAATTTTTTCTTGACAATTTTCTTGTAAAATTTATATAAAATTCAAGGGATAGAATGAAATGATTTCACACACGTCTCTAACCATTTACTCAAAAACTCAATTTAATTTCTTCCTTCAGATGAAATAAATTGTAAGGGATATAATCAGGCGATTTCGCCGGCCAACACCATCATAAATATTATTATATAAAATTATTACAAGTTCATGAAAAGAAGAATTGATAAATTTGTGAGATTGTTGAATTTAATTTTGTCAAATAGATATTTTATATTAATTCAATAAACATTCTGGTGTGAAGGGATACAGATATCAAATTCTATTTTATACATATGTTTTATGTCACTTGACTCATTTGTTTGGCCACACGATTTCAAAATAGAAGATAACCTAAAGAAACTAGAAACTTTACACAACAAATATTACTTCCAATAACCCACAACAACAAAAAATCTACTCACATAATTAACGCTATCATCATCAGGTCGGAGCGCATCCTTATGATTCTTCATCCTCTCGATGAGATTCTTGTAGAAGCCGTAGCTAAAATACTCGCTCTTGGTGACGAGCGGCTCCAGGATGAACCACAGGCACTGCTTCGCCCTCGAGAGATCGGCGACATCGTCCCACCTGGAAAGGCCGGGGTCGTGCGCCAACACGGGTACGGCAAACGCCAGCATGTAATCGGGCAAGATGTGCGGCAGCTGACTCATAGCCTTGTCCACCTGTCCGCTACCCATCGTCAAAGACTTGACGTAATCCCGCCGTTTGTTGATGTCCGTTATCATGTTGTTCTTGATGAGGGTCCTCAAGCGGCTGTCGGGTTCTTTTCCGGCTAGGGCGTAGTAGCCCATGAAGTCCAGAGGGAGGCATTTGTTCGGAAGACCTCTGCCGAGACCTGAGAAAAGAATTTAAATAGTTTAAATAATTGTTGATTAAAGGGAATCCATACCCCCTACGTTTTGCTTGCAAAACACGCAAAAGTGCAGAGGCTTTTTCTCACCAATTAGTTCACATAGTCGTAAAAGAAATACACCAAATTACACATAAAAGATATATAATTTTGTGTCTAGTGGTAGATTTGTGATAGTTCTGTTCGTTTTTGACAAATCTATTTCTGAATATGACATAAAATTGGCTGATTTTGCAATTTTTTTACGAAGAACTCAGGTTAAAATTGAAGAAAGTACCACATAATAGGTCTAAGTTACACCTTCCTCTATAAGTGTACAAAATTTCACGTAAAAATATGAATATCTCACATGCTTTTTTCACTCAAAACTTTACTTCTTTGAGTACATGAAAAATGTTATATTTTATCACGTAGCGTGGATACAACAACAACAAGTAATACATATACATTACCACAGCAAGTAATACACCTTTATCTATAATTTGATGTATAACATGAGAGAATTGATACAACATTAAGCTGACTATGGATGCTTATTTTATAGGACGTACCAGCAGTACTGATTCCTCTTAATGATGCCTTATTAAACATATGGAAAAACAAAGAAACAAGTGCTACAAACATATTTGGGAAACAAACAAAAATCATATCGTATCAAACGTAAAAGTATAAAATAAAAGATATTAAGTTATAATTTGTTAACATTTTCCAGTAATTTTGTGTCTCAAGTAACAAATGCATTCCAACAAAAAAAAGACAGAAAAAAAATTTAAAGTTATATTTTTTCTATATAAACAAGAGCCTAAAAAGTAAAAACTTGATGTCTGTTGCTAAATACACTGGTCCCAGAAGGTCTGCCAAAAAATATTTTAGTCAATACTCTCATTAGTGATATATCTGTTCTGTATATTGTTATTGACAGTGAACTTATTGCTGGTTTTCGTTGACACAAGTGAAAAAATTTTAGTACTTTTACGAATGGTGTAAAAACTATCTTATAAACTGTTATGTAATTGAATCGGCGAGTTCGAAAACAGTCCAAAGTTGGACAGTTTGAACTGAAATAGCCAAAATGTTCACTATGCTTTATTCTATCGAATAGACCTAAATAGGATGCTTGGGCGAAATAAGTAAGTCCAGAGCAGTGCTTTTTTGCTCCCTCATGCGTTTCTACTCAGTTTCTACTGATATATCAGTCGTACCCATTCACCAACTTCGTAATTTGCATTGAAATCGTTGTTGAGGTACGCCGAAGTAAACAATATGAATATCAATATCAAAAAGGTATAATATTAAAAAAGACCTGAAGTATGTAACTGGTGAAAATTTAGAATTTTACTACCACGTGAATTCCGGATTGACTACCACCGTAGAAGAGGAAATTCAATACTATCATATATACAATCATCAAACTCTATCATATCGACATATACAGGGTTAGCCAAAATTATCGGAACACCTAAATAATTCTCCAACCATACACAATTTTTAATAAAATGTTCAAGTAAATGTTGTTTTGCTTTAAACAATCTATCGTTTAAATATATTTTTACTATACAAAAAAAATGTAAAATATACAGGTTGTTCTATTAGAAAAAGAGAACCTTACCAAGTTTCCATAATAAAAAAAACATCGTGTATATTAAAAATATACTCAGACAATATATAAAATATATAAGGAGAAAGGTATTTGTCGGACAATTCGGTCATACAAAAATCGAAAAATTTAAAAAAATTGGAATTGCCCGACAAATACCTTTCTCCTTATATATCTCACCGTCGATTAACCAGTTTTCCATATAAAATATACTTAGAGCATGTTCAAAATAAAAAAACTTTTGTTTAAATTTTCTTTTGAAATATTGTATGGTTGAAGTCTTATTTTGGTGTTCCGGTAATTTGGATTAATTTTGATTAATGGCTTAAAACTAAAAACGGATGCAGTTTATGAAAAAATCATTTCAACAAAATTCTAAGAATTTACTTAGAACTAAAAAATGTAAAAATATACAGAGTGTTCGATTTGATAAAGAAAAGGCAACTAAATTTCCAGAATAAAATGAACACTTGTATATTGAAAATTTATTTAGACAATATCTTGTTTATAACCAAAATCTTTGGTTTGAATATTTCTTTGAAATTCTTTACTGTTGAAGAATTACTAAGCTGCTCCGGAAATTTTGACTAACCCTGTATAATCCGTCATTTTGAATTTATTTTGAAAATCTGACATGATATTTTTAATCGTCATCTTCAAATATCACAGGAAAAATAATAAAGTTTAAATAATTAAATTTCATGCAAATCCAAGATTTTTGACATTTTCGGTCGCCATATTGAATCCGCCATTTTGAATTTAAAAAATAACAACAGGTTTGGAATGCGGACCCGAAAAACCCTGTACATCATAATGAATATATTATTTAAATGCTTTAAATAAACAAATATTGTTAAACATGTACGCTGTTTTTCTGTTGAGTTCAAAAACAGTACATGTCCATGATGATTGTTTAAATCATAGCTCTGCTTTTAATGCAAATATAAAATATGCAATACATTTAATTCTCTGTGAACTACTTTATATTTTGTTTGTTGGCACAAAATAGCAAACTGCTATACTTTTTAAGATATTGCACCCACAAAATTATTTTGTTAATTTTCTCAGAACTCACTTTCTGGACTTGTACTGTTTTTGAACTGACCGATTCAATTGTAGTCGAAGTATTTTTGGGAAAAACAAAATACTTAAAGAGAAAAAAATGTACTTTTGTGTAACTTTGTAGCAAAAATCTCAAAAATCAATACTTTTAAGAATGGTCTCAAAAACCAGTTTAATACAAATGTGATCTATGGGAATATTTATCTTATAAGCTCCCATGGAATTGTAGTCTAAGTATTTGGGAAAAACAATAAAACAGGTAAAGAAAACAAAAAAAACTACCTTTGTGTAACTTCGTCGCAAAAATCTCCCGAACCTGCTTAACCTCATCAACCATCAACATCGACAAATTATAAAACTGCTCGGCTGTATATTGGTCACCGACTCCCTTCTGCTCGCAAACTTTGAGCATGGCGCAGCCCGCAGACAGTCGAAGCCAGGACATTTCAGCTTGGGACAGACGACCCGACTGTAGTAGATCCCCCTTGTGCGAGATGAAGGCGTTCAGCATCCTGAAGGTCTTCTGAGCGGAGGCTGTATCCTGCTTAAGCCCCAAGAGCCATCGGGCCATCGCCTTCAAACCTTCAATCTTGCAGCGCGTCTCTTCCGGAAGATCTTCCTCGGGACACCACTGTTCCGTGTCGTGGTTGTTGTTCTCCGTCTGTCGGGCTTCCTTGACCAATAACTCCTTTACTATCTGTAAAACAAACGGAGGATATGTTAGAAATATTAGGAGAAATGCTGAAAAAAAAATATTGCAAGCCGATCTTTTTTTTTTTTGACACAGGTTTTACTAGATTTCTTTTATTTGCGATGTGTAACTAAGATAGATTAAGTTATTTTGGTTTTAATTCATAAGTGTATAAAAGGAAATTTTTAAATTTTAGTTATAAATTTCGACTCAGTAAGGTCTCTTACAAGCCTATACAATAGGGTGGTCCAAAAAACGGTCTTTTAGCTAGAGGGCAACGATCCCCCCAATCTATTCTTTTTCCAGAAAAAAAAATTCCCCCCCTCCAATTTGAGAAAATTAACACGTGCCACCGAGCACCTCAAATTTCTCTTTTAAAATAAAAAGCTTCTGAATTATCTTATCCCTATAATGCAAATATTAAATATTTGAAAAAAAGTATTTCGAAATATTAGAGGTCACACGAAATTATAATCATTATTATAATCCATAATTATAATCCATTGCATATACCAGGTGTTTTTATTAACAATTAACTTTTTTTAATAATAACCAGTGGCCGGACAAAAATGTATATTTTCCAGTGTCGTGCACGGGACACGTGCTGGTGGGGACGCGAGCGGCTAGCCGGTCTGGCTTCGGCTCATGTGGTGTACATACCTGCTTTGGTGTTGATCGAGTACAGTCATTTGCCTTGTTTAAATTACCGCTCTGTCGGTAGATAATTTGAGCAGTTTCTTTCAATTGTGTTGTTTCTTGAAATTTTGTGTGAATATCTGTTTTTATTTTCCATTTCGAATTTGTTCTTCTGCTTTATACTTAGAGTTGAATTATTTTTTACTTTATTTTATTTTATAGTTGTACTTAGTTTGAAAGTCCTGCAATGAATTGTTTGCTAGCTGAGTTTGGCAATACTTTCACGTTCGTTAAGAAAGTGGTTTGCAAATTCTGCTCACGAAATTTAATTATTCGTAATAAACAATGTCTTCGGGCTCATGTAAAAACAAAAAAACACAGGGAAAATGTATCACGAACGTCAACTAAAAACTTTTTTGACGATTTATGTGAAACATTTATTTCTGCTAATATACCTTTCACAAAAATTAATAATCCCATTTTAAATTATTTATCAAGAAGTATACTGGACGAGACTTACCCGATGAATCCACAATTAGAAAATTTTACGTACAAGGGCAATATGACAAAACAACTTCTACAATAAAGTCAAAACTATCCGATAAATATATTTGGGTTTCTGCAGATGAAACTACGGATATGAAGGGTAGATGTGTGGTCAACGTCGTTGTCGGATTGTTGGACCCGCAAGACTTATATAAACCCTATTTAATATCTACTCAGTTTCGCTGTAGCGTGAAAGCTGAAGAGATATGTACAATAGTAAATGACGCCATAAAAAAAGTAGGAATCACAGACGCTACCAAAGTATTACCGTTTGTTTCTGACGCTGCTGCGATCATGTTAAAAGCTGGAAAATTACTTAAACAACATTTTTCAAATATTCTTCATTTTCCATGTTTTGCACACGCTATTCATAGAATTTGTGGATTTATTCGGGAAGAATTTCCAGACGTGAATACGCTAATAAGCAAATGCAAAAAATTTTTATTGAAAGCTCCTTCCAGATTGTCTCTTTACAAGGAAAAGTGCCCTAATCTACCTTTGCCACCACAACCAGTTATTACGAGATGGGGTACATGGTTAGAAGCGGCAATTTTTTATGCAAGAAACTTTGATATCATCAAACCCTTCGTCTTAAATTTGCCTGACGAAGCAGTTAGTATTAAATACTGCAAAAAAGTACTATCATTACAAGATTTGCATGAACAATTAAAATTTATTGATACAAATTTTGCGCAAGTATTGCCAACCATAAAGTTTCTAGAACAACAAAATGTTGAACTTCCAAGCAGTTTTCAAAAGGATTGAATCCCTGTACGAAAAGTTACGAAGCATTAAAGCACCAATCAGTAAAAAATTACAACAAAAAATTGATGCGGTAGTACATAGAAATCCGGATTTTAATATTTTAAAACAACTCTCAACGAATTCATTTACGGATGAAGGAATTTCTCAAAAATATTCCAATTTGGTGTTGGTTTACGCTTTTGCACCTGTGACTAGCTGTGACGTAGAAAGATCATTTTCAAGGTTGAAAGACATTTTAACATCTAAGCGAAATAATTTTACTGAAGATAATTTTGAAAAATATGCAGTAATACAATCGTTCAATGCATATCAAAGAAATGAGTAAAATATTTCAGTGGGCACATGTTGCATAGAGTTACGACAAACATTTAATATTAAATTCACTCGGTTTACTACCGACCGCCAGGCGCTTCGCGCCTATGGATATCAATCCAATCGACCGCATAAGTTGTCATTGACTCATGCGTGCCCGCTACGCACACTCGTAGCTGGGCGACTGCTAGCACTGCGAGACATACATTTTTGTCCGGCCACTGCTAATAACTCCTTACTCTCTATAAAACAAAATGAGGATGTCAGAAATATTAGGATAAATGCTGAAAAAAAAATATTGCAAGCCGATCTTTTTTTTGGACGTAAGTTTTTCTAGATTTCTTTTATTTGTGATGTGTAATTAAGATAGATTAAGGGCCGATATATTCACCTATCGTCAAAGTTGTCGTTAGCCAACGAACAGATTACGCTAACGTTCGCGTTAAAAATGATTCTGTCTTTTCACCGATCTGTAAGATATCGTCAGGTAACGACGACGTAAACATCGCTAACGAATGTTTTTCGGCAGTATAGTATCAAATGTCGGTAAAAAAGGTGTACTAAATCAACACTTGGACCATAACTTGCACTAATTGCCACAAGATGCAGCCATGATGCAGCGCAGTAAATGTCATTGACAAAACGTAACTAAAATTCATTCAAACCTCTCAAACCCATTTCTAACCGCAACAATTAAAAAAGACCGAAACCAAATATAAAAAATTAGTATGAAAGTCGAATTCAGCAAATTCGGCCAAAATAACTAAATAATGACTTCAATTAATACAGTGCCACGTACGTACTTAATATTTGTCAGTTTGACTTTGTTTGACATTCAGCTCATGCTCTGTGATTGGTTCAAAGTGTTCGTCAACAGTTTACCGACAGGTTCATTCGATCGCTAAATAAATTCGTTCGTTAGCGTATTTAAGCGTATTTATCCGGTCGGTAACGTTAACGACTAGAAGTGAATAGACACCTTTTCACCATTTATCTTGCCGTTTAGATGACGAACAGTTTCACGATAGGTGAATATATCGGCCCTAAGTTATTTTGGTTTTAATTCATAAGTTTATAACAGAAAATTTCCAAATTTGAATTATAAATTTGGACTTATTTTGGTCTCTTACAAGCCTGTACAAACAACAAAATACTACTAGTAGAGTCAAACAGTGTGAATAACGCAACTATATATTTTTTCTTTATTGTTTTACGTTTACTAAGGTGTAGGCGTATACGTTACCTTTCTGGAAACGATGTTCTTGATCTGAACCTTGCATTTCTCAGGGACATTAAAGGCGATGTGTCCCAAAGTCACAATAGCGGTCCGATAGTACTGTGACTCGGGGCAGAGATTAGTCTTGGCCGTTTCTAAGATCGACGGGAAGAGGACATCGTGGAGATCGGGCATATTGACGAATATGCAGCGGATGGCCCCCTTAGCTTGCTTCGGCGTTCCGGTTTCCGATAGGTTTTTGCAGATCGGGGCAAGTTGATCCATTATCTCAGGGAATTGCTCATCTAAACAAAAAATATAATATTTTTCAATATAAGCTTTAAAGATGAGTGTGAAAAGTTAGTGAGGCTACACTAGTAATTTAGACAGTAGAAATCTAGGGTAAAATATTACTGATTTCTAAGTAAAACAAGTTTTAGTTTGGTTGACAAAGTTTTTCATGATGTAGATGCATTTTTTTATAATCTTGCTAAATTTGTGATTTATATCATTTTTATGAATAAAATTAAACAACATAGAGAAAGTAGGTAAACTGTGTGACAAAATTGTGTCAAATAAGACCTTAAAAATATCAGACAAAACTTATTTGGTTTTAAAATATCTATTCTATAATACCCCACATGACCTACTTTTCGTATGCAGTTTAAAAAGTTGCTACCACATTCAAACTTCCAAATGATACTTTTTCGGACTTTTTGGCAAATTTCCTCTTTTTTTTAAGTGTTTGCAAGCAGCTTTACAGTTAAGTAAAGTCCCAGTTTTGAAGAGGGGGGTGAGTGAGGGTTGGGAGGTATGGCTACGCACATGATCGGGAGTCATATGGTATAGAGGTGCTACTAAAGTACCTACTTTTTGTATTTTTGCATTGTTTCTTTTTCAAAAACTTGAGAAAAAATTTGTCAACCATTTTTACAAAAATTAAGAATCACTCTAACCTGTATTCTACAAGACTATGCCATAAACATAATTTTATTTTACCACCATATATGTTAGAATGTTTGGTTTTGTCCGTTTTCCCAAAGGCACAATACGTGTGGTTATTGTACTTTTTGGAGTTGGCAACTGTCTTTCTTTCTGATGTTCATGATAATTATTGAAAATCAAATTAATACAGGATTTTTTATTTTATTTTATTTTGTTTTTTAATAAAGAGAAAGAAGTATTTCTTTTCATTCTCTATTCTCAAAAATTATTTTCTAAGGCACAAATGGATAAACTTTTGCCTATTAACGACTAAAATGAGATATATTCCATTGAAATATTGAGAAAGGTCACGCACAAACCATTTTTTCTTTTATTTGTTTAAGTAATTTTGTGCATGTTTTGTTTTTATCAAATCACCTTGAAAAAAAGAATTTATGTAATCCTTAATGAAAGCTCATCAAATTATGATACAGAAACAAGCTTGTAAAAAAGTCATTACCCTAGTAGAGCGTAAGTAATGGCTGTAAAATTACACATAAATCATTGTGAAAATTACAATAAAAATGTGGTAATTATAAAAATTGCACGTAATTCCTATTATGTTTACAAGTCTGTACTATTACAGCAATATTGCTGCTTTATTTCAATTACAATGATCTTCTAGTAAAAATACAATGGAAATATACCTTAAATTCGTAAAATTACAATGTATGTTGTGATTTTACTATTATAATAGCGGGTTTGTTGATATTGTAATGCCCAGACGCATGCGCTATGTTTGATCAGCTGTTTTGCAAACGAACGCCTGCATGCATACCATCGAGTGCAATATGTAGTTGGTCGCGTTGTATTTCTGTCTCCGGTAAGTAACAATGATACAGTAAACTAAACTTATCTAGATACCATGTAGGTATAGGTTAAAATACCATGTCACACTGCAGAACAATTGTATTGCCTTTGTAGATCACCAACGATGACAATTAGCCATTAGAAGTTGATGTCTTAACGTTAATGCCATACCTGGATGACAGCTGTAAGTACAGTCTTCTACGTTTCTTTGTGAAAATTTGCTTTAAGATTGAAGGGTTTTATTCCAACAGAAAGATAATGTGCAATCTTCTTTTTGGGTTAACTTTTTTGTGTCTGTCTAATATGTTTCCTTGTTCTTACAGATACATATGCGGAACATTTTGCACTAAGTCTGTTTGTCAGAAAAAGAGTGCACGAGTATGTGTGTTCATGGTTGATCGAAGTGCATTTATATATTTATCCGTGTGTTTTCTATGTTTAAGTATTTGCGTACGCTAAGTATTTATTAATTGCTTCTCTGTAGTTTTAATGTATTTTTATGTCCCTCAAACTATTTTATACTTGTATGTACGTCTACATATTTATTTTTTTACAAGTAATTTTATCTATACCAATTTGTTGACCGTACTATTGTAATGTTTGACTGTGTGCATGATGTTACTGTTTTTTTTTTGTATTACATAATAGATAATGTTAATATCTACTCAAGATCAGAATAAAATTATACAAATCAAAAATACTGCATATTTCATTGAATATTACACTGACATAGATGTAAAATTATTACGCATTACCCCATATTTCATGTAAAATTACATTTAAATTGATGTTCAAATATTACGCATTGCCCCATATATCACTTAAAATTATATTAAAAACGGTGTAATTTTTCAGCCATATTCTTGTGAAATCACGGTGTAAATATACAATGACAATGGCAAAATACAATTGAGATGTAAAATTACACTGATTGTCGCAGGGCAAAAAAAACCTACTATTCCTACTGTAAATTCACATCAATATTTTTTTCAGTGTAGTAGAGTGATGACGTTATTTTTCTCTCAAAAATTATTTTCTGTAGCACAATGGGATGAACTTTTGCCTATTAATGAATAAAATGAGATATTAAAATATTGAAAAAGGTCATGCACAAACAATTTACCTTTGAATTTTTTTTTTAAAGTATTTTCTGCGTAAGGTTTTCTTTTTATCAAATCACTTTGAAAGTAAGATCTTATATAATCTTTAACAAAAGCTCATCAAATTAAGATACAGGACACAGGACACTGAGGTTATAAAAAAGTCATCACCCTAGTGTTGAACCAGATGCATGACTTCTTTCATTTTTACTGTTGAGTTATCAATGGTTACATAAGTGGTCCACAAAAAATGATTCCTGAACAGTTTTTTCTTCGTGTTGGAACAAACCTATCAATTCTTTGTTACAACAACCTTTAAACTATGCAATTTCTCATATTTGAGGCCATTTTTACATTTTTCCATGCTTAAAATAAGGAATAAGCTATTATTTATTACTATGAAAACACAGATGGCTGTACCGATAATAAGTACACAAAACAAACAAACAAACAATACTCACATAAACATTTGTACTTTCCAAGGAACGTGAACACCGACAGGACCAACGGCGCAACGGAAGCATCCTCCAACTGCAGCAACTCCATCAGCTGCTCCAGTATATTCCTATGGTGAAAATGCGGCGCAAAGACGCAACTCAACATAACCAGCAGCTTCAAACCTCTATCTCCTGCCGTAGCCGGGTGCAATCCAACCTCCTCGATGGTGTTCCCGCCACGCAAGCAGTCCTCCACATACCCAATCAATATCCTGACAGTTTCCTGGTCGATAATGACCGAACTGACCCTTTCGAGGAGCATCTTGACCGTATTGTAGTAGAGATTTGTCATGACGGGCTGCCCGAGCTTCTTGAGGACAGCGGAGATGGCGTACGAGCATTCCTGGCAGCCGACGGAAGGCCTCGAGACGGTTTCCATCGATTCGAGGAGCGCGCCGTCTTTCCGCATGTGGTTGCTGAACTTCGAGAGGAATTCGTGCGCCTTTACGGGTTCGGGGAGGCAACGCGATAGGGCTTGTACCTAGAATTGTCATCGGAAAGTTTTTCGTTTAGTTTTTTGTTGTAGGAATATTAAAAAAAATTTTGTGATATTTACGTAAAATGTTATAATGGCAAAGAAGTATTGGAGCGTGAATTACGTTCTTTGAATAGTTTAAATGATGAATTGAATAACATAGTCTGTTTATGTTACATTGAAAATACGTTCGTTCTGTATCAAAAATAAAAAAGAAAATACATAACAAACAACGCAAAGACGAAGGAATAAAATGAATCAATAAATTCAGTGTATTTCATTATTATGATTAGTGTTTGTTAAGTTCCTTAAAAAGTTACAGTTGTTTAAAATGCAGTGTTGTTAATATTTCAAACGGTTGTAAATTTTTTCGTAAGAGATAAAATAAGTGCATAGACAAAATTTTACACGGAATGTATTTTGCTTTAAGAACTTGTGCGAATTTATTTCAGCTGAATCCCCTATCCTAGAAACCTCAAATATCACTTAATTCAGTCTTTGAATAGTTTAGATCGAAATTTGACACCTCTCAATAAAATAATTAAGAATAACAAAATTACAAATAAATTTGATTCAAAATGATGTAGCAAATAACTTGATAAATGAGTTTCACATTGACTTGTTTTGTTTTTTTCAACCTTAAAATGTTATAGTTGTTTAAATTGCAGTTTGTTAATATTTCAAATGGTTGTAACTTTTTTCATAATCGAAAAAACAAATACACAGACAAAATATTACTCAGGATGACATTTGAATTCTAATGGACTTTCTCAATTTTGCGTATTTTTTTAGCTGAATCTACTATGCTAGAAACCTCAAGTGTCTGTAAATTTATTCCTTGAATAGTTTAGGTCAGAAATTGACAACATAGTCTGTTTGTTTCATTATAAATGCTTCTTAAAAGATTTTTTGTGATTTAATTCTAAAATGAGTATTGACCTTAAAATGCCATGTCATGAGTATTTTTACTTTATCATACGTAGTATGTAAAAGTATTGTAATCGTCCCAAAAATAATTTTAAGATTTGAGCGGAAATATGTCTTTTTGGATCCCCGAACATTTTTGACCAAGCTACAAAAAAATGTCTGCGTGTGTGTTTGTGTGTATGGATGTGTGTACTCGTTTTTTGTGGCGACGATTCCGGAGAAACTACTAAAGGTATCGGGACGAAACTTCATATTTAGAAGTTTCATGACCAAACTTAGAGCTGAAAAGCTTTCTGTTGAAAAGGGTCCAAAGGAATTGGAGGTTTAGTCTTAGCATTTTTGAAAGATTTTGCAAATAACCCGCCATTTCTAGAATTTCGTCGAAATAGTTAAAGAATAAATGAAAGTAGAGGAAACTCTGAATAATTTATGACCGACATTTTTTGGTACAATCAATAGTTTAGCTGCATGAGCAAATTCTATTTCATTGAGATCGGTCGTACTGCATTAAAACTAGTAGCCAGGATTTGTCAGATATTTTGATTCTAATGACAGTTAGTTAGTGTCGAACACTAATGTTTTGACAATATCTACTGTCAATATAAGCTGCGTTCGGATATTGTACACCGTTACACTTTTTACACCCAATAACACGTAAGTGTCATTTGGACGGTGTACCCGGTGTCAGCAGAGTACAATATCCGAATGCAGCTTTAATCGACATATCTGTCTAGTTCTACTAGTTTTATTTTAATGCAGACATAGCCGATCTCGATCAAATAGAATCTCATGCAGCTAAACTATTAATTTTATATATAGTATGATAAAGTCATCTGCCTGGCCACATCAGATTTTTTTGTTTTTTCAATTACCTAAAACAGCTGTCACCAAAGCAAAGAAAAATAAGAAAAGAAAATACATAACAATGTAGTTTGAAGTATGTATCTCGAATTCTGCCTTTGAATAGTTTAGATCAGAAATTGACTGCATAGTCTGTATATGTTTCATTGAAAATGCTTCTTCAAAGATTTTTACAGCATGTAATTTAAAAATCACTTTTGACCTTAATATGTCATATCTTGAGTAATTAACTTTTTCAATTGTCTACTAAAAAACTTACAGCTGTTTAGAAAACAAAAAATAAAATAAAAAAAGAAAATACATAATAAACAATGCAAACATGAAGAAAAAAATGTCAATAAATTTGTTAATAAGCAACAAAATTACAAATAAATAAATGTAATTCGAAATGAAGATTCAAATAAGTTGATAAGTGTGTTTCATATGGATTTTTTTTTATTCCTTAAAAATATTTCAAACAGTTGTAACTTTTTTTTCATAATTTAGAAAACATAACAAAGGCCATAAACAAAATTTAACGCAAAATGACCGTTGCTTTCTAAAAAAAATCCTGTCTTTCGTATTTTAATGTTAGATAAATTCAATGTGCAAAAAATCTCAAGTGTCACAGCAAATTCTAAACACTGCACTTAAACAACAACAAAAAAAAACACAAAAACCTGACTTGAAATGCACATTTTCAAGTCTAGATTCGTATTCAGCGCAAATAGACAGAAAACGCAACTTTTAAATATTCCACTTCCCATTCGAAAATCATAATAGGGTATTCCGGTCATGTCAAAATTTAAGCAGATATTCGGTTTAACCTATTGTACAATTTATGAGGATTCATATAGTTAAGCTATGAGCTTTTTGATTTAGTTTTTCTATAAGATAATTGCAATTAAAAGTGCATTTCGTTTGAATTCACCGACCACCCTCGGAAATACACGATGATTACCGATCCCTAGTAGCGGTGGCAACAGCGGACAGCTCTCGAACAGCTGATCGGCCAAGTTGGCGGTTGGCGACCCTGTTGTTTGACAACGAATAAAGGTACCTTTTTTGAGAGATGATTTGATCATTGAAACTTGAAGCCAAACATCTCTCATCTCGCTAGTCGGCAATGTAAAGAAAATCTTATCAGAAGTTACTGTTCTACTGCTGTTATAGCCCGGCACAGAACAATGTCGGCGTTGGAGTTTATACATTTTGAACAAGTGTTTGATATAACCTCAATAACCAAAGCAGGTGTCAACAAACGAGCGATTCTAAACGTTGACACAACAGAAGACAAAAATTTACTACGTGCACCCTAGATATAGCAACGTTGTCAAGTCGCTCACTTTGAGCGGTCTTTGTGACGTCACAAAGACCAATCCTAATTCAAACTTCAAACAACGATTTGTCTTAATTTAAAACAATGTTTGATATTTTACTTGTGAAGTAGCAAACAGTAGCACCCATACTTTGTAAAAAATGACAATTTCAAAAACACCGGAATACCCCATTGTCACTACTATTTTACTAATTTTTAATTGTCTTTTTTTTTAAATCTTTTCAGCTTTAAAGCCATAAAATTTGTTTACTAATATAATACAATTTAAAGATTCATCAAAATCAGTAAGAAAAATTATAGTCATTAAATAAACATGTTGATGTCGACATAAGTAAAAAAAAAACAATTGAAGGTAGGAGATGGAAATCGTTGTAGCTATACAAATGTGTATATGATCGAACATTAAAAATCAACGTAATGATTAAATTTGTTAAAATATGAGCTTCAATTTTATTGAATTTACTCCATAGATTTGGGATTGGGTACTTATGTCTGCAGTTTCAACAACATTTAATAATAATAATATTTATCTTATATTCTCTAATAATAATATTACATAATATTACAAGTCATTATTTTTAATGTTATGCGCGCATTTTTTACATTTTATAAGTACCCGTCAGAAATATCTTATTTCGGTAAATGCCTGGATATGTAAAGGTATTTACCCTTGAATAGAAATACAGATAAATACATTGTATAATGTACAGCGTATAATATGGATCATACGACTAATAATTACTACCACATACTATTATAGTTATTAAAATTGACAGCGTTTTTTTTTTATTTAAACAAGGCTATTTTATTTATTTATTTTAGATTTTGTAGTTTTATATCAATTTAATCCAAAAATAATCTAAAAAAAAACTGATTTAGGCCCTTAGAATATGCTCTTCAAAATTAAAAATATGTACTGCTGGATATTTATTTACCAGAACAAAATAATAGATTTAAATAACTTTAATTATTCAGTCATACCAAAGGTTATAATACCCACAAATATGGTAGTATAAAAAAATATGGTACCTATACAAATCTGAATAATAAAATTTTGTTATTTTGAAACAGAGAGTTTTGCCAAAAAGTTGAACAAAATTTATTTAGTTTTAGTGAAGCTATCCTATGACAACCAAACAATAACACATCCACCTTCCGTTTTGAAGTACCTATGTTGTGTGAGGTATCATAAGATAGCTCCTAAAACAACATTTGACTTGTTTGAACATTTTTTTAAGTTAACATCACTCAAGATGTTTTAAGGGAAACGAAAAATGGTGATATAATGATATTGATAAAAAGTTAGCACTGTTAACTTGTTTGGGAGTTCAGACAACACTGCGATTTGTCATCTTTTGAACGGCAACTTCTATTATTTCCTTTATTAATTTTCGTCAAGTCCTTGGCTATGATAATAATTAATAATAATAGTATGCTTTACAATTAATTGGGGTTATCAAATATGGTAAATTTTGAAAACCGGTTTCAGAGTGCTTATTGGCAAAATAATGAAAAAAGAAGTAATGTAAAAATCAACTCATGTTCTTTGATGAACACAAAAAATAACTTCAAATCCAAAATATTGACAGACAAGTAATATTCAATTCAATTTCAATTCAATTCAATAAAACAATAAGTACTTTGATAATCTGCAGATAATACTAAGTTTCACACTTTACCATATAATCTGTTTAGCTACTTTATTTTATTAGTCAGTTATTTTATTTATTTTATTTATATTGACTATGCCGTTCCACTACACTAAATCAAAAAATTCAAAGACTCATACCTTAATTGACAACTCCTTCTGCACCTCAGGCGTCGGTGTCCTTCTATGCAGCTCCAACCACTCCAAAACCAGCTTCCGGACGCACAGCTGATTCTTCTGCAGCTCTATAAACGCCTTAGTCGCGTGATCGTCAACCGTACCCAGCAAATGATACAACTTCCGCATCCTCTCCGCGGCAGGCAACTGATACGGCACCAAACAAATATTCAACAACCGTTCGACCAACAGCTTATCCTCCATCCCCGCCATATAATACCCATTCAAAATCTTATCCTTAATCCAAGTAACCGCCTTCTTCGTAGCGTTCGGCACATCAGGATCACTCAAATGTTTCCGATAAATCATCGCCAAACCAGTCATCGCCTCCTTCCGAATCTTAAACTTCTTATCCAACGTACGTTCCTTCACGAACTCCAAAAGATCTTCGGAATCAGAAACCACCTGAAAGTCTTTACGAGCCGTCGTTACGATAGCCATTACGACTTCGTAACGCACGTTTTCTTCCGAGTCGTGTTGCCGCATTTTCAGGGTTTCCGTAATGTCTTTTCGGAGATCCGGGTGGTTTAACAAGAAATGCATGGAATATTGAACGCATTTCGTTCGAATTGCCACGGAAATGTCGTTAAATCTCCCCAGGAAAGCCCGCCACAACGGGGTGTGTTTTTTTGCTAGTTCGGAGTCTTTTTCGCTGAACATACGAGCTAATAACGAGACGGCGCCAAGGCGTTCGTGTTCTAACGACGATTTTAGTTTGCATTCCAATTGCGGTAAGACCGCGGTTAGAACCTGCGGGCAAATGTGGTTCAGCTCGTAGATTAAGTCGTATACTTTCGAGTACATCTGTAGATTCTTATCCTCCTTCCCGAGGATTAAAACTTGGTTGAAAAAGCCTTGTATGTACGGTTCGAGGTGCTCGGAAGTTTTAATAACCAACTCCTTCGCTAGTAGATAAGCGTTTTTCTGCTGGCTCTTGTTCGGCTCAACTAGATTCATTAAAATTTTATCTAACAACTCGTTTCCGACGATATCGCTCTCCGTAATCAGCGGACAGAGCACATCGAGCATGAAACTCTTAACCCTACCTGAATGCTCGTCGTTAACGATCTTAAACATCAACTGAAACAACGCGCAGAATATCTCTTGACAATCCTCGAGTTCGAAGCACATATTAAACGATTTCACGTAAGCTAAACTCTCCAATAAATAAAAGTAACGTTTGAAAACAGCGTCTTTCGGGTCTTTTAACCCGGAAAGTTGGGTTATTAGGAATAGGAATATTGTCTTTACTTGATCTGTATCCTTGTAGGGTGCCTCGGGTGCGTATACTCTGAGAACGTCCGCTATACAGCAGGCGATGAGCAATTGTACGTCTCTGGATTGATGCGACAGAAATTGTTCCTCGGCAAGGTGCAAAGCTAACGGAATATACTGTTGGTAGGCCCCTTCGTCTTGCCCCATGGCCTGGAGGGTGTGAGCGAGACTTTTCAGCCTTCTAATCAGCTCGTCTAAGCCTAGATCGTCGGTTATCGGCCGACAACCGGGTGGATATACGATCTCCGACATTTTTAACCTAGCAAAACGTAAAAACAATCCTAAATTTTAAGGAATTCCCCTCGATAGGTTACTAATAACAATAAGTGCATGCTTTAGCGGACGTTTTACGTCAGAATGCTGCGCTGGTGTCGAGTAAATAGTGCACTTACCCTATGAAAACTTTGATAATTTCAAATTACATCTGAGCAACGCTCCCTTCAATTGTAAATAAAAAGGGAACTAAAATGCGGGATACAGTTCGATCATGATGAGCGCGTCGACCATACGTCTAGTTCGCGTTTGAATCGCATTTGCACGAAATTGGTGGGAAATACGCGCGTATTTGTTGGGAAAATGCTACACCACCGAGTTGTGTACACAACATAGATGTCAAAATGGCTGCCATAAGATACCACAAACCTGTGTAAGTAGGACTTCGGGCGCAGATAACCTAAAACGCAAAATACCCACACAACGTATTCTATTTCTTTCATGAGAATACATTCGTAATAAGATATTTGAAATGCGATTCGTTTGTATTAATTGTTTATATTGTAGAGATGTAAATAAAGTAGAATTTTATTGTTTAGATTTAATCACCATTAGGACAAATGATCGGTTGACGTGATGGAATTATAAATTATGTCGTATTGCGCAGGTAGCCGTCACGTTTGTACGTCACACGGTAAGTAAATTTGTGTTTTTGTGTCTAGAGCTGTTATATTGGGCAGGTGTTGTTTGACATTGCATTGTTCGTAATTATTTTAATTAATAAAATCAAAATTATAGGTATTTTAATTTTAAACTATCCTACTTTTATAAACCTATTATATTGTTACTTTTGAATATACAGGTGTCTCACTTTTTTCCCAGCAAAACATTTTTCCAGATAGTAAAAATAATACACTATTTAGATACCATGTAGTGCAGGACTATACCTACTTAATATAGTCTAAGAACTTCTGTGTTATAAATTTGGTGTGGGTATATTATGAAAATCATGTCAGTGCACTGCAGTGAATCAAATCCATTCCCCTATACTATCAAACATAGCAGGAACGTGTACATGCTAACATTAGTGTGCTGTGCACAAACTGACGTCGTATGAACGTTATAAGTTATTGTTGTAGTAACATCTTCCAAGAACGTCTATTGTTTGTTAAATTCTAACGTTTTTTAAATATTGCTACGGGTACGTCTTATAAATGTTATTTTTGACATCCTTTAGACGTTTTTAGGAAAACGTTAAGGCGATTTGGTTAAAATGGCGGACATTAAAGGTTATTGTGACGTTATTGCGATGCGTTTCAGCCTAGAATACTAACGTCACCTTGAAACTTTGGAACATGTATGTAACGTTTTTGAGATGTTTCTTTGCATAGTGGGAAACACTGAGAAAGAAAGGTTATTTTTTTTCTTGTAAAAGTTACAATCGTTTGAAATAATAACAAAACTTTAGGAATTGAAAAGCCAATTATAGTCTTGCTAAAAATAACTAAAATACTGTTGCCACAAGTCACATCAACTATTTGTCATTTTGTCACTTTTTACAAAACAGTTGTAATCATTAAATTTGACTAATTTTAATTAATAATAGCTTATAAACGGATTCACTGATCGCGTCAAAACTTCGCATCGCGTTCGACTGCCTCGCACCAAAACCCACAAGCGAGGGAAGCCGACTGCGCAAAATATTGTTCATGTTTATTTCGGTCTTAAAAATTACAACTGCGTTGTGCTGCTAACATTCGTTCCTGAGATATCGGCTTCCATCAAAATCTTGTTCGTAACCTTTATTACATAAAAACTGAAGAAAACAAAACGCGAATCTATAGAAGAGACAATAAATGCAACCTGAACAAAAACTGAAATTTTCAAAATGACAACCACTTTTTACAAATGCAACAAAAACAGCAAAGAATGTTTTACATCAAGTTATTTGTTTGGTATTTTTTTGTATGCAATTTATTATTAATTTTAAATTCATTACATATTTACTTACTTTTTTGTTATAACGAGTATTGCTTGTGTTCTTCCTTTGTTTTTTGCATTGTTTCATTTGTTTTACTTAAATTTTGTTTGTGTTCTTTGTTGTTTTTTATATATCAAACTGCTCTAAAACTTTTCAAGGCTTTGATAAAGATTTAATTTTTGGTTTCCACGTATCAAAACACATTGATTTTTAGAAGATTTCCCAGTAAGTATTCATAAGGAGGAATAGAAAAGATGGTTGTTTTTTTACAGTAAATTTTGAAAAGCCAGCAATAACAACTAAAATGGAGCTGTTACATTTTTCTGGCTCTTCTCTACATAACGAAAAGATGGAATCCAGAAGATTTGCAAACCGGGTTTTTTAGAAGAATTTGGGAAAGACGATTTACGTGAATTGCGATATTATTGGAATTCAAAGTGACTAGGCGTTTTCGATAGATTTTCTGAGCTGAATACGAATTTGGTCTAAAAATGGCCAAGTTTTTGTTTATTTTGGTTCTGAAAGCTTTTCTGGGAGACTTTTTTAAAAGATTCTATGAAATCCAGTTCATCCGTTATACATTTTGCACATATTCGGAGCATAAATGAAGCAAGCTTTTACTTACCGCGTGACGTCAAGCGCGTTACTGTACGAAAATGAGACCGCTTTTTACATAACTTCCCTAATTCATATCATGGCGTATAGAGGTGGAAATCCTCAAAATATTGTACAAATATCTTTCAAAGATAAAAAATATATAAAACATAAATTACAATGAGTCCCTGTTATCTGTTATAATAATAATAAACATAATAGAATCATTTTCAATCATATTCCAGGCGATAATTGTGTGATTATTGTTGAATATTATTATTATATAACATTATTTATTTGGTAACAAAACTGCATGGGCCGTGCAACGTTGACATTTCATTTAAATAATTACGCTGACATTTAATTTAAATAATAGAGAGTAACCAATAGAATTTTATCACGTGTCACTTTTTTGCCAGACTAGACATTTTATCAACTTATAACGTTGGCAAGTGCTTGAAGTGCTTTTTTTCGATTATTGGGTGACGTGACGTTGTCATTGCCAGTTTTGCCACTGAAAAAGCCGCCACCGCACCAAATACTGCCAATTTCAGTATTTCAGTCAGTGTACAGTGGATCGTCGCTTAAAACCGCGTATAATTTTCGCAATGAAGGCATTATTAGCTATATTAGTTGTAGTCGGCGTTATTAGCATTGTATACAGTGATGATAGCAAAAAAGGACCGAAAGTAACAGAAAAGGTAAACGTTTTTTCTTTTGTTTTATGTACTCTATTGTATATGTATTGTATACAGTTTCTTAAACAAAGGATTTTATATTTAGGTCTGGTTTGATATCACCATCGGTGATGAAGCTGTGGGTCGTATCGAGGTTGGCTTATTCGGAAAGACTGTTCCGATAACCGCGAAAAACTTCGGGGAATTAGCTCAGAAACCAGCGGGAGAAGGTTATAAGGGCAGCAAATTCCATAGGGTTATCAAGGATTTCATGATACAAGGAGGTGACTTCACAAAAGGCGATGGTACAGGCGGACGTAGCATTTACGGTGAGAAATTCGCCGATGAAAACTTCAAGTTGAAGCATTATGGTGCTGGATGGTTGTCAATGGCTAACGCTGGAAAAGATACCAACGGATCTCAGTTCTTTATTACCACGAAGAAGACTTCTTGGCTCGACGGAAGGCATGTTGTTTTCGGAAAGATTATCAAAGGCATGGACGTTGTACGTAAAATTGAGGAGAGCAAAACTGATGGTAGAGACCGTCCTTTGAAAGATGCTGTGATCGCTGATTGTGGGTACGAGTTATTGGACGAGCCATTCTCTGTCGCAAAGGAAGATGCTACCGATTGAATAGATAATTTAGTTTTTTAACTTAATTTGCCGCTGTGAGAATTAATAAGAGTTTTAGTACACGTTTATTTTGGTATTTTTCTAATGGCCATAATTTCCTTAATAAACAGACAATTTTTTAATTAAATACACCAACAGTCTTTTATTGGAACCATTTGTTGATAATAATGATGAACATCAGTTATGATAGAAATTTTTTCTACTTAGCGTTCGTTATAAACTTATAACGAAACCGCTTTCGGTGTCGTTATGAAATCACTAGATCACAAACTTTTAGTAACTTTTTGTTTTTCTACATTGATGATATTGACGTCAAGTGTCAAATAAGGCTGACATCTCAATCGCTATTGGCTCGCGTGAATCGTATTTGTGAATTTTATCACAACCGCCAACTGTTGAATATGAAACTACTCTAGATTGTAAGATGACAACCGCAATTTTCGAAATTTATTTAAATTTAATGGCGCAAAGTAGAAAAAATAGTATATAACACTCGTTTTATAAGACGTATTGGCGCACTCGTTCCATTTGGGCACTCCTCGCTACGCTCGTTGTGCGCCAATTTTTGTCTTATAAAACTTGTATTATAATATACTATAGTAGTAGGTTTAACGATGAATAAAAAAAAAACAAATTGTTGAGGATAGATATACAGAGTACTAGAAATCTTGAGCAAGGTCTTTATTTACTGGTTAGGAACTCAAAAGTTTCATAAAAACAACTGCCAAAAACATGTTATTTACATTTTTCGCATTGGAAACTACAAAGAAAAGAGCAAAGTATAACAAGTTTCCATTTTTTCGGTATTTTTTATTGTTTTCCATTCTTGTCATTTTAAAAATCTATTGACACTGCAAAGTTTAATAATTTCTTCTAAAGTCGTTAATAATTTTTGTTTAATGGTGAAATATATTAAAATGAATAAGCAAAAAGAATTATTATTTTAATATTATGAAAAGATACGGTGCCGACTTGCTTTTCAAATAATAGCGATAAATACCAAAAGGTGTCACATGAAAAACAATTGTTTGGAACAAATAAGAACCAGCCCACTGACAATTTATGTGAAAAATTATCCGAATGTTTATATTTTTTAGGATTTCAACAAAAAAAGTGACATGTTGAACTTTTTTACTAAAAATAATGGAAGTAAACATATTAACTGAAATATTAGGAGACTTCCTTACGAGTAATACATTTGTAATTTAAAACATGAAAAACAATTGTTTGGACCAAATAAGAACCAGCCCACTGACAATTTATGTGAAAAATTATCCGAATGTTTATATTATGTAAGATTTGAACAAAAAAACTGATATGTTGAATTTTTTTACTAAAAATAATGGAAGTAAACATATTAACTGAAATATTAGGAGACTTCCTTACGAGTAATACATTTGTAATTTAAAACATAAAAAACAATTGTTTGGACCAAATAAGAACCAGCCCACTGACAATTTATGTGAAAAATTATCCGAATGTTTATATTTTGTAGCATTTCAATAAAAAAACTGACATGTTGAATTTTTTTACTAAAAATAATGGAAGTAAACATATTAACTGAAATATTAGGAGACTTCCTTACGAGTAATACATTTGTAATTTAAAACATAAAAAACAATTGTTTGGAACAAATAAGAACCAGCCCACTGACAATTTATGTGAAAAATTATCCGAATGTTTATATTTTTTAGGATTTCAACAAAAAAAGTGACATGTTGAACTTTTTTACTAAAAATAATGGAAGTAAACATATTAACTGATATATTAGGAGACTTCCTTACGAGTAATACATTTGTAATTTAAAACATGAAAAATAATTGTTTGGACCAAATAAGAACCAGCCCACTGACAATTTATGTGAAAAATTATCCGAATCTTTATATTTTGTAGGATTTCAATAAAAAACTGACATGTTGAATTTTTTTACTAAAAATAATGGAAGTAAACATATTAACTGAAATATTAGCAGACTTCCTTACGAGTAATACATTTGTAATTTAAAACATGAAAAACAATTGTTTGGACCAAATAAGAACCAGCCCACTGACAATTTATGTGAAAAATTATCCGAATGTTTATATTTTGTAGCATTTCAACAAAAAAACTGACATGTTGAATTTTTTTACTAAAAATAATGGAAGTAAACATATTAACTGAAATATTAGGAGACTTCCTTACGAGTAATACATTTGTAATTTAAAACATGAAAAACAATTGTTTGGACCAAATAAGAACCAGCCCACTGACAATTTATGTGAAAAATTATCCGAATGTTTATATTTTGTAGCATTTCAACAAAAAAACTGGCATGTTGAATTTTTTTACTAAAAATAATGGAAGTAAACATATTAACTGAAATATTAGGAGACTTCCTTACGAGTAATACATTTGTAATTTAAAACATGAAAAACAATTGTTTGGACCAAATAAGAACCAGCCCACTGACAATTTATGTGAAAAATTATCCGAATGTTTATATTATGTAGGATTTCAACAAAAAAACTGACATGTTGAATTTTTTTACTAAAAATAATGGAAGTAAACATATTAACTGAAATATTAGGAGACTTCCTTACGAGTAATACATTTGTAATTTAAAACATGAAAAATAATTGTTTGGACCAAATAAGAACCAGCCCACTGACAATTTATGTGAAAAATTATCCGAATCTTTATATTTTGTAGGATTTCAATAAAAAACTGACATGTTGAATTTTTTTACTAAAAATAATGGAAGTAAACATATTAACTGAAATATTAGGAGACTTCCTTACGAGTAATACATTTGTAATTTAAAACATGAAAAACAATTGTTTGGACCAAATAAGAACCAGCCCACTGACAATTTATGTGAAAAATTATCCGAATGTTTATATTTTGTAGCATTTCAATAAAAAAACTGACATGTTGAATTTTTTTACTAAAAATAATGGAAGTAAACATATTAACTGAAATATTATGAGACTTCCTTACGAGTAATACATTTGTAATTTAAAACATGAAAAACATTTGTTTGGACCAAATAAGAATCAGCCCACTGACAATTTATGTGAAAAATTATCCGAATGTTTATATTTTGTAGGATTTCAAGAAAAAAACTGACATGTTGAATTTTTTTACTAAAAATAATGGAAGTAAATATTACCTGAAATATTAGGAGACTTCCTTACGAGTAATACATTTGTAATTTAAAACATGAAAAATAATTGTTTGGACCAAATAAGAACCAGCCCACTGACAATTTATGTGAAAAATTATCCGAATCTTTATATTTTGTAGGATTTCAATAAAAAACTGACATGTTGAATTTTTTTACTAAAAATAATGGAAGTAAACATATTAACTGAAATATTAGGAGACTTCCTTACGAGTAATACATTTGTAATTTAAAACATAAAAAACAATTGTTTGGACCAAATAAGAACCAGCCCACTGACAATTTATGTGAAAAATTATCCGAATGTTTATATTTTGTAGCATTTCAATAAAAAAACTGACATGTTGAATTTTTTTACTAAAAATAATGGAAGTAAACATATTAACTGAAATATTAGGAGACTTCCTTACGAGTAATACATTTGTAATTTAAAACATGAAAAATAATTGTTTGGACCAAATAAGAACCAGCCCACTGACAATTTATGTGAAAAATTATCCGAATCTTTATATTTTGTAGGATTTCAATAAAAAACTGACACGTTGAATTTTTTTACTAAAAATAATGGAAGTAAACATATTAACTGAAATATTAGGAGACTTCCTTACGAGTAATACATTTGTAATTTAAAACATAAAAAACAATTGTTTGGACCAAATAAGAACCAGCCCACTGACAATTTATGTGAAAAATTATCCGAATGTTTATATTTTGTAGCATTTCAATAAAAAAACTGACATGTTGAATTTTTTTACTAAAAATAATGGAAGTAAACATATTAACTGAAATATTAGGAGACTTCCTTACGAGTAATACATTTGTAATTTAAAACATGAAAAATAATTGTTTGGACCAAATAAGAACCAGCCCACTGACAATTTATGTGAAAAATTATCCGAATGTTTATATTTTGTAGCATTTCAATAAAAAAACTGACATGTTGAATTTTTTTACTAAAAATAATGGAAGTAAACATATTAACTGAAATATTAGGAGACTTCCTTACGAGTAATACATTTGTAATTTAAAACATGAAAAATAATTGTTTGGACCAAATAAGAACCAGCCCACTGACAATTTATGTGAAAAATTATCCGAATCTTTATATTTTGTAGGATTTCAATAAAAAACTGACACGTTGAATTTTTTTACTAAAAATAATGGAAGTAAACATATTAACTGAAATATTAGGAGACTTCCTTACGAGTAATACATTTGTAATTTAAAACATGAAAAATAATTGTTTGGACCAAATAAGAACCAGCCCACTGACAATTTATGTGAAAAATTATCCGAATGTTTATATTTTGTAGCATTTCAATAAAAAAACTGACATGTTGAATTTTTTTACTAAAAATAATGGAAGTAAACATATTAACTGAAATATTAGGAGACTTCCTTACGAGTAATACATTTGTAATTTAAAACATGAAAAATAATTGTTTGGACCAAATAAGAACCAGCCCACTGACAATTTATGTGAAAAATTATCCGAATCTTTATATTTTGTAGGATTTCAATAAAAAACTGATACGTTGAATTTTTTTACTAAAAATAATGGAAGTAAACATATTAACTGAAATATTAGGAGACTTCCTTACGAGTAATACATTTGTAATTTAAAACATAAAAAACAATTGTTTGGACCAAATAAGAACCAGCCCACTGACAATTTATGTGAAAAATTATCCGAATGTTTATATTTTGTAGCATTTCAATAAAAAAACTGACATGTTGAATTTTTTTACTAAAAATAATGGAAGTAAACATATTAACTGAAATATTAGGAGACTTCCTTACGAGTAATACATTTGTAATTTAAAACATGAAAAATAATTGTTTGGACCAAATAAGAACCAGCCCACTGACAATTTATGTGAAAAATTATCCGAATCTTTATATTTTGTAGGATTTCAATAAAAAACTGACACGTTGAATTTTTTTACTAAAAATAATGGAAGTAAACATATTAACTGAAATATTAGGAGACTTCCTTACGAGTAATACATTTGTAATTTAAAACATAAAAAACAATTGTTTGGACCAAATAAGAACCAGCCCACTGACAATTTATGTGAAAAATTATCCGAATGTTTATATTTTGTAGCATTTCAATAAAAAAACTGACATGTTGAATTTTTTTACTAAAAATAATGGAAGTAAACATATTAACTGAAATATTAGGAGACTTCCTTACGAGTAATACATTTGTAATTTAAAACATGAAAAATAATTGTTTGGACCAAATAAGAACCAGCCCACTGACAATTTATGTGAAAAATTATCCGAATCTTTATATTTTGTAGGATTTCAATAAAAAACTGACATGTTGAATTTTTTTACTAAAAATAATGGAAGTAAACATATTAACTGAAATATTAGGAGACTTCCTTACGAGTAATACATTTGTAATTTAAAACATGAAAAACAATTGTTTGGACCAAATAAGAACCAGCCCACTGACAATTTATGTGAAAAATTATCCGAATGTTTATATTTTGTAGCATTTCAACAAAAAAACTGACATGTTGAATTTTTTTACTAAAAATAATGGAAGTAAACATATTAACTGAAATATTAGGAGACTTCCTTACGAGTAATACATTTGTAATTTAAAACATGAAAAACAATTGTTTGGACCAAACAAGAACCAGCCCACTGACAATTTATGTGAAAAATTATCCGAATGTTTATATTTTGTAGCATTTCAACAAAAAAACTGACATGTTGAATTTTTTTACTAAAAATAATGGAAGTAAACATATTAACTGAAATATTAGGAGACTTCCTTACGAGTAATACATTTGTAATTTAAAACATGAAAAACAATTGTTTGGACCAAATAAGAACCAGCCCACTGACAATTTATGTGAAAAATTATCCGAATGTTTATATTTTGTAGCATTTCAACAAAAAAACTGGCATGTTGAATTTTTTTACTAAAAATAATGGAAGTAAACATATTAACTGAAATATTAGGAGACTTCCTTACGAGTAATACATTTGTAATTTAAAACATGAAAAACAATTGTTTGGACCAAATAAGAACCAGCCCACTGACAATTTATGTGAAAAATTATCCGAATGTTTATATTATGTAGGATTTCAACAAAAAAACTGACATGTTGAATTTTTTTACTAAAAATAATGGAAGTAAACATATTAACTGAAATATTAGGAGACTTCCTTACGAGTAATACATTTGTAATTTAAAACATAAAAAACAATTGTTTGGAACAAATAAGAACCAGCCCACTGACAATTTATGTGAAAAATTATCCGAATGTTTATATTTTTTAGGATTTCAACAAAAAAAGTGACATGTTGAACTTTTTTACTAAAAATAATGGAAGTAAACATATTAACTGATATATTAGGAGACTTCCTTACGAGTAATACATTTGTAATTTAAAACATGAAAAACAATTGTTTGGACCAAATAAGAACCAGCCCACTGACAATTTATGTGAAAAATTATCCGAATGTTTATATTATGTAGGATTTCAACAAAAAAACTGACATGTTGAATTTTTTTACTAAAAATAATGGAAGTAAACATATTAACTGAAATATTAGGAGACTTCCTTACGAGTAATACATTTGTAATTTAAAACATGAAAAACAATTGTTTGGACCAAATAAGAACCAGCCCACTGACAATTTATGTGAAAAATTATCCGAATGTTTATATTATGTAGGATTTCAACAAAAAACTGACATGTTGAATTTTTTTACTAAAAATAATGGAAGTAAACATATTAACTGAAATATTAGGAGACTTCCTTACGAGTAATACATTTGTAATTTAAAACATAAAAAACAATTGTTTGGACCAAATAAGAACCAGCCCACTGACAATTTATGTGAAAAATTATCCGAATGTTTATATTTTGTAGCATTTCAATAAAAAAACTGACATGTTGAATTTTTTTACTAAAAATAATGGAAGTAAACATATTAACTGAAATATTAGGAGACTTCCTTACGAGTAATACATTTGTAATTTAAAACATAAAAAACAATTGTTTGGAACAAATAAGAACCAGCCCACTGACAATTTATGTGAAAAATTATCCGAATGTTTATATTTTTTAGGATTTCAACAAAAAAAGTGACATGTTGAACTTTTTTACTAAAAATAATGGAAGTAAACATATTAACTGATATATTAGGAGACTTCCTTACGAGTAATACATTTGTAATTTAAAACATGAAAAACAATTGTTTGGACCAAATAAGAACCAGCCCACTGACAATTTATGTGAAAAATTATCCGAATGTTTATATTATGTAGGATTTCAACAAAAAAACTGACATGTTGAATTTTTTTACTAAAAATAATGGAAGTAAACATATTAACTGAAATATTAGGAGACTTCCTTACGAGTAATACATTTGTAATTTAAAACATGAAAAACAATTGTTTGGACCAAATAAGAACCAGCCCACTGACAATTTATGTGAAAAATTATCCGAATGTTTATATTATGTAGGATTTCAACAAAAAAACTGACATGTTGAATTTTTTTACTAAAAATAATGGAAGTAAACATATTAACTGAAATATTAGGAGACTTCCTTACGAGTAATACATTTGTAATTTAAAACATGAAAAACAATTGTTTGGACCAAATAAGAACCAGCCCACTGACAATTTATGTGAAAAATTATCCGAATGTTTATATTATGTAGGATTTCAACAAAAAACTGACATGTTGAATTTTTTTACTAAAAATAATGGAAGTAAACATATTAACTGAAATATTAGGAGACTTCCTTACGAGTAATACATTTGTAATTTAAAACATAAAAAACAATTGTTTGGACCAAATAAGAACCAGCCCACTGACAATTTATGTGAAAAATTATCCGAATGTTTATATTTTGTAGCATTTCAATAAAAAAACTGACATGTTGAATTTTTTTACTAAAAATAATGGAAGTAAACATATTAACTGAAATATTAGGAGACTTCCTTACGAGTAATACATTTGTAATTTAAAACATAAAAAACAATTGTTTGGAACAAATAAGAACCAGCCCACTGACAATTTATGTGAAAAATTATCCGAATGTTTATATTTTTTAGGATTTCAACAAAAAAAGTGACATGTTGAACTTTTTTACTAAAAATAATGGAAGTAAACATATTAACTGATATATTAGGAGACTTCCTTACGAGTAATACATTTGTAATTTAAAACATGAAAAACAATTGTTTGGACCAAATAAGAACCAGCCCACTGACAATTTATGTGAAAAATTATCCGAATGTTTATATTATGTAGGATTTCAACAAAAAAACTGACATGTTGAATTTTTTTACTAAAAATAATGGAAGTAAACATATTAACTGAAATATTAGGAGACTTCCTTACGAGTAATACATTTGTAATTTAAAACATGAAAAACAATTGTTTGGACCAAATAAGAACCAGCCCACTGACAATTTATGTGAAAAATTATCCGAATGTTTATATTATGTAGGATTTCAACAAAAAACCGACATGTTGAATTTTTTTACTAAAAATAATGGAAGTAAACATATTAACTGAAATATTAGGAGACTTCCTTACGAGTAATACATTTGTAATTTAAAACATAAAAAACAATTGTTTGGACCAAATAAGAACCAGCCCACTGACAATTTATGTGAAAAATTATCCGAATGTTTATATTTTGTAGCATTTCAATAAAAAAACTGACATGTTGAATTTTTTTACTAAAAATAATGGAAGTAAACATATTAACTGAAATATTAGGAGACTTCCTTACGAGTAATACATTTGTAATTTAAAACATGAAAAATAATTGTTTGGACCAAATAAGAACCAGCCCACTGACAATTTATGTGAAAAATTATCCGAATGTTTATATTTTGTAGGATTTCAATAAAAAACTGACATGTTGAATTTTTTTACTAAAAATAATGGAAGTAAACATATTAACTGAAATATTAGGAGACTTCCTTACGAGTAATACATTTGTAATTTAAAACATGAAAAATAATTGTTTGGACCAAATAAGAACCAGCCCACTGACAATTTATGTGAAAAATTATCCGAATGTTTATATTTTGTAGGATTTCAATAAAAAACTGACATGTTGAATTTTTTTACTAAAAATAATGGAAGTAAACATATTAACTGATATATTAGGAGACTTCCTTACGAGTAATACATTTGTAATTTAAAACATGAAAAACAATTGTTTGGACCAAATAAGAACCAGCCCACTGACAATTTATGTGAAAAATTATCCGAATGTTTATATTATGTAGGATTTCAACAAAAAAACTGACATGTTGAATTTTTTTACTAAAAATAATGGAAGTAAACATATTAACTGAAATATTAGGAGACTTCCTTACGAGTAATACATTTGTAATTTAAAACATGAAAAACAATTGTTTGGACCAAATAAGAACCAGCCCACTGACAATTTATGTGAAAAATTATCCGAATGTTTATATTATGTAGGATTTCAACAAAAAAACTGACATGTTGAATTTTTTTACTAAAAATAATGGAAGTAAACATATTAACTGAAATATTAGGAGACTTCCTTACGAGTAATACATTTGTAATTTAAAACATGAAAAACAATTGTTTGGACCAAATAAGAACCAGCCCACTGACAATTTATGTGAAAAATTATCCGAATGTTTATATTTTGTAGGATTTCAATAAAAAACTGACATGTTGAATTTTTTTACTAAAAATAATGGAAGTAAACATATTAACTGAAATATTAGGAGACTTCCTTACGAGTAATACATTTGTAATTTAAAACATGAAAAATAATTGTTTGGACCAAATAAGAACCAGCCCACTGACAATTTATGTGAAAAATTATCCGAATGTTTATATTTTGTAGGATTTCAATAAAAAACTGACATGTTGAATTTTTTTACTAAAAATAATGGAAGTAAACATATTAACTGATATATTAGGAGACTTCCTTACGAGTAATACATTTGTAATTTAAAACATGAAAAACAATTGTTTGGACCAAATAAGAACCAGCCCACTGACAATTTATGTGAAAAATTATCCGAATGTTTATATTATGTAGGATTTCAACAAAAAAACTGACATGTTGAATTTTTTTACTAAAAATAATGGAAGTAAACATATTAACTGAAATATTAGGAGACTTCCTTACGAGTAATACATTTGTAATTTAAAACATGAAAAACAATTGTTTGGACCAAATAAGAACCAGCCCACTGACAATTTATGTGAAAAATTATCCGAATGTTTATATTATGTAGGATTTCAACAAAAAAACTGACATGTTGAATTTTTTTACTAAAAATAATGGAAGTAAACATATTAACTGAAATATTAGGAGACTTCCTTACGAGTAATACATTTGTAATTTAAAACATGAAAAACAATTGTTTGGACCAAATAAGAACCAGCCCACTGACAATTTATGTGAAAAATTATCCGAATGTTTATATTATGTAGGATTTCAACAAAAAACTGACATGTTGAATTTTTTTACTAAAAATAATGGAAGTAAACATATTAACTGAAATATTAGGAGACTTCCTTACGAGTAATACATTTGTAATTTAAAACATAAAAAACAATTGTTTGGACCAAATAAGAACCAGCCCACTGACAATTTATGTGAAAAATTATCCGAATGTTTATATTTTGTAGCATTTCAATAAAAAAACTGACATGTTGAATTTTTTTACTAAAAATAATGGAAGTAAACATATTAACTGAAATATTAGGAGACTTCCTTACGAGTAATACATTTGTAATTTAAAACATAAAAAACAATTGTTTGGAACAAATAAGAACCAGCCCACTGACAATTTATGTGAAAAATTATCCGAATGTTTATATTTTTTAGGATTTCAACAAAAAAAGTGACATGTTGAACTTTTTTACTAAAAATAATGGAAGTAAACATATTAACTGATATATTAGGAGACTTCCTTACGAGTAATACATTTGTAATTTAAAACATGAAAAACAATTGTTTGGACCAAATAAGAACCAGCCCACTGACAATTTATGTGAAAAATTATCCGAATGTTTATATTATGTAGGATTTCAACAAAAAAACTGACATGTTGAATTTTTTTACTAAAAATAATGGAAGTAAACATATTAACTGAAATATTAGGAGACTTCCTTACGAGTAATACATTTGTAATTTAAAACATGAAAAACAATTGTTTGGACCAAATAAGAACCAGCCCACTGACAATTTATGTGAAAAATTATCCGAATGTTTATATTATGTAGGATTTCAACAAAAAACCGACATGTTGAATTTTTTTACTAAAAATAATGGAAGTAAACATATTAACTGAAATATTAGGAGACTTCCTTACGAGTAATACATTTGTAATTTAAAACATAAAAAACAATTGTTTGGACCAAATAAGAACCAGCCCACTGACAATTTATGTGAAAAATTATCCGAATGTTTATATTTTGTAGCATTTCAATAAAAAAACTGACATGTTGAATTTTTTTACTAAAAATAATGGAAGTAAACATATTAACTGAAATATTAGGAGACTTCCTTACGAGTAATACATTTGTAATTTAAAACATGAAAAATAATTGTTTGGACCAAATAAGAACCAGCCCACTGACAATTTATGTGAAAAATTATCCGAATGTTTATATTTTGTAGGATTTCAATAAAAAACTGACATGTTGAATTTTTTTACTAAAAATAATGGAAGTAAACATATTAACTGAAATATTAGGAGACTTCCTTACGAGTAATACATTTGTAATTTAAAACATGAAAAATAATTGTTTGGACCAAATAAGAACCAGCCCACTGACAATTTATGTGAAAAATTATCCGAATGTTTATATTTTGTAGGATTTCAATAAAAAACTGACATGTTGAATTTTTTTACTAAAAATAATGGAAGTAAACATATTAACTGAAATATTAGGAGACTTCCTTACGAGTAATACATTTGCAATTTAATTAATTTATATATTCATTAGTTACATTAGATTTAAAAAATATTAGTAGATTTTCATCAAATTTTAAATTAAGATTCCAATGTTTATTATTATGCATTTTTTTTGTTATTCAAGCAATATTGAAGCAAAACAGTATTCTAAATCTGCTGCGTGAAAATACCTACAAACAAATATAAGCAAAAATGTTATAATGTCTAATTCCATTGTTTTCGGCAAGAATTTAAATATTAAATTTTATTACTATATGTGACCCCACACGAGAGAATCACCCTAACTGCCATCTCTCGTTTCGATAGTATTGACTCCTGTGTTTGAAGGCGCATAACTCTAAAACTACCGAACAGAAAAAATTTAAATAAGGTGTATCATACTCCTGAATCAGTTCTACATAAGTTGTATGACTGTCAACATTTTTTGCCTCTCAGTGTAAACATAAGCGCGAGAGAAATAAGAAAAGGTCCCCAATTTTTGCACTTTTAAATTAACGTTCGTCTTTCCATTTTATTCCTCGTAAACCGCTTGCCACAAAAATTTAAATTTTTGTTCAGGTTGCATTTAGAGCCTCTTCTATAGATTGACGTTTTTTTTCTTCAGTTTTTGTGTAATAAAGGTTGCGAACAAGATTTTCATGGAAGCGGATGTCTCAGTAACGAATATTAGCACGATATTGGGATATGCACGTAATCAATCGTCATATTTTATTTAATGCGACTGTAGAAACAGAATTGCATAATAATTTTGAAGTAATTTTTAAAGCGATTTAATATGAATGATATAAATTTCGTGCAGCGCGCACTACGTCAATCGCGGTAAATGGAAACGTAGCTGAGACAGTGGAAGATTATTTACTATTAGTACAATACGATCAGTACAATTTAATTTCGGAATTTTGAATAGTAGTGTGAGCTTAATATAAATAATGAATTTAGATGTGCAATTAATTATACCCAACAATATTTTACAAACACGGATTCAAACGGATTCACTGATCGCGTCAAAACTTCGCATCTCATTCGACTGCCTCGCGCCAAAACCCTCAAACGAGGGAAGCCGAACTGCGCAAAATATTGTTCATGTTTATTTCGGTCTTAAGAATTAACAAATAGTCGGAATGCTATTAAATTCAAGGGATATGTATCGCAGTAAATAAGGATTATTTGCATGCTAACTGCGTTGGCCTGCTAACATTCGTTCCTGAGATTTCGGCTTCCATCAAAATCTTGTTCGCAACCTTTATTATATAGAAACTGAAGAAAACAATAACGCCAATCTATAGAAGAGACTCTAAATGCAACCTGAACAAAAACTGAAATTTTTGTGGTAAGTGGTTTAAGAGAAAATAAATCGGAAAGACGAGCGTTAATTTAAAACTGCTATAGTTTTGGCTTAGTATAGATTTGAATCTTTAAAATCTGAAAATGGGAATAAAATTTATGTTTAGAAAATTATGAAAATAGAAATATAAAAATATTAATTTGCTGGTAAGTGTCTGGAATTTTTTGTTACACGTCCAAATTAACAAAAGTATATTTACGCTAAATTTACCGACAACAAACTGAAATTTGTCGACCAGTGTAGAGTAAATAACAGATTTTTTTATCGGTAATTTTGGGTAATTTTCTAATCGCCGTAACTTCCTCAATAAGCAAACAATTTTTATTAAAAACACCAACTGTCTTTTATTAGAACCATTTCACGATAATTAATATAATATACAACTTTATTCTATGGTAAAATATAAATAAAATGGATTGTATAAATGCACAAAAACGAAGGGAGCAAAATTCTTAGGTGTTAGACGTATTTGAATTTGTACGCCGCTATGCTGGCCAACGTCACCATTACACTTGCGCCGAACACCGCCCATATTTGGAACTGCGAAATAAAGAAAAAATGGGCATTTTTATTAGATACCTCATTCGTAACTAGCAAACCTTTGATTTTGCACTTTTATTATCTTTTTTCTGGACGCTATCATCTTTCAAATTAAACATCCTTTTGGCTAACTCTTTTTCGGACACTTTCTGTTTCTTGATAAGGCCATTTAGCGATGCTATTTCTTTCTGAATAAGCGCATCATCCGGTGCTACTTCGAGTGCTTTCTGAAGGTACTTCAAGGATGTAGCAAAATCATTTTTGCCTCTATATACCTAAAAAATAAAATAGACAATAACTACGGGAAGATTACTATCATATTAATTGGTGTAACTAATAAAAAAATAGGTTTTTTATGTATTCATAAAACTTTTTCTTGTAATACAAATTCCAAAACTAAACAATCACAGGACTTATCTTTCTAATTTATTGCCAAGAAATCTCAAAATGTGTCAAAATTTGTTATATTTGCAATCTCTGTGACGGGTGTGACCAGCCCAGCACATCTACAGATTTTAGTTAGGTTCAACAAAAGAATTCAGCCAAATCGGAAAAGTGACGTCTCAAAATTCGTCATGAAACGAACATACACTTTCATATACATTTTGGTTGTACAAATAATAGTAAAACTTACAACTGTTCTCCTTCATATGACTATTTTTGAGATGTGTCACTTTTCTTGTGCGATATAAGAAAAACAGGAAAATTCAAATTTGATTTTTGAGGATTGAATTGAATTTAAAACAATTTTTCTCTGACATTTTACATTTAATTCTGTAAAACTGATGCTTTACTCTTGAGTAAATTTAACAATTTCTGTTTATCATAAGACATTCAAAACTATTTAGAAAAAATGACTTTTCCTCAAGAATAGAAATGTTTGGTTGTTACAACTGTTGTTATGTCCATTTGGGGACACTGTATATACTGTGACGGGTGTGACATTACTTAAGGACATTTTAAACTGGGTAAATGAAGACGTATGACAAAAAAGAATTTAAATATACTGACCGGCAAGATTAAAAGAACGTTTAAATCAATTTAGCTGAGCTGATCTTTGATAAATTTGTTTAGAATACATTTTTTAGTTATCAGCAATAAATCAAAATTACCGTTCGGGTAAAAAAAAAACCACCTAAAAAACTCCATGCATAAACAAGATTTCTGGTTTAAAACAAGCTATTGTTTAAATATATTTTTAGTTACATAATAATAATAATAATAATACATGTTCATTATATTATGGAAACTGTGTAACCTTTTCTTTTAATAATAATAATACCTTGAATGTTTTTAATTTCAAATTGATTAATTTAAAATTAAGATTTTACAGAAGAATTTTGAGAGTTCCTTAAGAATTTTTTTGAGGATTCTTTCTATAAGATGTGTCATTTTTGTGTTATAAGCAATTTATCAAAACCATGAACTTTAAATTATAGTATGTATATTATTTGACGAGCACATAACTAAGGATATAAGTCGCGAGCATGAAGTTTATTCGCGATTAAACATGCGTGTAAACATGCCAGCGATTTATATCCGTTATGTGCGAGTCGAATACAACATTTTATCTATGACTCATAAATTCCATTTTATATCAAATATTTTAAATGTATTTGTCAATGAAGGCGAGACGAACTGTCAGATAACTGTCATCCACGTAGGTTTTGACAGACTTTGACACTAGCGTTGTATAATGAAACGTTCAAATAATGAAGTTATTATTTGAACAGACTGTCATTTAGAAAATAAACTGCTTCCGGGTATAAATAAACTGTCATTATTATATAATGCTAGTGTCATTTTAATCATTAGGCTATCATGGTGGGGATTATATACTCATAGATACGTATGTAATGAACTTATTATATGTGAGCCGTAGATAAAGAATATTTTCCCACATACATACACATTTATTTTAATTTGGCAGTTTGAACATTGAATAAATTAAAAATAAGAATTAAAATTCTATTTAACTGTTTTGTTATTTTCTTGAATCTTTCAATTTTATTCCGTTTGGTTAAAACAGAAGTTCATGAGTTTTGATTAATTGCTTATAACTCAAAAATAATGCATGTATAAAAAACGATTCCTACAAAAAATTCTTAAATTAAAAAATTGTTAAAATATTCGTTATGGTCTATTAGAAAAAGAAAATGTTGCCATTTTTCAGAATAAAATGATATTAAATGTATATTAAAAATACATTTAGACGATAGCTTGTTTAAAACAAAAAAACCAGATTTATTACTTATAACTTAAAAATGATGCATTTCATAAAAATGGTTTCTACAAAAAATTCTTAGAATTATTCTTCAAATGAAAAAATTTAAAAGTATATGGGGTGTTATATTCGAACAAGTAAAGGTTACCAAATTTCCAGAGTAAAACCTGTATATTAAAAGTATATTTAAACAATAGCTTGTAACCGTAAAAATGTTTGACATTTTTTACGGTTAGAGAATTATTTAGTAATTTTAGTAATTTTGACTAACCCTGTATAGAAACGTTATTGGCACAACAGAAATTTCTGTTGTTTTTTTTTTTTTTTTTTTTTCTCAAATTAATTTGTGGCATGAATAGAGGCAAAATTTTTAATACAGTGTGTTTATTTTATTCTGGAAATGTGGTAACCGTTTGTTTTTTTAAATAGAACACCCCGTATATTTTAATTTTTTTTTACCCTTAGATTAATTCCAAGAATTTTTGTAGGTATCATTTTTGAGTTAACAGCAATAAATCAAAATTACCTGAACACCTAAAAAAACTCTGCAGGCATAAAAAATTACAAAAATATATTTCAAACAAATGATTTTTGGTTTAAAACAAGCTATCATTTAAATATATTTTTATATGCATACTATTATATATTGTTTGTTATAATTGTTTTATATATTGTTCATTTTATTATGGAAATAATGTAACCTTTTCTTTTTCTAATTTAGAATGAAAAAACGTCAAAATATACAGGTGTTCTATTTGAAAAACGAAAGCTTACCTAATTTCCAGAATGAAATAACACCCTACTAATGTATATTAAAAATATATTCAAAAGATAGCTTGATTAAAACAAAAAAACTTTTGTCTGAAGCATTTTTTGAACATTTTTACGGTTTGCGAATTATTTAGGTGTTCCGGTAATTTCGACTAACCCTGTATAGAAACGTTAATGGCACACTGATAGAAATTTCTGTTTAACTCAAATAAATAGTCATATGTATATTAGAGAAGAAAAAATATTTATTTAACACAAATAACGTTTATTTGAGTCAAGGAAATAGTAAAGTAGTAATATTTGTTTGACTCAAATAGACATTCTTCGTAGCAAATAAGATATACGTTTGCCTCTATTCCAACAACAGTTTATTTGACTTAAACAATATATCCACCAGAGAATAAAATATAAAAAAAAAAAAAAAAAGCTTTGCTTAAAATTCAATCAGCTGTTCCTTTTATTCTTTTATTCCAACAACAATTTATTTGACTTAAAACAATATATCCACCAGAGCATAAAATATAAAAAGAAAAAAAAAAAAAAAAAGAATAGGAAGAAGAAAAAGGAAAAAAAAAAGTTTTACTTAAAATTTAATCAGCTGTTCCTTTTTACCATAGAACAACTACTCATAAAACCAGGAAAAGCCTCAATCATTAAATTATAACTACGAAACTTGTATTACCTTTGCTTTTCTGTACAACGCCTTAACATTCTGCGGCTGACACCTCAACACAGTCTCCAACGAATTCAAAGCCGGTTCAAACAAACCCAACTTAATCTGCGCCGCCGCCATGTTATTACAAACGTTTATCCTATCCTCGAGCAAGCTTTGCAAGTCGAAATCAGAAACTTCCTCCACACCGTCAGGCTTCGGATCTCTGATGCCACCTTCGAGCTCGTCCAAATAGTCCAACGCCCGCCGATAGCACTGGACGGCCAACGTATTTTCGCCGCGACAGTACCACCAATTTCCCCGTTCCCGTTTTCTGTTTCCGCGCTCTTTCCGTTGGGCGATCGTCAAAGTTTCCGTGTCCTCTTCGACGGCTGATACGAGTTCGACTTCGTAGACGACTTTCGCGTCACCGGGAAGCAGAGGGGGCAAACCCGTAGAGCCGAAAGCCAGACGCGGATCTATGATCAGCTCGCAACGTTCGCCGACGTTCATCATCGCTATCGATAAGTCTAAACCTTGTACGACCTGGAAAATTTATAGATTTTTGGATATAAACATCAGTGAGATGAAATTGGTGATGTAGTTTATAGTGGGGAATGATAATCTGGGGGTGTAATTGGGAAATTATGGTGTGGATGATGGTCGAAGGTCCTGGTTCAAATCCAGGCCAAGGCATTTTTTTAAATTTTTTTTTGTTATTTTTTAATTCAAAAATGTATGTGGATATGTTATAAAATTACCATTCAAATATTGTGAGCGAATGGTTTAATTAATTTACAATTTCCTTAAAAATGGGTTGGACAAAATGGCCCTATTTAATAAACCAAATAAAAAGTTTTTTTATTATTTCTTTTATATTATTAAATTGCATTTAATATAAAGAAACAAACTGAGTACTGCATAAAATTAGTCCTGAAAAATAAGTATAGTATACATGACATCATAACATACTACACCGCTCAAAAAAATTAACACTTTTTTTTTTATTATAACATGAACTTGACATTTCAAATCAAAAAGTTCTATTTTTCACGAAAATTGGAATTCTTAATTAACTAACTAACTGGGCAATTATTGTTTGCATGATGTTTGAAGATCCTGGTTCAAAACCAGGTCAAGACATTTTTTTATGGCAATTATTAATAGAAACATGATTTAATTTTGTATTATATTTTCACATTTCGTCTAATAGGGTATTCCGGTGTTTTTGAATTTGTCATTTTTTACAAAGTATAGGTGGTACTGTTTGCTACTTCACAAGTAAAATATCAAACATTGTTTTAAATTAAGAGAAATCGTTGTTTGAAGTTTGAATTAGGATTGGTCTTTGTGACGTCACAAAGACCGCTCAAAGTGAGCGACTTGACAACGTTGCTATATCTAGGGTGCACGTAGTAAATTTTTGTCTTCTGTTGTGTCAACGTTTAGAATCGCTCGTTTGTTGACACCTGCTTTGGTTATTGAGGTTATATCAAACACTTGTTCAAAATGTATAAACTCCAACGCCGACATTGTTCTGTGCCGGGCTGTAACAGCAGTAGAACAGCAACTCCTGATAAGATTTTCTTTACATTGCCGACTAGCGAGATGAGAGATGTTTGGCTTCAAGTTTCAATGATCAAATCATCTCTCAAAAAAGTTACCTTTATTCGTTGTCAAACAACAGGGTCGCCAACCGTCAACTTGGCCGATCAGCTGTTCAAGAGCTGTCCGCTGCTGCCACCGCTACTAGGGAACGGTAATCATCGTGTATTTCCGAGGGTGGTCGGTGAATTCAAACGAAATGCACTTTTAATTGCAATTATCTCATAGAAAAACTAAATAAAAAAGCTCATAGCTTAACTTTATGAATCCTCATAAATTGTACAATAGGTCAAACCGAATATCTGCTTAAGTTTTGACATGACCGGAATACCCTATTAGTAGGATACTACTACCATCTAGGAACACATAAGAAACCTTGCACATATGTAGCAAAAATTGAGTAAAAAATTAATCAGATAGTTTTGTTTATTATACGTTTTCTAAAATAGTTTTCTACAAGTTACACAATTTATACATCATATACAGGCTGTCTCATGGAACTGGTACATTAGAAGTTTCTCATGTTCTACTATTTCTGGAAACTTGAAATTTTGGAATTAGAATTTACTCGATCTGAGCTCTTCAGCTAAAATATTCTCAAGTTAACTGTCACGTCCGGAAGTCGGTATCAACTTTGTTATTTTAAATGGAATGATATAATTTTTATTTTATTTTTGGTTTCTACGTATCAAAACACATCATTTTTGATAAGGTTTTCCTATACCTAAATATAACCATTTTTAGTTTTTTTTGATTTCACTAATTTTTTGGTGATTTTCGTGGTTATATTTAAATTTGAATATCTCGGTTATTATTGAAACTAGAAGTTCCATGATTGGTAGTTCAAAACTAGAAACTTAACCAAATAAGACTATGTTTAGTTCATCGTGATATCTTATACAGGCTGTTCAAAATTTACCACACTTGAACTTACAAACGTAAAAAACTCACTTTTTTCTAATGGAACACCCTGTATACCGATACGCCATTCGATAGAAAATCTTATTCCCTATCAATCAATATTAGGGTTCTCTATAGCTATCTTTAATCGTTTTTGAGATATTGTCAGTATAAAAGAATGCAAACTAAATACACAAAACGATTTATTTTTCATTTATAGAGAATGTAACAACTTTGGAACAGCAGGAAAACAGAAAAATATTGAAAAGGTTTGTTAAAACTAAAATAATATATTTTGGATATCTAACTTAAATTAAAACTTAATTATTTTGTTCGAAATGCTGCCCGTTCTGCTCAAAACATTTTAAAACTCTTCGCTGTACTTCTGTCATCGTCGCTCTTCCAAAATTTTGTTACATTCTACATGAATGAAGAATAAATTCAAAATATCACTATTTGAAGAACCGTCACCGTTTTCCATTTCGTAACTAATAACTAATAACCACGTACAACTGTATACACAATTATTAGCGATAGATGAACAACAATACAAACAAACATATCTGTCAAATGTAAAGATCTATAAAAATTAAGGTAGAAGTGCATTATAGGTAAAACTACGAGAGCTGAAGGTGAGTCATCGATTCCAGCTGTTATTTTGGTGATACGTTACAGACCATTCCCGTGCGTTAGAAAGAAACAGAGTGCTTTTTCATGCGTCTGTTCTTACGTTTTTAGGCGATGACTCAACTTCAGCTCTCGCAGTTTTACCTATAGCAGCTGTATTACATATCATGATGAACTAAACATCGTCTTATTTGGTTATGTTTCTAGTTTTGGACCACCAATTATGAATCTTCTAGTTTCAATAATAACCGAGATATTCAAATTTAAATATAACCGCGAAAATCACCAAAAAATTAGTAAAATCAAAAAAACTCAAAAATGGTGATATTTAGGTATAGGGAAACCTTATCAAAAATGATGTATTTTGATAGGTAGAAACCAAAAATAAAATGAAATTATATCACTCAAATTTAAAATAACAAGGTTAATACCGACTTCCGGTGCCCGGACGTGACAGTTAACGGGAATATTTTAGCTGAAGAGCACAGATCGAGTAAATTCTAATTCCAAAATTTCAAGTTTCCCGAAATAGTAAAATATGAGGACCTTCTTATGTACCAGTTCCGTGAGACATCCTGTATAATCTAAATCGGAAAGCAAAAATTCATCATGCCAAGTTTTTGAAAAAAAAAGCATTTCTTGGGTTTTGACAGTTTTTTAGCACTGCTTTTCTCAAAAACTAGGCTCAAAATTTCTGTGTTCAGATTTAGATTATATGGAAAAACGCATAGCAAAAACAGTTATCATTTGTTAGAGTTTGTTCATTGTTGGTCAGGATAGACACATAGTTTAGATTATTGTATTTTTAACAAATTAAGTACTTAAAAATATTTGAAATTTTCTGACATCAAGACTCAAACGTTATTAGATTATTTTTTTCTATTAATTTAAAATGTGGTATGTAAATTTATTGTAGTAAAACCAAATAAGTATACATGATATCAAAACATTCTATTTAGACTTCTTATTTTCCTACAAAGAACATCATACTTCAATTTGTGACAGACGTTATGAAAACAATTACATAAACAGCTTCTAAAGCAAACGCAGAGGGTACTTTTGTTTATAACTCAAAAACAAAAAATGATAGCTAATTTTTGTTTTCAACATTACGTTCCTCTCAAATAGTGATTTCAAAGAATCTACTTTATTTTCCGATGACTCTTTTGTTTACCGAGTAATTTAGGTTCGTATAAAATCAAAATTTTTAGGTTAGGAATAGAAAAGTGCTATCTTACATCGCAACCATCGATATGCATTGCAAAGTTATCCATTTTCTCAATTTCGATACCATTTTCCAGCTTACAAACGTAGTTGATGGTGCAGATATGATAACGCTGCGGTTTTGTGTCCGGGTTACCTCGGACTAAGACACGTTTCATGATACTTCCACTTCCAAGTATATCTTCCCATTTATTAGGATCTACTTCTTGGTCGTCCGACTTTTCCATGTTGTCCTCTACCTTTCTTACGTCCTCGGAATGCGAATTTTCAGTCTTTTCGTTTTTATCAGATCCTAACCTATTTTCCTTGTGTTCGCCGTCTTCGACCATTTTCGTTAATTTCTAGTGTAGCTGCGATTAGGCGAATTAATCACGTTAAATAGTAATTAACAGCGATAGCCTGACTTGCGAATTCAAAGTTATGAAACTGGAAAATGACAGCCAGTGAATTCCGTTCCCGGTTTCTAGACTTGACAGCACAAGAGCGGTCAATACAAACTCGCGATAAGAGCCGAGATAAGATAATCGGCTGCCCTCACTGCACTCTGTGATGACAAAAACTGGAATTTTGGGGAAACATTACCGGAGAAGGTGGTTATGCCGAATCTAATTCGAGGCCGAATCGAATTTTACTTTTGACACCTTCTGTAGACTTTCAAATTTTTCTTGAAATTTTACATAATGAATTAATCTGTTATAATTGGTTATTATTTTTAATTAACAACAACCTAAAAAAACTTCATCTCTGAGATCTTGTTTAAATTTAGCGCCTCTGTCGGTAAAGCTGCAAACCAATCTTTTACCAGCTGTGAGCAACAATAAATTATTATTATATTATAATATGCGGTTTTCCGTTTATTTTGATCAGCTATTTTTATAATAATAATAGATATAATATAATAGATGTCGCTGAAGTTTGAACGCTTATTGATATTGGTCGAATAATTTTGTAATGTAACTATTCATATAGTATTAATTTTATTTCTTAACTTATATCACCCAGAATAATTTGAGATGTGAAGAAGAACTATTTATATAATTTATTTATAACTATCGTATTTTGATTATTTTTATTCAGCACTTATGTCAACAAAAAAAATGTTTCTCTATTACCTAATAATATGCAATAACTATGTATTTTATTTAACTTCCATTTTAATAAATCTGTTAATTTAATATGTAAAGAATCATCAATAAAAATGAGTATAAAATTTAGTCTCAGCAGCAGTGGCATTTTTTTGTTGTAAATAATAAATGTGAGTATAAAAATGACAATATATGTGCACGCACGAGAGAATTGGAATTTGCTCGTGTAGCTAAACTATCCATTTTATCAAAAAATGTCATACACATAAAATACATTTGCTCTACTTTAATTTATTATTTAACAATTTTGACGACATTACAGAAATGGCGACTCAATTGCAAAATCATTGAAAAATGCTAAGAGTAAACACTTCCTTTGGACCATTTTGAACAAAAATTCTTTCAGCATTAAGCTTGGTCATGAAACTTCTAAATATGAAGTTTCGTCCCGATAACTGTATTGGTGGCGCCATCTCTATCTATCTGATTCGACTTACATCTACATTTCCTTATATCATCTCGTTTCGAATTAAATAATGTTCTACGGCATCTAAACCACAAATATGCAATTATTTCGGCACGGTTTACCACAACAACATAACTAATACATTGATATGTACAAAATCAATAATAATTTTAATGAAAATAACCACTCAGTTGGAAGAAAACACGCGTTTTGCGAGTACAACTCAACCCTAAACGCGGCGCTGAATTCGTAGTAGCCGCGCGATCCAATCGATTTTATATTTACATTCATAGATGGCTCCGCACGCATCTTAGATAAAAATAATGACCTTATCCAACAAACAAAAACAAATACCTAGATAATAAATCACACGCAACAGTATCGGAAATGAATCAATTTATAGAATGGTGATTATTTATTAATACAAGTAATGTGATTGTGGCTGCGCTTGCGTACCACGACAACAAGTGTTTGTTGAGTGGTGACACCCTGTCAGAAGTGTCGCAGATTCGGGTTGGCAATGCCGGCAGGTGAACTGTCAGATTGCGAGTTTCACGTCAGTTTTAGTTTTGAAACATGGCCGTAATGGAAGGCTCTCTGAGCAAATGGACTAATGTAATGAAGGGCTGGCAATATCGGTGGTTTGTGCTCGACGAAAACTCTGGCCTCCTATCGTATTATACGGTGAGTGATGTTTATGAATCATAACCTAACACTTTCACGTCAAAGCGTACTATCGCCGTTGTTGCTAGTATTTTGTTTACAATTTGTCTACCTGCGTTACTAATCATTAAAATTATTGAATTGTAATTATTATTTCATCCGTTGAGAAGAGTACACGAGTATATATTAATCAAACTGTCAATGATGACTTTCGTTTGTGCGTTTTAGGACCACTACGCAAATTATGTACATATTTTCTCTTTTCCTGACTGTAAAACGTAAATTTTTTGAATTTTTTCTGTATGCTAGATTGGTATTTTTAGCACTTACGTTGCTTTTATTGAGTTTCACTTTAGATATTTAATTTTAACCTATTCGGGGGCATTGTTGTTTAAATTTGTTGTCAAACATGATTTGTTTAGGAATTCAGTCCAAGAGCAATAACAGAATGATTAACATACAGCTTATATGTGTTTTCTGTTTTAACTGTTGCGTTGAGAAATATTTTGCATAATTCATGATATAACCTTAGAATATTTCTGAAATAGTGTGCCTGTTTTAGTTATACAGAGTCAGAACAGCGTCGTATTTTATTGTAAACTTAATAATAGCCACAAACGTTAAACTGTTATTTGTATGGTAATGTACTAATAACATAATCTGTTTTGTATTTCTTATACTAGGAGACTCTAGACTTTGCTATTACCTACAAGTACATACATTATATAATTATGATAAGTTAATTCTGATTGGTTTAATTGCAGCTAAACTGTTTACATCAGATACTGTTCAATATTTTCTTATTATTCTAATTATCTATCCTGAAACAAGAAAAATATTGAGTCAATATGTTATAGATTGGTAGATCAATAGCTAGTTTACAGAATTATAATGTTGACATTAATACTACACTGCTTAATAGTATCTAAACTGCTCAAAAGAACACTGTTTTCGAAACCTGTAACTTTTTAAATAGTTCTAGGCAAATCAAATTTGCTATACTTTAAGGGCATATATTTAACTAAAGAAATCTACTAAAACAATGTTACAACTCTTATGCTTTGAATTCACGTATGAAAGCCTACTAAAGATGACAAATGAATTCAGTTGTCAATTTTCGTCATTAGAAGTAAAATAAGGCATCTTAGTGAAGTGCAAGTTGCTCGTGCTGTCGCCCTTATTCAGCATGGCCACTCTATTCGACATGTTAGCAGGGACTGAGCAGGGACCTTCGAGTTTCTCCTTCTGTTATTCAGCGTTTATGGAATCGGTTTCGGGAGACTGGCCAATATGTTAGAAGAGCTGCACAAGGTCGAAATCGAAAAACTACTCAAAATCAAGACCGATTTCTTGTCCTTTCCTCTCTACGCCAGCGTACTGCCACAGCACGAGACCTCCTAAACGAACTAAGACGAGAACATGGAATAGAAGTTTCTGATCAAACTGTTAGAAACAGATTAAAAGAAGCGACGCGAAGTGACGCAGCATCACAAAGCAGCGCGAATGAGGTTTGCTTTGGATCACAGAGATTGGCGACTTCGTCACTGGACGCCTGTACTGTTTACAGACAGAGTCCAGATTTTGTTTAACTCGTTGCGACGGACGAGTACGTGTATATAGGCGTCCTGGTGAACGCTACGCAGCCGCTACTATACTGGAAGTGGATAGATTTGGTCGTGGATCTGTGATGGTTTGGGCTGGAATCAGTGTAGACAACAGAACTGATTTTGTTGTGGTTACTGGTAGACTAAATGCCATGAATTATATAGAAAACATCTTGGAGGACCATGTGGTGCCTGCTGCATATGGCGTCGGTCAAAATTTGATCCTAATGCAGGACAATGCAAAGCCACATACCGCCGGCATCACCAGAAACTTTTTACAGGAACGTGGAATTTAGGTCGTGGAATGGCCTGACCTGAATCCTATTGAACACGTGTGGGATCAGCTTGACCGACTTGTTCGCAAGCGCCCTAATCCACCACAGGAACTGACGCAAGCCCTGATTGCGGCATGGTAAAGCATACCTAAGGTGACCAGAATTTTGTTGTAGTCTTTGCAAAACGACAAATTTAACACAAACATTATAGTTTTTTATACAGATTTTTTTCACATTATCACATATTCCTTTAAATGTTTGTACTTCTGATGAAAACATACTTGTTTAAACAAAATATATGTACTTCATTGCATAGGTACTCGATATTATTTGCATTATTAGTGATTAATTGTTTGGCTATACGCATTTAAAATAAATAAATATTTTATAGTTTGGTACAAGAAAAAGTGTACTTCGTTATCGTTTCTGATTGGAATTGAACTTGTAAATATTAACTGTGTCCTTTAACATAATTTTTCAAATATATGCCTATCGCACGAAATAAATAGATTATCATCAATCAATAAATAATATTAAGAAGACTAAGAAAGATTAATGACATTCTTATGGTTAATAAAACAAATCTTACGGTCAAAGAAGATACCAAACAAATGTTCTAATCTAACGACCCTGTACAATACAACAAAATATTCCAAATTTAGGAGTACGTTTTTGCGAGAAACTTACCAGCCTGTATTAAAGGAACGCATATTTTGTTAAACTTTGATGTTAAGTAGCTTTTGTAATCTTTGACGACTTTCATAATTTTTTATTCATATTTTACATCCGATTACACCGAGTAAACTATAAGGATAGTTTTGATCTGATCGATATTCTCAACATTTTGTTTTTGGTTTATTCCCATATCTGCATTTTTTTAAATATATAATTTAAAGATACATGATTTAAAGTAAACCGTTGCAATTTAAAATGCTGTTCAACCTTGCAGCGAATGTTACTTGATTAAAAGTGTCTTTACTATTGTTTTTAGTACCAACAACGAATTAATTTAAAGATGATGACTAGAAACTTACAGATAAACAGATGGATAAAATACTAAATTATACTAGGCGAAACTCAACGTGTATGTGATACTTTAATAATGTGTGATGAAATAACAGCACTTGTTGAAATAACAGCAAGTCGAGATGGAATCTAAATGATACGTTTCAAAGTTCGGGTTTGATCCTTGCAGCATATTCAGCCTGCCAGATTTGCCAGTGTTTCTGGTCCAAAAACAAAGCAATATTTTACTTACAAATGTGTATCTCCTACAAAAATTCGGATATTGGAATGAATTACAAAATAAGATGTTGAGAATTGATAAGGTTTATGTAACTGAGCACTTGAGAACATGCGAGAGAACTACTTCGTTAGTTACCCCACAGGATGTCTCAAACTTCCTTCAAAAGTCGAAAAACAACATTTTTTTAAAATGAGCTGGAACATTATTTTCTTTATCTTTCAAAAGTAGGTAAGTTTACTTTACATGCTCTGAAAAAATAGTGGAAATTGGTCAAAGAATACAAAAGTCAGTGATTCCAGCAAGGTTGGTTATCTATATCAATTCAATTTTGTGAAAAAAATACAAACATCCATAAATTCCTTATGCACATAACAATTAATATTATTCATAAACGGACAAATATATCAAATTCCACCATTAGACAGAATGGGTAATTAATAATTTTTTGTAAAAAATACTAATTTGGAAAACCGGTGGCGATCCCACAACATTGTTTTCAAATTATAAAAATATTAATGAATGATTTGAAAAAAAAGTTTTTTATTTTTTTAGTAATTCTGTAAAATTTCAGTAAAATAATATTTCCTAAAAAACGGGACTATTTTAAAACTCCGCGGGACGCGGGACAAAATGTGAAAACTCGGGACTGTCCCGCCAAAAGCGGGACGTCTGGTCAGCTTAAGCATACCCCAAGAATCTCTTCGCAACCTAGTGAGAAGCATGTCACGCAGGTATGAGGAAGTGATTCGTGCTCGTGGAGGGCATACGCTGCGTGGTATTATTGAGATATGCTCATACTCATGGGGAGTGGGGATGAAAATCTGCGAAAATCTTCGCTACGTTAATATCCGCTGGGCGGCGCTGCATGATTGAAGAATAATAACATAAACATAACTAGTACCAAACCAATTATTGTTTATTTATGCTTATTTCTGCGTACATAATGCAAATGCTTGAAAGTTTTCTTTTTATACAAGTACATTTGTCTGTTATATTGTATAAATTGTTAGTGGCATAACCCCTAAGTTTGACATATGCAATGTTGGTTGTCTATATATCCCCTGCGCAGTAGCGGTCGTAAATTCCTCCAAAAATTAATCATACCTTTAATGTTCATACCACGATACGCTGTATTAAGCGTCACCAATCCACAGAAAACCCGACTGTCATCGATACTATCACAGTCATTTCCATTTTGTTTTGCGTTATTAATTTACATTTTTAAGTTAACTTAGAAGTAACTAAGAGTTGTAACATTGTTTTTGTAATTTTGTTTAGGTAAATTGCCGTTGAAGTATAGCAAATTTGATTTGCTTAAAACTATTATTTAAAAAGTTACAGGTTTCGAAAAAAGTGTTCCCCTAATTTTTTTGAGCGGAGTATAAGTACATAATCGGAATGTTTCTTCATTTGTTTCAGTCGAAGGAGAAGATGATGCGCGGCGTTCGACGCGGTTGCGTCAGACTGAAAGGCGCTGTAATCGGAATAGACGACGAAGATGACAGCACTTTTACCATAACCGTCGACCACAAGACTTTTCACTTTCAGGCGAGGGACGCTGAGGAGAGGGAAAAGTGGGTCAGGGCGCTCGAGGATACAATTTTTAGACACGGAAGCAGGGTAAGTAATCAGAGAGAGAAAAGTTTTCAATAACATAGGGTATTACGCCGTTTTATTTTAAATTAAGTGGTTTTTTTACCGATTAGGTGGTATATGAGTTTTGATTGTCAAGTTTGCCATTTTCTGAACAAATCCATTAAAATTGAAACCGGTTGTTATTGTGCCAACTCCTCGCTTACGTTAACTTTGTAAATGCTAAGCGAAAAGTTGTTTTTAGTATGGACAAAATTGTATTTTGTTGTGTAAGTTTGAGACATCGTAACAAGTAAATAAGGACCTTGGTCAGGGTCTCAAGTACTCTATTTTTTTTATTAATAAGATAACTAGACCAACAAAGTATTTTGTTTCACATAGTTTTTATAGTCAACTTAAATGTATTTGATTAATCGCCCGGTGAAGATTATTTAGCCCTTCGAAATTCACCCCTCATCATCCGAGGATAGGAGATCTTGTGGCAGTCATCGTTTCAGTCGTACATGGATCTTTTTGTTTCCGAGTTCATGTTCCGCTGCACTGGTGCATTGATGGAGGTTGGAGTAGAATTTTTTAGTTGTTCTGTGAATAAAGTCTGCGATCGTCTCCACATTGAGCTCTCTTCTTATTTGCTCGTTTCGAACATACCATGGCGCGTCTGTAGCTATTCTTAGCACTTTATTTTGCAGAGATTCAATTTTTCTTAGGTTAATTTTTGATGCACTACTCCATACGGAACAGGCATACGTTAGTAACGATCTAATGAGTGCTTTATAGAGTAAAATTGTGCTTTTAGATCGTAGGGCGGAGTTTTTGTTTATTAGGGGATACAGTTCTCTTAGTCGGTGGTAACATAGTGTGAGTTTGGTGTTGATATGTAAATTCCAGGTTAGGCGCTGGTCAAGATGTACACCAAGATATTTGACCGCTTGATCGGAACGATTCCAAGGGATTTCTACGTTGTTGATTCGTATAGCAGCTGAGTTTCGGATTTTCCTGACTGTGAAGATTTTGGTTTCACACTTGTTCGCATTCAAATGAACCACCATTTGGATAGCCATTGAGTTATTCTATCGACTATGGTTTGGAGTTGTTCTATAGATTTTTCAAGATCTTCGTGCTGCATGGTGATGATCATGTCGTCAGCAAACATACCAATTGTTTCTCCATCTTTCAACGGGATATCGTGCATGAAGATGTTATAGAGGATGGGCGATAGGATACTTCCCGGTGGGACACCTGTTTTGATTTCTCTCGTTGATGATGTAACAAACATGCATCTATACTCATCATTTTGTTTCTTGATTCATTCCAATATCTAAATTTTTGTGGAAGAAACACAGTTTTACGTAAAGCTTTGTAATATCTGTGCTACCAGATAACTAGTGAAACTGTGGTTTGGCCTGTAGTCCAAATATTATACCACATCCTTCAGGATCAAATTTTAAAGCTTGCTTTGTGATGTCAAATTGACTGCGTGCTGTTCTATCAACATGAGATAAATTAATACTCTCAATGAAGAAACATTGACAGCAAGGTTCAACAGGATTTAAAATTGCAAACTTTTACGAGATTGCAGTTGTATGTATCTTAAACTTTAAGATTCTACAATTTTAAATGAATTCAATACTTAATAATCAAAATTGTAAATCAAATTCGGCACAAGGCAATCAATTCTCGAATTTCAAAACACAATTTTGTTGTTGCAATCGCGATTGGCTGAAGACGATCTGTTAATGTTTCCAAATCGAGCTGACTGTATGAAAGAAAAGGACGTCAATCGTCAGGCAATAACCATTGTTCGACAGCACTTACAGTCAGTAACAGAATCGTTTGCCCCTTACTATCCAAAGGAAGAGCATCCAACGAATGGCAACATGAGGATACCAGATCCACTTTTGATTTAAATTAAAAAAAGCAATTTTAGCTTAACAGAGAAAGCAAGACTAATCGATTTATAGTCGGACGCCAGTCTCAAAGTTAAATGTAACTCATCATCAAGAAATTTTTTTTCATAAGTGCCCCGTGCCCATATGTGCCCCTCCCTACCCCACCCTGTACGAAGTGCAGAAGCCATCAAAATTTTGACTCCATTTTCAATAACATAGTAGTGTGAAAGAACATTTTTTCTGTCTTAAAACAAACAAATTATGTTAAGAATGTCATTTAACATTACGCCACTATTGCTCTGTGTGTGAGCGACGCCTCAACATTTCCGTACTTTTGTATTAGTTTCAAGTTTCAAATAAACAAATATTTTTTGTTGTTGCCAAATCGTCGAAAAAATGTGTTTATTTGAATCGAAACATGTAAGAAACTGAACTCTTTCTTATATAACAAAAATCTATTTTACGTTAATTAAATATCTAAATAGATATATATATATATATATATATATATGTATATATATATATATATATATATATATATATATATATATATATATATATATATATATATATATATATATTAAAGTTGAGAGTATGTATCGACCGTGGCTTCGTTGAGCGAAAACGCAAAATAATCACGTGGGAAATTCAGTCAAATAGGCGAATTAAAGGAAACTCCTTTTATCTCAGTTCAAATTTTCGTTTTAATTTTAAAACTTCTTCAGGAACAAGCTAGATACAGTAAAACAAGGCCTAAGTCAACAGATAAATGGTCAATTAAAAATTCTCTACTTACAAATAGAGTTGGAGAAAAGTTAGCATGGAGAAACACATCACCGGAAAAACCATGCCAAAACACTGCAACAATAGAGCACAAACGCAAACGACGGTAACATTATAACACTTATAAACGAAATATTAGGACGACACACTGTCTCCTCCTTGCAGACAACTGGTTGTGAGTGACAAAAGTACATTACAAGGTGACATGAATCAGGTTTCAGCGCCAGAGCCGCCAACACCAACAGTTATACGTGAATTACTTGATTTATTGTTAATTAGAAAAGAATAAATATTGCTGAGTTGGCTCGTGTCAGATTTGAAATTTAAGCTATCACCACTATTACGCTGAATGTGAAACATCTCCAAGAAAAGCCTATATATATATATATATATATATATATATATATATATATATATATATATATATATAGTCTCTTCCGCCCTATAGTCTCTTCCATAGGCTCACCAACGTACGCTCTCTCAAAATTCTTGGCTGAAATTTTACAGACATCCCTTCAGGATAATGAAAAATATAACATCAAAGACACTTTCACCTTTTGTAATCTAATGGAACATAAGATTCTGCCGCCTAATTATGTGTTGATTTCATTGGATGTCGTCTCGCTTTATACTAATATCCCGCTCGATTTGGTGTTGCAAACTATTGAGGATGCCTGGGTGATCATTGGGTCTTGTTGCGGTATTTCGCTTAAATTGTTTTTAGATCTTGTCAGATTTGTCTATACAAGTTGTTATTTCACCTTTCAAGACAGATTTTACAAGCAGATCCTTGGCACTCCGATGGGTTCTCCCCTTAGTCCTGTATTGGCACAGCTTGTTATGGATCACCTGCTAGACAGTTGCATAAATAAATTATCTTTTACCATCCCTTTCCTATTCAAGTATGTTGACGACATCATATGTGCGGTACCAGACAATAAGATTGAGGAGACTTTGACTATTTTCAACAACTACAACCCACATTTGCAATTTACTGTGGAAAGAGAAGTAAACTACGGTGTCCCCTTCTTAGATACTAAAGTCATCCGGAATCCTACTTCAAATGCTATCATCTTGGACTGGTATAAGAAGCCCACTGCGTCCGGTAGATATATCAACTTTTTTTCAAACCACTCTATAAGGCAAAAGATCAATACTGTTTTAGCGATGAGGAATAGAGTTGTCTACATTAGTGATCCGTCATTCATTGACGGTAACTTGCGGGACTTGAGCGAGACGTTCGTGAACAATGGGTACCCGAGATCATTGGTTCATAAACTAATTTTTAACAGCCCTTTTCGCGAACATGCGGCAGATGATGGCTGCACTGTTTCCCAGGTTAGGTATAAAAAGCTCACACAGATTGATGGTCTTTCCTCCAAGCTGGTTGGTTTATTCAAAAATGAGGATTTTCGTGTTGTTGTCAGTGATAAAAAGTGAATTAGTAGTATTTTTTCAAACGTCAAAGACCAAACCCCTCAATTATTAAAGTCAAATGTTATCTATTGCATCCCTTGCGGTGGGTGCTCTCTGAAATACTATGGTCAGACCAGTCAATGGCTCAAGTCGCGTATTTCGTTACACAAAAGTGACACAAAATTACGGAGGAAAAATTGTGCAGTAGCACAACATGCCATTGACTGCAACCATGTAATGAAGTGGGCCGAAACTGAAATTATAACCACGGAAAATAATTACAAATCCAGACTTTTTCTGGAAATGTATTACATTCAATCTAATAGAAACATTTGCCTAAATTTTAAATCCGACACAAGTAAATTGAGCACCATTTACTCCTTTTTAATTAACCATAACTTCAAGAACTCACACGACGCGGTTGGTATTAATGTTGGTGACCCTATCGCTTGAAGTTGATGCGTTTCGTTTTTGCTTTGACTGGTTCTCACAACCTGTTGTCATTCGTGCAGAGGACATGTGTCTTCGTGGTTTTAATTTGTTCATCGTGTGTTACATCGTTCTCATTTTATAAATGTGTTATTCGGACGAGTGCGGTGATGTGTTGCCAATGATTTTGTCGAGTTCTCCTAGCAAGCTTTTGTCCTACTCTGTGTGTAAGTAGAAACTGTGTTTGTTCACTATTTATAAGTGTGTAGACCTCTACTCTGACTGAAGCCTGTGTTTTATTCTTATTAGCTTGTTCCTGAAGAAGTCTTTAATAAAGACGAAAATTTGAACGCAGACTAAAGGAGTTTCCTTTTTATCGCCCAACTGACCATATTTCCCACAATATCACATACGTTTTGATTCCAAACTAAGCTGGTCGTTACTTCCATTCAACTATATATATATATATATATATATATATATATATATATATATATATATATATATATATATATATATATATATATTTTTAAGAAATGAATTCTTTGATTCAACACTGTTTTTCCTCTCTGTGTGTACAGTAAACTCTGATCGTGGTTGGTCGTTCATGTCATCCTTCAAAAATCTGCACATGTTTCGATAATTTTACCACATCAAAATTTCAGTGATAAATACGCTCAATGTTCACAGTTCAGAGAGGTCGTTTCTCTATATAACTTGTACTGAATCGGTTAAACAAAAAATTACCGTTTTATGTGAATATGAATCACCGTAGTATTAGAAAATATGCTCCAAAATTCCCGGTGAGATGCAATCGACTTATTCGTTTCATTGTAAATTTAGAAACACAATTTATCATTTTATTTCTTTCGTTTGTAACTTTATAACGTTGTAACTATAATCCGTTTTTGCTACACTGCTTCAGAAATGTCAGAATAAATTGACATAAACCGAAGAATCTTTTGTCAAGTAAATCTCAAGCCAGCTAAGAGAACCTTGTTAAAAAAGTTATTCTAATATTCTCAAAACAACCGTCCAGCGTTCTCACAAACTCTTTTAAATTAGTAGATCGAATGTCTCTCTTTTAGTAACAATTTAACCTTGTCGTCTAAATTAGACTCAGAAATAAATTGCTTAAATACGACCCATCTTTCTACCGATACGCCTCTCTGTAAATATTTTGCAGTTACAGTTATGCAAGCTGATAAGGAACGGTGCTTCTTTTTATAATCCTGTGATATAATTTGTTATTGTTTGCATTGCTGCAACCACGCGTTAATCTGTTGTTTTTTTCATCTTCAAATATGATCTATCTGCCTGACATGACAACATGAGTGCATGTAAACCGTAATTCGTACTTAATAACGTTTGTCGTTTATGTTACGTTTATCTTCTTGCTTGTAGATGCGTTGGGATACAAGCAGGCCCCCTCCAACTATGAAGGACTTCGATCACAAAGTGTCAGAGGCGGACGCTTATCTGCAATTGATGATAGAACAAACTAAGGTGAGTTCTATTGGCCAGATAAATCGATACTTTTTGGCGTACGATATCGTGTTACCACCTGTGGAACGTAGGCTATAATTAAGTCAGCCACTTGTTGTGTTGTTCGCGGTCGAAGATGACCGAATTGTTTGTTTTTAAACGATATCTTGCTGTCTATTGATCGGAGTATAAAAGGCGTTGTTATTTAAACTTCTAGATCTTTTAATTCTCTACAAAAAATGTACCAGAGCTACATTTGAATACCTGTTTTAGGATACCTGTTTTGTAAACATTTCATAAAACAGAAACCATCTCTCCTTTCGATAATATAGGTATATAAGTCTATATCTGCCACGCCTCCTTAAGGGTGTTACAAATGTTGAATCAAACTCAATATACCCTCACCACGTTAAATGTAGGGGGGTATAATAATTATATTAGTAGGATTGCCAAGAAGGCAGTGTAAGAAGTATTATTACATTTGTGAGATGGTTGAATTTCGTTCAACCATCTGGATATTTAATATTAATTTAAGAATTATTGTGTATAAGTTATAAATGTCAAATAAGATGATTATTAGGTCAAAATTGTCAGGAACTGCATGTGGTCCTTCGATTTAAATAAAACTTAGTTATATTTTAGGTTTATATAAGAGACATTTTATGCCCACACGATTTTGATGTACAGTCATAGAATTAAGTATGTTCGTATCGCTATTGCAGGGTTTGAAAATAGTATATCGGTTATATATTCGTGTACTGTTCTCCCTCGTCCCACGTATCTTCCGGAAAACATTTTTTTCATAAAATAAATTACTTTTTCAATTCATTAAAAAGTTACAGCCGTTTGAATTATTAACAATATCTTATTTTAAACGGTTCCAACTTCTGAAGGAACAGAGAAAACCAATAAGACCAATAAGAATATGAAACTTATTACTTTCTAGTTTATAGAAAAAAAAACAGAACATTTTGGTATTTGTTTTGTTCATTTGTTAATTCCAATTATTAATATTTTTACTTAAAATTAATAATTTTTTATTATTGTAATATATATTTATTGTGTTACATTTTTGGTTTTGCATTGTTTGACAACTAATTAATTTTTAT